>OZ010794.1:88103747-88758035 GCA_963932465.1 Maratus speciosus
GTTTACTTGTCAGAGAGGGAAAGAAAGTTACTGGTCCTGCGGACCACTAAATTTTTCAAATTAGTGGTCCAACTGAAATTTTGGTGGTCTCAGACCAGTGGACCACCAAGGATTTCGAACGCTGCATTTATAAACTTGACGATGACAGTGGCAAAATTATAACAGCAACTTTAGCATGATCATAATTTTGGGGGGGGGGGGGGGGGAGAGAGAAGGAATGCAAAAAGAAGAACAAAGAATTACCAAACTTTCACAGACTAATTAGAACATTACATTAGAATAAAATAAAATAAAACAATCCTTTTTTAGTTCTTTCAAGCTATTGATAAATACTTTTTAAATAAAAACTCATTTTTCACAGCGCATACTTTTTGCAACAAAAAACTGAAAAAAAAAGTATGAAAAATACATAATGATAATTTGATGCACCTTAGCAAAAAATGCTTTCATCATAAATTTAACCATAGCAAAAAATTTAGTAAAAGGCGAGTACTTACATCTAATTTTGATTGCATGCTGTGTTTAAATGCCATATACAGAGGAAAATTTAAAAGAAACACTTTAGAAAAAATATTGAGGATTTTTTCCTTGTCTTCATTTGTCCATAAGCTCCAGTCTTCTTCGTGAGTGTCTTTTTTAACAGTTTTCAATTGTGATGAATCTTTTTCCGTTTCTTCCGCAGAACTACTATTAGAAACATTTTTGTCCTTCTCTTTAGAGTCTGTGTTTTTATTCTCGGTATCGGAGGCTGTTTTCTTGGATTCACTGTTTTTATGAGTACTGTCATTGTTGGGTTTCTGAGGGTCACTTTTTGGCGACTTAACATCCTTGGCGATCTGTTGGAGGATTTCTATTACACTGAGAGCAAGGCCTTGAACAAGAGCATTAAACCTATCGAAATTCTTAGGGTCCTTAAAACAACATGTGCATTGTCTGAAAGAGATTAAAAAAATTCAACTTACATTAGTTAAACTAGTTATGCAATCTAAGTAATAACTTTCATAAACATAAAATAAACTAATTTTATACATTTATTTCTCAATTGAACCGTGATTCAAACTAGGAATGCTGATCTCTGCTGACTACAAAGGCGCATGATGGCATAGTGACAGATTTAAACAATTTTTCTATTATTAAAGATAATATCCCATTCAGCCTATGTGATTTAAGTTAACCCTTTAAGACCTAACCTACACAATTGTGCAGGTGATCCTTTAGAAAAAGAAAAACATCGTTGAGCATGCACCCACAGAATTGCATGGCTCCTCCCTTGGCATAACCTGACATCAGGTATTAAAAAAAAAATAATAATAATAATCAAATATGATCGTATTAATTAGGGAAAACCACTAACAATTTTCATTTCTACCAAAAATCTTCCAGTCTTAAAGGGTCAACCAAGACCCCCTCCCCATATACCCCAATCCCAATAATGAGTTCCAGAAACTTAATGAATAGAAATAATGTGTGGCTAGATACTGCCCGCTAACACTCACTCTGATTAGCTGTTCAGGTTCTCTTTAACCCTTTCGGGGGCAAAGTACTTCTGTTGCTAAAATATTGAAATGACTGAATGACACCAGGATTTATGAGTAAATACATTAGAAAATAAGTAAAAGCTTTTCTTCAGATACGTTATAAAAGGAAAATGTATTCCAAAATTCTGGTGTCGTAGCATTTGTGGATTAAAATAAAAATAATACATATTGTACCATTATTCAAGGGGTTAACTGAATGGCCATTGAGGTTTGTTGTAACTTACATGCATGCTCATACTCCCGAAGTGTCCGGATTTTAGATATACTGAGGGATAAGTTAGCTTGGATGAGTTTTGCGATGTGAATAGAGAACAGGCATTTGTAATTCCAGGCATACCACCTCCAAAATGCAAGCTAAGTTAAATAACATAGTCTGAATGGGATACAGCAGCTCAATTTGAAAGTGAAATACATATCACATTACACAATAACCACCCTATTTGAATTTTTGATATGTCTATATACAAAATGACTAACTAGGGAACATCCCCAACTGTCAGTTCTAGATTTTGATGAGAATCTGCAACCAACTTACCTCAGTTTTAAACAAAAGTGATATATGGCCTCTGACAGATTTTATAATTCATTTTAGAAACTTATTAACAGTTGGTCGAAAGACTTGGGTGACTAATTTTTCTATAGATGATAAATCATACAAGGAGCATTTCAAGATTCTCATCTTTATCATTTTTAAATAGCCATTATTTTCCACCAAAACATATTTCTTCTGTTTTCTCTTCCCCATTATCATTAATTGACTGCCACACGTTATCTTATTTTTAAATTTAAAATGTATACGTCATGATGTATATTTATTTACTGTGTAGGAGGCCTGCACTAAAGTCATGGATCTTTACTATTTATCCAATTAATTTTCTAAAGCTATTTAAGATTTATAGGTTTTATGAAGTTGGTAGTACCTCACTTAAATATTTCAAATATTTTTTAGGTTGAACATGTTCAAAACAGGTCAGATTTAGATATACACTTAAATAATTTCACATATAAAAGTTCCTTCAGTGGATATATGCACAGTGAACATAAATATAAAGCTCATTCAATAAATAATTGAAATAGTTGTAAAAAATTGTAAAATACATTATTTAAACCAGAAATATTATACAGACAATTTCAAACAGAAAAGAAGAAGAAATAAAGGTTGGGTGTGTCAATTTTTTTTGTAAAAATTGATCATATTATTATTCCTGCTTAGTTTCTATTTTGAACTTTTGATTGGGAACATTTTTTTTAAGTTCAATGATGAAACTTCTTTAATTTTATTTTTGAATTTTGCAACTGATAGCAAATGGTTGAGTAGCAAATTTGGAATTCCCCCCCCCCCCCCCCCCATTGCATTTTTATAGATATCTCATGAAGTTTTGACTAAACAGCGTCAGGGTTGCCGGCTTTTAGACAGGCCAAAAAAAGCCGGCCGGCTTTTTTTGGTTTTAACTACTTAAAAAAGCCGGCTTTTATTTTTTTTAAGTTTGTTTACAGTTAATTCGTTTTAAATTTGGATCAATTAATTTTTAATACACTAATAAATATTTTCTGCTGAAAAAAATCATAGATTTCTATTAAATTTTGTCAAATAAGTCTATATAACTTCTAGAAGGCAACTGTGAAGACATTGTCTGAAAAAAATAAAAATTACAAACATTGAAAAGAATATAAGTTCAGCACCATTCCAAAGTGGTGTTTTGAAATTCTATATTACATAGCTCCACAAATGCTACACATTGTAAAGATTATACAGTCAAGTCTCTCTATAACGAAACTCCATACATCGAATTTCTCTATATAATTAATTTTTAGTAGGAACGGTCCCTTTTTCCCCCCATGATCTCATTAAAAACAGTCTCCATATAGCAAAATATCTGTCTCTGTATAACGAATTTTTTCATAAAATGCTTTTTATTTATTGTTTTAGAAAAGCTTCCAAATCACATGGAATCAATTTTCCATCACTGATTAGTGATTTATCAATCAGTGCTGAGTTTTTTATCTTACTTTTCTACCTTGAATACCCTTGTTTTTTATGCCCAACATCTTCATCCCCCCCCTCCCCCCCCCCCCCCCCACACACACACACCTTCCAACATACTTCTTAAAACAGTGTCAATTGGATTTTTACACATATAAGAGCAGGATCAGAGAGGTAATTGAAGTTTAAGGTGAATGAGAATTCAAATTTAGGAAAATGCTCCCGATACAATTTTTCATTCCTTGCTAAAGTGTGAACATTTTTACAAGAGTAACAATTTTGAAATCAAAACAGAGAAAAATTGCAGATTTCTTCGTCTAAAATAAGTTTTCCTTATGTGATTTTTATTATGCTTTCAAATAAATGTCTGTCTCTTTTTTGAAACTGTTTAAATAATTAAGAAATACAATATTAGGTTAAAATTTATAGTTAAACATTTCAAATTCTAATTAAACACTTCAAAATTTACACATTAAATAGGAATTTTTACTCATTCTCTATATAGCAAATTTCTCTATATAAAAATTTTTTTACTGGAACAATGGATTTCATTATATCGAGACTCGACTGTATTTTAATTAATGACAAAATGTAGCGCATCAAAGTGGAAGCATTCTTACGTGTCGATATGGACAGATTAAGTTACAAATGTTAAAAGAAATTAGAAAGGATATAATATTTGAGGAGAATGGTACATAAGTGTATAAAAAATTAGCATTTAACAAGAAAAAAAATATCTCTAAATAAAATTTTGAAAAGCTTGTTGCTAAGCATATTCTTGCATATGCTATTCATAATGTTTTTAATAGTGAGAAACTGTTTTTATTAATATGATTATGGATAAATGTTTACTAGAAATAAATGTGACAGACTTGTAATATTAATAGATCTAGAAAGACTTGTAATATTAATAGATCTTAAAATTAATTAAGAAATAAAACATGCAACTAAGTAACCATTGTCCTCTTTAATTTTATAAAGCAGTAAAGATGAAAAAATTGGCTGTTGGTATGGCCCTTTTAAAATTTAGCTGACATATTTGCAATTCTGACTACAAATCACTAGCAAAACCATCTAAGTTTTATTCCAGTAGTCCTCATTATTGAAAAATTGGGTTACTTATTAAACTCTAAATCAATTAAATGTCATTAAAACTAATGAAAAACACTTTAAAATGTGTAGTTTATAATTACAATGCTTCACTGTATAAAAGCCAATTATAGCCAAAAAAAAAGCCGGTTAAAACCAAAAAAAGCCACCCGCCTGGCTTTTTTTAATTTTAGCCGGCTTTTTTGCAACCCTGAACAGCGTAGACTTAACTGTATCCTTACAAATGCCTATTGAGTTGAAATTTTCTATATTAAAAAAGAGGATTTGCTTAATATAGCAAATATCAGGGAGTCAAAAGCAAGGTTTTTTTTTTTTCTTTCTTGGGACCCATTTTATAAAAAATAAGAGTTATTTTTGTGAAAAATAACATTTTGTAATGAAAGATGAAATCCAGCGACTCCAAAATACTAGGTTGAGCAAAAAGTTCTGGAAAATTTGTGAAAGTTGTGTTGTTATGCACAAATTAACAAAAAAAGCAACAAGGACTATTTTTCAAAGTAGAGATCATAATAGTCCACGACTTTCTGTCAGATTCCGGATTTGCTGGAAGTACCATTGTGGCTCTTTGGAATTGAAAAACTCTTGACTTGCTTCTTCAACTTTTAAAGGATTCAAATCGACGGCCCTTGAAAAAGTGTTGTATTAATCGAAAGAGGCATAATTGGATGGAGCCACGTCTGGACTGTACTACCAGTACTCCTATATACAATACAAATTCTGGTAACTAGTAGATTAAAAATTTCCCAGAACTTTTGGTCCAACCTAATAATAACTTATTTAAGTCCTTCTGCTAAAGTTTTCCTTTTGGGTGAACTTGTTCTGTTTGTCGGTGACACTTTTAAAGCCTAACAAAATAAAAATAATTAATGAAGGGTATGCTTTCTAGAATGGAATTTTGTGAAGGGGCTATTTTATTAGGGAGGGGGGGGGGGGGGAAGGGGGATTTGTTTTGTTTTTTTGGTTGAAAAAAAAATTTTTTTTTTTTTTTTCTTTTTACATTTTCCTATTTGTCTGTAGATTATCAGTGTACAACAATTTGGCCAAATTCAAAGTCCTTTTGTAATTATTAAGTGCTTTAGTGCAACGCATTTGTAGGCTTACATGATTTTGGAGCACTCTAAATGCATTTTAAGCAAAATGACTTTTTTCAAACTGGCCAGTATCAGAACGCAAAAACTATGAAACCGATCTTACTAATCTTTTATTATTATTATTATTATTATTATTAAAGGATGATATAATTTATCGGAGCTTGGACCCCTTTCAACCATTTTTACAAAAAATATAGTTTTCGAAATATGCCAAACTGCAAAAAAAGGGGGTCAGAAATAGACCTTTTTTACAAATTGCTGCCAGTTTGTTGATTTTCAACTTTTTGAGCTTCACGCAATATATCTACTTTCATAACTTAACAGAAATGGATTACAAATGACTCTGGCAATCTATCAAGTCCTGCCCGATGAGAAGGACACGGCACACACGCTACGGCATCCACTCATGCAATTTGAACCACATCATTTATTTTTTATCTTAAAAAATTTTCATTCCCATTCCAGAAAATAAATTGCTAAAAAAAACCTTTTTTGGCCTTCTACAGGCACAACCCCCCCCCCCCCCCCTTAAGAGGAATTTTGTTAAGGTGACTGTTTTAATAAAAGGAATTTTATGAAGAGTCCTGTTTTGCAAAGAGGAATTTTGTAAAACGGTCTTTTATTAAATGGAATTTTACAAAAGGACACCAAATTAATTACAGGTAATTCAGCATTTTTTTTTTCTTTTAGAGAATGCACTTTAGTACACTGCTTGTCAACACTAATTCAGCATTTTTTTTTTTCTTTTAGAGAATGCACTTTAGGATATTGCTTGTTAACACCACTAACAATACTACCAGCACATAATGCTATAAATTGAAACATTCCCGGAAGCATAGTATAACTAGAAACAATATGTAAAAAATATACAACAATGTATATATAAAACATTATATAACATTGTACAATAGCAATGTATATGTAAAAAATGTATTTTTTATATATACATAAATTAGAAAAACTATTTAAATCAAAAGCTTTTTTACCTTTGTATCCATGACTGAACATATGCACACAAAGTGTTCATTTCCTGCCTATACAAATATCTGAGTTCGCCTTTCTTAATCTCATTTTCATCTGGAAAAAGAATGAATAACAATTACATTAAATGTTTATTCATTTCAGATTGTACTATTAATATGTGCATATTACACACTAAAATAAAAGTAAATTTTCAAAATATTGCACCATCAAACTATTTTCTTCCCAGCAAATTAATAATTTCTTTCCAAAGGAATTTAATAAAAGTGTCTAAATACAATAAAAAATCCAATTAATAAAATTATAGTCTCCCTATCTTCATATATCATTCCTTTCCTATACAGTCCACTTCCTCTAATCCACAACTCTATAACCTGCAAACGCTTATAATCAGCGCTATATTTTATATGTAAACAAATAGTTAAAATCTTTTTTAAGCAAGATATTTTACACTTCAACCAAAATAAAAGTTGACAGATCTGATGAATTTATTAAGAAATTTTAATTAATTTCTGCATTAATTTGAAGGAAATGTTCTTGTTTATCTTATCCTTGTAAATAACTATTAGGCTGCTATATTCTGAACACATTTGCTGGCTATATAAAAGGTAAAATTGCTTCCAAAGAAGGGTTTAGCTCTTGAAGATAAATATCCTAATTTTTTAGAAAACAAACTTGTTATTGATCAAAATATCCTGACTCTTAAAAGGCTGCAAGATTAAATTGCAGAGTATAAATTAAAAGCTATAAAGCAAATCACTATCACTACGATGTTTGATAGATTTAAAAATAAGTAGAAATATTTTCTATTAATTTTGTATTATATCATTTAAATGTATTTCTAATATAGAAAAGTTTTTTTTATATAAAAAAGGCATTTCCTTTCATTTCTGTGTTATTTATTTACAGTGTGATTTCTATATATGTTGATAAATTCAAATATTAGAATGCAAAAAAAAAAAAAAAAAAAAAAAAAAAAAAATGACCTATAATCTGCAAAATTCTATAATCTGTAAAACCCTTGGTCCCAAGCTGTGCGGATTAGAGGGAGTATACTGTATTGCAGTTTTCATAAATTTAATGTGTTAAAGGATCATCAGCACAAATTAAATTATCAATCATGCATCACCTTAAATAATTATTAAATAAATCTATACAATATTTAAAATATTGGCCATTTTTTTTTTAACACTTGACAACATAGTTAAAAAGTGTTTATGAATTTGGTTTGTATGTCTGCTGTCTGCCCATGCTCTAGCTCAAGTAAATACGTAGACTCCCTCAAATCTGCACAGCTTGGGACCAGAAGTTGTGCGGATTTTAGAATTTTGTGGATTTCTGGTCATTGTTTTGTTTGTATTTTTTAAAAAGTAATTTGAATGTAATAATGCAATCAAAATTATAATGTATGCTTGCAATAGTTACATATAGTAATTAAGAATTAATAAAAAGTAAAATAATAAGAAGATAATTTTAAAAATGATTAAATTGTTAAAAGTAAAGGACAAGTAAATTATTAATGTATAATTAATTATGCATAATAAAGATGAGATACATTTTTCTAGAATTAATGAAACTTTCCTCTTAAAGGTACCCTATTAATTCAGATTAAAATCATACAGTAAGGAAGTTTTATTTCTTGTTTAGCCAGTCTTAATAACCGAAAAAGCTTGATTAATACATAAATATATTTGGTAAAAAGATTTTGATTACCAGTGATATCAGCAATATCTTGATTTTTTTTTCAGAAATAAAGTTATACTTCCTTTATAGAAAAACACAAGTTCAGTCATATTGTCAAGAGTTACATTATTAAAATACATACAAAATGATATAAAACTAAAAAAATTTGTAATTTTGTCCATAAATCTGAATTGAAAGTTTTATTGTTTACATACGTGATGATGTGCAGATATTAGGGTTGCAGATTTGAGGGAGTCTACTGCATAGGTACTCAGATTGTCATGCAAATGATCAGGGGTAGGGGAATGCATCATTTTACTTGCCACTGGCGAGTGAATTTTCTGACAGGGAGAGTTAATTTTTAGGTAGCCTTTGAAAACAGCAAACTATAGAGATAGGCAAAAACATTTCTCTCTCTCTCTTTTTTTTTTTCTTTTAGTAGTTAGCTATATTTTTCAACTTTCCTAGTTACTGCGATGTAAACATGGTACTAAGTTCTATTTTATAATAAACTTTCATCTCTTGTTTATATTTCTTAATTTTACAGGGAAAAAAAATGTGAAAATGCATTATAATAATAGTAACCAACTATTTTTGAGTTTCGTAAATTTTGTCATAAAATGTTTCTACTGTACGTTGCATTTTACTGGCTGGTGAAATAAATCCTTGGCTGGTAAGATTTTCTAGAAATTCCCTACCCCTGCAAATGATATGACTAGGGCATGTTTGGTATTAAAAATGAAATATGTAGCATTTCTTGTTTGTTTACAGGGACCAGGGTTCGTAAATATCATGATATTTTCGAAAATATCAAAAATATCCGATATTTTGATATATATTTGATATTTTCGATATATATCCGATATTTTCAAAATAGTCAACTTTGCTAATAAATATTTTTAAGCATAATATACATTAGAAACTAAAACATATTGCAGTTAACATGAAAACTTAAACAATATACTAAAAGCACATATTTTTTTTACTTAGAACAAAATTGAAGATCAACTACAGTACAGAACCATTTATCCGGAATGCTTGGGGTCAGATGTATTCCGGATAACTGGTTGTGCATTAAAGCAGCATCCATTTGATAAGTTTTGTGGAATATGTGTGGTTGTGACATTATTTCTGATTTTAAATTATTACATTACTTGGATTAAAAATCAATGCAAGAAAGATCAAAAGTTAACCAGAGTTTAAAAGAAGGTAATTTATGAGAATCCCTTAAGAACAAAAATTCTCCTGTTTCCTCTGCATAAAAATTAAAACATCTGAAATACAACTAAATATGTTTTCATTTCAAATACTAGATGTTGTCATCAAATTATACAATTGTTTCAAGCAAAGCCTATGTCAAACTGGCAGTGTATGACACCTTTTTCTGCAATGATTCTGAAATCAGTCTATCAGAAATATCATTCCGGATAACTGGTTTTCCGGTTAACTGGTTTCCAGATAAATGGTTCCATACTGTAATTGAAAAACCCGAAACAATTTGCTTTATGCACTTACATTAAAAAAAAAAAAAAAAAAAAATTAAAGAAGCAATTTAACAAATTACAACGACCATTTGGAAAATGATTTTTTCAAAGACTAAAATTTAAGACACAAAAAATCGCACAGAGTTCATCATACATTACGTACACCATGAATTAAACATTGATAGTGTTATTACACTTAAAAATTGCAAGCGACAAAAATCGCCTGCAACTCGTCAGATTTCCTGAAAGAAAATAACAATGATTACTAGTGTCATTAAAAATTAATAGATATATGCGGCGAATAAATACATTTGTATTTAAATTTTCTATAATACCTTTTTCTTTTTCTATCATTTATTAGGTAATTCTTACTGAATTAGTTTAAATGTTTCTTTCATAAAAATTAAACATTTGTGCTATACAGCAAACTAAAAGATAACTATTGTACAATTCATTATTAAATTGGATTACACTAATTTAAAACTTAGAAATGTGTTTCTCAAACTTTAAAGAAAGATTTCTTTTCACTGCTTTACCGAAAATTTCGGTTAATTTTCAATCGTTTAGCAAATACATTCCATTGCGGTGAAATCCGCATACATAGATTATATATTTCTGCTTAGTGTATATGTTGTTTTCTTTTCTTTTCTTTTTTAGAAACTTACGTATTATTCGCCTGAAACTTACATATTATCCAAGCATTTCATTGGCTGTTCGGGAAAAGGCTTTTCCATCGTCAGATTTCCAAGAAATCTGGCGACCACTTTTAAATGAAATTTCATTCTTAAACTTCTAAACATCCCTCAATATTACTTTTTACACTATCGTATAGAGAAAAAAATGTACTACTTTAAAATGCAATTTGTTTGAAAGCTGTATCTCAATTTATTTGAGAGTTATTAATTTTTTTTGTAATTTTTATTACTTTTTTGTCATAGTGGCAACAGAAGTATCTATCACTGTTGAAAGTAAAGGGAAATACAAGTTACTGTATAGACCAATCAGAAAACGAATAAAATGCGGATTAAACCAATCAAAAGCTTCAGATATGCTTTTGATTTCCTATCCTGACGAGGACAATAACCATTTTTCCAAATGGTTAAAAAGCTATAGGATTCAGTATCAACTATCAAGAAATCGGAAATTTATAAAATAAAATTTTAAAATACATATTGTTTTAACTGAAAATTTTTAAGTTTTTTATTCCGTAACATGCTATACAGTTTAAACTGAACTAAATCAATACCAGAACAGCTTCTTTTCTAATGAAGCTGTATATATATAACTGGGTATTTAAATTAGACAGTTTATTATTCAGCGTCTGTTCTGAATTAATAATGTCCCTCATAATCCACAGTTAAAAGTAAAAAATTCAAACATAAAGCTTGGAAAAGATATTTGTTTTCTTCTTTGGCTAAAAAAGTCACTATCAGAGACAAAAATTCTTTATTTACAGAACAAAACTGTCAACAACAGTTAGAAATTTCATTTGCACTTGTTTTGACTGAAAATATCAAAAATATCTCACACAGTGATATTTTGAAAATAAATATCAAATATAGAAAAATATTGAAAATAGCACACATCTTGATATTTTGAAAATAAATATCGAAGTAATATGAAAATATCAAAAATCTTGATATTTTCAAAATAAATATCGGATATATATCAAGATATATATCAACGAACCCTGGCAGGGACACTCTAAAGAATGGCACAGTCTATGGGGAAAATTGTTCGCAGTATCCTGTAATGTAATGTTGAACTATTTCAAACATACAGAATTGGATATACATCACTGAGGTCCACTACAACAGGCTTACTCTAGAATAGGGTGTGAACAGCATTCATCGTTCATTGACAGGGACATACAAAAGCATTTGGTTACAGTAACTGCATGTTGACAATAATTGGTGGAAGTGTATTTTCAATTGGGCAGGGTTGGTAAAAAATTCAGTTTAAAAAAAAAAAAAACAGTTTTTTTTGGTTTAAACCGGGTTTTTTTTAAATATATTTTCCTATTGCATATACATACATATTTATTGAAAAAAATAAACATTGCTAGATATATAAGTAATATAACTTCATATAAAAATAATTTAAATTAAATAATTACAATCAATTATGTAGAAAATTGAAATAATTTAAAATTTAAACATTTTTAGCAGTGACCCGGAGCCGAACAATTTTTGATGCTCCAGCTCCGCTCCTAGAGAAAATACCGTGGCTCCAGCTCCGGCTCCGCGCTTTTAAGTTGCAGATTTTAATTTACACGTTTAATTTTTTGCTCACAAATACTTTCTATCTTCATTAAAGATCTGACAAAATGCATTTTTCTTCTCATCAAACTTGAAATGCTTGTTCAGAAAATATGACATCTTTTAGCTTTTGCTTTTAAAATAGAAAGTTTGGTAGAATTTTAAACACAAAAATCTTAAATTTCTTCTACACTTTTCAAGCAGCCAAAATTGTATGACTACACATGTAAACAACAGGCGGCCATATTTGTTTTCAAATAGTGTTGTCACTTAGTTCAAGTAGAAAGTAGAAGTAAAGCAGTGTTGCCATTTTTTGAGAAGTTTTCCTTCCCTAATAATAATAATAAAAACCTAAAAAATGATATAATTAAAATACTGAATAATGATGTAATTAAAATATTTTAAGCCTAGAAATTTAAAAGACTGAAAAAAAAAAAAAGATTTAAAAGAATATTAAAAACTAAAGGAGCCCTGGAGCTGGGGAAAATTTAGAGCTCCAGCTCTGGCTCCAGCTCCAGCAAAAACACAGCTCCGGAGCGCTCCGGCTCCGGGCTCCAGCTCCAGCTCTGGGTCCCTGATTTTTAGTAAAAGCTATGTCTTATGATCCATTAATAAAATGCTCTACATAGTGAAACATTGATACCTTGAAAATCTTAATAAACAATCTTTTGATTACTAGTACTATAAATAAATATATGGTGTAGTTTCATAAATATAATATACTTTCCCATGGCTATTCAAAATAATTTCTTTGAAAAATTTGCAATCTTAAATATCTGATTTTTCTGTTAGAACACTACATGAACAATTATTATCTTTTGTTGTAAGTAAAGAAGGAATTCCTGGAATGATTTGAATTTAGCAGTAGAGTCTTTACATGTTTCAAGAAGTATTGTGTATTGTCATTTGACACTTCTCCTCTGAAACTGCCAAGTAAAAAAATAAAGGCGACAGTAAAATAAACAGAACAGAAATACCTATTTACCAGCTTTTTAGACTACTGAAAACATTGATCTTAAAATGGAAAGCAGATTTATAAAAGTTGTCATGCACTAAAACATTTAAACAGCCATCAGACTTAATACACAAGCTTTCTTTCTAAGCTATGTTATAAAACGTATTACTTTTAAATGTCTAAACTAAAAATTAATAATATATCTTTTTAGGCATTTTTATGAGACATTTTTCTATTATGTCTCAAGCGAGCCTTATCTCGATTTCCCCCCATTTTTTTGTCAGATCTAAATAGTGGATTCGATTATGCAATAGACGATTTAAATATATCTTATTGCATATTTTAGTTAAAAGTAAACAGGTGCTTCGCTAGCAACCAATTTTTCAATGACCTCTTATTCGACTTCATATCTTGAGTTTCTTTTTCATTCTTAAGGCTGTTCTCAAATCCAAAAGGGCAACTTTATGACATAAGTTTTAATTTATTTTTGTTCGGAAATGTATGAAACTGGCAGATGCTGTTGTTCAGAAACTATGTAATCTAACTGTGTTTTGCGTTTTTCTTTGCAAACCAATAGATCTTTCAGAAAATAGTGTCAAAGTGGGCATTTTGAACCGAATTTTCACGCGAAAGAAGAAGAATCACTCAAGGAAGGTTAAAAACATATTTGTCACGTGATCAAAATTGCTTATAACTCAATAGGTAATTTATTTATAAAAAATGGAAAACACAGTTCGATTCCAAATTGCTTCCATAGTCAGGTCTTTCAATTTTATATCTTTCTGTTAAAAAATGAATTTGCAAATTTGTCACGGCGTTTTGCACTTGCTGAGTAGAGCAGTTGAGAACAGCCTTAAAAAATAATCTCCCCAATCAAGAAAATTTTCTTTTACAGCTTGATTGAAATCTTAATGGTCATTTTATGTTATTAATTGTAAATAATCTGCGTTTTCTCAAAGGAAAATATTTTATTCAAAATATTGAATATTTTTAATCTATTTTATCTTTGCTAAATTCACATGTTTTAAATTTTCTCTTTCGAGCTTTAGATATGTTCATCAACACATGCAATTCGCATTCTACATGCATACAAAT
Source organism: Maratus speciosus (assembly GCA_963932465.1). NCBI lineage: Eukaryota > Metazoa > Arthropoda > Arachnida > Araneae > Salticidae > Maratus > Maratus speciosus. The sequence continues at coordinate 88,117,927 of OZ010794.1, forward strand.
ATAACCTAAACTCACTATGTCTCACGGTGACATAGTGAGGGATAAGATGTTAAAAGTAGAAATTATTTATATCCAATAATTTGAAGCACTTAAATAACAAAAATGAGAAAATATATCAGATTTTTTCTAAAAAAACAGTTGTTTAACCAATTGATTTAAACTGTGCTAACCCTGCTGGTAACAGAATGAAATCATAATGCAAAACCCCAATCCCAATGAAGGAATGCAAGAAAAACAAAGACTTACTAAACCAAATATCCATACAGCAAAGAAACTTCACAGCCAATCATTCAGTAGCATACAGAACAAAGAGTAGCCAATGGTGAGAATTACTTATGATTATGTCATCATTGAGGCTAAATGTAATTCTTAGTAAATCTTAACTAATCAAGCAATCTAAGTAGTAAAAGTGTATTTTTAGCTCAAATCTGCCATTTTGGCTATTTTAAAAAATAAAAGGCTTAAAAAAAAAAAAAAGAAGAAGAAAGAAAACTAACTACTTGTTTTTTTTTAGTCTGCCATGTAGATTTAAAGCTTATAAGAAAAGTTTGATTGATTAAAAATCTTTGTCACTTTACAAATTTATTAATTCATCATTTTTCTAAAGCTTTGCTTGTAGCTTCTGTATAACTTGGATTTTGCATTTTTCAATAATGTGTAAAATAAATAAAAACATTAGGGGAAAAGAGAAAAAAACCAGATGGAAAAAAACCATATGGTTTAAACCAGCGTGGTTTAAACCAAACAACCCTGCAATTGGGTATGTATTTTTTAAATGCAACTCATTTTTTGCTTATTCAGAGTTTTCCCCTGGCAGTTTCAAGAGGGTACTGAACCTCACCGTCCTTTGGTTTACAAAATAGCACTTCTCTTGCCCCACATTCAAAATATTAGCACCCTTCTTGTCCCTCCTTTAAAAAAATAGCACCCTTCTTGCCTCTCAGTAAAAAAAGGTGCCCTTTCTCCTTTTTGCATAGTAAAAATCGACTCTATGTTCTCATGAAAGGCTTTTCCGAAAAGTGCCCTTAAAAATTTTAAAAAGTTCCCTTTCTCACCAGCATAGTGTTGACTCTAAGCCGCTTTAGCAGGACGCAGCACCTGGCAGCCCTTTTCATTCCTTTTTTGCACCCGGCGGCTCTTTTAAACCCTTCTTAACATTTCCAATACACCCTGTGGTAACTCAATTGATCCCGGGAAAATATCGCAAATTCTAGGAGCTCTAAGCAACCCAGTTCAAAATATTTTTTGTGAACAATGCACAAGTGTGCCCTTTTTTTAGAATAGTGTTCCCTTTTTGAAAAATGTACACTTTTTTAGAATAGTGTCCTCTTTATGAAAAATTCCCATCCGGCGGCCCTTTTTTATCTGGAGTCAACACTACAGCAGCAATCTAGAACCATTTTTAAACCTAGAGGAATTGCTGTAAATTATATAAATCGGGCAGTGCAAAAGATCCTGAGTACATTTCCGTTATCATAATTTTCCTTGCCACAGTTCAACTGCGGTATGGGTTTCTTAAGTAAGCTAAATTTTAGCATTTCTGTACTCTGTAGTACAAATAAAATGTTTTAATTTATAATTACTTATTATTTTGTATTTAAAATGAAATGAATGAAAATATACCCTTTATGTTTATTTTAAAAGAATCAAATATATTCTAAATGTATGTTATGTATTTCAAATGAAATGAATGAAATTTTTACATATCAACATCAAACCACTAGTTTTTAAAATTAGCCACTGATAAAATTGCTACTACTGGCCATTAATGAAATTTCTCAGTTTTGTCCTTTAGTTAAGTTCATTTAAAATACATGCCTTTCATGTTAAATACAAAACAACAATAATAATAAATAGTAATACAGTAGACTCCCTCAAATCCACAACCCTAAAATCTGCAAATGCCTAAAATCCACACATCATCACATATGTAAACAATGAAAATTACAGTTTAGATGTAGGGTCAAAATTACAGAATCGTTTAGTTTTATATCATTCCGTATGTATTTTAAAATGTAATTCTCGATAATATGACTGAACTCGTGGTTTTTCATGAAGGAAGTAAAAATTTATTTGTGAAAAAAAATCAAGATTGGTAATCACAATCAATTTACCAAATATATATATATTAATGAAGCTTTTTTGGTTATTAAGACTAGATAAACCTGAAATAAAACTTCCTTACTTTATGATTTTGATGTATGTTTTATATTCTTTGAATAATTCAAGAAAAATGTATCTCATCTTTATTATGCATATTTAATTATACATTATTACTTACTTACTTGACCTTTACTTTTAATAATTTGATCATTTAAAAAATTCTTACTTTTTATCATTTTAGCTTATTACTTTACTTAATTATTTTAATATTTTATTATATTGTAAGCATTCATTATACTTTTGATAATTCAAAAAATATAAACAAAGCAATGACCAGAAATCCATAAAATTCTAAAATCAGCACAACCTCTGGTCCCAAGCTGTGCGGATTTGAGGGAGTCTACTGTAATACCATAAACCATTTTATTTCAACATTAACCATTTCACCGGCGACAAGTATGGAGAAACAGTGCTTTTACCCCTGATTTATCTCAGGGCAGCCAGTGAAGTGGTTAAAGTTATTGTTTCTGATTTACACAATGTGAAAAATAATAGCTGCTGCTGGCAAGAAGAAAAATGCTATTGGCAAGATTTATGGTCGGCTAACATAAAAGTAACTACAGAATTCTTTATTATATCTGTACAAAAGTAATTAGTGAAATTTTACTTTATTTCGAACAGTTAAATAGACACAGACATTCAACCCATTTTAATAATTTATCTGTTCACCAATCAAATGTAATCAAAGATTTTGAGTAATGTCTTGATATAAAATTTAATTCTTGAAACCAAAGCTTGCAGCGTTCTTAAATTTTCTACTTTTACTACCACTATTTCAAAAGAAACAATTTTTGTCTTAGATTTTTGTTGCAGATGTTAAAGGAATGTACCAAGACGATTATTTTGAAATAGTAGTAGCAAAAGATAGAAAAATTTAGAAATTCTGTAAATTAGAAAAAAAAAATCTCCAATAATCAGTTTCAGATACATTACACAATATATTTACATTTGAATAAAGAGTTAACTAGCCAATATTCCTTAATCAGGTCTAATGCCAAAGATGAGCAATAAAGCTACAATACCATAAGAAATATTTTCCGCAACAAGTAGTATTCAAACGTGTTACAACTAGGGATTGACTGAAGCAGGAATTCTGTCGAATATCAAACATTTGTTCAAATTGTATACTGAATATTCAGTATTCGGCAAGCGAATACTTAAACATTTTTGCATATATCAGCTTTTTTTAATAAACTGTAATTAAAACTTAACTCTTAATAATTTAATTCACTTACCTTACATATTTATTCTTAAATCTAATTACACAAAAAATTTAATGAATTTTTTCCACTCAAATTCATTAATCCAGCTCCAGCACATTTTTTATTTTATCACTAGTCAATAGTACCCAGGGTTCATAATTATCATGATATTTTCGAAAATATCAAAAATATCCGATATTTTGATATATATCCGATATTTTCAAAATTGTCAGCTTACTGCTGATTATAAAGATTTTTAGACTTAATATAAATTAGAATCTAAAACATATTACATTTAACATGAAAACATAATAAAACAATATTCTAAATGTCTTTTTTTATATTTTTCTTACACAATTTATGATCAAATAATTGAAAAAACAAACAATCTTCTGCAAAAGTTGCTTTTTCACCCATCAAAACACAGAATGCAGGATTCAGTTTTAAAAATAAATAAAATTACACAACAAATTCTGAAATACAAAATAAAGTTTATTTTTTCTGTTGAAGAACTTGAACATGAATGTAAGTTTGTCTGCTTTTTCATTCCCTAACCTACTGCACAAATTAGACTGAAGTAAATCAAAATTAGAAAAGATTCTAATGTGTCTATTGAAGGAGAATCTGTAAACAACTGATAAGTTAAATTATCTTTTATGGTCTGTTGTAATTTAATATTATCCCACCAAATTTTTGGTTCAACGTTTAAATATTCAGTTTCAAACAAAGCTTATATGAATTTTTTTTTGCTAAAATCCAATCACCGATTAACCCCTTTATCTCCTTCTAGAAGGTGCAGTCTACATAAAGAATTGAGACAGGGTAGGAAGGTATTGTTCAAAGACAGATTTCTTATGATGGTAATGGGAAAGCTGTAGGTACAGTCCAAAACTAGTTTTTGGAGTGTAGGGAATGTTTTGGGAGCTATTCTTTTTAGTTATATATTTACAGATGGACTAATTTTTAATAACAGTTGAAGAATTCATTTGCACTTCTTTTGACTGAAAATATTTTGAAAATAAATATCAGATATATGAAAATATCAAGAAATACGACATTTAAAAAATAAATATCAAATGTATGAAAATGAAAATATCAAAAATCTTGATATTTTGAAAATAAATATCGGATATATATCATGATATATATCAAGATATATATCCATTGATATATATCAATGAACCCTGATTAGTACCCAAAATAAATTATGAAAATATTAAATTTTACAAATTATTATTAAGAATAAGGATTGTCAGAAAACAAAAGTTCATTCAAATAAACAGAAACTAGATGTTATCATTAAGCTGATTTACCGATTGTCTAATTATAAACACATTGAATTATAAATGTTCTCAAATACAAAAGATAACGTATCAATTTGTACATGCTATTTTCTAATATTATTGCTTTCTATTTTGATTAATAATTAACTGTGTGTAATGAAGATAAAAAAAAATTGAGTAATTTTAATTTAATGGATATCTACAAGCTATAGTATAAAGCATAAAGGTATTTATGCTTATTTGGTGTAAATATTAATGAAAATACACGTTAAATAAATTTAAATTAAAGAAAACTAAATGTAGAAATAATTAAATGGTAAGGGAAAGATGCCCCAGCCTTATCTGCCTTACTTTTTTTTTTCTCTATTGTAGACAGTTGTTTTAATTTCACCTTTATATAAACTATTTTAAGAAAGAAAATGTCCACTTTTTAAAATTAAAAATGGCCTCTGACTTGTTTTTTATAATGCAGATGAACTCTGAACTCATGTACATAATATTGAAACTCATTACTTATCTACTTCTAAATAAAAAAGGAATTCTTCTACTTAAAAGAAAATACTTATCCGCACTTGCCAGCAGTGTTTATAGTGAACATTTATTTTCTACAGCTGGATAGATTTATGAACAGAAAGAAACAAATTACAACTAGACAATGCCGAAAAACTAATTTTTACACCATAATTTGTACAAGTTAAATTTTGATTACAAATAGTTCAATGTATCAGCTTTTATAATGATAATGATCACTTATCACTGAAGCATATTAAAATGGTATCAAACAAGCATTGGTCATCATGTATTTTTACAACTAGTAATACTCTTTACCTACTGTTTTTCATAAATTATTTATAAAATTCGGCCGAATACTTAAAATATTCGGCAAAAAACGAATACTTGGTTTACATGGTGAATCACCCAATCGACTAGTATTTGGTATATTCTGTCAATCACCTGTTACAACAATGAAATTAAATTTTGCAGTTACCATGCTCACTAAAATATGTAAATTGGATGTAAATCCGATTACGGAACTTTTTACAGAAAAGTTTCAAAATTTTTTGATAAAATAATCCGGACAAAAAATATTTTTGCTGCATACAGCCTATTTGAAAATGTATGTTAATACTCTACAGGAAATTTGGTAAAAGTTTGTTTTCTTTAATAAACATCATAACTATAAATATTTATTGAATATCAAGAAATATTTGTATACTGAAAAATATGCATAAAAGTTCAGCAAAAATGCTACAGGCTGGCTGGCTAGTGAGGGAAAAAAAAAAAAAAGAGTAAAATAATAATTAAAATATGCTAAAATTAGGTTTATGACTAGAATCTGATGTTTAGTAATTCAGATAGTGTGTAATTTTGAATAAAAAACCATGTAGCAAATCAGAACAGAACTCAAGTTTCATATAACACATCATATGATGCATAAAAGCTTTTCAGGTTGAGCTCCAATAGATTTTCCAGCAATAATATTTTATCAATTCCAAAATGTTTTTAAACCAAATCGGTTGTTAAATGTGTATCCAAACGAGGAAATCTTTAAAATTTCGAAAAGTTTATAAAATTATTCCTAGATTTTATCTATAATATATATACACACACAATACCCATTATTCATTCAGAAAATCAAAGAGCTAAGATTGTTTTTCCAAATGCCGAAATTTATATTAACATAAAATTCGATAACACACATAACTGGGCATAGATCAAAGTATCATGAACGATTAATAAAAACAAGTATTTTCCTAAATGTGCAATAAATAATAATAAACAAAATTGAGTTTACAGCAATTAGATTCCGTCAAAAGTTGTGTTTTGATAAGAAGCTACACACAAAACAGAATACAATATACAAATATAACTACGAAAAGTTTAAATATTCCAATACTCTTTCAGTAGCTATTTTTACAAATCATATACAGTAAACTCGTTTGAATATTACTTTTTGCAATCAAATATTTGAGTTCATGAAACAAGTAGAATTCTAATATTAATGCATCAATCACATAACATAATATAAACACAGGATCTACTAGCTTTCAAAATAATGCAGCTAGTTAAGTGAAAATAGCTGTTAACTAAATGCGGGAAATGAAGCTATCTCTTTATTTTTCATAGTATAAAAAACAATAGGCAGGATGATGACACTTTTCCCACTGTGATTTTCAGCACACCCATAATTAAGTAACAGAAAATTTGGTTCGATATGAACACATAAAACCAAAACAAATTTAGAAATACTAAAGTTGCATACATTTCTGAAGCAGTTCGATGACGTCTGAACAAATATCACACATTTCCAAAGTGAAGAAACGAACATTGGGGAAAATATTCACATCAAAGAAGTTAATATTTCAAATTCTATCACAAAATAAATAAAAAATGTCTAATGTAACGAAAATTAAATGCAGAGAGAGTTCAACGCCATTAAAGCCGCTTTAAACACGCGGTTGATGCCACGGCATAAATTCATAAATATCTAGAAGATGATTATAGGCCCAGATCCAGATAGATTTTTCGCTATTAGCGAGACGAGATTGACCAATCAGAAGCCAGCCTTTTTGCGAACTTTTCGCTGCTAAAGGTAAACAAATTTTGACAGGTGTCAAGGCGGGGCTTATTTCTCTAACTGCGAAACTTTCGCAAAAATGCTGTCCAGTTTCAGAAAAAAGCTCCACCTTTCGCAATAAGCTAAAATATACACCTGGAGTCAACCTGCCGTCAACCTGCCGTTTTCAGTTTTACTGATTCAATTTTCAAATAATATTTGATTTTTAATAATTTGTTTTAATTATTAAGGGTAGATAAGTGCGCTGACAACTTTTCACATTAAAGTAGTTTATATTATTGGATTAAAAATTGAAATATGCAGTTTAATGCGTAAAGTTTTCACTTTTTTGTATTCGTTAACCATGTTTTCTGTATAAATTTACGAACTTTTTACAAGCCCATATTAGTTTTTTCAGAAGCAGACTAGTAAGAAGTATATAAAATAAACTGAAAATAGCAATATTCAATGACGAAAACTGATAATTTACCCATTTCATAGTAAAAATATTTCTCGGCTGTATCATGCCATCAACCAAAGCAACTGAAAATTCTATCATCTCTCCCGGGCGTGATTGAGCTCAGCAATTTTCTGCTCGTGTGACAGTTGAAGGCGGAGTTTAAAGTTAATTTTCGCAATTAACTTTTCTCGATCAGTAAAACAGAGAGAACTTCGCAGCTAGTTTCTCGCTATTTCGCATGAAAATCTGCGGATACTCAGAGATGCCGCAAGCAGCGTAAGCGTACAGTTCGCAGTGGCATTTTCGCAGTCTCGCTTGAAACTCTGGAAGAGATCAATGGGTGTTGCATTTGTAAGTGTTCATTGTAAGAAAAATCGCAGAATTTTTTGCTATTCGACGATTGCAAAGATGTAAAAAACTCATCTGTGGCGTTTCAGAGATAGAAGAAACTAGGGATGCACCGAATATTCGGTATTCGGCCATACAATAGAATATTCGGTTAGGCGGAATATCAAACTATTCGGTAGGCTGAATATTCGGTTTGGCCGAATATCGAAATATTCGGCCAGACCGAATACTTAAAAAACCTTTTTTTTTTATCAATTAAAGAAACTTTAAAACTATCCTTTTCTTAAATAACAATTCAAAGCATAGATTTTTTTAGTGCAAAATTTACTTATAAAGAGATATTTTTTATCAATATATGAAGTAGTGTTAAACATTATGTAAAATTGATTTAAAATTTATCTTTTTAATGCTTTCAAACTCTGAAACTTAAAAGTATTTGCCAAGCCGAATATTCGGTATTCGGCCGAATAGCAGAGTCGAAACTAGCCTTTTTTGCACCCGGGGCAAGCATGGATTTTGGCGCCCCACCTTCCTCTTCCACAAAGTATATTTCCAAAGAGAATTTTATTAATTTTCAAATAGTCGACTTATTTTAAAATTTAAAATATGTAATCTTTAAATATGTAATACTGAACTACGTAATCTACAATGGCGGATCCAAGGGGGGCGGGGGAGGTCACGACTCCCCTCAGAACAAAAATATTCTAAAGATCATTTTTAAAATGAAATATACAGTTAGAGTCCCGATTATCCGAGTCCTGCTTAACCGAGTTATTTTCTTCTGATGGACTGTTGTCTTCTATTATTATGAAACAGCCATTATAAATGAAGTGTTAGGTGAAGATGAAAGAGCAGTCGTAAAAAGTTAGAACTCTGATTTTGTGGTCAGAATGGGAAGAAAAAAAATGGTCATAATTTTTTTTTTGGCCATTAAAATTTGGCCAAAAAAATTATGGCCATTTTTTTTCTTCCCATTCTGACCAGAAAATCAGAGTTCTAACCTTTTTACGACTGCTCTTTCATCTTCACCTAACACTTCATTTATAATGGCTGTTTCATAATAATAGAAGACATCAGTCCATCAGAAGAAAATGATCCACTCCAAAGGTATAATCCTTCATTTGGCGCCCGGGGCACATGCCCCCTCTGCTCCCCCTTAGTTTCGGCCCTGCCGAATAGTCACTATTCGGTATTCGGCTTGATAGTCACTATTCGGCTAGCTGAATATTCGGTATTCGGTTTACCTGTTGCTGAATATTCCGTATTCGGCCAAAATCTCTATTCGGTGCATCTCTAGAAGAAACTCATTTAATTTTAATGAAACTGGTTTCAAATGTCGTTTCAGATTATCAAAAAGAGGACACTCGATTGTTATGCGAAGAATTAAAACTTCTAATGAATGAATACCATACAGGATATTCGGTTTAAATGCAGGTAAAAAATGTCTAAATAAGATAGAAGAGTACACCCCAGGTAGCACAGCAATATCGGGAACAGCGATTTCGCAATACCGGTGAACACCGGATTGGCCGATATTGCATGGCTAACCTTTTTACTTTCTTCTATCTTTACAAGAAGAAAGTATTGGATTCGTAAAAATTTTCGACTTTTGATTTTCGACGGATTTACACGTTTTAGCGGTTAGAGATTCCGAAGAACATGTTTTTACAAAATGTCTGTCTGTCTGTGTGTGCCACAAATTTTGTGGGCGCTCTATCTCAAGAACTATTGCACGGAATTTAATAAAATTTCATATTCAGTTAGTCCCCGATATAAATTGGTGCTGATTAGTTTTTGGTGTAAATCGCTCAACAGGTGTGCTATGCCACATTCTTCAGGATTTCCGTAATAGCTCAATCTCCAGAACTAATGCACAGATTTTCATCAAACTTCAGATTCAGTTAATCCTTGACATGAGTTGAAGTTTTATATTTTTTGGTGTACATCGCTCAACAGGTGGCGCTGCTATACTGCATTTTTTACGATTTCCGCAATAGTTCTATCTCAATGACTAATGCTTGGATTTTCAACAAACTTCAAAATAAGTTAGTACTTAACATGAATTGACATTTTATACATTTTGGTTTAAATTGCTCAACAGGTGACGCTGCTATGCTGCATTTTTCAGAATTTCCACTATAGCTGTATCTCAAGAACTAATGCACGAATTTTCATCAAACTTCAGAATAAGTTAGTTCTTGACATGATTTGACTTTTATACATTTTGGTAGAAATCGCCCAACAGGTGGCGCTGCTATACCGTATTTTTCAGAATTTCCATTAAACTTCAGAATCAGTTAGTCCTTGACATGAATTGACATTTTATACATTTTGGTGTAAATCGCTCAACAGGTGGCGCTGCTAGGCTGTTTTTTTTGTGATATCCGCAATAGCTCTATCTCAAGAACTAATGCTTGGATTTTCAACGAACTTCAGATTCAGGTATACTTTGATATGAATTAGAGTTGTTTATGTTTTGGTCCAAATCGCTCAACTGGTGGCGCTGCTATGCTGCATTTTTCAGAATTTCCACTATAGCACTATCTCAAGTAACTAATGCACGAATTTTCATCAAACTTCAGAATAAGTTAGTTCTTGACATGATTTGACTTTTATACATTTTGGTAGAAATCGCCCAACAGGTGGCGCTGCTATACCGTATTTTTCAGAATTTCCATTAAACTTCAGAATCAGTTAGTCCTTGACATGAATTGACATTTTATACATTTTAGTGTAAATCGCTCAACAGGTGGCGCTGCTAGGCTGTTTTTTTTGTGATATCCGCAATAGCTCTATCTCAAGAACTAATGCTTGGATTTTCAACGAACTTCAGATTCAGATATACTTTGATATGAATTAGAGTTGTTTATGTTTTGGTCCAAATCGCTCAACTGGTGGCGCTGCTATGCTGCATTTTTCAGAATTTCCACTATAGCACTATCTCAAGTAACTAATGCACGAACTTTCATCAAACTTCAGATTCTTGTATACCTTGATATCAATTAGTGCTGTTTATGTTTTGGTGTAAATTGCTCAACAGGTGGCGCTGCTTTTCTACATTTTTCAGAATTTTCGCTATAGATCTATCTCAAGAACTAATGCACGAATTTCCATCAACCTTCAAATCGAGATATACTTTGATATGAACTGGTGCTAAATTGATGTAATTTCTTGTACTATTTAAATGATTTAATTGACGTGATTTATATAGAAGAAAGTTTTGTTATGGTCGCAACATACTAGTTTCCAATATCGGGGAAAGTCGGACAGGCCGATATTGGTCAAAACTGGATTCGGCATTATAAAATGGCAAAGCTTTTTACTTTCTTCTATCTTTACAAGAAGAAAGTATTGGATTCGTGGAAATTTTCGACGGATTTACATGTTTCATTAGGGGTCGGAGATTCCGGAAAACATATTTTTACAAAATGTCTGTCTGTATGTATGTGACACAAATTTTGTGGGCGCTCTATCTCAAAAACTAATGCACGGAATTTAATAAAAATTTATATTCAGTTAGTCCCAGATATCAATTGGTGCTGATTAGTTTTTGGTGTAAATCGCTCAACAGGTGGCGCTACTATGCAGCATTTTTCACGATAGCTCAATCTGCAGAACTAATGCACGAATTTTCATCAAATTTCAGATTCAGTTAGTGAATTGACGAATTATATGAATTGACGTTTTATACATTTTGGTGTAAATCGCTCAGCAGGTGGCGCTGTTAGGCTGCATTTTTTGTGATTTCCGCAATACATCTATCTCAAGAACTAATGCTTGGATTTTCAACAAATTTCAGATTCAGGTATACCTCGATATGAATTAAGGCTGTTTATCTTTTGTTGTAAATCGTTCAACAGGTGGTGCTGCTATGTTACATTTTTCAGAGTTTCCACAATCTTAAGAACTAATGCACGAATTTTCATCAAACTTCAAATTCAGATAGACTTTGATATGAATTGGGGCTAAATTGATGTAATTTCTTGTACTATTTGAATGATTTATATAGAAGAAAGTTTTGTAATGGCCACAGCATACTAGTTTTTTTTTTCTTCCAACATAGGAAGATATTGATTATCTGTCTTGGCATAGTATTGGTAATCAATATCTCTTTATATTAGGGGAAAAAATGTTAGAAATATTAATGAATCCAGGTTTGAATATATATGTATATAAACATTTTTTAAATTATTTAAAATAAAATTTTTATTTGGCTGATATAGAAATATATATTTATATATAATATATATACATATTTCGATGATATAGAAAATTAAATTTTTAAGTTCATTTTCATAATAATGCAGAAAATATCTAAAGAATGGATTTTATGATGTATGTTGAGTGACACTTTGACAAATGATTAGTGATGGAAATGCTCTGAAATAACCTAGAAATTGTTTGGGGGAAATTTTTTTCTTTTTTCGAAGGTATTTATTTTTTTTTTAGTAAAATTTAAATACCATTAATAAAATAATTTATTCAAAATTTTATAATAGGTACATTCGGGTGTTTTTTAACTTTTTCTTTTCATGTTCAATGTTCTACTTGAAAACATTAACCCTTAAAGCTCAGGCGTCTTTTACACAAATTTTATTCGATCGGCACCACTTTTTAAAAAGTAGTTTCCTTCAAGTACACAATTTCAAAAATGCTCTGATTAAATAAGGTGAATTGTATTTTTCTTTATTACTGGCACCAAAAACAAATTTTGCAAAGATTAAGAATGTCTTCGCAGTGGAGCCAACGGAGTGGGAAGAGTTAACTTGTAAAATTGACAATTAAATGCTACTTTTCATAAAAAAAAAAAAGTTATATGCAAAATTATACAAATTATTACATTTTGTGGAAATGGTAAGGTTGAGAGTGTAATATAGTATTACTTGTATAAAATTATTTTTATTACCAATTTTTCTTTTTTTTTCACATAAACAATAGAAATATTCAACAATTATTAAAAATAATATGTAGCTGAAAGAATTTATTCTTTTCTGCCCTTAACATAAATATAAATCTTCACATTGTTTAATTGTATTTATATATAAACTTTGTCCCCCCCCCTTTTTTTTAAATCTTTTGCCACAATTTAGTTGAAAACATTTTGTGTTAACTCATTAAAGACGGTTGGCAAGAAAGCTTGCCATATAAGATGAACAAAACTTTTAAATTTAAATTTGGAAATTTTCACATTATCTATTCTCAAATTTTGGGTGATTAAATAATTCAAAATTCCAATGAGGAAAAACTGGTGTCAAGGAATTAAAAGAAATGTAAAAGAGGCTCGTCGTCAATGTGTTAAGGGTGCTAGTCACTCAGCTTCGGAATTCTCCTCCGTAATGTTAAATCTATGGACTTTTGATGGATTTGTATATTTAAAATATCTTCTCCCATATTTTTAACCTATTTTTTCAGTGTACTCTTTTTAAAGGATGTCTCTTTTTTTCTTAGTTTTCAAAGTATTTCTAAGTTCTATGCTGAATTTAATATTTTATGTGTTAAAAGCAGGCGAACTGTGAGTATGCTTTAAGCACTTCCTATAAAATTAAGTTTATACTTTAGAAATATTTTGAGAACTAAAAAAAAAATCTTTTAGGAAGTGTACACAAAAAAGAGAAGTTTAAAATATTAATTTCCCGAGGAGATATTTCAAATATATGAATGCATCAAATACCCATACACTTTACATTAGTAAGAGGAAATCAGAAGCTGAGTGACCAGCCCCCTTAAGTTACATATTCAGAAATCGGCCTGTGTTGTTTCTTGAGACAAATTATTCCAATATTAAAAAAAATATCAAAGCATTATTAAAATTTGAGTTTCCAATTTCTTATTCAATTCGACATTCAATTAACGCAGAACAAAATTTATATTTTATTCTTATGACAATTTTCACCCTGAACTTACCGACTCTACAATGCTGGGGGATGAATACTCAGTTGGAATACTATACTTATTTTCAATCTACAATCTGATCTTTTTCATGTTCAATATTCTACATAAAAACATTAACTTGTAAAACTGATAATTAAATGCTACTTTTCTCATTAAAAATAAAAAGTCATAACCAAAATTATATCATATACTGATTTGAGGAAATGGTAAGGCTGAAATATGCATTATTTGAAAAAATAATTTTTATTACACGAACAGTTTTTCATATACTTTTTTCAAATACTCAATAAATACTTAACCATAATTTTAAAAAATAACATGTAGCTAAAATAGTTTATTCTTTTCACTTTTACTATAAATATTAATCTTTAGACTTATTTTTTGCTTTTATTTACACATAAAACTTGCAAAAGAAAAAAAAAAGCAAATTTCTGTCAAAATTTATTTAAAAACAATAAATTCACCTGTTGTTATGTTTTCAAACTATTTTTTTTAATTACTCCTAAATTAAAAAATGTATATTATTAGTTTTGAATTTTTAAAGTAATTAAGTTAGAACAAAATTTATACTTTATCATTATGACAGCTTTCATTCTAAACCAGAGTCTGAATTACTTTATGGGGGGGAGGGGGGGGGGGGGGAGATGAACAATCTGTTCAAATCCCATTTTTTCATTGCATAAACACAAATTGCAGCAAATTTTGTTTTATTTAAAAATAGTTTTAATGACAATTTAAAATAGAAAGTGCAACTAAAATGACCATCAAAAACAGTTAAATACATTACAAACCATGCTGTTAAATTCAGCATGAAAAGGTATTATGGAACTAATTTTCTTTTAGTAAATTTTTATTTCCATTTACAATATATACATATGAAGTAAAAATAAAACCTTTTTATTTTTAGACATAAATTCAAAAAATGTTTAACATTTTTTTATGAAAAGCTCTTATTTGTAAAAAAAAAATCCATTTTTCCCCCTTAAATAGAAAAATACTTTTTTCCATCATTTAAAAACTTCCAGAAATTGTACATCTACACAAAAAATAGACTAATATAACAATAAAGCTATCTTAATTCCAATTCAGAATTTCTAATGCCTACTTAGTTGATGAAATCAGTAAGACATGGTGGCTGATAGAAAGTAAAATTTATTTGAACACAATAAATTTCAGTGTTAACCCCCCCCCCCCCCACACACACACACACAAAAAAAAGCAGTTAAATTAAAAAAATACTTTAAAAAGTCTTAAGTGATAAAAAGAAAGAAGATAATTAAAACATGGTACTTTTCATTATATCCATACATACATATATATATATTATGGAGTTTCCTCACTACCTAGGTGAAGCTATATAATACTTTTTTAGAAATACAAATTGATATAATCTCTATATTGCATATCAGGCATTTGAAATAAATAGAAATTAAAATAGTTTAGCTTTTCAATATCATCATAATTTATAAATGTTTCATTTAAATTAAAATTTTAGCTAGATTTTATGACTCAATTTTTATCAATTGTTTCTCATTTTTTTGGTCATGAATAGCAACTTTTAAGTTTAATTTACAATAATTTTAAGTTTATAAATTTATTTTATAAATATTTTATTGAAATATCTCAAACATGGAAGTGCTAATACAAAAAAACTTAAATTCTTAGAAATGTAAATAAAACATACTATGTAGAACAAATAAAATTTATTAATCACAAAAATGAATTAAATGTTTTTTATTTACAAACTATTATTATTCATAATTATACTATTACAAAAAAACAACAACAACAAAAAAAATCTGCAGCAAGTCATCTATTTCTTGTTTATCTGTTCATTCTTTTCCTTTGAAAATAATTTCCATCTCAATCAGCAGATCTTGCAAGGACCTTTCCAATGCAGTTAGAGATAGCGTGCCTTCTTCAAACTTCATTTCCACACTCACTAGAAAGATACAATGAGTCAAAATCAAAATCTGGCCAAGTAAATACTTGCTATAACAATTAATAATTTGCAATAGTTTATTTATTCTGTTTATTAAATTTTACAAACTATGTAATTGTAAATGTGAGATTTGAATTTATTCACCAAAAGTTATAGCTTGAAAATTAAATATTTTTACAACATTGAGGATTTTAAAGGACTAATAGTATTTTTCCATGTTTGATATGTCTTCATGTAACATGCATGTCCATCCTCATTTTAAGATAAAAACTATATTTGATTATATTAAAATCTAATAGTTAGCGCTAAAATTTTGCAGTATTCACAATGTATTGTTTAATGGTTTTATAAATCTGAATACAGAATTGCCAACCAACTACTTTATGCAGTGATCAATGATATTGTGTAGCAATAGTCATTAATGATACTCTGTTATAAGAATCAAACATAATTAAAAAAAGATAAATTCCAACTAAAGTGCAGAGTTCATTCTAGGCGTTTTTCACGGGACGGGCCGCCCTGCCTGCCCTTTTTTTACAAAATTTGACACCCCGATGGCCCCGCTGTCCGAAATCCCCGCCCCGCAAGCCCTATCACTCGGAAAATCGACCAAGGGAAAAATAGCGCCCTTTCAGTTAATATTAGTGCTGTAAAAGTAACGACTAAATGAATACCCGTATGATGTCGTTACTTTCGAACTCGCTACCCGTTAGAGAGTATTCGTTACTCGTTACTTTCGTTATTGTTCAAAAACCGGGTATTAAACAATCACCTTATGTACTACAAACCTGCAGCAAATCTAATTCTAATTATATACCGCACATGAGTCTTTTGAAGAATTCGTTACAGTTTTAACGTAAAATATGTGCTGCCATCTGTACGTAAAACTTACATTTAATTAAGTTTCTAAGTTTTAATGGAAAAAGGCAAACAAAATACGATGCATAATTGAATATAACATGTCTAAATTGTAGAATTTATTACTTATGAAATAAGAAATAATCAGAGAAAGCAATTTAGGAAGAGTAAAATTTACCAAATTTATACTAAAACTATGAAATATAATTACACAAATAAAATATTTTTACAAACAAATTTACTTACTAATTTTACACTAAAAGTAATTATGTATTATGAAAATTTAATTTCAGGAATAATTTGAAAATATTTAAATATATATATGTTTAATTTCTTACGTAGTCATCCTATCAAATGACATTGTACTTCAGTCACATTATTCTTTCTGAAATTATTGATTTATATTTAAAATACTTTTTTTTCAAATATGAAATTTAAAAATATACCAACAAAAATATTTGGCACAGATGTCATATACGCACCACATTGGCGCGATTTTTTTCTGACGCCAAGTTGGCGAAAACCTCGTTTTCAAATACCAGTTACATATATATTTTTAAGAAGGGAATAACAATAAATAAAAAAAGTTTAATTAATAACTATAGAGCAAAACAATTTATGCAATTTTAAAAAAGAAAGTAAAAGTAACTAAACAATTTATTAACAAATAAACAACATCCAGGTTACCATATCAAGCGAAATAACGGCGCTTTGGTGCCAGTTAAGTACCCTGGTGCTTATATCACATTAGTGTCAGAAAAAATTGCGCCAATGTGGTGCGTATATGACATCTGTGCCAAATATTTTTACAAGCCAAAAGAAAAAAAAATAGAAAACAGGAATTCTGCTTTCTCAGAATTTAGTGTCACCCCCCGATGAAAAACAAATATGTATATAAATATAGATAGTTCAGTTATAAGACTTAAAAGACACGCTTTTATTTTATATAAAATGACGTGATTCGCATCTGCTGAAGGATTTCTTTCGTTATTTAAGAAATTCGACAAAAAAAATTGGCTATCTCATGATTCATATGCTTTCATTTGTTTGTAATATAGATACTTAAAATTAAGTTCAGTTTATAGAAGCTCCATGTTTTATCAGAAGTCATTCACTTAATATTTTTTCGAAACAGCACGTACTTAAGTTACTTTTTTTTTCAGTTTTTATGAGAAAATGGCAGCAAAAAGATATAATTGGTACTTTCCAACTATTTTTCCTTTACTTTTACTTTCTACAGAAATGGAGTACTTGAGTTACAAAAATTAAACGAAAGGCATTAAAAACTACAAAAAAATCAATATCTCAAAAATAAATCAATATGCAATTTTCAAACAAATTGCATTTAAAAGTACCTTTTTTTCCCCAATACGACGGTATAAAAATTGAAAATGTGCGATGCGTAGAAGTTTAAAAAAAATGCGTTAGAGATTATTCCGTACAATGACACCTCTGCTTTGTTTTATGGCTGACTTATACAACGGGGCGTGTTTTTTTTTTTTTTCTTTGGAGACGACACTTTATTAGCTTAGCTGGGAGAAAGAAATAGCATACCGGGGGCTAAAAAAATTAAACATTAACATAAAAACATTTTTACAAGCAATCAAAAAACTTGTCTTTATCATAAAAATATTTTTTTTTCAAATTTAAAACATAAATACACGTACAAAGATATTTTTATAAGATAAAGAATGCACTGAAAGCAAACCTGTAAATTTTAAAACAGAATTTCTCGAAAAATTTCAGAACATTTAAAAGAAATGTGTTTCATTTTAGACTTTATCATCTTATCAACCAACAGTTTACGTTACTCGCATTATTATTTTAGAAATATTTGATTTATGTTTTAAAATAATATGTTTTCCATTCTTTTTTGTTTTAATGAAGCACGCCTTTCAGATAGTATATAACCTGATTTTGAAAAAATTCTTTCAGATGGTACTAATGTAGACATCGCTGGTAAATACTTCTTTGCTAAATCCGCAAGCTCAGGGTATAAAATAGCTATACTTCTTTTTCTTTCCATAATAAATGAATCAACAAACTCGTACGAAATCAAAATCATTTGAGATTTGAGAATAACTGATACTAACAGAATGTACGCATACAGATACGCTGATACGGAAACAACTGACGCCGAAATATCGGAGTCCGAACACAAATTCGCATCTTTTACCGCATCCGGCTCCATTCATGAATTACACAAACTTAAGCAGCGTTTGAAGTTAGTTTAATTTTGTTCGGCTACGTATTGACACAGTAACGACTAACGAGTCATATTTCGAAGTACCGATTCGGGATTTCGTATCATAGAGAATACCCGTTACTTAGTAACGAATATGTGCGGTTTGCTACAGCTCTAGTTAATATCATCGCTTATTTCAAGCAAACTCTAAACTATTTGTAAACATTATATAATGTTCCTAGCCCCATTTTACTCCTAATCTGTTGCTTTTCACCCCCCCCCCCCCTAGACATCCTCATACAGACACCAATTATTTTCAGTAAAATTCCAGCACCGACACAGTCACAATTTCTCTCTCTCTCTGTTTCTATACCCCGCTTCTCGGCTACTGTGAAAATTCAGCTGAAATAAGAAAGAAAAAAAAAAAAACGGAAAGGTCCTTTGACAAAATTGCCGTTTTTTCGAGATTCTCTGACGAAATTGGTTTTTTTCGGCGAACATTTCTCAAAATTTGCAATATAGTTTATGTCCAAATTTTTGGATTTATGACTGATTTTTTTTTTTTTTTTTTTTACATTTTCGGAAAAGAATCGCCCCTGCACTGAAAAGTGTCATGAATGGAGTAAAGGGGTAGTAGCAAAGACTTTTTAGGGGGGTGGGGTCAGTGGGGGAAGAGTTAGTTGATTATTTATCATTACATTATTGTTCCCTTTTTTTTCACTAAAGTGCCCTATTATGGCAAAGTGCACCCTGCCTGCCCTTGATCCTAGAATGAACTCTGAAAGTGAATATTTAAAATACAGTAAAACCTCCCAAAAGCGACCACGTTCCGTTCCTATAAAAATTAGTCGCTTTGAGAGGTGATCTCTTAATGGAGGTCATGTTTACATCTAGATTTTAATTGTTGAAAAAAGGTAACAATTAATGTTAATAAACTTTATATTTCACATTAGGAAAAAATATGAAAGTTTAAGTATCAAAACAAAAGTTAATTACTATAGAGTTAAAAAAAATGAATACATTGACGTTTTCTTTGATTTTAGGGTTTTATCTTTTATAACTTTTATTTCCAAGTCCTTTCGAAATTCCCGTAAATAAATACAATTTTTTTTGGACGGGAATAAATAATGACGATTTCATTAATTTATCTATTTCTTTGAGAGGTTCCTGACAGAATAGGACAGGAGAGTTTATTGACCGTCATTCTTAATGTGTCATCTGAGTTAAATTCATTGCCTAAAAAGGCACAAAGGGGTTTAAACACTTAAAAGTAATTGTAATAAAAAAATTTCTAAACTTAGTTTAGAAGTTTGATGAATAATGCACTCTCCAGAATTATTTTTGTAACAAAACCTTCTTCAAGCGACCAGGAAAAAATCAAATTTGTTTCATTTTCTTCAAAGAAATTGGTCACTCATGGAGGGAGTTCAACTGGAATGGTCTCTGGATGGAGGTAAAATTAGTATTGAGCCTATGGGAATAAATTTTGTTCCATAAAAAAATGGTCGTTCAGGGAGATAAAAGTAAAAATAGTTTTAAAAACATACACTTTTATAAGAATTCAATGTTTATCTTAAAAATCACACATACACTTTGTTTCACCTTAATTTGGCAGTGCTGATTACCATAGATTAACCGAATTGTAGCCATTGCCGTAGAAACTGGAGATTGCTCAAACAGCAGAGGATTACTAATAAACAAGGAAAAGTACCATTTTGGCGGAAAAATATAACGTGTGTGCCAAAATCGGTACTTTTAAAGTTTCTATGAAATTAATTTTATTATATAACCATTTATTAAAATAACGAATGAAATTATTATTATTATTTTCTTTTGTTTACCACTTTTTAAATTGATTTCAACACTATTTTATATTATATTAGCTGACACACCTGACATACAAAATGCGAAAAATATCTAAAAATCACTGCATGAATTCCTGAAAAACTTTATTGAAAATATGGCAAAATTTACCATATTAAGCTAAAAGTTTGAATTCCATGTACAAATGACAAAAAATCACATTGGAATGCAAAAAATTGCATCAAAAATTCTCTATGTAAAATCACGGAAGGAAAAATTTCTTATTAATATTTAAGCTGCGAGTTTGAAACTGAATAACCTTTTACAAATGTCAAAAAATCATTGCAAAAAGCAAAAAATATAAAATTGCTGTACGAATTCCGAATATATTTTACTGAAAATAGGACAGCAATATCTATATTGGGTTAAACGATTAAAACAGAATTATCTGACAATCTATTTAAAATAGAAAAATTGGTATTTATACCACGCCACTGGCAGAAATCTGGAAAAGGTTTGGCTTCACGACCTCAGACTGAGCCTGTGTCATCTTTAATGTACCTATAACTTGTTATTAGGATACAAAAAAGACATGATTTTTATAAATTTACATAAAATTTTTATGATGCCCCCTCTTCCTCTGCTTTAAAATACATGATAGCAACCAAGAAGTTTATATTCCCAAAACAATTACATCTCTAATTGCTAATATAATCAATGTTTTATGTTTCAAATAGTAAAATTATAACTATTAGTTAGACGTTACAAACAGGGATGTAGTGGAGGGTATACGCCGTATACCCTCTGGATTTTTTTAAGGAACACCGTATACCCTCTGTTTCTCAAAAAATCTATAGTAAATACACTCTAGGGTATACGCTCGGCCTTGAGCGTATACCCTCTGCTTAGAGAGTATACCCTCTGTTTTTTTTACGACTACACCACTGGTTACAAAAATTATATAAACTACAGAATAAGTAATTTCATTAGTTAGTATATAATAACTGAGGATAGACAAACAGTTTTTTAAGGCCGAAACCGAATTTCGGTGATCTTCCTACTTTCAACCGAAAACATCCAAAAATTTGTTTAAAGTAATTAAATTGTATACATGAAAGTAATTAATACATACATAAATATACAGAATTATTAATTAATTATACACATTTATTAAATACGCATAATTATTAATTAATTATGCATATTTATTAAATATATATAATTATTAATTAATTACATATGTGGCCCAAATTGACTCTCTGTGCCTTAGACCCAAAACTTTTTATTTTCATATAAAATAAAACATAATTAATTCATTAATGACACAAAGATTTTCTAACTATACGAATTTCATTTATTTAAAAAATATTTCAGTTTTAGGTATTCACACCTCGATTTATCATTCACAATGATTTCTGTAAAGGAGCATCTGTCATACTAGAATTTTCTAAAAGAGTATTTGAAACACTGCGGTTTCAAACTGAAAATTTTCTATTACTGTTATGTCCAGGGATGTAGTGGAGGGTATACGCCATATACCCTCTGGATTTTTTTTAAGGAACACCGTATACCCTCTGTTTCTCAAGAAAGCTATAGTATGTATACACTATGGTATACCCTCTGCTTAGAATGCTGGTTATGTCTGCAGCTTTTAATGAGCACGTGAAAAAGTTTAGTTATATATGCATTGCTTGCTTTATTATTTGCACTCACGTCTTGAATCAGTCATGACTGATAATTATAAACAATGAAGTTCGTAGCAATAAATAGTCTCATTTGAGTCGATAAAGCTCAAATCGATGAGCAATGTTGAAAATTTCCGAAGGAAGAAACAAGATTTTTGGAATAGTGATAATTTTGATCCAGCCGCATTTTGGCCGAAATTCAGATTTTGGCACAAAATCTCTAATACAGTCGAACTCGCTTATAACGAGCCCTGTTTTAACGAGGAAATCAGAAACGCTTGGTTGGTACAATGTTAAGTCTATGAGAGCATAACTCGCTTTTAACAAGCAAACCCCGGTTATAGCTAGCAATATTTCTATGATTCATGAAATTTCTATTGACTTCCACCCTCTCCAGCTTAGCTAATCGTTTCTTGGGAAAATTCCTTTAACATTCCGAAGTCAACCGAAAGTTAGTGATGAGTCATAAATCCTGAGAACAAGTGAAGGTGGAATTTTTCATTGTGTGAAGGGCACGTGCGAAGACTTCCCACGGACGACCTTGAGGAGACATACAGAGAAGACAGAGGTTGGTGATTGGATGGAAATATACTCTGCATAGGAGACTTGTGTAGAAGTCATTCTTTGATTTGGATTCATAGAGTATGTTCGTCAAATCTGATCTTCGATGTCAAAACGTAAAATTTTATAAGTTGCCGAAAAAGTAAGGATTTTACGGGAATTAGAGAATGGCTTAAAAAATTCAGAAATCTGCAAAAAGTATGATTTATCTTCTACTGTTTCAACTTTGTTAAAAAATAAGGAAAAATTAATGACTGTGTACGCTCAAAATAAGAATGACTGTAAACATTTGAAGAAATGTGCTAAAGATGATTTGGACGAAGCTTTTTTGAAGTTGATGAAGGTGCAACGTAATGCAGATTTACCCGTAAGTGGTCCACTTTTTAAAGTTAAAGCAGAAAAATTTGCTGAACAATTTGACTATTCTGGATTTGTATGTTTGAATGGATGGCTTGATCGATTCAAGAATGTACATGAGATAATCTTTGGAAACATTTGTGGTGAAGCAAAGTCTGCCACCCACACATTGCCGGTTATTTCCCCTCTATTAGACAGGCACTTCGCAATCTACGAAGTTTTCGTGTTGGGCTGCATTCGGAGAGTTTTTCCATCTGTTTTATGCAAATATTTCGGCAAATGTGTGGGTGTAAAGGATTTTTCTCATAGCTCGGGAAAAGGTATTGGTAGAAGATTAAAACAATGCAAAGAAACTTTTAACTAGCGAACAATTTATATGCCTGCCTGCCAATTTATTTATTTACTTATTCACACTTCAAGTGAGGATATCTCTAAAACGGTTCGATTCCGACGGGTAGTTCCATTGGGCTTTTTGATGTGCATGACGAGACCTTTCTTTTGATGCCACTCTCGTCCAAATCCACAACTTGCACCTGGGAACGTTCCCTAGTTAGTTACATGTTTTATTATTTAATTAATTTTAAGAGCTATTAATATATAAGTCTTATTTTATTTCTAATAAACATTTAAAATTATACATAGTCGTATAATAAAAACATTATGAACAGCAGATGCATGAATATGCTTAGCAACAAGCTTTTCAAAATTTTATTTTTTTTTCTTGTTTGTTTAAATGTTCTATTTTTTATACATATATCTACCAAACTCTCCTCAAATATTATATCCTTTCTAGTTTCTCTGTTAACATTTATAACTTAACTCTCCATATGGACACATAAGAATGCTTCCATTTTGTCATTGTTTAATTAAATATAACCTTTAATATGTGTAGTATATGTGGAGCTATGTAATATAGATTTTCAAAACACCAGTTTGGAGAAAAAACTTATATTCTTTTTAATATTTATAATTTTTTTTTTTTTTTTTTTTTCCCCAGACATAATGCTTTCACAGTTGCCTTCTAGCATTCATAAAGACTTATTTATTTGTCAAAATTTAATAGAAATTTATAATTTTCTTAGTAGAAAATATTTATAAGTGTGTTATAAATTAATTGATCCAAATTTAAAATGAATTAGCTGTAAACCAACTTTTAAAAATAAAAACCAGCTTTTTTTTTAAGTGGTTAAAACCAAAAAAAGCTGGCAATCCTGCCCTTTCTTGAGTCATTTTTCTCTGTTTGCGTGGAAATTCGGTTCAAAACACCCACTTTGACACTATTTTCTGAAAGATTATTGTGTTTGCAAAAGAAAAAAAAAAAAAAAAAAAAAAAAGCTTGATTACATAGTTTCTGAACAACAATGCCTGCTAGTTTCATGCATTTCGAACAAAAGTAAATTAAAACTTATGTCATAAAGTTGCGTTTTTGGATTTGAGAACAGCCTTAATATACAGAAAGCATGAAATGTATATGAAGCAAATTTATTTTTGATTCTTGGGAACAGATGTCATATACTCCCGTGGCTGCTATTTTGGATTTCTTGGTGATCTTTATCGATATGGCAACCACGCTGAGTGTTGGTTCTGCTAACCCCTTTTTTTTGGGAGATTGTCTTTTGCATCGGATTTATTTGATTGACCATGGCTTCCGTAAGTTTGTTTACCTGCTGTGGGAGATGTTATTACAGGGTGCCTACAAAAATTGTAAAAAAAAGTTTCCTGATTTTTCCATGATTTCCTTGACTATCATTATCAGACTTCCCTGATTTCCATTATTAACAATACACATATGGTATTTTTTCATGTAAACCAATTCCTCGCATAACACACTTATCCAACTTGCTAATATCTCGTTTGGGAGAAAAAAACAAGAGATAAACAAAAAAATTGCCTAATATTCATTAAGTATTGGTTGACAGTTTTATAAATCTGAACTCAAAATTTAGTCCAACTTCATACAGTGGTAACCAGTAAATCTCCTCATTTTCTGAAAAATATTAAATTCTAAGACTTATCTATATCTGACGGGATAGCTAATTGGATTAAGCTGACCACCTGGTTAGGTTATGCTAATGTATCATTTTAAAATGGGTAAATTGCCTTCAATATAAACGCTATCAACAGAAAATGAGGAAATCTGATCACCTTAATTTGCGTTAAATATCAAAAACTTATCAACATGTGAAAAAATATGGTATATAAAGTAGACGAATCAGTCTCGTTGACAAGGTGAAAATGCGAATAGTTTTGCATATAGACAAATTTCCCTGATTTTCGAATATTTCTACAAAGTTCCCTGACTTTTCACTGATTTTTCCAGATCAATAAACCTCCCTGATTCCTTTTTCCATGATTCCCCGATTTCCAGATTCTGTAGACACGTCCTGTATTAAGAAATATCAGGGAATTTGATATATTTTTTGCTAATTTATTTCTTAAATAGTGTTATGTTTTTTTTTCTGCAATATTGCTCTTTTCTGTCAATGAAAACATAGTTTTATTGACGTCATTAATGATGTATTCTGATATTCGAGATTGAACATTTAGCTGAGCCGTGTTTTGACAACTCAACTCTGCATGTTTTATAATTTGCAGTCAGGGAAGTTTTGAAGAACGGAGACATTTTGTATTTGTTTTTTATTGTAAAATTAAAATTATGGTAATGCGAAGTTTGATATTGGTAGTATATGTTCAACATTGCAAGTTAAAGTTTTTGTGTGATGAGCGATTCCGTGCGGAGAGTCACACACGTAACGCAGGCTTTAATTTTCATTTATTCAATTATTTATTAAATTTTAATTGTGATTTTAGGTGGTATGGTAAATAAGTTATTACTATATTTTTTAGTTTAAATGTGTGGAAATAAAACTCACAGAAAGATATAATTTAATTTCATACTCAAAATGTCCTTTTTTTCTGAAGTAGAAAAAAAGCACATTTTGAGTAATGAAATTAAATGATATCTTTCTGTGAGTTTTATTGCCACACATTTAAATTTAAAAATATGGTAATAACTTATTTACCATACCACTTAAAATCAGAAATAAACATTAAAATTTAATAAACAATTGAATAAATGAAAATTAAAGCCTGCATTACGTGTGTGACACTATCCATGGAATCGCCCTGATTTAGTTTGAAATTGTGAGTAATTATTTTTATTTTTTTTCTGTAAAGTTAAATGCAAATTTGAGAAATTATGGCGAGTGACCATTTTATACAGTTGGGTTTCAAGGAATGAGATGTCTGTTAAGGTATGTTGATAATTTTATGTATATTTCTCATGCATTTCATGCATTTTTGAGATTGTTGTACAGCAACGTACGTGCATTTACTGCTGATTTAACAAGTTCTGTGCATTTTCGTGATTACTGCAGAAGTAGTTTGCTTAATTCAGTGATTTTTTTTTTTTGGTTAAAGAACACGTAGCGTTCATATGTTCGTATACTAATTGCCGCTTTAACGAGTTTCGTGCATTTTCCAGATTGCTGCAGAAGTAGTTTGCTGAATCCAGTGCCTTTTTTTTTTTGGTCTATGAATGTGTAGCATTCATACGTTTATTTACTAATTGCCGCTTTAACGAGTTTTGTTTATTATTTACATTTTTTTGTTAAGTTACATTTTATTTTTGTTGTGCATAAATCGGTGCTTGGCGACATATACTACTTGGCAGAAAAGGGGTTTTCATGGCAAAAAAAGAATTCAAGATAGTGGATGCAGGAATGCATGACATCTGGGCACAATCCCAGAACAGGCGAGACACCCCATTTGGCGACTTTTCTGACAAGCGCCAAACACCCCACATACGCCAACCAAAAATGCGACAGCCTGAAAACCAACGTGATTAGTCCACTCCCCTGAATGCTTCCAGACTGTTTTTTACTATGTCATCATCCTGGAATCATGGGAAATACAACATTTATAAATAACGATGTATTAGAAAACACAGGAGAGCTGATTTTTATGAGATTCAAAATAAAACAAACGATTTCAACATAAGGTTATTGAAAAATGTGAAATTTATAAAGTACATTTCCAAATCAGAGTAACAATTTAATGATTAAAATTTTCATTTTTCAACAACTTTTAGAAAAAATCATGTTGTCATTTAATATTTTAAAGTACGTCCCTATATCGGAGTAAACATTGAACAATTCATTTCTAATTTATAGAAGTATGAACACTTTGCATTCATAAAAAAATAATATATATCACTGAATACAGCAACATTGTTCTGCAGCAATATGAAAAATGCAGGAAACTCGTTAAAGCGGCAATCCCTAAACCTTGTATGAACGCTACACATTCATTAACTGAAAAAAAAAAAAAAACATCACTGGATTCATCAGCTCTCGCTGTGTAGCAATCTCAAAATTCATCAGCTCTCGCTGTGTAGCAATCTCAAAATTCATCAGCTCTCGCTGTGTAGCAATCTCAAAATTCATCAGCTCTCGCTGTGTAGCAGTTTCAAAATGTACAAAACTCGTAAGGCCAGCATACATGAGAAATATACAATAAACGGCTAATATGAAACACTACAACAAAAATGCATAAAATTATTAACATACCTTAACAGACATCTCCTTTCTTGAAACCCAACTCTAAAAAATGTTGAATCGCCATAATTTCGTAAATTTGCAGTCGTCAGTAAACTTCATTTAACTTTCTAGCAAAAAAAAAAAAAAAAAAAAAAAAAAAAAGAAATGAACAAATACTCACAATTTCAAACTGAATTACACAGTTACTTTAACTTTCAAATTTTACAACTAAAAACAGCAAAAAAAAATTAACAATAACAAACTTTTGCCTTGCCGTCATTTTAATTTTACAATTACAAAATGTCTTCCTTCTACACAAATTACAAAACATGCGAAGTTGAGTTGTCAAAACACAGCTGAGCTAATTGTCAATAAAAGTTTTCAGGTAGGCGTAACTATCCAAACAACAAATCAACCAATCCCATATTCAACTGATCCAAATTCAAGATCAGACCACTGTAGGCATGGAAAGAATTTACGAAACGAACTGGTAACAACAAAAATCCATTTAAAGCCTCACCAAATTGAACGATGCCAAGTGTCTCGGCTGTTCTGGGATTCAGCCGACATCTGTTTCTATAAAAGTTTTGGTGTTATTACCAGAGTTGAATAATATAGACGCACGCGCACACGCGGAAAATTTTCCACAAAATTCAGAACTTTGCGGAAAATTTCTTAGAAAAAAAAAAAGTAATTTTTGTTCTTGTATTTTTTTTTTTTTTTAAATACCGAAAAATTAAAAATGTTCCCCAATTTTATGTATAATTTATTTATTGTTTGCCAGGGGTGATTCTGTTCCGAATTTTCCAAAAATTTAAGGCATTCGGTTCCGAAAATTAAAAAAAAAAAAAAAAAAAAAAAAAAAATCGCCCATCAGTCCGAAAATTCCGGCATAAAAAATATCACTGAAATATATTGCGGATTTCAACAAATGGTCGCCTAAAATAAACCCATTCCGTCAATCGTTTGCAAAAAAAAAAAAAAAAAAAAAACAGTTTTGTCAAAGCATTGCAGAAAAAACACGAATTTCTTTAAAGGATTGCGGGAAAAAACATTTCTTGTTAAAGAATCGCAGAAAAAACGCAAATTACGTCAAAGAAGCACAGGTAAAACAAATCTCGTAAAAGCATAGCGGAATAAACACGAATTTTGTCAAAGGATCGTGGAAAAAAAAACGCAAATTTCGTAAAAGAATCGTGGAGAAAAACTAATTTCGTTAAAGGACCGCGAAAAAAACACAAATTTGGTAAAAGGGCCGCAAACTAAAAATTTCTTTAGTGACATACAACATTATGTGAATTAATATTTTGCAATAATTAAGTAAACCAATATTAAATACTGCTTATATTTTAAAGTTATTGATAAATTGCATTTAATTTTAAATTGATGATACAGATTAAACCAATTTTGAAAAAGTGGTTGAAAAAATGTGATAAATAATAATTTGATAAATTCATAAAGCAGCCAGTAATTTTACACAGGTTCTAAAGCGTATGCATATCAAATTGATCAAAATTTGTAGCAATATATACAGCAAACTCACACATAATTTATAAATAGATTACAAAAATTGTACTTTTGAAATTTAAATCAGATTTTTTCCCCACAACATTAAAATATTTGAATAGCTACTAAATGTTATAATGTTTTTGAAGTTATTTAACATTTAGTCAGATGTTTTTTAAATGTATAATACTTCTTTTTACACAGTTTAATATTGTTATAATTAACAATAACAAATATTACATTTTTTACAAGTGAATTACTGATCATTTTCGTTACTGATTATAATGCTTTTTCATACTATTTCAAAAAATCAGAAAATATGTGATTTTATCATCTGATTTAAATCAATTGATTAAAATCATTGACACTATATTGCTATGTTTATTATATATAAAAGAAAGAATAACTTGACTATTAAAAGGAAATTAGGACATTGTAAGTTATATTAGATTTAAATATCATTTTAAAATTAAATGCTTTTTATGTTTGTTAGA
Source organism: Maratus speciosus (assembly GCA_963932465.1). Lineage (NCBI taxonomy): Eukaryota > Metazoa > Arthropoda > Arachnida > Araneae > Salticidae > Maratus > Maratus speciosus. The sequence continues at coordinate 88,147,761 of OZ010794.1, forward strand.
TAAAAACAATTCTTTTTACAAACTTACTGCACTTAAATTTTTCACAATACTCAGGAATTACACTTAGAAACAATTATTTAAAGCTTTGTTTTATGTATTCATAAGTCACAATACTTGTAGAAACTTTCCAAATTATGTTCATCTTAGATTTGAATACTTTTTTATGTCATTTTAAACATTTGGAAAATTTCTGATTTTAATCAATGATTTTTTTTAAAAATCACTTGATTAAAATCATGATTTAAATCGCTTATTTAAATCAACTGATTTAAATCGTTGACACCCTACATAAATATGACTAATTATTCAGCCCAGTAATGGACATCCGTGATAAAAACTTAATAAATAAAATTTTAGGGTACTACTTGGTTATCCCGTCGACCAAAAATCTATCGTCAAACTATAAGATTAAATGTCAATAATCAGGGGTGGGGAATTTTTAGAAAATCCTACTCACCAAGGATTTACTCTACCAGCCAACAAGACTTAAGGTACAGTATAAGAGAAATAAAAGAAAGTTTAGTATAAGGTAGAACTTAGTACCATGTTTACATTGCGGTAAATTTGAAAAATATAGCCAACAATTAGAATAAAAAAGTTTTTGGCATATCTTCTATAGTCTGCAGTTTTTCAAAGATTGCCTAAAAATTCACTCGCACTGTCAGGAAATCTACTTGCTAGTGGCGAGTAAAATGATGTATTTCCCCATCCCTGTCAATAATGGTTGATCGTAAATGTCACATTCACTTGACTTTAGGGAAGTTAGACGTGTTTACACCATCAAATGATTTTTATTCCGACGTTTTATTTGTATTTATTAATGTTATACTATTTTTATTGTTCTTTTGTTATTTAAATAAAAATTATGCCAATTGGTCGACGGGATAACTAAGTAGTACCAATTTTAGAAATGGCTGTTAGTATATGAAATTCAAAGTTATCTATTATTACTAGGGATTGACCGAATACCGAATAGTCGATTCGGTATTCGGTGATTCGGCATGTAAACCGAATATTCGGCTTCGGCCGAATACTTTTAAGTATTCGGCTTCGGCCGAATACTTTTAAGTATTCGGCCGAATAATTGTGGTTAAGTATTTTCTTAGAAGAGGAAGAATTATCTTTTACTTAGAAGTAGAATAGGCTAAACGATGAGTTTCAATATTATGTGCATGAGTTCAGAGTTCAGCTGCACAACAAAAAACAAGTCAAAGCCCATTTTTAATTTAAAAAAATAATGTCTTCCTAAAATAGTCTACATAGGGGTGAAATCAAAACAACTGCCTACAATAGAGAAAAAATAGTAAGGAAGATGGACATCTTTCCCTTATCATTTAATTTTAATTATTTCTACATGAGTTTTTTTTATTTAAATTTATTTAATGTGTATTTTCTTTAATATACACATCAAATAAGTATATCAGAGTTCATCTCTGTATATCTAAGGTGTATTATTAAATAAAATACACACATCAAATAAGTATACCCCCTATGTCTATCCCATAACTTTTATAATTATTAAATTAAAATCACTCAAATTTGTTATCTTCATCAACGCAATGTTAAAATATTAATCAAAATATAAATATCTATCAATAATTTGACAGAAAAGAGTTAAATGTACAAATTGATATACCTTTTGTATTTGAGAACATTCCTATTCAATATGTTTATAATTAGACAATCAGTAAGTCAGCTTTATGGCAACATTGTTTCTTTTTATTTGAGTGAACTTTTGTTTTTCTGACAATCCTTATCTTTAATAATAGCCTGTATAGTTTAATACTTTCATAGGTTAATTTGGGTATTGAGTAGTGATAAAATAATAAAAAATAAGTGATGGGTCAATGAATTTTTGAGTGGAAAGAAGCCATTAAATTTTCTTGTGTAGTTAGATTTAAGAATAAAAATGTAATTGAAATAAATTATTAAGAATTTAATTTTAATTAAAGTTTATTAAAGAAGCTAGTATACGCAAAAATGTGTATTAAAAAATTTTTAAGTATTCGGTCGCCGAATACCGAATGTTCGGTATACACTTAGACCGAAGCTTCGGTATTCGGCAAAATTGCTGCTTCGGTCAATCCCTAATTATTACTACCAAAAAAAAATTGCTGCAAATTTTGCAATAAAGAATATAATAAACTTATTTAAAATGAAGCTCTTAGCATCTTCATTAAAGATTTTCACTGAAAAACAGTAGAACTTCAAAACATTATTTTCTGCCTCCTGATTGGTTTGATTATGAGTGTTACCAATAATGCAAGATTATAAAATATGCAAGGGGGAGTTATGAAAAAAAATAATAAAAGCTAAATTTTTATTGGTATTTTTTTTATAAAACAAAAATATTGAAGGGGTCCATTACTGGCACATATACCCTAAATACATGATAAAATAACTTGTCAAATTAAAAAATTTTACTGTAATAGTACTAATTTTAGAAATGGCTATTAGTATATAAATTTCAAAGTTTTCTATTACTCCCAAAACAAAATATAACCAAAAAACATTTCTTACAGTATTATTCGGCCGTGTTGAATTCACACACTTTTCTCCGGAAGAGATTTCTGTGTGGGGGTGCACTTTTTGACCATTGAAAACACAAAATCTCAAATTTTAATGTACCCCCCGGGCTACCCCCTGAAATCCACACTGCAATAATGCACTTGAAATTCGGCAAATGGGCCGATTAATCACCGCGTTTCTAATTTAGACCAACTTTTTAGCATAAAATATAGGTGTAAATTAGCGGTCGCCACTCGCCACGTGGCGATTAAAGTTGTAAAAGTGGCGATTAAAATATCGGCCATCGATCGCCACTATAGTCGCCACTCACCAAGTGGCGATAAAAAAAAATCTGTTATCGATCACCAACTGAAATACAACTTTTTTCATGGAAATATGCATCTCTACTTTGATTACATCTAATTAGCAAACTGATTCATTCTTTTTCCTACCGGATGCAAGCAGATTGCAGCGATTTAGCTGTATTTTTAATATTTCAGTTTTTCGCCATGCTCGCTCTTCAGTTGGATTATTTTTTCTAGAAATATAGTTTTATGCAAAATATATTCATCAGCTTTGATTCCACATGTATTTCAAATAATTTATTCCTTTTTTTTTTTTTCACTGGATGCAAATGCAGGTGGATTTTAACCCTTTCGGGTCTGGTTTACTACTAATAGTACATGTCTTTTCATCAAGTATTATTTTTATAAAAACTTTTCAAAATAACAGACATTACCATTACATTACAAGATAAAAACACTAAAAACAATATAAAAGGATGTTTTTAGTGTTTTTATCTTGTAATGTAATGTAATGTCTGTTATTTTGAAAAGTTTTTATAAATATGAATGAATTCAGACGTAGTCCTTTTGTTTATATCAAAGTATTACAGTGGAACCCGGTTAAGACGCGTTACAAGGGAGTGGTCAAAAGTCACGTATTAAGCGGGATCGCGTATTAAACGTGATTTGTATAATGTTGCAGGAAATGGGCTTATTTACACAGATAATCGTCTAAATGAACTTCAGAGCTTTCATTTATACGTTTACGGTCGAAAATTGTGTCTTTTACATATCTTCCGATTGAAATTTAATTGTATTCCACTTTAACTCATTGTTTCTTTTATAGGACAAACTGGAATAAGAACGGAAAATAAATATGGATTCCAACATGACTTTATTGTCGATTAATACGTTGCAACCAAAAATTATTTTCCTACTACACTCATTTTTTTAACAAAAAGAAAAAAATATTAAATCTTTGAAGCACAATCCAGTTTTTAAATTCATATTTAGTACTTGTAATAATGAGTACCATTATAATATGTTCTTCATTATTAATATAATAAGAAAAGCTATCCTTATAAAATATTGTTATAGCAAAAAGTAAAGTATACATAAAAGAATTATCCAATTGGAGTCGTATTTAATCTTTACGAGATTCCTTTTTTGTTGTCTATAATATGCATTATAAAAGTAGCGATATAAAGTACATTTAAAATCTCCTCTAACAACAGGTATGAACATCTCTAATCACAATAATTTTTATGACGCATCTGAGTAGCCTGAATTTCTCTCTACTATATAGAAAAGACACACACGAAGGGAGAGGCGAAGAATGCTAGGAGGTGGGATCAAAGAATTGCAGTTTTGCTAATTTAGAGGGTTTTTTTTTTTTTTTTTTTTTCATTCAAATGTCTATCACTATTTCCGTTTAGTAATTTTTGCCTTAATTAATCTGTTGTTAAATAAATTAAATGCTATTCGAAAACAGTGTTTTTTATCTGAATAATAAAAATCCGCTACATTGGTAGCACTCGAGAAGAGAGAAGGAATTCGCATCTTGATCAATGAATTCGCGTCTTAAGCGTGATTTTTTTCCCTCGAAGAAGAGAAAATTTATCGCGTATTAAGCGGAATCGCGTCATAACCGTTCGCGTATTATACATGATCTTTTTACATTATCCTTATGGGCGATGTTCAAGGGATCAGACAAAATCCGCGTATTAAGCGGGATCGCGTATTAACCGTGAGCGTCTTAACCGGGTTCGACTGTATTTTATCTTTAAAATTACTTTTGTTACTATCTACACATGATATAGTATATGGCTATGCTTTTCTTATTATGAGTTCATTTATGTTTGGACATTTAGTAATTTATTTTATACATATATTTCACTCTTTAAATTTAAAATATAGGTTACTTTTCTGAATGAATCGTGTGGTAAAACACAAAAAACATTATAAAGTTGTAATATCTGTTAAACCCTCTTGTAATATGAGATTTTCCAAACATCTCCAAAAACTCTTAACCTATTATCATATCAGTAAATCTATTTGGATAGCTACGATTAAGATTATTAAAATAAAAGTAATTTTGTTCTCAAAACTGAAAAAAAAAAAAAAAAAAAAAAAGCAGACCCTAAAGGGTAAGGACATTACAATATCTTCAATGTGTTTAATCAGTTAGATTATTTTTCTGTAAGAGATACTGTTTAATCCTGCGAAATACACTCACCAGGTTAGATTTCAACTGTATGTAATGTATATGGTATGTTAATAACACATTTAATTATTAAATAAAATCAAAATAGCATTTTATTGTGTTTTTTTGTATACATCTAGTTGTTGAAAGTTTGATTTAGTTACTAACTTTTTATGTAAAGAAAGTAACAGTAATCTGATGGATAATTGTGTTTATGAACATTTACAAATAATCCAAAAATATATTCTAAAAAAATTAATATGATAACAATTTTGTAGTTTTAAAGTAATTTTCTTGAATTTCAGCTGTGTCCCTATTCTTATCATGAATAGTTGGCTGGTATAAAACTCTGATTTATAGAAAATATGTATATATACAACGATTATAGTTTATCTAGATGCCAAGAAAGTTTGAAACATTATAGTGGCCACTAACTTTAAAAAGTGGCCACTAATGAAACAGAGTCTACCGGCCACTGGCTACTAACTCAATTTCCCAGTTTTCACCTATAGCATAAAAAATTTTCACATAAGAACATGATAAAGACATAATGGCAAAAGCAAACAGATGTTTCATACCCCATAATAAAAAAATGTCAGCCAAAAAGAAACCAGGGTTGGGTTTTTGACATGACAGTGGTAAACACCGTGTTTTTACCGGTTTATTCCGTCAAAAACCTATCATTTGAGATTTTCCTCCAATTTATAGTGTAAGTGTAGCATACAGTACATTTCTAGATTAATTTTTTCTTGTTGTTCTTGTTATTATTATTCACAATTACTTTATTAAATTTATTTAAAAGAAGAGCATTTCCTAAATGGGAAAAATTTAAATACAAGAGTAAAAGGAAATAACAATATTTGTCATAATCTCCACTAATATAGATTCTACTAACTGCAATGAACATTAATATTATATGATAATAAAAGGTTATTATAATTATTAAATAACATTCTACATACATTTTTAATAAAATACTTTAAAATTATTTTAGAGATGCAAAAATGCTGTTATATGGTATGACAATAGATGTCAAGCATGGACTGTGGCCACTGAATAAATTTGAATATTCTTAGATATAATATTTTAAAATGCATATATTTTCATTTTCACTTGAATAAGCAGAATCTTAAAATTTTAAATTAATAATTTTTTTATACAAACATGTAGGACCTGATTACAGGTGAAAACTCTTAGACTTAAATTTTAACACATAACAAAACAATATTTAAGAAAAATCAGAATATAATGTCCTGTTCCTGTATACATTTTACTTAAAATTATTTAGGTATTATTTAAAGTGAATTGAAAGAAATAACGCATTGCATATTTTTATTACATACATATGACTGTATGAGTAAAAATCTTTCACCGTTAAAATTTTTCTTAAATTTAGAGAGATTCTTAAATGTTTTATTTATTTTTTAATGCAGTTAACTTTTTAATTAATGGATCTACATTTCTGCTTTAAAGTAATATTTAATTATTTATTTATTTTAAGGAAATAATTGAATTACTTAACAAAATAATAAACTACTTAACAAAAATATATAGTTAAAAATTGAGTTTTCACATGGTTTAAAGTTTAATATGGATTTGCAATTTTAATCTCTACAAGATTTAACTTTGAAGAACAAGTCTTATTCCTTTCTTCGAAAAGATGTATGTAATTCTCAACTATTAAAATATATTTTATTTCATTTATTTATATAAATCAAGTTTTGCTATATAGAAATAAAAATAATCAATGAACAATTTTGATTTAACACTTTAAGAAATCTTACTTCTGAGGAAATTTCTGAGAAAGCTATTTAGTTTTAAAGAGTGTAATAATTAATGCTGAAATTATACACATTTTTTAATCTTACACTTATGGGTTATAGAATTTCTTTAAAAAATCTAATTTTTACAGAATATGCCAAATAGCTTAAGATTATTATAGAGATCTGCTAACAGAGATGTAGGGTAGATGTGCCAGTAATAGACACCCTTAAGGAATTTCTTTAAAAATTATTTTTTTATTAATAGTTATAATTATTATATTCCAGTTTTTTCAATATTATATTAATCTATCAACAATATTTAACCATTCTTATAGCCTCATTTCGCCATATGAATAGAAATTTAATTTTAAATAACAGAAATATATCAAAACACCCAAAAGCCCAGTAATGGACACCCTCTGGCCCAGTAGTGGACACCCTCTGTTCCAGTAATGGACACCCCATAAAAAGTAATAAATATATTTGTTTTTATGACTGTATTTAGAACCAGAATTTAATGAATACCTACTAATGAAACAAAATAGTTATTTTTAAATAAATTTAACAATTAGGATACCAGTAATTAATAAAATATTTGTGATAATCATTTACTGTTTGCATCAATTATTGTACTTATCAGAAGATCGAGGTTTTAATTATTTTAGATGGATAGTTTAAAATACTAAATATCAGACAATTACAGCTATCAAATTATTGAAACAGTGGTGGATTTAAAAGGTAAAAAAAAAAAAAAAAGTTTTGGAATATTAATGTTTAGTTTTGTGTCACTATTTTTAACAATCTTCCAGAGATTACTTGATCCTATCATTTATAATAATCAATATTACAAATATGAAAGAAATGATATTGTGAGTTGAATATTTTAAATACTAAATAAAATAATTTCAAAATAAAACTGTAGAACTGATGTTTGAGGCCACTGATCTGCAGATTTACTAGTTTCATGAATATTACCTATAACTTTCATTAATAATATTACATTTATTATTTTTTTTTAATAAGGAAACATTTAAGACAGAAAATGGATTTTTAATAGCTTCTGTAACTTAATTGTTTTTATTTAGACGGAGAGGGATTAAGCCCTATGAACCCCTCTTTGACTGTGCTCTTAAACAGTATTTTCTGCTTCCTGGCTGGTTTGATTGCCAGATTGTAAAATATGTGAGGTATATATATGTACTACACAAAAAAAATAATAATAAATAAAATAAAATATCAAAATTTTATTAATCACATAAAATAACTTAAAAGCAGCTATTTATAAAAGTTTTGGTGTTATTACATTTTTGTAAGTATAATTTAAAAATTAAATTTGATTATTTAGGTTTGCAGTTAAGCCAAAGTATTTTATGCACTATAAACATTACTAAAATTGCATTTTTAGCATTGTCTACATGGGGTGTCCATTACTGGAAAATGACTAATTAACCATCCCAGTAATGGACACCCCCTCTTAAAACCTTAAAAAGAAATGAAATTTTGTAAATAGCCATTAGTATATAAAATTCAAAGTTTTTTATTGCTACTCAAACAAAAACATTCAAATTTTGCAAGAAAATAAATAATATATAAATTAATTAAACGAAGCCAGCTCTTAACCTCTTCATTAAGATTTTCACAGAAAAACAGCAAAACTTTGAAACATTATTTTCTGCTTCCTGATTGGTTTGATTAAAAGCGTCAACAATAACATAGTTTTATAAAACATACAAGGGGGAATTATAAAAAAAATAATTAAAGCTAAATATTTATTATTTATTTTTTTATGAACCAAAAACATCAAGGGGTGTCCATTACTGGCACATCTACCCTATATGTATTATTCTAATGCAATTCTTTTTTGTTTTTCTCGGATACATAATATACTTCAGAGTCTTTTCAATATTGAATATTTCATGTAAAACAACTTAATACTAAAGACAGAATGAAAAAAGATAATGTAAAAACAAACTACAACTAAAAAATAGGTTTTTGACAGTTTTCGACCTTTTTAACAAAGAGGTTTTTGACATGACGGTAAAAAACATGGTAAAATCCGGTAAAAACCGTCATGCGTCAAAAACTTGCCAACACTAAAAGAAACAGAAGCTAACCTATTGAAAACATAATTGTAAAATGGGGGGAAACTATACAGATAAATACTATACTGGCTAATCTCATAAAATACAACGGACAACAACATTTTATTTTCATTACAGAAGTTAAAACAGGTTGATGGTGTTAAAATGTAGAAGCAATACTTACTACTTCAGCTTTCCAAAATTTCGAGCTTTCAACGTGATGCTAGATACGAACGTTATGAATGTGTAATCAACTTTGCAGGGAAATTTTTCAACATCCGATTAAATAAAATAATAATTAATCCAATCAAAAATCAGTCTTATTTTTTTTTACTGTTTAATTCGGTGTTCAACTCGAGAGATGTTGACATTTTTTCCCCCTTCCATCTTTGGTGTCTATCGCTTGTATCAAACCCCATTTCTAGGCATTTGATTGGTCCAAGCTTCATGTCACGTGATCTCGCAAGTTATTTCTCGCTATTTTGAGGTGGGCTGGACTTCAACTTTGATTCAACTTGGCGAAACCCCGCCCCTGCGAACTGTTCGCAATCTCGCAAACAGCGCAAAGTCTATCTGGATCTCGGCCATAGTCTGATTTATTACGAAAACAAGTATTAAAAATTTTTTATCTCAATAAAAAATTATGCAACGAAACAGTCATCAAAAAACAAATAGAGCAATTGAAAATGTTACGTATTGATCAGATTTCTGTACATAATTATTTTAATAGATGTGTCAGAAAAAAGATTAAAAAAATTTTAAATCATTTATTTGACTCCGATTAAAAGTTCTTGTAAACAAAGCGTGTAAATTCCATTTAATGTAAAAATACAAATTTTTATAATTTTTGTTGCATTCATATAAATGAATAAACGGATAAAATAAACCGAGGATAAAATAATGAACTTTGAAAAAAATCTCCAAATATGAGGAAGGAGACACATAAATTTATTTTTTCCATTTAAAAATGAGCTTGAATGCATTAAATACCCTTTTCCTTAATAAATTAATAAAAGTTTATCATAAAATATTATTATTTTGGGATCACGCCTGAGTTTCAGGATAAATTTCGTCTGCTTATTGTAAATTGAGTCTGAGTTCAAGACTAAAGTACTTCAATTTATCAGAGTAGTGACATACACACAAAGCTCAGATCGCTCAGATAAGACATTTTTGTCCAAACTTGTTAATCATAGATATGGTTATATTACTATATCTATGATTATAGTTTAACATCTAGAAGATGTGACAACCGAAAACTGCTAAAAAATTTACACCTGAACGAACGACATTCAAGTTGGCTTCTTCTCTTCGATTAAACCTTTCGAAAAAATTCGCGACTTCAGGTCACTTTGTACAACCCGAAAACGATTTTTTCCTACAATAAAAGTAACTAAAAGACGATATTTTGTCACAATCTTTTTCCAGAATCTCGGCAGACCGGATTTACATCAAAGACCAAAATTCCAAAATTGCTCGATTAAATACATATGCTCAGGTGAGTATTAAGTATTTAAAAAAAGATAAAATCCGAGAATTTTCAATTAAAATCTGAAACGCGGCTTCGGTTCATACTCTTCCAGCTTTTTAGATACTTTTTATTCTTCATATTGTTAATAGACAAAACTGTAACTGAATCATTTTGTGTGTCCCTGTCAATGAACGATAAATGCTAGGCACGCGATATTCTTAAATGTAGTGTATTTCAGTGAAAAAATTGTATCCCTTAAATGTGCAACGATGCTGAAATCCAAAGAGCCGATCACAGCGATATTTGCGGTATATTTTCAAATTTCAATGCAAATATCGTATTATTACAGCTTCTAGACCAAATCGTCTTAGAGTTTTAGAAAATATCCTGTAGATGTCGCCGCGATCGATTCTTTGGGTTTCAGCATCGTTTAACATTTAAGGGATCCAACATTTTAGCCCTTTGGGAAAGCTGATTTACACACTATGTATTCTAGACGCTGTACTTTGAACGAATCAGGTTCGATTCCTAATGAATGGACCTTATTCTCCCTTTCGGTTCGAGACTATAAAAATCGCCATTTTACCAATTGTGACGTCACAGGAATGCTGTTCATTGTACTTACCGCATGCAGACGATTGCAGAAAATTTCGTTTACATTTAAGATAATATAAATAGTTTAGCGTTTGTTTCCAGATAAAAATCCACAAAGAAATGGATTCTATTAAGTCGGAGTTATCTTCTCTTGGCTATGATATTCACAGAGTTTCTCAACTTAGAAATTTCAAAACCAAATTGCCCCTCCCCATTTTTCTTGTCGATATTTTCAGGAATGAACTTTTTAAAAATATTTTTGATGTTCGATCCTTTCTCGGTTTCTATATTAAGGTAGAAACCTATAAATTTAAAGGACCAAAGCAATGTTATAATTGCCAACTGTATAATCACAGCTCAGAATGTTGTACACTGAAACCAGTGTGTTTGAAGTGTTCAGGTGGACATAGAGTTAATGGATGTAAGGTCACGGACCGTAAAGATTTTAAATGTGCTAACTGCGGTGATAATCATACGGCAAATTTCAGTGGTTGCCCGAAAAATCCGAGAAACATCCAAAGTGGCAGGGTTACCACAATCAGAGATAGCAATCACAGATTTGCTTCCATTACCACCACAAAAAGCGTTTCTTTTGCCGACTCCCTAAAAGGGAAAAAACCAGATTTGACTATTATTTCAAAACCTACTTCATCGCAGAATCTCGTTCCTGGTGGAAATTATCAGAATATTTCTAATACTGCTACTAATAGCAAAATCATCGCTAACGTCCCAAATACTGGTAATACTGGAAATAATACTGCTGAAAATGTTGTAAATACTATTAATCCTAATAATTCTAATATTGATAGTAATAATGTCTTACTTAATTTTGTTTTGTCTAATTTTGATAACATAGATGCTATTATTGAAAAGTTAAATAAATTATATGATATAATGGCAAAATTCCAGAAAATATTTGCTAATAAAGGTATGTCTGAGCTGCTAAGTGCTATAAATATGGATGGCCAAGGAGGCCTTAAAAGCTCACCAACAACTAAATAATGGGTCTTTTCCGTATCCTTTTTTGGAATGCTAATGGCCTCAGATCGAAGCTAGCAGAGCTCAGGGATTTTGTTATTAACAACCCTGTTGATCTCATCCTTATACAGGAGGTCCGTACTAGTAATCTTAGGGGCCTCAATATTCAAAATTTCAAATCTTATTTCACTCCTCGCATTGATAATAATGTTATTTCTCCATATGGCGGGACTGCTATATTCGTGAGTAGAAGGGTCACTCATGCTCATATCCCTTCCCTTTCTCTTAATCGTTTAGAAAACACTAATGTAAAAATTTATCTTGATCAACGAAATTCTTTTGTAGTATCCTCCATCTATCTCCGGGTTTCGAATCATTCGGATCTCCCTTCTGACCTTAACAATCTTTTCCGGCTAGATAACAATGTCATTCTTGCTGGCGACTTCAATTCTCATCATCCCAGTTGGTGCCCAAACAGTAATATGGACCGTTTAGGGGAAACCCTCCATAATTACTGCATCAGTAATGGTATTGAAATTGCTGCTCCCACCTCCCCCACTCGCTTTGGCCCTTTGGGAAACGGCACGACTATTGATCTGGCTCTGCTTAATAATATCCCTTACCCCTATACCATCACCCCTATTTCGGCTCTCGCATCGGATCACCTCCCAATTCAAATTAACATTGATTGTAATCCCTCACTACCTTCCTTAATCTCTCCTTATGTTTACAATTGGCGTAATTTTACCACTGCAATCAATGATTCTCCTCCCCCCTTCGATGAACTCAATTCCGTCGAGGATATTGAATTGGCTGTCGCAAATCTTACCAAATTAATTCAAAATTCCCTTGAAGCATCTAAATGCCACCAGGCTCCTCAAAATTTTCAGACCCTCCCTCAAGAAATTAAAATCAAAATTAATAATAGGAATCGTTTGCGTCGCCAGTGGCAAGCCAGTAGGGACCCCAGTATCCGCACTGAAATGAATCGGCTAAACGCCATCATTAAACGTGATATCAAAAATTTCAAGAGTGAAAAATGGACGGATTTTATTATCTCCCTGACTCCTACGGATAACTCTCTTTGGAATTATCTGAAAAGAGTCAGGAAACCTTTTACTCCTATCCCCCCTCTCCTAACGGATACTGGACATAAATGCCTCGACGCTGAAAAAGTGGAGGTACTTGCTGATCAATATGAAGGTCAATTTCAACCGAATAGTGATGTCTCAAATGCAGACACTATAGATCGGGTTGACCAAGTTGTTGGCAGATTCTTGGCCCATGAGCCTGTCAGATCAATTGAACCGACCACCCCTGAGGAAGTCATTGCGGTGATCAAAAATCTTCCTAATAGAAAGGCCCCTGGACATGATGGAATTTCTAATTCGGCCATCAAAAATCTCCCCGTTCAGTATGCTGATTATCTAGCCAATTTGATCAATGCTCTTTTCAAATTCTATTACTTTCCTAATGACTGGAAAAAAGCTGTTATTGTCCCTATTAAGAAACCTGGAGAAGACCCTTCTCTGGCCAAAAGCTACAGACCCATTAGTTTGCTTCCTGTTCTTGGTAAGTTGACTGAGCATATTTTTCTTACACGCCTTCAAAATTTCCTCCCCGATATCCCTGAACAATTTGGCTTCAGGCCTAAACACTCTACCGCACACCAATTGCTCAGAGTGGTTGAGTTCATTTTTGATGGACTCGAGAACTCTGAGTATGTTGGTTCACTGTTTATTGATGTCGTGAAGGCTTTTGACACAGTTTGTCTCCCTGGCCTGATTTACAAATTATTAAAGTTAAAAGTCCCTACGGCGCATGTTCGCTTTACTCTTAAGTACCTTCGCGGCAGAACATTCTGCGTCCGCTATGCCAATACCCTCTCTACACCTCGCCCGGTTAACGCGGGTGTGCCGCAAGGCTCTAAGTTGGGGCCCCGGCTTTATAAAGCCTACATTTATGATATTCCTACATCTCCACATACGTTATTGGCCATTTATGCGGACGACACCACTGTGATGGCTCGTGACAAGGACTGCCTTACTATGCACGAGTATCTACAGCAACACATTCTCAAATTGGAATCATTCTTTACTAAATGGCGTATCAAAATTAACCCTACTAAATCACAGGCAGTCATCTTCACTCGCAAGCGTTCTACCCCTCCTCCACTCAACCTTAATGACTCCTTTGTCAGCTTTGGACGGGAAGTTAAATACCTTGGGGTTTTCCTGGACAGTACTCTTACTTGGCGTAAGCACATCGAATATAGCATCCATAAGTTCTATAAAGCTAAGCGCGATCTTGCCCATCTCCTGTATAGTGATGCGATGAGTATGGGCAATAAAATACTGTTATATAAGACAGTTCTTCGCCCCATACTTCTCTACTGTGCCCAGATCTGGGGTTCTGCTGCTAAAACAAACCTTCAAAAAATTCAGATCCTTCAAAATAAGACTCTTCGTGGTATCGTCCGTGCACCTTGGTACAAGAGAAATACTACAATCCACCATGATGTCAAAGTTCCACCAATCAGATCTGTCATCAAAAATCAAGCTACAAAATTTTTCAATAGCATTCCTGACATTCCTAATCCTATTTTCCATAATATTTCTGTATATGATGAACGGGCCCGAGGGCGTAGACCTCGTGCCACTCTTCATCTCCCTGAGAATATCGACCCTGGTTAGGCCACTACTGTCGCTTTGATAGGGTTATTTTTCCCTGGTTGCTCACTACTTAACTTCTTGTAAATTTTGTTTTTATTCTTATTTGTAATTATTGCTTTTAAATATCTTCTATTAATCCTTTTTAACTTCATTAACTTTTATTTTTGTATTTTTATATCTTTTTGTTTGGTGCCTTTAAATGGCCTTTTTTTTTTTTTTTTTTTTTTTTTTAAATATATTTTTATTGGGGAGCTTTTCCTTTACGCGTTTCCAGATGTTCTGGACATTGGCTATGGTTTGAATGTTTCTACCACAGGTTACTACCGGAGGTGCGGAGTCGCTGATTCCTGGTACTCCTCTCCATATCTCTTCCAAGTCCAAGTCCAATGGATTCTATTCTTCCTTTCGGTTCGAGGCTATAAAAATCGCCATTTTACCAGTTGTGACGTCACAAGAATACTGTCCATATGTCTTGTTTCTAAAAGAAAAACTTCAACCCTCAAATTTTGTGCCTTTACGTTTAAAAATGAGTAAGTAAATGTGTCAGAAAGTTTCGCGTTTCCCAGGTAGCACAAAGATATCGGCCAATATCAAAATTAGATATTGGCCGATATCAAAATGTAATATTGGCCAACTTTAAATGACCCCCCCTAAAAAGATATCCATGAATATTATATTTTGATATTTGGCAATGTTGGCCAATATTTCCCAACATCTCTGAATATCAGTTTGTGACATTAAGTGATATCTTTTTCTGTCATTGTTGAATATCATTATTTGACATTGAGTGATATATTTTTCCAATATCCAGAATAACATTTTTAAATATTATATTATAAATTATAACTTTTTAGATATTAACTTCTTTTTTAAACACCATCAACCGCGATTTGCAAATGCGGTGAAAGTATACTTCTCACTGAGCTAAAAGTTGATGCTCAAAGAGATTTTCAGTCTTATTAAAGATTGAAGTAGAAAAACCTACTAAAATTGTAATAATAAGAAACTTTCAATAGAAAGTGGTGGGAGTAGATTTTTCTATTAGTGACGAAAAAAATGTCTGACAAAATTATAATTTAATTATCTCATACTTTTTCAATCACAACCGACTTTTTTTTTTTTTCATTCTTTTAACATATATTTATTTAAATATCACTTTTTATAATTAAGTTTGCTAGAAATTTAAAAAGAAATTATGTTGAAAACTAATGACCTACTTTTGAAACTAAACTTGTATTCTTTCTATAATAAAAAATAAAATTATTTTACATAGGCGTAACCAGCCTTCTGAACGGGGGGGTGCCCAGATTTCTTAACCTGAACAAGTTGGATATAAACAATATCTTATATGGTAAAACCTGCTAAAACGGTACCTCATAAAACCGGTCGAATTTCCATTTTAGGTAGGTTTTCATCTTAAAAGGTATAGTTGTGTGGTATTTCTTTTAAAAAGGGCTCAAACGCGATTTTTGTTTGCGTGAGGAGCGATGAGAAGAAATTCAAAGCATCAAAACTATATGTAATGGTAAAAAAGAAAAAAAAAAAGAATATGTCCTTGCAGCAGGGACATAAGACAGTGACTAAGAGTGGTCACAAGTGTAAAATCTTTTGGCTCCCTAACTTCTTATAAAGATTAAAAAACGGGCTTTAATCATGCTCAAACTTCTATAGGCACAGTGGAACACTGCATGAGATCTAAAATTATCTCAGTCAAAGTCTTGTAGATGAAATTTTGCGGGATGATAAATCTCAGATAATACATGCGGTACACCAGTACATACGCACGAAAATAGTTTTTCAAAATGTGACTCCATGACTTCTTAGGGATCACCGGAGGGACCCAAGAAAATTTGGAAGAAAGTCTATACAAATAATTATTTTATTATTATAAATAATTATAATATTCATTAATATCGTAATTTCCTGCCTATAATCCGTGGATCAAACAATCATGTTTCGATCCAGAAATTTTATTTCACTATTAAAGTTAAATATTTATTACGATTTAACAAGTTACGTTTTATGGAACACGATTTCTGGGTTCTAACGTAATTGTTTGATCAGCGGATTATAGACCGGAAATTACGGTAATTCATGTTTTTACCACAAAATGTGTCGAATATATTTAGTAGGTCATGATAATGTACACTAAATTTTATCAAGATAAAAATTATACTATCATGATGCGACTATAATAATAAAGATAGATGCTTGTCTGTCTATGTGTGTGTTTGTATGCGCGAGCGCTGAACAATGCAGCCCGCACAGCCGTAAGATTTGACAGGACCTGTATGCCTGAAGTCATGCATATCGAAGACGATTTCTGAAATTTTTCAATTAATGTTTTATGCGAATATTTTCGCATTTTGCGGCATTTTTTTTTTAAATTAGCAAAAAATAATCCGATTTCAATATTTTATCCAGTATAAACTTTGTCTTCCTTTCAATAAAGTGTTTTCGAGATTCTTACAGCGATTTTTCAATTTTTAACAATTTTATAATCTTATTTTTAGAGAGTTTTTTTTTTTTTTTTTTTTTTTTTTTTTTTTTTTTTTTTTTTTGCATTTCGTGGTAATTTTTTTTTTTTTACATTCCTAAAAGGAATCCGGTTTAAATCTTTTACCCATTTAGTTATTTTCGTTCCCTGTAGTTTTTTAATCTTTTCCGAATTGTTAATGCGATTTTTAGTGGTGGTTTTCGTGCTTTGAGGCGATTTTTTTACTTTTTTTGAAACAGAAAAAACTCTCCGGTAATTTTTGCAATTGCCGTGATTACATTCCAATAGGGAGAATGTCAAATCAGTTCTTTTAAGGAAGCTGAAAATTTAATTTGGCTCGAAATAAACGCAATAATTCAAGATTCGCTTCTTTCGAGACAGAAGAGGTCGTAGCTTGCTCGGGAGTACGTTGCCGAAGGCAGTCCCCACCTCAATCCTAGAATTGTTTAATTCTACGTTCGTTAAAAAAAAAAAAAAAAAAAAAAAAAAAAAAAACAATGAAACTCCACCAGTGAACTTTTCTTTGAGGGATAGGGTTTGAAATAACGAGCGGGATCGCGCGATTTACGCACAGAAAAAGAAAGTTCCGCATAATAAAAAATGCTTTGCAGTATTTCTCCCCCTCCAAATTCTTTCATAGACCAGTGATTCTTCAGTGAGTATTTAATTTTTTTTTTAATCCGCGATTTTTATTTCTTTTATGGAATTTTTCAAAGTCAATTCGTGAATCGGCTCCGGAAAAATTTGAGAATTTCTTCAAACGATCGTGGAAAATTATCGGGAATTTCGATAAAAGAGTGCAGAAAATAATCGCGAATTTCGTCAAAAGATTGCGCAAAAAATTACGAATTTCGATAAACGATTGACGAAAAATGTTTGCAAATTTCGTCAAAATGTCGCGGAAAAGAGTAGAGAATTTTGTTAATTGGTACGGAAAGATATCGAGAATTTTCCCGATCGATCGCGCAAAACTATCGCGAATTACGGTAAATGACCCCTGTAAAAAAATCAGTTTCGTCAATCGGCCGCAACAGAATTTAAATTTCATCAAAGGATCGCTCTAAAAGCGAGAATTTCGTCAAAGGCTCGCAGACAAGTAAAAACTCATTTCATCAAAAGATCGTAGAAAGAGAACGCGAATTTCATCAAAGGATCGCGCTAAAGAAATGCCAATTTCGTCAAAATATCGCGGTAAAAAAGGCGAATTTCGCCAAATGATCGCGGTAAAAAATATGAATTTTGTCAAAGGTAAGTAGCGAAAGGTGCGTACTTTGACAAAAAATCGCGTAGAAAGACGTAAATTTCGTCAAACGATTTTGGGAAAAAATTGTAAATATCATAAAATGATCGCAAAATAAAATCACGAATTTGGTCAAAATTTACTGCACTGGGCTAAAACATTGAAACCGGGTTCCCTTTTCTTACTTTCAAAAGAACGCCGCGAAACGAGAAAAAACTTTAAAAATCGTATAAAAATTTTCAGAGGGGAAAAAATTACTATATTGACTTGAAAGACTGCAACCATATTCCTTTTACGAATATCAAAAAATGGCCGCGAAACACGAAATTGAACCAACCAACAAATCTCCAGTTTAATTTGAATTTTCTGTGCTATTATTTTTCATTTTCAAAGGAGGCAGTGTCTGTACACTCCCTATTTCCCCCGGCTAATCTCATTTTAGAATATCGTTTCACATCTGCATTTCCTTTCAAATATTTTTGCTTCTTTCTAGATTTTAAACTACGAAAGCAAAGAGAGAAATAGTTTCTATCCTCGTCAAGATTTTGCGTTAAGGGTGTTCTCAAAACCAAAAGGGCAACTTTGTGACATAAGTTTTAATTTATTTTTTGTTCGGAAATGCATGAATCTAGCTGGTGTTATTGTTCAGAAACTATGTCATCGAGCTGTTTTTTTCCTTTTTTTGTAAACGCAATAGATCTTTCAGAAAATAGTGTCCAAGTGGGCGTTTTAAACCGAATTTCTGCGCTAAAATAGAAAGGAATGATGAAGCAATGAAGAAAGGGCGAAAAACGTGCTTGTCACGTGATCCAAATTGCTTGTAACTCAATACATTATTGATTGATCAAAAAATGGAAAACACAGAGTTAGATTCCAAATCGCTACTCTGGTCAGGCTTTCCAATTTTATATCTTTCCATTAAAAAATGAATTTGTAAATGTGTCGGAACGTTTTGAGCTTGTTAAGCAGCGCAGTTGAGAAATGCCTTAATTTCTCATGAAATTGCAGAAACATGAAATAGAAAGAACGGTGTTTCAAATAATCTCCCCCAAACAAAAGACGTCAAAATGGGATTATAAAGTCACTTTTTTGACTTACTATGACTGTTACGGCGTAAATAACCTCAAATTTATTTGTTTATAATTTAACTCTGTTTATCTTTCATGTTGTAAAACATAATTATAAAAGTGATTTCTTTTGACAGAAAAAATCTAATCTGTTTATCTAAATTGTTTATAATCCTGAATCAATATTTATGAGTAACATTATGATTTCAAGGTCATGTAATATAGATTTATTTACTTTATAATAATTTTGAATTGATGGTGATTTATTAGTTTTATAATTACTTGGATGTCATTTAAATGAATATTATAGCTATTTAGAAGATTTATAACTGCATATTGTAATTTTTATTTTGATGTTTATTTTATATAATATGTATCATTTTTAAAATGGTCAGTCTTGACTCTGTAACCAAGCAGAGAACATGTAACATGTCCTGACTCTGTAATCAGAGATGCCAATTGTTAAATCATGGCTCTGTTTAATACAGAGTGTATAGTGGAAGTCCTGACTCTGCAACCAAGCAGAGAACACATTTTTTTTTGTATTGGCTCTGTTAAATACGGAGAATTACTATTATGGAACAATTATTAACTTCTAATGATGAATAGAATTTACATACTATTTCAGTTTTATTTAATAAACTATTTATTCTAATTGCTCTCCCATCTCACTTGGATTTTGAAAATTTATTTGTCAGACGAATTTCGGCGCCAACATTTATTTTTGGTGCCGAAACCCGGGAAACATTTTTTTTTGAAAGAATAGTGAGCAGTTTGTCAAAGTGATTTGTGATTAACAACTGTGATTTATTTTTCAACATGTGATTAGTGTGTGATTTATTTTTCAACCTGTGATTAGTGTGGAATTATTATTGTGCCATTTGGATTACGACATGCCATCTACATTACCTGGAATTAACAGGTAAGAAAATATTTTTTTCATTTTCTATGAATGGTTAATGTTTTAAAATAAGAATTATTCTTTATTTAAAATGGAAAATCTTGAAAAGCTGAAAGCAAAACGTTCTGTTGAACGAACGAGTTTCACGAAATTAATTACAAAATTAGAAACATTATTAAATGATGACATTGATAATACGAAAACTGATGAATTATTAGAGCTTCAAGAAATATTTCTCTTAAAAGAAACGGCTTTCCAAAGTTTGAATCGTGATATTGAAGCTCAAATATCCGACTTAAAAGAATATGAAAAGGACATTGCTAATAGTGAAAAGTACACTGACCAATTGATCAGTGCTAAATTTAAAATTAAAAATAGATTAAGAAAATGTAAAAAGGATAATGTTTCTATGATAGCAACTAGTCGTGTAAATTCATTGAATGGTTCTGCTAGTGGAACAGAAACGAGTTCTGCCATGAAATTGCCTAAATTAAATGTTCCAAAATTTTCTGGTGAAATCGAAGAATGGGTCGAATTTTTTAACTGTTTTGAAACATCGATACACCAGAATAAATCACTATCTAAGATAGAAAAATTCGCTTATCTAAAATCCTTGTTATGTAATCGGGCCTATAATGTGGTAGAAGGGTTTCCTTTGACAGAACAAAATTATGATACTTGTATTGATTTATTAAAGGACCGTTTTGGTAAGGTTGATGTTATTATTAATAAACACATGACTAATTTATTAAATATGGAACCAGTTAAAAATTGTTCAAATTTAAATGCATTAAGAAGATTGCATGACATGTGCGAAGTTAATATTAGAAGTTTAAGAAATTTGGGGGTAACATCCAGTTCTTATGGACAATTGCTAAATCCTATTTTGCTAAAGCTATTGCCCCATGAATTAGTGATTGAATATCATAGAAAACGTGATACTAGCAAAGAGTCAGATGTAACCGATCTAATTGCCTTTCTGAAATGTGAAATAGAATGTAGAGAAAAGGCTTTGTCAATGACAAGTTCTAAAAATGATGCATCCTCTTCTTTTGTACATAAAAATAAAACTGAATTTCGTGAAAAGAAAACATCAAATAAATATCAACATGCTAATACCTTAAATGCCACTATTAAAGTTTTTTGTGTATTTTGCAAAGGTAATGATCATTTATCTTCCGAGTGTAAAAATTTAGCTGATGATAAGAAAAGATTAATGTTACGTAAGGAGGGTAGATGTTACAAATGCTTTTTGAAATCGCATTTATCTTCGCAATGCCGCATAAAATTAAAGCCATGTCTAAATTGTAAAAGCACTGAACATAACAAATTATTTTGCTTTAAGAAAAGTTTGAAACCGGAAATTAATGAAAATCAAAATCAAACAGTTGTATCTAATTCTCATTGTAATTTTAGAAATTCTAAGCATGCTGTTTTATTGCAAACATGTTGTGTAACTGCTCAAGGTAATTCTAAATCAAAGGTAGTTCGATTATTACTTGATTCTGCAAGCGAAAAAAGCTTCATAACAAAAGCATTAGCTCGTGAATTAAATTTGCCTGTTTTAAGAAAAGAACATTTAACTGTATTCGCTTTTGGCATGGATCAAGGTCGCGAAAAAGAATATGATGTTTTTAAAATTAAATTGCGAAGTAAAATGAATTATCATCGTTTTATAGATGTTGAGGTGCTAGCTACCGATTTGATAAGTGCAACAACATTGAAGGTTCCCAATTCTGACCCTCTAGTTATAAAATACATTGAAAGTAAAAGATGGAGGTTAGCCGACCCTACGCCCGAGGAATCCGAAGTACAAATTTTACTTGGAGCTGATTATTTCTGGAATGTTCAGAGAGGTGTCATTGAAGAAATTAATGACCATTTATATGTAGCTAATACACTTTTTGGGTACACAATAGTGGGAAAAATAAACTCTAAAGGTAACGAAACAGTTAATGCTCATCTTGTATCTGTTAATGAAATAGAAAATTTTGATTTGCAAAAGTTTTGGAAACTAGAGTCTTTGGGTATTTGTGATAGTAAAAATGAATTATTTTCACAAAAGGATTTAGATGCTCTTGATTTATTTAATGATAATTTAAATTTTGTAAATGGAAGATATGAAACTAAACTTTTGTGGAAAGTAAATAAAAATGAATTGGAATCCAATTTTGATGTAGCTAAACATAGACTTTGGGGATTAAAATCAAAATTGTGCAAAAATGAATGGTTACTTAAGGAATATGAGAAAATATTAAATGAACAATGTGGTTTGGGTATAATTGAAGAATGTGAGTTTAATAAAGATGAAATAAACACGTATTACATGCCTCACAGACCAGTAATAAGGGAAGATAAATCGACAACTAAAGTAAGAATTGTTTTTGATGCGTCATCCAAAGATAAGGGGGCAAAATCGTTAAACGAGTGCTTATTTCCTGGGCCCAATCTAAATCCTGACATATTGGACATTATTTTAAAATTCCGTCTCCACAAAATTGCTTTCTTGGCCGATATAGAAAAAGCATTCTTGCAAATCCAGATACAACAAGAAGATAGAAATTTTTTGAGGTTCCTGTGGTTTGACAATATCACTAGTAACAATCCCATTTTGAAGGTTTTTCGCATGACCCGTGTAGCTTTTGGTGTAACAACTTCACCCTTTTTCCTTTCTGCAACCATCAAACATCACATTGAGGGGTATAAAGATTTGTTTGGAAAAATAGTTAATATGCTGGATACTTCCTTATACGTTGATGACCTGTTTCATGGAGCTGATTCAGTAAATGAAGCTTTTGTTTTATCAAACGGTGCAGAGAAGATATTGAGTGAGGCCAATATGAAACTCAGAAAATTTAAAACCAATTCTTCCGATTTAAAATTTTTATGGAAGGAACATGGAATAAACTTTGAGGAAGACACTCTTGAACAAAATCTTTCGAAGGTATTAGGAATTATATGGATAACAGAAAGTGACACCTTGAAAATAGACATACAACCACTTTTGGTAGAATTTGACCATAAAATTATTACCAAACGTATTGTTTTACAAACTGTGGCAAAAATTTATGATCCTATTGGACTCATTTCCCCTTTCGTGATAAGAATTAAATTTTTAATGCAAGAACTCTGGGAACATGGAATTGACTGGGATTCTACATTACCAGATTCTTTAAGTGGAAAATTCAGAAAATGGCATAATGAAATAAAAGACTTGGTAAATTTTGAAATTCTTAGAAAATATTTTGTAACTATCCCAAAATTAAATCCTGAAACCGCTCAACTTTTCATATTTTCTGATGCTAGTTTAAAGGGGTATGGGTCAGTGGCTTATTTACGTGATTCTTCTTCTTGTGAAACTTCATTTGTAATAGCAAAGTCGAGAGTAGCGCCTCTCAAGAAAATTACATTGCCGCGCATCGAACTTCTTGGAGCACTTACGGCTGCAAGATTAGCGAATTATTTAAAGGAAATATTTAAAATTGTGAATGAAAATATATTTTGTCTAAGTGACTCCCAAATTACCTTGCACTGGATTAAAGGAAGTGCTAACAACTGGAAGCCCTTTGTGGCAAACCGCGTACGCGAAATTCAGGAACTTGTTGCTCCTGTACAATGGAAATTTTGTAAAGGAAAGGAAAATCCTGCAGATGTTCTCTCTCGTGGTTGCTCTGCATCTGAATTGATTAATAACGAGGTATGGTTACATGGTCCTAGCTGGCTGAAGGAAGAATCGTTACCAGTATTTCCCCCTGAAACTCAACCTAATCTACCTGATGAAGAGGTCTTGCAAGAACAACGTAAAACGCTTGTTTGCTCCATATCCCAAAATATTCCAGAATTTGAGCTTTTATTTAAATTTTCATCCTGGTCTAAATTAAAACGAATTACGGCTTGGTGCCTCAGATTCATCAAAAATAGTACATGCCCATCTGAACGAGTCTATGGTTTTTTGACTGTTCCAGAACTTGAAAGGGCAACAAATGCTATTGTGAAATTAATTCAAAACCATGAATTCGGAGACGAACTGAAAATTCTAAAATCCAGAAAGATCCTAAATTCTAAAAGCAAACTCCTTCCTTTACATCCATTTCTTGACGAAAATGATATTCTTCGTGTTGGAGGTAGGCTAAAAAATGCAAACTTGTCTGAATATCAAAAACATCAAATCATTCTCCCTAAAAGGCATCATGTTACAGACTTGATAATAAAGTATTTTCATGAGAAACATCTTCATAGCGGGACTCAATTGACAATTTCAGCAATTCGACAAAAATTTTGGATAATTAATGCTAAAGAAGCTGTGAAAAGAGAAATAAGGAAATGTATGAAATGTTTCCTAAATTCATCACACCTTTCATCTCAGTTGATGGGAAATCTGCCATCAGCACGCGTGACACAAGCTCGAGTATTTTCAAGAGTAGGAGTCGACTTAGCCGGCCCCTTTTTGATCAAACCTCGTAAGGGACGTGGTGTGAAACCCTTTAAGCATTATGTTTGTCTGTATGTTTGTTTCGTAACAAAAGCTATCCATCTTGAGTTAGTCACTGATCTTACAACTGAAACCTTTCTAGCCTCATTGAAAAGATTCGTGGCTCGACGTGGAAAACCTCTAGAAATATTTTCCGACAGAGGTACAAATTTTGTAGGGGCAGACCGCGAAATAAAGAGAATGATGTCTCTAATTGCTTCTGATGAAAAATTGCACAAGTATCTTACTGACGAAATGATAGTATGGAAATTCAACCCACCTTCCGCCCCTCACTTTGGAGGCCTTTGGGAAGCGGGAATAAAACAAATGAAAAATCATTTGAAGAGAACAATTGGTGATCAGATTTTAACTTATGAAGAATTTTTGACCTTAATTGCACAAATTGAGTCATGCTTAAATTCAAGACCGCTTGTCGCTGAGTCTTCTGATCCAAATGACTTTACGGCTCTGACGCCAGGACATTTTATTATAGGAGCACCCTTGACCTCCTTACCTGAGCCTGATATCTCCTCTACCTATGTAACTCCTTTGGAACGTTGGAAATTGCTACAAAAGATTTTCCAAAGTTTTTGGAAAAGGT
The DNA here is from genome assembly GCA_963932465.1 of Maratus speciosus. Taxonomy (NCBI): domain Eukaryota; kingdom Metazoa; phylum Arthropoda; class Arachnida; order Araneae; family Salticidae; genus Maratus; species Maratus speciosus. Next base: position 88,173,092 of record OZ010794.1, read on the forward strand.
GGTCGTCAGACTATCTCTCACAATTGCAGCAACGTACAAAGTGGTTTAGAAGCAACCCGAACTTAAAAATCAATGACTTGGTGTTGATAAAGGAAGAAAACCAGCCCCCATTAAGGTGGAAATTGGGCAGAATAATTGAACTATTTCCTGGGGATGATAATATTGTTCGTGTTGTCAAATTAAAGACTTCTACTGGTGAACTGAAACGCCCTATCACAAAATTGTCTCCTCTACCGATGGACATTTAATATAATAGAATTTTACTTTATTTTTACTAACTTTATTATTATTATTTTTTTCTATGTCTAATTTTTGTAACTTTCTGAACTATTTTGTATATTAATGTCTTTTTCTATTTTTAGTTGTTCCAGAAACTGTTTTTTATAGAAGTAGTAGGATTTAATTGCATTTCATTTTAGTTATACTTAACATTTAAGGTAATATTTTAAATTTGTATTTAATATTTGATTATTTAGTATGTGATAGTGGAAATTTGGTAAGTTATAATTGTTCGATGAACTCCGTTCATGGAGGCGGAGGATGTTACGGCGTAAATAACCTCAAATTTATTTGTTTATAATTTAACTCTGTTTATCTTTCATGTTGTAAAACATAATTATAAAAGTGATTTCTTTTGACAGAAAAAATCTAATCTGTTTATCTAAATTGTTTATAATCCTGAATCAATATTTATGAGTAACATTATGATTTCAAGGTCATGTAATATAGATTTATTTACTTTATAATAATTTTGAATTGATGGTGATTTATTAGTTTTATAATTACTTGGATGTCATTTAAATGAATATTATAGCTATTTAGAAGATTTATAACTGCATATTGTAATTTTTATTTTGATGTTTATTTTATATAATATGTATCATTTTTAAAATGGTCAGTCTTGACTCTGTAACCAAGCAGAGAACATGTAACATGTCCTGACTCTGTAATCAGAGATGCCAATTGTTAAATCATGGCTCTGTTTAATACAGAGTGTATAGTGGAAGTCCTGACTCTGCAACCAAGCAGAGAACACATTTTTTTTTGTATTGGCTCTGTTAAATACGGAGAATTACTATTATGGAACAATTATTAACTTCTAATGATGAATAGAATTTACATACTATTTCAGTTTTATTTAATAAACTATTTATTCTAATTGCTCTCCCATCTCACTTGGATTTTGAAAATTTATTTGTCAGACGAATTTCGGCGCCAACAATGACTAATACAGATTCGTGTAAATATTCTAGTTTAAGAAAAGATAAACAGCATAATTTTCTTAAAAAAGAAAGAAAGAAAAAAAAACATTGGTTTCTTTTTTTATCACATTTCAAAACTTAGGCTGTTGTTTCACTTCTTTTTTTTCTTTTGTAGATTTCGATTTTTTAAAAATAATTATGCTTGAGTCTGCGCAAGCGGGGGGGTGGGGGGGGGGGGGGTGCCCGGGCACCCAGGGCACCCCCCCTGGTTACGCCTATGTTTTAAAAGTCTGAAATTCGAGAGCATTTTAAATAAGATAAACATAGTATCCATTAAAAAATACATAAATTGGTCTCTTTTTTATTGAAAAACTTTATGTAATAAAAAAAGCATCTTTCGTTTTTTATAAAACTAACAATTGTTATATTTTAACATCGTTATAGGCACTACATTATTATTTTATATACAAATAATTCTAGAGCAATAATTACAGATTTCCTTATTAAGTTTTTATTAGCTATCAATAGATTTTAATATGAAATGCTTTTCTTAAGAAATTTTTCTATTTTGCAATCTCTATACATTTCTATATAAATTGCACTACAGAAAATTTTCCATTCTAATCTCAATAGATTTCTATGTTTGTTTGTTTTTTTCAAATATATACATATATATAAATAATTATAGATTTGTAAAGAAAATTTTTATATAACGCAAATTTCATGGCCAACGAAAACTATAAAAATGGGCGGTCCTTCAGAACTTTCCATTCACTTTCGTCAAGATTACAAACTTCGTCAGATATGCTAAATGTCGACAGATATCTTGAAATGTCTAAAAAATGATATTGTTTTTACGAATGTCGACAGATATCTCTGAATGTTGGAATACTAATATCATTTTTACGACATTGGCCAATGTAAATAAAATATCAAAAATAAGGCATTAAAAATACAAGTTTTCTAAAAACAGTAAAATAGTTAAATTTTATTGTTTAGAATACTATTTACGTATTATAATGTTATAAGTAATGCAAAAAAATTGTTTGGATGCTTTCTTTTAAAAACTAATTTTAAGTTACATCTGTGAATATCGGCAGATATTGTAAATTTGACGTCTGACATTCAGTGACTTTCGCGATATCGGCCAATATTGATCGGGACATTGGCCGATATCTGTGTGCTACCTGGGTTGTTGAGCAGGGAATTTTAGAACCGCCTTAACCCTCTCGGCACTTAATTTTTTTTCTAATTTTGGGAAAAATTACTTTTACGCTAACAAAATTAAAAGTAGCTATCGAAATCACAGAAGTTACAGTTTACTGAAATTTAACGAATGTGTTCTTTACAGAAACCTAACGAATGTAGTTATGTTGCGTGTTTTTCATATAAAAATAGTCTAAGGAGGAATATTTTAAGATGTTTGGAAAAGGTCGTATTACAACCAGATTAAACAAACATAAAAAATTTAGTAGTATTTTTTATCTTTTATCACAAATTACTAATTCGGAAAAGTAGTCCCTAATTTAAATTTAAAGAGGAAAACATATGTTTGAATTAAAAGAAACGCTAAAGGTTTACTAATAATTAATAAAACTTTTATTAATATTATTATTATTAAATGCTGAAACATAAGTAAAGTCAAGTCATAAATAGTAAATGGATCGACATATGCTATCACTAATAGGTGCTGGAATTAACAAAAATATTTTTTTCTTTCAAATATTGCAATTCAAAGTAGGAGCCTCATATGAGGCTCAGGGTGACGAGAGGGTTAACCCTATCCCGATGAGAGTCGCCTATAGGTGACGATTCTCAACATTTCCTACCAGTGTTTTCAAGTATTCAATTTTCTTTTATTGAATCAGCAATTTCCCCCGATTCAATGATTTAACAATTTTTATTTGGAAGGGTCAATCCGACACTGATACTAATTTCTAAAATCGGTAGTTATTAGCCCCCAATATGCTATTTCTTTCATCAGGCAACAATTAAAGTGTCGTCCCTAAAAAATAACGTTACGTTACATAAACAAACAGTAAAACGAAGCAGATGTGTCACTGTACGGTTTAATACTGATCATCTCTATTGTACTTTTTAAAATTTCTAAACATAGCTCATTTTCATTTTTTACAGCCTCGTATAGGAGAAAAAAGTACTTTTGACTGCATTTTTTTTTTTTTAAACTGCATCTCCATTAATTTTTTAGATATTAATTTTCTTTGTATTTTTTAATGCCATTTCTGTCATGGTGGCCACTGAAGTACTCCATTTCTGAAGAAAGTGAAAGAAAAATAGTAGATTACCCTATTTTTGTTGCCATTTTCTGATTACAACTGAAAAAAAAAATTACAATTAAAATATGCGCTATTTTGAAAAAATATATATGAATGATTTCTGATAAAACAGGGAACTATTATAAACTTTATTTAATTTTCAATATCCATATGAATGTTACAAGCAAATTAAAACCTATGAATCATTAGATAGCGATTTTTTTTTTACGAGATTATGGCATTAGATGTTATTTAAGACTAAATCGTTAATGCGGAATTCTTCAACGGATGCCAATGACGTCCTTTTGTATAAAATAAAAGCGTGTATTTTAAGTGTTAAAACTGAATAAGTTTTGTAGAAGTGCGTCATTTTCACTCCAGCTTCCAGCTCCTTCGAAATTCTTCACAGGTGGGAATGCTTCCCGTTTGAATATAACCCCATTGAAATCATACGCTGATAAAACGCAAAGTTTTGCAAAAGTTGAGAGTGTCTTTATAGAAGAGTTATAGGAGAGCCTTTAGTTTAAAATAATATTTGATTGAGAGTTAGACTAACCAATATAAAATGCATTTTTTATTGTATCTAATTTTTACTTTCTTCTATCTTTACAAGAAGAAAGTATTGGATTCATGAAAATTTTCGAATGTAGGTTTTCGACGGATTTACACGTTTTAGAGGTCAGAGAACCCGAAAAACATGTTTTTACAAAATGTCTGTCTGTGAGTCTGTCTGTCTGTGTGTGACACAAATTTTGTGGGCGCTCTATCTCAAGAACTAATGCACGGAATTTAATAAAAATTCATATTCAGTTAGTCCCTGATACAACTTCATGCTGATTAGTTTTTGGTGCAAATCGCTCAACAGGTGGCGCTGCTGTGCTGCATTTTGCACGATTCCTGCAATAGCTCTATCTCAAAAACTAATGCACGAATTTTCATCTAACTTCAGATTTAGTTAGATGTTAACACAAGTTTTTGCTGATTAGGTTTTGGTGTTAATCGTCTAATAGGTGGCGCTGCTATGCTAGCATTTTCATGATTTTTGCAATAACTCTATCTCAAAAACTAATGCACGGATTTTCCCCAAACTTCAGATTCAGTTAGACTTTGACGTAAGTGGTTGCTTGGTAGTTTTGTTAAACACAGGTTTTGGTGTAAAGCACCCAATAGGTGGAGCTGCTAGGCTGAATTTTGCTGTATTTACACGATTTCGTAGATAGCCATATCTCAAGAACTAATGCACGGAATTTCATATCTATAGAATCCTCATGATGGGCATAGATTGCCGTTTAATTTTGGTAGTGTGATAGCTAATTTTCAAGTATTAACATGCATGAGATAGAAGAAAGTTTTGGGATTGGTATATCCGACTAGTTATTTAGGTTTATTATAAATTAATAAAACAGTTCCTTCTTAAATATTTTCTTCCGTCGAAATCGACGGTTTCCACATCGTAATAATAATTTTTTTTTTTTCTCATCGGGGGCGACATTCAATTCTGAAAAAAGCTTCTTGATTGTTATTATTATTATTTTTTTTTAAGTAACGAATATTTTTACACTCTTTTATTTGAGACACAAAAATCTTCAAATTTTCTAAAATTTTTTTTATTGCATTGAGAATTTCTTTGTTTTTATCTGCTTAAAAGGACGTTTAAATCATGTTTCTATCTTAATTAGAACAGGAAATGTTAAATTTTTCGTTTTGGTTTGTTTTCAAAATATATACGAGAAGTTTTATCACGTGATTTTGTTTACAAATAACATGGTTAACCATCACAAAAAATCAAAATTTTAACTCAATAAATAAAAATTATTAACCATTTGGAAAAATGGTTACTGTTCTCGTCAGGGTAGGAAATCAAAAGCATATCTGAAGCTTTTTATTGGTTTAATTCGCATTTTATTCGTTTTCTGGTTGGTCTATACAATAATCTGTATTTCCCTTTACTTTCAACAGAGATGGATACTTCTGTTGCCGCTAGGACAAAAAAGTAATAAAAACTACAAAATAAAAATTAATAACTCGGAAACAAATTGAGATACAGCTTTCAAACAAATTGCATTTAAAAGTACATTTTTTTCTCTATACGAAGGTGTAAAAAGTAGTATTGTGGGATGTTTAGAAGTTTAAGAATGAAATTTCATTTAAAATGGGTCGTCAGATTTCTACGATGGAAAAGCCTTTTCCCGAACAGCCAATGGAATGCTTGTATAATACGTAAATTTCAGGTGGATAATATGTAAGTTTCAGGAAATCTGAGGAGTCGCAGGCGATTTTTGTCGCTTGCAATTTTTACGTGTAATAACACCATTAATGCTTAATTCATAGCGTACGTAATGTAGGATCAACTCCGTGCGATTTTTTATGTTTTAAATTTTAGTCTTTGAAAAAAATCATTTTCCAAATGGTCATTGTAATTTGTTAAATTGCTTTTTTTTAAAATTGTGTCCTGACCCCCCACCCCCCCTTAAGTCAGCTTTGTTTTTGTATTGAATCGCAGAATTTTGCAATCGATTTTAAACTCAATTTCTGATAGTCTAGAATCATAAAGATGATGCAGATAGCATTCTGATGACAATGCAACAGTTTATTAATTTCAAAAATTAATCTAATATATAAAAATGAAAATTTGTCTGTCTGTCTGTAATGCTATACAAATACACAGTTTGGAAGCCAGAATTGTGAAATGTTATGAACACGTGCATTAAAACACGGCCGAGGCAACTAAAGCAATCCGGAATCGAAATAATTTAAAGTTAACTTTTAATTAATAAAAAAACACCAATTTAACAGCAATTTCCTATCAAATTTAAACATCTTTCGTTATAGCAGCTGCCAACAATTAAAAATTCACAATAAAATCCTTTTTTTAATGTTCAACCCGTAATCGCGCGAGTTCTTTAACCAATGTGAGATATACATATTACGTACACCACGCTGCAATACTAAAAAGCTGTAGCGGGTATTACGATAATTCTTTTACCTCACATGCAAATACTTAGAGATATACATATTACGTATACCACACTGCAATACTGAAAATCTCCAGCGGGTATTACGATAATTCTTTTGCCTCACATGCAAATAATTAGAGATTATTTAATTGCGTTTAATTATTACAATTTTTTTTTTTAAATAACGCAAACATTTTATCACAAACATCAACAAAACTTTTTATTCTACTTATTCCCTTATTCCAAAGATATCGCTTTATCATCTGCTGCCATAGTAACATAATAAATTAAATTTCATTAAAAAATGCGCAGTAGTAGAAAAATATTTTACTAAATCAAATAGTTATTTTTAATTTTGGTTTTAGAATTAAATTCATGAACTCCTGTGCATAGAACGGGTTAAACAGCTAGTCTAATATATAAAAATGAAAATTTGTTTGTCTGTCTTAATTCTATACAAATCCACACTTTGGAAGCCAGAATTGTGAAATGTCAGACGCATGCGTGTTAAAACACGGCCGAGGCAACTAAAGTAATCCGTAATCGAAATAACTTATAGTTAATTTTTAATTAATAAAAACACCCATTTACCAGCAATTTCTTATCCAATTTAAACATTTTTTTCGTTATAGCAGTTGCCAACAATTAAAAATCCACAGTAAAATTCTTACTACAACAATTACTTTTCTATTGATTTTTCTATTTCGATTACCATGTGAAAAATTAAAATTAAATAAATAGTTTGACGAATTTTAAAAAAGGGAATATTATGTCATAAATTTTCTATTTTAAGATTTTCACCTGAAAAATGAAATAAATAGTTTGACGAATTTAAATAAAAGTGAATATTACGACATAACTTTTCTATTTCAAGATTTCCACGTAAAAAATGAAAATGAAATAAATAGTTTGAAATGAAAATTTGTCCGTCTAGCTGTAATTCTATACAAATCCACAGTTTGGAAGCCAGAATTGTGGAACGTTACGTACATGTGTATTAAACACGACCGAAGCAACTAAAGTAATCCGGAATCGAAATAATTTATAGTTCATTTTTAATTAATAAAAAACTACCCATTTAGCAACAATTTCCTATCAAGTTGAAACATTTTTCGTTATAGTAGTTGCCAGCTATTAAAAATTCACTATAAAATTCTTACTACAACAATTACGTTTCTATTGCAAGATTTCCACGTGAAAAATGAAAATGAAATAAATAGTTTGACGAATTAAAAAAATAAGTGAATATTACGTCATGACATTTTTATTGCACGAATTCCACGTGAAAAATGAAAATGAAATAAATATTTGAAGAATTTAAATAAAAAGTTAATATTACGTCATGTTGGAAATATATATACATGTGTGCATGCATGTACACTATATGGCCAATAATGACCGTCAACTTTCAATTTTAGACATTTTGTCGAATATTTAGAAATATACTTGACAGATTCTTCTAGAATTTCAGGATTAAAAAGAACAGGTATGACGTCATATTTAGCAATGTCGATTTGATAGGGGGGGCAATTAGGGGGGCAAAAAAAATCAAAGAAAAAAAAATACTTGGGATCACCTTGTAAAATAAAATGCACGAAATGACTATCGCTACCGAATATAATTAAACAGAAATTGTGCAATATGTGTATTCTTTTGTGTAAGAATAGATCGTATATTAATAGAGATATAGCGATTTATTTTAAAACAATGAAAAAATTCTTGCATGTTTTTTGCTTATAACATGCAGTATTTTCAACCAAATTTAACGCCGGTTTCAGAAAAATTGACGAAATATAGAAGAAACAATATAGGGCAATTGGAATCATTCAGCTGCTTTTAGAGAACAACTAAAAATTTGCTCACTCTAACGCCGATATCTTTCTGAATTTTTACGATATTTGACTAGATTTTTTTAATAAGTTGCTTCATGGAGTTGACTATTAAATTATGTAAAATGATCCTTTTAGTCGTTCGCGCATGTGCATATAAAAATTATTTCATTCAACTGCTCGTATTTCCTAAAATATTTAATATATTTATATTCCAATTGCACTATATTGTTTCTGCTATATTTTGTCAATTTTTCTGAAACCGGAGTTAAATTTGGTGAAAAACGCTGCATGTTATAAGCAAAAAACATGCAAGAATTTTTTAAATAAATCGCTATATCTCTATTAATATACGTGCTATTCTTACTCAAAATAATACACATATTGCACAATGTATGTTTATTTATATTCGGTAGCGATAGATCATTTCGTGCATTTTATTTTACAGGGTGATCCCAAGTATTATTTTTTTTCTTTGATTTTTCGTTGGCCTCCTAATTGCCCCCCCCCCTCCCTTATCAAATCGACATTGCTAAATATGAGGTCATACCTGTTCTTTTTAATCCTGAAATTCTAGAAGAATCTGTCAAGTATATTTCTAAATATTCGACAAAATGTCTAAAATTGAAAGTTGACGGTCATTAATGGCCATATAGTGCATATTAGAACTTACACAAAGTTTTAGGTCCCTAGAGCTCATTCTTATTGGAGAACTAAAATAAAAATGGCTTTATTGCTTTCTTTTATTGTTTATTTTATACTGTATGTTTAATTTTGAAATTAAGTTTTCAAAAGAAACAATCTTAAAATTCCGGGCAACGCCGGGTGCTTTTGCTAGTATTATATAATATTAGTCTATGCTACATACGATTACTATGCTATTTTATTAATCCAGCATTGCAGTATACGTTGAGCCGCACACGCTGCTTTGGCTCGCGCGACGCTTTGTCGGTCCTAATAATAACTAAAGAGTGTTATATATTTTTAAAAATACTCTTGAATCCATTAACAATTTCATATTAATTAAATCACAATTTGTTGAGAAATCCATTTCAAAATCCCCCAAAGATAGTTTAATTTTTTTCCCTATTGCCCTATCTTAAAAAAGAAACAAAAATTATTATTTTTAAAAAAAAAGAAATTCACTAGCTCCCGCTTTCTACGAAGCGGTGAATTTCATATAATTGGAGTCGGTTCACACGCCAAATGAATGTATTGTACACAGAAATGTTTTGGTGTTTATGACAACCAATTATCTACATGAGGGATGCGAGCCCGAAAGGGGAGGTGATGGCCTGCCTGGAGGTCTTTCTAATTGAAATGTTTTGGAAATATCATGAACTGCCGTCATAAAATTAGACCTTTTTTTTTTTTTTTTTTTTTCAAAATAGACATTGGATGCTTATAAACGAGTGTATCTTGAAAAAACTATTTTTTACTACTAATTAATAAATATTTTATTTATTTTTTCGCTCCTAAATGACGTTTACAAATTTTTGAAAGTGAAATAGTGAACAAATTAATGGTTAAGAGCCTACTTCAGTCAAATGAAAAGATGCGTTCGCTAATGCTAATCTAACAGAAGTCATTAATAAAGATATCTCGTTTGAATTTAAATATTTTTAAATGATTTTTTTTTGCATTGAATAGTTGAGAACGATCTGTACAAAGACCGTTGTTTACTTTTTCGATTTTCTTTACAGGTATTTTTAATGAGGACACTTTCATTTTCGGAACCGGTTTTGAAAGTAAAAGCATCCTTATAAAAAAAAAAAAAATCTGCAATCAAAATCGAAAAAGTAAAAAACGGCCTGCATACAGATTGATCTCCGTTATCTTATACAAAAAAAAAAAATCATTTAAAAATATTGAAATGCGACCGAGATATCTTTATAAATTTCTTCCATAGGATTAGCACCAGCGAACGCGTCTTTTCATTTGACTGAAGTAGGCTCTTACTATAACAAAAATGACTAAAAGCATCGCTGGTGCTGTCATCTCCTATGTATCGTTGATACTAAAAATACGTTGATACTTCAAATTTCAATTACTTTTTATATTAGTTGTATGACCACATATATAAACACTATTATATGACCACTGTGGTATGTATGAAAAATATTACGGTCTCTCATCAATACAATTTGAAGGTGTCATGTAAAATGGTATCCAATGGATCATTCCACAGCTTTAAAGTTTTATAAAACATATACTTCAAAGCAGGTTCAACTGTGTTTTTTAATATAAAAAGTAGTAATAAAATAGTTTTTTAAACTAAATATAGAAGCAACTACCCAAATACTCATATATGTTCAAAATAATAGTGCATAAAGTCTTTTGATTTAACTGAAAAGCAAAGAAATCAAATGTCATATTTATATTGTGCTTATTAGGTTGTAATAAGAATAAAAATTCCAGAAATAGTTGCTTTTAAATACTTTCACGTTGTCAATAAAAAACCAGATTCTTTTTTATAACTCTATCTCTTGCATATTTCATAATCTGGCAATCAATCAAACTAGCTAATAAAATAAAATAAAATTATCATTATACGATAAAAAAAAAAAATTTTAATCCGAAATTCATGGTTTAAATAATGTTTTTCTTTTCTGTTCTTCTTACAAAAAAAAAAATAAATAAAAATAAAAAAAGAGAGAGAGAGAAGGGGGGCAATAGCCTCCCCCCCCAAGGAATTTGATTTTTCAGAAAATTTATCAACCATCAATTGTCAGAATAATAATAATAATAATAAAAATTGCTCAAACGCTAAAATAATTTATCAGATTTCATTGCAATAAAACACATGCATTAAATAAATACTTTATGCATAGAAATTAATAATTATAAAAAAAAAATTCCTATTCGAACTTTCTTAAGGTGAGACATATATCGTACTTTGGCTAATTTTAAAAATACATGACAGACATTTTCTTTTATCAGTTGCTTCTCAGCTGTGTACAACTGGATACTAGGAAAACTAGTCCCTCATGGCTAAAAATTCAGGGGTAGAGTTTTATCAGATAGTTTTTTTGAAGGGGGGTGGGTGATGAAGGAGCGAGTATAATTTAAGTTCTTAATTATCTGACTTTTTTACTTTTTTGAATTATTAGTGTCACGTTATATTTACTGCAATCATTGCAATGTTATCAAATTATTTGCTTTATTTAAATCATATTATATATGGTACACTCTCAAAATTCTTCAACGCCTAGGAATGGAATCTGCACGCACCTGACAAAACAATTCCTTCAACCCCAAAACCGACAGACTTCCACCAAATACCAAAGTAAAAGAAAATTACTCCATATTTTAACACGTATATAATAAAGTAGTCTATAATTTTATCCTTTATGTACAGAAATGAACACATGGTTTATTACTATGGGCCACCATTAATAGACAAATCTATAGTTTTTCATTTGAAAAACACTCAGGACTTCCTTGTTAAAACCCAGGTATCCCGACTCCGACCGAAAGAGATAAAGCACAATCCGAAAAACTTAAAGTGTACCTCACTCACAACGAAGAAAATAGGTCAACCTATCTTGCCGCAGGACTGTAATTTCATGTAAATACGTAAACCGCTAAAAAGATTTACATTGAATGGCAACCCGACCCGAAATGAAAGAAAATGAATCCATATTTTAGTACAGTACAAAGTATAAAGTCCGGAATCCTCGGGACTTTACCAAGTACGAACTTCGGATTTTACCGAACTTTGGGTTATCAAAAATATTGTTCTTACAGTAAAAAGAAAATTCATTACTTAAAAAGGCAGAATATGATGCTCATATATTAAAAATTGCATATAACAACTATTAATACTAAATTAAACATCCATTTTCATTAAATAAATCATAACAAAATAAAAAGTAAAACAAAAACATTTATTTAAGGCTGGTCTCAAATCCAAAAGGGCAACTTTATGACACAAGTTTTAAATTTATTTTTGTTCTGAGTTGCATGAAACTAGCAGGTATTGTTGTTCAGAAACTATATATTCGAACTGTGTTTTCCGTTTTTTTGCAAACGCAATTGATCTTTCAGAAAATAGTGTCAAAGTGGACGTTTTGAACCGAATTCCCGCGCGAAAGAAGAATAACCATTCAAGGATGGGTGAAAAACGCTTTTGTCACGTGATCAAAATCGCTGATAACTCAATAGGTATTTATCAAAAAATGGAAAACACAGTTCGATTCGAGATCGATTCCATAGTCAGGCCTTCCAATTTTATATCTTTCCGTTAAAAAATGAATTTGTAAATGTGTCAAAACGTTTTGCGCTTGTTGAGCAGAGCAATTGGTAACTTTCTTAACTATTAAACATTTTAGTTAATGTGCGCTGCTTTATTAACCTAGGTATATCATTAAGAAGTTTTTCTTTTATTCTGTAAATAGACATGAGTTAAGATTCAGTAATAAAGCTTCTTTGCTCTAGACCTTTTTTGTTTCAACAATTTTGCTTTTTTACTTCTTTCTTGAAAACGGCCACTGGAAAGTCCGAACTTTAGACTTTGTACTGTACATTGTAAAAGAAGACTACAATTATATCTTTAATATAAACTTTACCTTTTAAGTAGAAAAGTGAAGATATATATATAGTATTCATTAATGTTCAAATATGTAGCTTTTGAATCTGAAATATATTCAGGATTTCTTTGAAAAATAGTATTAACACGAACCCACCTCATAAAAGTGAAAACGCAATCCGAAACAATTAACGTATATAATAACTTATCTTTACTTGCAGAAAACCACTAATGAAAATTTTCTTATTGCTATAGATCACAAAAGCTGCAAATTTCGTGACCTATTCATGACGTTCGATGGCTGATTATCTCATGACTGATTGAATTTCATGATTCTTTTTTCACAATCATCGGACGAAATTTGCGATTTTTTCCGCCACCGTTTCACGGAATTCACATTTTTTTTCTGCAACCGTTATCGAAATTGTTTTTTTTTTCCTTACGACAATTTGTCGAAATTCACAATATTTTTCCGAGACCAACTGATGAAATTCCATATTTGTTTCAGCGATCTTTTGACAAAATTCGCGATTCTTTTTCACGATAATTTGTTGAAATTCCTGATTATTTTTTTCTATCACCAACTAAAACGCTTAGATCCTACCCTTCGCTATATAACTTCCTTCAAAAAATCTTTGACCCCCCCACCCCCCTCTCCCCCAAGAAAGTTCTGAAATGGCGCCCCTGAATAGAATTTTTTTGAAAAAAACCTGTCGTGAAATGATGAGTGATTTTCAGGATAAATATAGAATGCTTATAAATGAGTGTATGTTAAAAAAACATTTCTTTACTTTTATACTCATTTATAAACTTTTTATTTATTATTTTTTCTTCTAAATGACAAGCGTCCAAAAATGTTTGCAAGTGATATAGCAAATAAGTTAATAAATGTGCCAGAAAATCGTTAGTGCTGCTACCTCTTACCTATCTTTGATACTAAAAGCTTCAAATTTCAAATATTTTTTTTTTATATTAGCTAATATTGCGGCTTATTATTACCACAATTTGAAGGTGTCGTGGGAAATTCTATCTAATCAGTCATTCCATAATTAGAAAGGTTCATAAAACACATTCTTGAAAGCAGGTTGAAGAGGACTTATTAATATAAAAGTAAGAATAATATAGTTCTTAAAAACTATATATATATCAAAAAAATTATCCAGTTACTAATCGCAAAATTTTAATTCATACATCATCGCAATTTTTTCTTTGTTAACCCCTTAACGCACGAATTAAATTACGGTTGAATAATTCAAATTGCTTATTGGCACCACTTTTATGAAAAAGAAATATTCACCTTATTTAATGACAGTAAAAACGATACTAAAATATAGCTAATTTCACTATTTTATAAAACTGGTGGGAATCAAACAATTTGAGTAAATTCAGTATGTGCCATATATGTCGCAGTATGCAGGAAGGGGTTAAAAATTAAACATACTACTGTGTAAATGCTAAATTCTCAGTAGTTGGATAAGAAAAAAGTATTGAATACAACCTCCGTTAATTGATCTTTTTTTCCAAAAGTAAATTAATAGCATTTGGCAAGATAATACTCCGACTGTTTCCCCAAAACAGTATCAAAGAGTTGACTAGCCAGCCATACGCACAATTATAATATAATAACGATATCACTAATATATAAATAATAGCTACATTATAACCAGGGTTGTTTGATTTAAATCAGCTTGATTTAAATCGCGAATGAATTTTTTGAATGAATCAAATGATTTAAAAAAAAATCTTTGATTTAAATGAGTTTTTTTTTTTTTTTTTTTTTTTTTTTTTTTTTTTTTTACATTGATATTTACAGGTTAAATAAGAATCCAATTCATCATTTATGTTATAAGAAAAGTCATCACTCATTTCATAAAAAAAAATCCTTTTAATAACATTAAATAAAACTTTTATAAGTTCAAAATACTATTATTTTATGAAAGTAAATGCAATTGTATTAAAAATAGTATCAATCCATAGTGCATTCCTCAAAAATACTGATAAATACTCTCTCATTTTTAAATTGTTTTCTTTTTTAAATGATCAGTTCATTTTTGCAAGTTAAATGCTTAAGCTATAGTTAAATCTATTTAAAATAATGTATTTAATATGGTAATACTTTCAGTGCAGAGTTACTTTCTCTGAAGCAGATTACACACAATTCACGAGTTTGTTTTATGCTTAGTTGCTTAGACCTGCAAATTACTGTATCCCATACGTTGGTGATTCAAATAATATGATCAATACTTGGACTATAACATAATAAATATTTCGACTATTTGTCTAACACAGAATTATAGAATTCCAATTTCATCTTTCTTCTATAACTGAAAATACTTTAATAGCTGTCACTAATCCTTTTACCTTTCTTTTCCTAGAATTCATTGCTTACTTCAATTGAAAATATAAGGAATATTACTGTACCGTATTCATGGGTCTGTCCAGGATTTATGTGACCTGTTTTTGTGAAGTTTTTTTTAATTGAAAAATCTAATCACAATTTTGTGAATTTGAAAAAATCATTATATATAGGTTCTTGTTTATGTTTTTAACAAGATCGTTTATTTATATAAAAAAAAAGTATGTAACAGTTACTTTGTTAACTTCAACTGTTTTGCAACAGGTTAAATTTTATTTTAAAATAATTCATTTGTGAAAGTTTAAGTCTGGCGACAGAAAAGTTTAGGGAAAGGTGTATTTTGAAGACAAAGAATTTTGTGAAGGGCCCTGTTTTAAGATGAAAATTTACGTGAAGGGTCCTGTCTAAATATTTAAAAAATTGTGAAACGCCTTTTAAAGGACCCAAATTTTTCCTAAACAAATCCCTGTTATTTCTAAACTAAACAGTCATTCCTACTGTCCAGTATAAGTATGATTGATTGTTGAATTTCTCGATGGCTAGGGAGATAACACTGACAATTGATAGTTTTAGGCTTTCAGTTATGTGATTATTTTTCATCTGGTAACTATTTCGTCAATCATTAGATTAGTATAGTATAGTGTGAATCAAAAGTTGAAACAATAATGTCATTTACTAATACTGGTACGGTTACAGAGAGCTTTTGGATTTGTTGATACATAAGAAAAATGGTTCACAGAAAAAAAGATCCAATGTGGCTTTATTTTACAGAAAAATATACTATTTTTGGAAAAGGTGTAATAGCAATATGCAAATAGTGTAGTGATAAAATGATGGGGATTATGGCAAGAATGTAAAACACAAATAAACTTGCAGTCTATGTGATAAAAATAACATTCATGAATCTGAATCAGCAATGGAATACACATATACATTTAAAATTCTTTGTTACATTTATTATGTGTTTATATATTATATATATTATTGGAGTAATACATTAATGAAAAAGAAATAACTTTAGATTAACTAGGAATCTATATAGAGAACATGCATAGATATATTTATAACAATTTAAATTTAATGGTAGAATAATAAAAGTTTAAGTTTTAAGTGAATCTTTTAAATTTGTTTGCAACATTTTTTAATTTTTATTTAAAATATCTTGAATTCTTATCTAGGAAATGTAATGAAATTAATTGAAATGTGTAAATCTATACAAAAAATAAATAAATAAATAAATAAATAAATAAATAAATGCATGCACGTACATAAATAAGTACACAAATAATATTAATAAAAAATCTGATTTAAATAAAAAAATCCGTTTTAAATCAAATAAATCGGATTTTTTTTATTTAAAATAAATCGTGATTTTTAACAATCCTGATTATAACATAATAACTATAATAATTAGACAATTCACTCATTATGGGGAAGGGAATACTGCTTACTGGGATTTTCGGACTGCCATTGTCCCGTCCCGAGGGAAAAAAACAACAGAACGAATGTGGATTCCGGTCTAGACCGAAGCATGTAGATTCGGCGGCATAACGCACAGAGAATTTAATATGATTTATTTTATTTGTGCTGTGTTTGTTAACCCTTAAATGTGCAATTTTTTATTTTTATTTTTTCAAAAAAATATACAGTAGCGCTCAAAAGTATTTTGACAACCTTATATTCTCTCTTATTTTATTTAATATAAAAATGTAAAAGAAAATATATTCCCTATAATTGAGAACACTATGACTGCAGTTATTCAAATGTATCAAGTTTCAACTTGTTTGTTTACATTCGGCACCACCGAAGAAATATGACTCCTCCTTAGCTCAAAAGTATTTTGACAATTAGTTTGCATTTAATTGTTGAAGGTGTCAGTGGCGCTATAGCTTCGATTAGTGTTTATATCGACTTATTGTGATTTTTTTTAAATGCCAAAATGTAAAAAATATTGAAGTGATTCTAGAAAAGCCGCTGTAAATGCACTTAAGAAAAGTAGGCTGCAAGCAGAATTAGCTCGTTCTTTTAACGGGTCTCGTCAACTTGTTATTACATGGAATAAAGTTTTTAATAAACAGAAATACATCAAAAATAAGCCTCAAAGTGGCCATCCGAAAAAAACAACTTGCAATGCTGACTGTATTCTAAAAATGATATCTACAAGTGATTGTCGTAAGTCCGCTGTAATAATAAAAAATGAATTGAAAGAAAATTATGGCTTAGACATACACGTTTCATCAGTCAAACGACGCCTAAACCTTTATGGTTTACATAGCAGAAGACCAGCAAAAACACTTTTGTTATCTACTAAGAATAGGAAGGCTAGAGTCGCATTTGTAACACGGCATAACCCTTTCAGGGGCAAAGCAATTCCATTGCTAAAGTGTTGAATTTAATGACTGACACCGGAATTTGAAAACAAATTTATTTGTAAATAAGAAAAATCTATATTTCACACATATAATAAACCGAATTTTTTTAACCAAAATTCTGGTGTCAATCATTAATTTCAACACTTTAGCAATGGAATTGCTTTGCCCCTGAAAGGGTTATGCCGTTTTACAAATGCGACTTTAGCCTTCCTATTCTTAGTAGATAACAAACGTGTTTTTACTGGTCTTCTGCCATGTAAACCATACAGGTTTAAGCGTCGTTTGACTGATGAAACGTGTATTTCTATGCCGTTATTTTCTTTCAATTCATTTTTTTTTTATTACAGCGGACTTACGACAATCACTTGTAGATATCATTTTTAGAATACAGTCAACATTGCAAGTTGTTTTTTCGGTTGGCCACTTTGAGGCTTATTTTCGATGTATTTCTGTTTATTAAAAACTTTATTCCATGTAATAACAAGTTGACGAGACCCGTTAAAAGAACGAGCTAATTCTGCTTGCAGTCTACCTTTCTTAAGTGCATTTACAGCGGCTTTTCTAGAATCACTTCAATATTTTTTACATTTCAGCATTTAAAAATAATCACAATAAGTCGATATAAACACTAATCGAAGCTATAGCGCCACTGACACCTTCAACAATTAAATGCAAACTAATTGTCAAAATACTTTTGAGCTAAGGAGGAGTCATATGTCTTCGGTGGCTCCGAATGTAAACAAACAAGTTGAAACTTGATACATTTGAATAACTGCAGTCATAGTGTTCTCAATTATAGGGAATATATTTTCTTTTACATTTTTATATTAAATAAAATAACAGAGAATATAAGGTTGTCAAAATACTTTTGAGCGCTACTGTATATGATTCTCTGAAAGGCATATTACACAGGAAAAATAACGAAAAAAATCAGAGACACATCTTTCATATAATACGTCAATATTTTCTTTTGTTGCACATCTGCAATACAAGTAAAAACTACTGTCTTGTATCTGTTTTACGCTAAAATAATGCAAATTACTAACTACTTTAATAAGTATGCCTTCAAATACCTTATTTTATATAATTATTTATTTTATAAAACTTAAACTTTAACCCTTTAATTCCCATTATATAATACGTTCTAGAAATTACATAGTCCAGAGAATCTGACTTTTCACCAGAAAGTTTTAATGGTTAATTTCGGTTTATTTAAATACGGAATGTCTGTTTTTAATTAAAGAAAATATTTTCTGGTGTGAATTAGGTATATGCGAATAAAAAATAATTTATTAAATTCAAAACAGTGTTGTTTGCATATATGCAAAGCTGCGCACTAAAGGATTAAACTGTTATCCATGTTTAAAGGACCTCTTCATTAAATCAGTGATTTTGAATGTTTAATTTTATTAATCCCTTCGGGACCGGCGGCTTTTACAGAAATTTCATTCGGTTGGCACCACCTTTTTAAAAGAAGTTACCATTACTTAAATAATCACGAAAATGCTCTAATTAAAGAAAGCAAGTATAACTTTTCTTTTTTTCTGGTGCCAGAAACAAAATCTGCATGTTCTCTTTGAAGGTGCATATATGCACCCATAGTCCCGAATTGGTTAATCCTTTATCTACTGCATTATGATCTACTGCAATTTTTTTCATGTAATATTTTTTTTTCAGTTACTACAATGAAAATTAAAGGATAAACATAGAAAAAATCCTCACTCGTGAGAAATTTAATTATTTAGAGGTAATTAATTAAAGTGGTACTTTAAAGTACCGTCAGTACACTATGACTACAATATCGTAACAAAAAACCCCACAAAATATTTCAAATGGCACCAGAAATATTTCCGATTTAATAAGTATGTGAAATATAGGCCTTTTTCTTATTTACGAATAAATCTTTTGGCAAATTTTGGTGCCAATCATTTATTTCAACACTTTAGAATTGAAAATTCTTCGCCCCTGAAAGGTTTAAACCAAATTAAATTAAAACAAATGACTAAAAATTTTCTGATATTCTAAAATAAATATTTTAAAATCAAAGAGAAATTTTGAAGATGATGATTAAGCTATCAATTAAGATGAATTAGCAATCATCAATTAGCATGAATTGATGATGATTAAGCATCAATTTCATCAAGCTAGAATCATCAGCCACAAAACATTTTTATGCAACTTCTAAAAAATCCAAAATTGATCAGTGAATGCTGAAAAATTTGCCTTTTTAATCTAAAAATCTATTAGGATCAGGTGGGGTAAAATGGGTAGTGGGGTAAAATGGGTAGTCAGAAAATATTGTTTAATTTTTTAAAACTTTTTAAAGATATTTACAGTTTTCAAAATTATGTATGATTGCTTGAAGTTTAAGCTTTCTTCTCCTACTTTATTTTTGTTTTTATAGTTTTTTCTATTTGAGTGGCAACAATAAAACCGTTTGAGGACAATTTCATGCCACACATGGTCTGAATAAACTTCTTCCTGCACCTCATAATATCTGATATAAACTCATTTATTTGACCTCATTTTGTTCATTGAGCACTTCTAATACTTTTCCAAATTACAAACAAGAAAATGTCTTTTGTTTTTATTGTTTTATCTTAAATCTTATAAATGGGGCAAAATGGGTATAGTGTTAGGCTTAACGTTTGTAGAATTTTTAAGGTGTTATATAGAACTTTTCTGAATAAAATTCTTTATTTTACTGGAATTAGAATAGAATTAGTTTTAAAAATACTGTAAAATGTTTATATAATGCACATACAGGGCCGAAACTAGGGGGGTGGGCAGAAAGGGCATATGCCCCGGGCACCAAATAAAGATTTTGAACTATTTTTTTAGGTAGATTTCGTAAGAAATACTACCTATTGCAGTCGTTACCATGGTGCGACTTTTGAAAAATTCCTTCATAACTTTTCATTACATGACCCCAGGAACCCAAAACCACCCCCACCTAAAAAGTTTATATATATATATATATATATATATATATATGTATGTATGTATGTATGTACTAAATTTTGTCCGCACGATAAAAGTCGCAATTATGCACGGAACGTCTTCAAACTCGCCAACAACTTTAAGATAGCTAATTTCTCGGCGGGGATTGAAAATGAGCAAAATCGGTCCATGGGAATGGGAATCGGGAAGATTTAAAATTTTGAATACCGTCTTAACATGATAGTTAACATGATATAGTTAAACTGTATTCTAAGATCATAATGAACACACAAAAAAAATCCAACACTTATCTTTTATCCTTTATTGTGTTTGCAGCAATAAAAAGACGAGCGTGACAATCTGTACAAAGTGGCGGCACAAAATACATCGTCTGTGTCAAAGATAGCCTCCTTTCTTCTTCTTCTTCTTCTTCTTCTTCTCATAAACTTTTTATGAGAAAGGCATTTGTAGTTTATATGGCGCGCAGCGCCATTTATACTAACTTGATCTGTGAACAGTTTTTACGATATCCTTGGTTTGCAAGCTCCGATCGTCCACAGAAAAGGTACAAAAAAGAAACTTATCTTACATGTAGGTAGGACACGCAGTATGGATGATCTGTAAAAATTTTGCTAAATGTAACATGAAAGTCCTATTCGTAGCCGCCCTTTCGAACAAGTTGTCATAAGTACAATCTTGGGGGATATCGAAGTATCTCCAAAGTTTGTTTCTGGAGCCAGTAAACATTTGGCAATGGAAAATTAAATGTTCTTCGTCTTGTTTACAATTTGTGCAATATTGACAATTCAAATTTGGCAAACGTTTGAACTTATTCAATCTGTCCTTAGTTAAAACTGTTCTTGTTAAAAATCTACTATAAATAGTGGCTTTGCTTCTAGATAAACTATGATGGAAATAATCCTTAGTGTAACCATCATAATGTCTATTTTTATCAGACTTATACATTTCCCAGTCTTGTAATTCCTCTAAGTTAGTGCTATACTTGATATTCTGAATCCAGTCTTCTGGTGCTATCCAGGGAATGTTAATGGTAAATTCACTTGTGGATGCGGCGATTCTATCAGCAATTTCGTTAACGCTAATATTGCTGTGACCTGGTATCCACCATATTTGTATATGAATATTTTCTCTTTCTTTTTGTGTCATAAGATGTTTAATTTGGCTGATTATCGCTGGAGATTTTTTATTTATATTCCGTAAAGCTTGAATTACACTCAGAGAATCGGTAAATATATGATAGAGGCCTTCGTTCCCCGCGTATAATTTAATACAAATGTAAATCGCTATTGCTTCTGCTGTGAAGATGGAATTAATGGGAGGAATTTGAAATCTTTGCGTTGCATTCATGTTTGCTGGAAACTCTGTCCTTACGATAAATGATTTTATTTGTTATATGTATCTTATCGGTGGGTTTTAGCCATGTTTCTTGTATGATCCATATTGGGCTATTTTTAAAAATGTGATTGCGAAACCATAATTTTTTGTTTTTAAATCCTCTGCAGTTCCACTGAAGTAGCCAATGATTAAGATCCATGAATAATTATAAATAAATTAAACGACGACGTAAAAGATAAATACTTAAACAGATGGTTCGCTACTAGAGTAAGAAAGTACTATTGGAACTAAAAAGTTCGTAAAACAGAGATCAAAAAGAAAAAGGAAAAAGTTAAAATGTTCTTGAACTATTTCGATTTTCTGCCGCGTCCGCTATTCGAACCTTTTATATGAGGATTGGAATGTTTGTTGTCCTTGTTTAGGTGATCAGTTGTCTTTTTTTCTAGGCATATTTTTTTTATTTCGTGCTGTTTTTCTAGGGAATCTGCTCTCTTGTTGGTATTCTGTGATGTTTTTTCCCCTACTATGATATTATCCTGTGTCATAACTGGTATATTTTTTGAGGTACTTTTGATATTGCTTATTTCATTCATGACTTTTGCTATTTGTTTTTCGAAGGTCTCTATCAGTAATTTTAACATGGCGTTCGTTCTAGATTCAAAAATCTTCTGTATTTCGTCGCGTGCGATACTTGGGGAGGTAACTGCTTTGCTATAGGTTTTCGGCTCTTGATTGATATTGAATTTTCTTCTGGCTTCGGTGATAGAGAGGAAGTTTTTGCATTTAAAATGAAGGAATTCAATTTCTTTAATTTTTGCGGGGCATTGTGGATGATCTGCCTTATGTTCTTCACTGCAATTTATGCATGAAACTGGGTCGATACATGCATCTGTGTGATTTTTCCCGCAAGCGATGCATAAAATTTGCAAGGTACATCGATTTGTACTATGATTATATTTATAACATTTTCTGCACTGACGGGGACGATCTATAAATTGCTGAATTCTCTGCAAAGTAAACCAGATTTTTATTTCCTGAGGTAAATTTGTGCCTAAAACTGTTATTAGCAATGGCGAAGTTTCTCTAGTATTATCTCTCTTTATAAAACGTCTTAATTCGAGGATATGAATATTGTTACTTTCTTCCAGTTCATCCGCTATTTCTTCTAACGGAATGTCTACAGGTATGTTAAAAAGTAAGAAGCGATTGGTAATGTTCTCCCAGATAACTCTCGAGTTCACAGGAATACCTAGGAACGATGTCACTTTAGTGATATTAATTGCGCATCTTACATCCCTGGTTGAGAAAATTATATTTCCTGTGCGGGTAAATCGTATATTATCTATCTTGTGAGCGAATTCGATTTTTGCTTTTATTTCCGCCTGAACGGCACGAGGATTGCGTTTAGGAATAGGTGTTGAAGTAGTGCTCTGCAAAAAAATGTTAAAGTTTTTACCATTATTATCTGCCGCCATTTTTAACAATACTTCCTCAGAGGCTAGTGACCGGGCCTGATAATCATTGTTATTACTAAAGCTAGGGACATTTTCTTGTTCGTTCGCCATTTCTACGTTGTTAATCAGAGATTCCGATAAAGGTTCGTTTACTACATTCAGTACAGTACTCGCCATAGTGGTAGGTAGCTTAAGCTACGCTACCCAATTCTGTGAATTCGAACACGATAAATCACAAAATTTGACTTTCCACTAGCTTACTCTAAAAGATGACTCAAAACCGAATTGACTACCAAAGTCAATAAACCAAAGACAAACCGATAAAATATACAGAAAAAAAAGAAAAACCTCTTTCACTCTCCACAAAATATCTCACGGTCTCTCAGACTAGCCTCCTTTCTCGCTAAAATAACAAACCTAGAACTACTGCTGCCATGTATCCGAATAAAATAGAGTTAAAAGAGTGTTTTTGCAAAGTACCATTAGAATATTAGTAATATTCACTATGGGATGAAAGTTTAAAGTGAGTGGTACTTATAAGTACCGTCAGTAGATAAAAGGTTAAAGACCTTAAAACAAGATACAGCGTGAACAGACAGACAAATCGAATTCATAAACACTTTTCTGCCACGTTGGAAAGCGTTAAAAAGATAAATGTTTCTTTGACTGCGAAAATGTAATGGAATCACGTGCGAAAATAGACAATAACTTGTTCGGAGTGAGTTACCCGCCATTGCGAAAAGCATACTTTATCTTTAGAAACCTCAAAATCCATTCTATTTTCTAGAATATCTCTTTATATCTTTTATAGAATATCTCTTTTCTGACTAATGAGGATGCTCCATAATACAGTCAAGTAATCGTTTTCTGTAAAAGCGGTGGAGTGACTATGCAGCAAAAGCTACAGATTTTTAACAGTTTAGATCTAAAGAAACGTTTATAAAATCAAAGTTTTTTTCCCTGTCACCGATTTTTGAAAATGTTCCGAGTCGCTTTTTACCCGACTGCCAAGAAGGATTATGTGTTTAACGCTTATTTGGGTATGTGGATTTCTTTATACCCTCGAAACATCCCAACGGCTGGGTGTATTTTAATGAATGAGATCTCTATCGATTCGTCTTAACCGTCCAATGGTTATAAACTAGGTTTTGTTTTTATAAATTCAAAAGGGCGGCCGTAAAATACAAAATGGCGGTAGAGACGAAAAATTTTTTTACGTACTATATTGAGTGGCATATCATAGGATAGGTCTTTCAAAATGAGGACGATGTTTCATTGACTAATTTACACTCAGAAGCTCCGTTTAAATATGACACAACCTGGAAGTTGTGTAGGTAGGATTTCTAGATTTACTGCAAATCTAACCTTCATAGGCATCTATAGGCCTCATCAAAACAGTGTTTATAGATAGGAACTAACAATTAAACACAACTTAAAAGTCATCAATACAAGTAAATAAAAAAAATAGGTAAGTAATATAAAAAATAGTTTCACATTGATGAGAAATAATTAATTAGTTCGCTTTTTACGCAGTCGGGTTTTTGGATTTTATTAATTTAATTTTTATTAGTATATATTAATCCATTTTTCTCAAACCCGAATATCGGTTTTAGAATGCTATTTATTTCCAATGAAACGTTTTCAGCTGTGACATTGAATTTATCCATGCAAATGTGTTTATATAATTAGGAACGCACCTAAAAAAACTCTTACCACCCGAACTCTCTAAAATTTTAATCGGTTATGAATGTACATAACTGTATCCATTCCCTCTTTAAAATTCGTGAAAAAGACATATCAAGTGAAAACATGAGCCGAAGCCGAGCTAAGCCACGCCGAAACAGCCCGAGTTTTAGCGTTTTCATCGAAAATTTGTCCGATTTTTTTTTAAACGTTTACTTGTCTGAGCATTTTGAAGTTTTTATCCGGTCTGCCAAGGGTGTTCTAAAAAGCTTGTGTCGAAACGCTGACATTTAGTTCTTTTTACAGCGGAAAAGGATAGTCTCCGGGAGGCGCTAAAGTGACCTGCAGTCGCAATTTTTTTCGAAAAGCTTAAAATTGGTTATTTTTCCAAATCGATTGCCCTGTCGAAGAGAAAGTCTTCGTTCTAAAGATGCATTTTTTGTGAATCGATATCTCTGAAATCGAGCTCTAGGGGAGCGTCGTCGAAATGTAGAAAAAGTCAAGTGCGAGAATTTATTTATTTTTTAAATTAAAAAAAAAAAGGTTGACAACACTATTTTTTTCGAACTGATTGCGATGTTTAAGACGTAACAGTAAGAAATTTAAGAATATGTTTTCCTTTTTTTCGTATCAATGACGGCCCGGTGTAATGCGGCCAAAAAGGACAGCATTTGGTTCTTTCCTTCTATACACCCCCGGGACAGAGGGTGC
Source organism: Maratus speciosus (assembly GCA_963932465.1). NCBI lineage: Eukaryota > Metazoa > Arthropoda > Arachnida > Araneae > Salticidae > Maratus > Maratus speciosus. Next base: position 88,198,756 of record OZ010794.1, read on the forward strand.
GTGGGCGCGCTTGATGATTGTCAGAAAAAGAATGCGTTTTCAATTAGTTTTAAATTAATATATCAGCTAATTAAAAAATATATATACAGGATGTCCATAATTAAACGACCCTACTTTAAAGTTGTCTACAGACAAAACTATTGTTCATAAAGTTGTGAAATTTTGTCAAAAGCATAATAAAGGGATAAGAATTTGTTTAAGCTAAAAAAAAATATAAATAAAAATAGTTCAAAATTTCGTCACCAGAGGGCGATTTTTAATAAATTACACATTTAGCATTACGATAGTTTACAAATTTTATTTATTCGCTTAACTTTATTCTAAAGACTCCATTTCACGACATGTTCCTAGCATTTCCCAGAATACACTGCGGTCAACTGTGGAACATGCTATCTTACGATTTCAGATGGTATCTGAAAATGATGAAAGTCATGCAGAACACGATTGGTTATAACAAAAGTTGTAAAACTACCGTAAATATATGCTAATTGTGTAATTCTTTATAAAACGACCTCCTAATTTTTTTTTCCGCTCAAACAAATTCCCATACTTTTATTATGTTCTCCAAAAAAATGTACAACATTCTGAACAATAGTTTCGTCTGTAGACAATTTTAAAATAGGATCTATTAATTATGAACGTCCTGTGAATAAAATTTCTAAACTATGGTAATGCTAAATGTGTAATTTATTAAAAATCGCCCTCTGGTGGCAAAATTTTGAATTATTTTTATTTATACATTTTTTACGTTAAACAAATTCCCATCCCTTTATTATGTCTTTCACAAAATTTTGCAACTTTATGAACAATAGTTTTGTCTGTACACATCTTTAAAGCAGCGTCGTTTAATTATGGACACCCTGTATATAAATCTCAGATGCATCAGGACCTGCCTTGCACTATCTTCTCCAAAATTTCGAAACTTCCGTTTGCTGTAGATTTCGCTAGCCAACGCCGACACACACAGAAGACAGATAGAAACTTTCTTCTATGTAGATACTAGATACAGGAAGTGTGCCGAAGTGGAAGCGACCCACTCTAAAAAGCGCGGCTTAGTCGAAGCGAATATATTATATATATAAATTATTCAATATAATTCAATTTATTACAATTAATTCTTCAGTTTGTAGTTATAAATTAGTCTGTTAGATAACAGATGGCGCCACTACATCTGTTTAGAATGTTTATTAATTCTGAATTCAAATATAACAGTTTAGTTTAGTTTTTTGATATGTTTCATGAGCGCAAATGAGTTATTTGTATTTTTGAAAATAAATTGCACCGTCACGACGCAAAGCGAAAATATCCGATTGAGTATTTTTTGTTTTTCTGTATTTCTAGAATTCACCCCAGTGTTGATCATCTAAATAACGAAATAAAAAAAAGCGAAATTAAACTTAAAAAAAAAAAAAAAAATTAAGGGCTAATATACGTATTTTTTATGCTGCTTGCAGCATTCGAAAAGAAAAAAAAATTACGAAATTTAAGAATATGAGTCCGATTCCCGCAGGGTGCGAAAGGAATTCGAACGTTCGTTACGACGTCACGTGAAAACACTCTTTCGTATCGTATCCTAATTCGTATCTGGCGAAAAGTGCTATTCTGGGATCAGATTTTCGTACATTCGAAAGTGATTACGGATGCTATACAGCGTCCGAAAAGGCGGTGATAGCTCCTCCCAAATTCACGTCAGTTTTACAGATTACGATGATTGATATCACGATATAACCAATGGAAATCCATCATTTATTAATCGAAGTAATCATTATCGTATCGTAGTTTCATCCTAAAACGTGTAAACATAAAACTAATGACAGTTTAGTAGTGTTTGAAATTTGCAATTTTTGCCATATAAGACAATTTAACATTACAGTCTTAATGAAATTCCTGTTATAATGAAAAGGCTGCTGTTTCAGAGTGTCTGCATACTAAGGATCTGAGTGTGACGAATTTAATTTAAAAGAACACAAAACTTTTGCCTGAATACATATTGCCTCATGTATGTGTTGATTAAAAGCCACATACTTTGGCAATAATGATTCAGTTATTTCTACAAATGATAAGGAAGAAAGTATCCTCCAGCATTAGGAGTTACTATTTTTCTATACCATTATACAAGGACAACTTGGTAAAATTTCAAAGCCATAAAGACTTTAAAGGTAGGAAGCCAGCTATATGCATTTTTATTATTTACTTTAGGACTAAAAAATCTTACCGCTAGAGGGGAAATTTTAAATTTTAGCGTTGTTTAATAATAATATTTTTTGCAGTTTAAACAAAAAAATAGAATGTGAAAATTTTAAACATGAAATTGAGTAACTAATGTGTGTATGCCCAGGGGTGGGGAATTATATCAGTTTAATCAGCACTGATGAAGTGAATTTTTTTATACTGTTGGAAAAAAGTTTATATTTTTTATTCATTCATTTTATTTAAAGTTATACTCAAATGTTTATGTTTTACATGTTTATATTTTACTTAGGTGGCTGGAGTAGTTGATTTTAATCATAATTTAAATGAACTGACTTTAAAAAAACATTTAAATTAACCTTTCAAAAAATGTTATTTTAAATCTATATCAAGATATTTTGTAATAAATATTATAATTATGTATGTCCAAAAATGCATTGTAAATTTAGAAAGTGGAAGAGGCTTTTTTAATTTTATTTAAATCAAACATAACATTTCAAAATAAAATCATAAATTGAGAATGTGTAAGTTAAGGTAATAGGTATATAGGATATATGTTAAATTGTAGCTAGTATAACTGGAAGTGCTCATACAACACAAGATAATTTGTTTTATTTATTTCATGTTTTCAAAAGTAAAATCGAATTCACATTTTCAAATTAAATCTCTGTTTATATTGCTCTATTATTTTAACTATATAACTGTAATTAATTTTTATATGCTTAAAATATTTCAAATTAACCAGGTGAATGAGTTTATTATTTTTTTTTCAGATAAATTTTAATGATTCAGCGAAAGGTATTTTTCTTTAAAATCGTACTTTTAAAATTAAATTTTGATAAAAAAAAAAAAAAAAAAAAAAACACAAATCCTGCTTAGAGAGTAAAAAGAAATATGTATATATACATATATGTATAATAAATTTGAAATCATAAATATATGAAGAAATTGATAAAGTTCTAAAGATGATTTAGAAATGAACATAGGAAACCAATATGTAAAATAAGAAACTATGAATGACTCACAGAATCGTCAGGTTTTAATCGTTATGAATCGTATATATAGGGTGACACGGGGTAAATACGGGTCAGAAAACAATAAGATCTCAATATCTAGGAAAATAAAAAAGATGAAATTTTCAAATTTAGCATGAAGTTGACTTAGTATTGTAGCTTTTGTATAAAATATTCAGTTTACTCAAAATATTTTTATTTATTTTTCAACTGAATATTTTAAGTGACCTATAATTACCCCGGCAACGAGGTAATTATGGGTCACTGTCTTTATGAAGTATTTAATGCATATTTTTTTAATAAAATATGTTTGAAAGTTTTTAGAAATTGCCTCTAAAGTAGAAATTTTCATCATTAAAGCTTAAAAATTTTAAAAAGATATAAAAAATAAATGAAAATGCCATTTATTTTTATGGGATGTTTACAAAAATCACATTTTTCTGTTAGACACAAACTTTACTTTGCAGGTGCTTAGCAAGAGAGCTAAGGGATACTTGAGGTATGTATTTATGCAGAATCATCCAAGCATAGTTAATAATGATTTTAAAAAATATTTGTTGCTTATTATCCAAGATATTAATCTAGAAAAATGTGTCGTTGCAATCTGCTTTTGAAGAATGCTTGGCACAAAGATGAGTTTAAATTTTTGTACAAGGTCTCTGTTATTGGTAAGGTGAATCATACTGATAGATAGTCATCATACGAAAAACTTTGTACATGAGTAAAATTTATACTTGACTGATTTATTTAGGTCTATAGTTTTCCTCAAATTAACTGCTGTAAATTATAAAAATATGAATCTAGCACATATGTTTCACTGTGTTCTAACAATTAGGCCTAAAATTTAATATTCAAACAATTACAGTTACCATACATAGCATAATATGGTTAAAATTAAAGGATGCATGCTTACTCGTTAGTTGAAAAAATAATTTTGGTTTTTTTACAATACTACTTTGTTCTTTTAAGCAAGAAGAATCTTTTTGGGGTTCATATTTTTTTAACGTTTTGTATCTAATTAACTGCTCCACACTATAAAGATATGAATCCAGCACCATGTGCAAACAGTTAACAATTAAAGTTTAAAAAAGAGATGTTTATAAAAATATTTTATCTGGTCTACTTCAAAAGTAACTTTAGGTTTACAATACTGTATATTTATTTTTTATTTTAAATTATTTATTTTTTTTTTTTATTTGAAAACCCTTAAATCATAAATTAACAATTGCATTGCATGCTTAAAATTTAAAAAATGCCATTAAGAATGGAAAAAACATCCTGACCCAGAATTGCCCCGGTGACCCATAATTACCCCAGGTATTTGGGACATAATTGGGTATACATCTAGAGTCTATTTGAAAACAAATAGGAACAAAAAGTGCATGTACTTAAAAACCTTATAGTATCTATACTTAAAATAAGCATAAAAAAAATCTAAACACTTACGTTAATGTGGCATGGATCTTAGTAAAAAGTGCAATTTTTGAAGGCAATCTTTTTGAAAGATGATTTTGTAGCATGTTACAAAAACATCTCAACTCACATTATGCAGCAAAATTAAAACTTTTTTATGCATAATAAAGCAGACTAATCGGAGAGCCTATCCACTATTTTAGAATTTATGTTAGTAGATTTCATAGTGATAAAAACTAGGTGACCCATAATTGCCCCAGAATGAGAGTGACCCACATTTACCCCGTACTACCCTATTTTTTAAATTATGAATTTATCAGAATGTCTAATATATTTAAAGAATCAAAATATTTACATGGTGAGTAGAATGTGTTACAACAGAATACAATTCTGAGTCTTAAATATTTCATTAGAAGAAACTAAAAAAAATTGAAACTTTTACTGTTATCAAAGGTATTTCTTCTAATGTGATTAAATTTGTAAATAAAATCCCCCCCCCCCACACACACACACATAAACATAAAAAAAAGAGCTTTTGAAAGCTACTCTTTGTAAAAATGGCTCACATAAGTCAGCCTTTTTTTTTTATTGTTGTTGTTAAATTTGTATTTTAAAAACAGGTAATAAAGAAATGTATTTAATTTATAATGCTTATATTCATAAGTCAAGCGAAATGAGTAAAGTTAAGCCTTTTTTTTTTTTTTTTTTTTTTTCGCTGAACATTGTGACGAAAATATAAATTGTTATGTCTAGATTTCTGTGCAAAATCAAGGAATAAATTACTGAATACATTTGCAAGAAATAAAATGATTGCAAGTTAGATTTCTATAAACAAATGCTTTTTCATCTTATTAAGTTAGTGATTGATAGTTCTGAAAGCACAAAGACTCTTTAATGCAACTTATTTTTACTTTATACATATAAATCTAATTAAAAAGGGATATTTTCAACCGGTAAAAATAAAAAGAATAGCTTTAATAAAACCACCCCAAAAATTCAACTTTATATTAAATATCAGAGCTGTTTACCTTTATGCAGAGATAATCAGCAAAAGCTTACAATGTTATTTGTTTTCACTGTGTAATTTTTATATTACCTTTCATAAGCAAAATACAATATTTTACAGCAGTTCATGCTTTTATTATTTTTTTAAGTACATTAATAAGAGCATATCCTTATTTTATATCCTAACTTTTCATTTTAATACATTTCCTAAGTCATTATTTATCAATTATTTTCAGCAATTAACATATATTCTTCATTATAACAGCTAAACTGACTTATCCACAAAATAAATAAAGTTGAAATGTGCATGTTGTATGTGACATGTAGTAATACAGTTGATTGAACATGATGTTATGCTTATCTTAATACATTATTGGTGTTATATCACATTGCTTGAGGATAGAATTTGTTAATGGGTAACAGGAATGTAAACAAGTACAGATTTAATCAGTCATGTAATTGATATATTGAGATAATGTAACTTAGAAAAGACTAAAGAAAAAAAAACTATTCACAGTTATTAAGGTAAGACTGGAAATATAAACAGTTGTTTAAACAATTTTTAAATAAGATTAAGTGTTGACAAAAAATATCATGCCCTTTCCTAGTAAACTAAGTATTTTGCTACATGTTTTCAAAAACAGTACATTAAAAAAGAGAAAATAAATGTAAATGATATGCCCCCTCTCCCCTCTCTCTCTCAAAAAAAGAAGCATTTGAAATTAATTCTTTGTATAAATACACTTCAAATGCTTCCCTTTTTTACGATAATAAAGAAATGTATTTCATTTTTAATATTTATTTAAAATATATATATATAAAGTTTTTTTTCAACCCTGATGAAAATAAAAATTATTATTTCTATTTTTTTTAAACCATTATTACTATTATTATTGCCTTTATGTTAAATTAGAAAATTCTATGAAAAATCAAGAGTAAAGAAAAATCTAAATCTCCCAAAATATATCTTCATGAAATAAAATGTCTGCAAGTTTAATTTTTAAAGCTTTCAATCACTATAGCAACACACCATAACCAACATTCTTTTTTTTCTTTTATTTTTACAGGAACATCAATTAATATTTATTTATCATGCATCTTATTAAAATAGTGGTTGAAAATTTAAATAAGTGATACACATTCTTTTAAAAAACTTAATACTTTCTTCTTCTTCTTCTTTTTTTTTTTTTTAATATTATAAATCTAATGTAAAAAGCATATTTTCAACTGTAAACAAATTAAAATGAATAGCTTTTTTTAAAACTCTCATTGAACTTTACTCGTCTGTTCTAATATGCAATTTATTATATAAGTAAGTCATTTGTCTGCTTTTGATATTACTTAAACAATTTCTATAAAATCAAGAAGAATTATTGTTATTTTTTTAAACACTGTTTTAAAGTTCAAACTTTCTACTTTTACAGCAATCAAAATTTAATTTATGTATATTTATATGTGTGTCATTAATGTATAAAGCACATGAATAAAAGTTTCATGTTCTTAATAAATAAACATTTTTAAAACTTTCTCTCAAAAAGGGTAGTAAAATTTTCATAAAAAGCAATTTTCACAGAATATAAACCACAAAAATAAAGTTAATCAGCAAGCAACAAACTTTAATCAAAGATGCTTATAAAACACTCATAGATTTTTTTTTTTGTCTGAAAATTTTATTTATGTAGGTATGAAGTTGATTTTGTAACTGTAGTAAAAAAAGATTTTCACTGGTATTTTAACTTTTAGATTATTGTTACTGTAAAATATGCTATATTAAAAAAAACTTTAATAATTAAATTCTACCATGTATTTATTATTCAGTTTTTGCCTTGATATTTTGATATTGGAAATGCATAAATAATTAGTAACAAAGCCATCCAAATTTTTGTAATAATAGTACTAAATTGCTAATATATTTTTGAAAAGATGATTTCATTGACTTTATTTATTTTCACATTTATTAAAAAGTAATTCTCACACATTGATTGATATTTTAATAAAATTTGAAGAAGATTATAAAATTTCTGTAATTTGTTTAATATATGTGTACTTGAAAAAAAAAATGCAGAAGTTGTGTAAGACAGCAATATATGCAGGGTTGAGATATAATTATACAATAATAATAAATAAATAAAATGAAGTTAGAAAAACATTTTATTCTTCACCATTTTTCGAAAATACAAGAAAGTAACAGTATATATTTTTCTTACACATAAATATAACAATTTCAAAAATTATATTAATATTAAAAGTTATCTCGGTTTGATGTATACCTCAGTACGGATTATTTCATATTCTTGTCAACTTTAATGGGAAGAGGTAGATCATACAGCAAATTTTCAGCTAAGCATTCATCAAAACCTAAGGTTTTATGTAAAATAAATAAATAAAGTTGGATATTAATAGCATGTATTTCTTGGGATAAGTATTATGTTTAAAACTATGTAGCATATAACAATTCTTTATAAATTAAACTCTCTGTTATATTTATTAATTAAACTCTTTGTATAACTAACTGCATTTGTAGTAGAGCATCAACTCCGGATCCTTGAAATTTGTTTTTTTCAATGATTAAAAGAAAATATTAAATTTATTTTACCTATTTGACTTTAAATAATTAAATATAGATAAAACAGTTATAATTGAAAGCAAAGTATTTTTATTTATTATAATAATTATTAATTTGTTGAAAAATCCACCCCCTTCCCTTTTGGATTTTGATCAGAGGGTACCAATGCTATCAAAATATCTCAGATTCTTCCAATTTATCTCCATTTAAAAAAAATTCTACAACTTTAAAATCCTTTCCAAACATCTGTTTGTTCTTAAAAATAAAAATATTTTTTATAATGTACATAATTTATTTTAAAATAAATAAATAAATAAAAATTAAAACCTCCCCACATCAAAATAACGGAGTTAACGCTCATTTTTTACCAAATACATTATAATATTCCTCACAAATGCCATAAAAAAATCCTAACATTGAAAAATACTAGAAACTTACTTATTAAAATGTCCTATCATATGTAAACAATCATAAAAGTTGCGTCCGAAATGGGCTTTTCACCCTCATTTCGCCTGCTTTGAGATGGCGAAAATAGAATCCGAAAAAATGTAAACATCCGAAATAAATTTTCGTATCTAATCTTTCGCCAAATACGAAAAGAAGTGGCCCAGAATACAGTTTTCCCTTTTCTACGCCCCTATGACATCAAAGTGACGTCACGAAGGGGGGCGTTCCGCCAAATTTTCGTACTCGGACGAACCCGGAATTCGACTGTATATGTTTTTAGTTTGTTCGTATCTTGAACGGTTCGGCGGCAGATTCGCGTTTGTAACAATTTTGAAAGGCTTGCTAAAAAATCTGATAAAAGTAAAAATGATGGGTAATGAAAAATATTCCGGCTTGAACAGATAAAAAAAGCGATTTCGGCCGGTAACGGGGAGAAAAAGAGTTTCTTGGTTTTAAGATTTAAGTTAATTTTATTCGAAAGTAAAATAAAGTGAGAGAGGACCCGGTTATAGAAAATGCCTTCCCAGTTTTCGTCCATACTGAATTTGAATGAGAATTTCGCCAAATTCACAACTGAAGCCAAGCTGACTTCATTTAGGGCTATTATTGCGGTTTCAAATTTTCCGATGTTTTGCGAAGTGCCTCTAAGCCTGGCGAGAATTTTAAACTATCTGATACTTATATATAGTTTTAAGCGTATGAGAGTTAGAAAAAAGGTTACAACAAACGTACGTGAAAGAGAAACTTCTAAAAGTTAACCTATATTATAAAACACGAATCTGTGAGTGACATATTGCTGATGTCATAATGAGGCGGCAAACAATGTCGCTTAGGCATCCCACACTGAGACGACAGAGCGACATGAAGCGCAACATGAAGTGCAAAAACCGGTCTAAACAAAAAACGAAGATGTTTCAAACCTGTTTTAAACCAGTTTTTTCAGCGAATTCAAGCGACATGTCTTGTATGTCGCCTTAGTGTGTGACTTGCCTTAAATGTACGAGAATTGCAACGATAAGAGTAATATTAAATTATAAAACAGAAGTTCTTTTATACGTCCATTAAAAATATTTCAAAAATATATATTCTAAAAACACACTCAAAATATATATTAAACATTTAATTGCTAAAAACGACGTCAAATGTTAATAAAATACATTAAAGATCTTAATAATTTGACATGTTTCGATTGAATTTACTCAATCATCATCAGAAAAACAAATAAACACTAAGATGGAAAATGACAATAAACTATTACAAATGAAATTTAAAAATAAATAAATAAAAATCACGCGCTTAATATACGCGTGAATCATGTTAAAATATTACGCGCGTGATTTTTATTTATTTATTTTTAAATTTCATTTGTAATAGTTTATTGTCATTTTCCATCTTAGTGTTTATTTGTTTTTCTGATGATGATTGAGTAAATTCAATCGAAACATGTCAAATTATTAAGATCTTTAATGTATTTTATTAACATTTGACGTCCTCTTTAGCAATTAAATGTTTAATATATATTTTGAGTGTGTTTTTAGAATATATATTTTTGAAAGATAAGAGTTATTTCAATTAAATAATCGCAATGTTATTTTTATGGGGAAAATACAAGCTTTGAGCCGATGTTTTGAGTTTTTTTTATACACGGAACCGGACAAATTTGTTTTTTAAATTGTATTGTTATGCAAGGGCTATCAATGTACCAAATTTTAGGTAAACAATAGCTTAATCAGAAGTAGGTGAAGTCAACGTTGCAATATTTGAATAATATACACATACAAAGAGAGTTCAATAAAACATTAGCGTTTACTTCAACAGTTTGACAAACGACAAAAAGTTCTTTCTAACAATGAATTTTATTTGCATGCGTTAGTGGTAAACTGTGTGTGATTTTCGAATAAATGCATTTTTGTTTTCTATAACACTGTAAAATAACAATCGCATTTAAGTCAACAATAGCATAACAATCAGACCAGTTATTGCTAACAATTAAATTTCTTCGCGCATTAGTAGTAAAATGTATCTCAAATGAGTAAGAGTTGGAGGGACCATAAATTTTAGTTTGCAGAAGGAATTTTAGGAGCTGGGATATGTTTCTCATCGCCACTATTCACCACAGTTCCCGACGTATATGGACCAAGTTTCTTCAGATTTTCAAGAGTGAGTATCTTTCTGAATCCGTATCATGCCTTGGAATTTAACTCTCCGGCTGACTATGCGAGATTCGATTCTCCCGTCAAACGAAATATGTTACTGGGTACTGGGGTAAGTCCTATCTGCTTTACTTTAGAGCAGCCATACTCAACCTGCCGGCCGCATGTGGCCCGGCGACCTTTTATATGCGGCCCGAGACACATAAGCATTAATCCATATTTATAAAATTAATTTTAAAGAAAAAGTAAAAAAGGATTAATCTTTGCTGTTGTTTTCTATATTTTCATGAAAAGGCAAAATCTGTCCTTTCAATTGTAATTAATTCAAAATTATGTTAAAACGTTAATGGAAGTTTCAAAAATTCTTTGTACATGTCTTTGTAGTTTTATTTGTGCTACTGGAGTGTTATATCCCGATTCAAATAAGAATACAACAATTAGTAGCGATCTGTATTTATCTGTATTTAGCAGCACCATACACGGACAGTCTGGAATTGTAAGGCTTTGCACGTAGCCGAGAATATTTCTGGGCAGTTGTAAAATGTGACTTGTTCTGAAAGCTATGTTGAGCAGCTGCTGTAAATAATGTATATACTAACTAATAAACTATAAGTAATCTTATAGTTATGCATTCTTCCTTAGTTAAGAGTAATTAGTTATGAATAATAATAAGAGCGTGGCGTTATAAAAGTGGCGACGAAATGGGAATTTAACCCAAAGTGAAATGTTATGAAAAAAAAAATTTTTTTTCGAAAGAGAAAAAGAAAAAGTGGCGCGGAAAATGGCAGATAAAGAAATAATTTCTCTGGGACGCTTGGAAGAATATAATGCAAATGTTCCTTGGACTATTTACGTCGAGAAAATTGATTTTTATTTCTCAGCAAATAGCATCAAAAATGATGAAATGAAAAAGAACATATTATTAAGTTCTGTGGGAACAACAACGTTTGCTATTTTACGTGATATTTTTCCGAATACGCTAAAAGAAATCAGTTACGAGGATCTTTTAAAGAAAGCTAAGGATCATTTTTTTCACCACGCCCTAGTGAAATTGTGGAACGATTTAAGTTCCAGAAACGACTAAGGAAGCAAGGAGAAAATATAGCCGATTTCGTACGAGATTTGCGTCGTTTATCCGAACATTGTAACTTCGGGAATACGCTTAATGACCGCCTCTGTGATCAGTTGGTGTTTGGGATTCAAGATGAAAACATACAGCAAAAATTACTGGATTCCAGAGATTTAACGTTCCAAACAGCGGTAGAAATAGCTGAGTCTTTCGAGTCTGCTGAGGCTGGAGTAAAATCCCTACACATTGGAGATAATACGACTGTCAATCAAGTGCGTGTTTCTAAAGGAGAGAAATCGAAAGTGGAAAAGTATACTCATGCACCTAAGCCTAAAGAAGATAGATTCGCGCCTGAGAAACCGTGTTATAGATGTTCTAAAAATCACAATCCAAAAGTATGCCCTTTTAAATCTGCAGAATGTCATTTTTGCCATCGATTAGGTCATCTTAATGTTTGTTGCAGAAATCGAAAATTTGGAATGAAAAGTGAGAAATCTTTTAAGAACAGAAAAATTAAAACTGTTCAGGAAGAATATTGTTTAAATTTTATGGACGACAATTCCAATAATCTATCGTGGGTAAAATCTGTTAAAATAAATGGTGTAAATATACAATTTGAAATTGATAGCGGTGCGGCTCATACGATTGTAAGTAAAAGTGTTGCTCATAAATTGTTCTCAGGTAAGCTGCCTTTAATTAAATCTAATATTAAATTACAAACTTATACTAAAGACTCTTTAACTGTTTTGGGGGAATTAAAAGTAAATACTGTTGTTGATGAATATTCTATACCTGATTTAAAAATGTTAGTAATTAAAGAAGAGGGTCCAAGTCTAATCGGAAAAACTTGGTTAAAAGCATCAAAATTATTTTGGCCTAATGTAAATATGATTAAAAGCATTTCGAAAGATGATTTAATTAGAAATTTTCCTAATGTTTTTGCTGATGGGATCGGAACAATCAAGGGTCCTCCCGCGTCAATAAAATTGAAAAAAGATGCAAAACCAGTTTTTCTTAAGTCTCGACCTGTTCCTTTTGCTTTAAGGAAAGCTACTGATGTTGAATTGGAACGATTAACTAATGAGGGTATTGTAAAACCTGTTGATCATTCAGAATGGGCTAGTCCTATAGTAATTGTTCCCAAGCCTAACGGTTCTGTTAGAATATGTGGTGATTATAGAGCAACAGTTAATTCTAGTACTGAAAGTGATAATTATCCCCTTCCGAGAATGGAAGAATTATTTTCTAAATTATCAGGTGGTAAATTTTTTACTGTTTTTGATTTAAAAGATGCATATTTACAACAACCTGTAGATATCGAAAGTAGTAAGATTTTGACTATAAATACACATAAAGGTTTATTTAATGTGTTACGATTAGCATTTGGGGTAAAATGTGCTCCTGGTATGTTCCAAAGAAAAATTGAACATATTTAAAAAAAATTTGAATATGTTGGTGTATTTTTAGATGATGTAATCATTAGTGCTAGTAATGAATCAGAACATTCTGAAAGAGTCGAAAATGTTCTGAAATGCTTTTCTGAGCATGGTATAAGATTAAATAAGGAAAAATTAAAATTTATGGCTTCGGAAGTTTCTTATTTAGGTCATAAAATATCTCAGGAAGGAATTAGACCTATTCCAGAAAAAGTTAATGCTATTTTGAATGCTCCTATTCCAAGTAATGTATCACAATTTCGTTCATTTTTAGGCTTAATTTCTTATTATAGAAACTTCCTGCCTAATATTTCAGATGTTTTAGAACCTTTACATAGATTATTAGATAATAATGTAAACTGGACATGGTCAGAAAAGCATGAAAAAGCGTTTCAAAAAGTGAAACAATTATTATGTACATCTCCTGTTTTAGAATTATATGATGTAAATAAAGATATAGTTTTAAACTGTGATGCTTCTGAATATGGTATAGGATCAGTTTTAAGCCACATTGTTGAGGGTAAAGAGGAACCTATTGCTTATGCTTCTAGAACTTTAAATAAAACTGAAAGAAATTATGCTATGATTGATAAAGAAGCTTTATCTGTAATGTTTGGTGTCACTAAATTTCACCAATATTTAGCTGGAAAAAAATTTAAAATTATAACAGATCATAAACATTTAATTAGATTATTTGATCCTGTTAAAAAGGTACCTGATGCATTATCACCTAGAATGCTGAGATGGTCGTTAATGTTAGCTGGGTATGATTATACAATTGAGTATCGCGAAGGTAAAAATAATAAAAATGCGGATGCATTAAGTAGATTACCTCTCCCAGAAACTGTAAATATAGTGAGTAACCCTGCGGAAATAATGTTTGTTTCAAATAATGATAATTGGCCTATTACTTCTAAAACTATTGCAAAGTGAACAACTGAAAATCCTGTAACTAAACAAATTTTAGAGTGGGTATTACATGGGTGGCCGCGAAAGGTTAAACGAGAAGCATATCAACCATATTTTCGTAGAAGGGAGGAAATTTCCTGTCTAGAAAATTGTCTGTTGTGGGGACATAGAGTGATCATTCCAGATGAAGGCCGTGAATATATATTAAAATTACTACATTCCGTTCATCAGGGTATATCGAGCATGAAAGCGAAAGCTAGGGGGGTAGTTTGGTGGCCAAATATGGATAAAGAAATTGAACAAATGGTAAATTCTTGTAATAGATGTCAAATGTTTGCGAGGGATTGTCCCAAAATGGAACCCTTGAAATGGAAATCTGAACTGCTCTGGGAAAGGATCCATATAGATCATGCCGGTCCTTTTGAAGGTAAAATGTTCTTAATAGTAGTCGATTCTTATACTAAATGGTTGGAGGTAGAAGTAGTACCCAGGTCTGATAGTAGAACTACAATTAAGGTATTAAAGAGAATTTTTGCCACATTTGGATTACCTGTTGAATTGGTCAGTGATAATGGTCCCGCGTTCACAAGTGATGAATTTGAGGAATTTCTTAAAAATAATGGAATTAAGCATACGCCTGTTCCACCTTATCATCCGTCTTCGAACGGACAAGCGGAAAGATATGTGCAAACTGTGAAAAATTGTCTTAAAAAGCTAGATAATAGTGACATAACATTGTCAATTTCACGATTTTTGTTAGAAAATCATTCCACTCCTCATTCGGTGACTGGTAAAACTCCTGCTGAATTAATGTTTGGAAGGCCAGTTCGAACAGCCCTTCACTTGGTATTACAATCAAAACCTAAAATACGGCAACCCCTGCACAAATATAAGCTTCATGATTTAGTTTTTGTTAAAAACTTTGGAAAAGGGGAGAAATGGGTAAAAGGAAAAATTATGAAATTATTGGGGAGTAGATGGGTTTTAGTAAATAGATGTGACGGAGTAATGTGCAAACGTCACGTTGATCAGTTGAGCCGTAATAAAGAGATGAGTGATGAAATACCAGAGAGAGTTGTAGAGATAAATCGAAATGATAAACTAATGTCAGACAAAGTTGAAAATATGGGACATAGTGGTAAAAATTACAGTGATTATGATAGGTATGAAAGGGTTAACCAAAACCGTTTTTCGGAAATTAATGGAAAAATAAAAGAACAGTTTAATAATGATAATAATATAGAACCAAGCCAATCTCAGCCTTCGCATGATATTGTGGCAGGTACAGTTATGAGTAATAAAAATGATGTTACGACAGATAAAACTGTAAAAGACATAATGAAGGGAACGAATATTTTTTCCAACTGGATTAAATCATATTCAAGGCTGGAGTAGCACAGTTGAAGTTTATTTCCACAGAGCGAAAAATGTCCAGACCAGGGATCGAACCTGGATACTTGGCGTGCCGTGCCAATGCCTTACCTGTTAGGCTATCCGGACCGATAGCTGGCTGACATAATTCACTCTTATTTGCTATCGGTCCGGATAGCCTAACAGGTAAGGCATTGGCACGGCACGCCAAGTATCCAGGTTCGATCCCTGGTCTGGACATTTTTCGCTCTGTTGAAATAAACTTCAACTGTGCTACTCCAGCCTTGAATATGATTTAATCCAGTTGGAAAAAATATTCGTTCCCTTCATTATGACCTAATTACATGGTATACAGGAGTTTCCGTGTTAAAGTAGTTTCATCATGTAAATGCTATAGTTATAGCTCGGATGAATGAAACTAGCGCTGCAGTTCGCAGCCAAGTCCAGCAAATAAGAGTGAATTATGTCAGCCAGCTATCGGTCCGGATAGCCTAACAGGTAAGGCATTGGCACGGCACGCCAAGTATCCAGGTTCGATCCCTGGTCTGGACATTTTTCGCTCTGTTGAAATAAACTTCAACTGTGCTACTCCAGCCTTGAATATCTGTAAAAGACAATTTGACTAAAAACAATGACGAGGACTGTCAGAAAAGTCAAAGAGCAAGATTGCCTGTAGTTCGTTTGAACTCTGAGAGGAGGGTTGTTATATCCCGATTCAAATAAGAATACAACAATTAGTAGCGATTTGTATTTATAGATGGCAGCACCATACACGGACAGTCTGGAATTGTAAGGCTTTGCACGTAGCCGAGAATATTTCTGGGCAGTTGTAAAATGTGACTTGTCTGAAAGCTGTGTTGAGCAGCTGCTGTAAATAATGTATATACTAATAAACTATAAGTAATCTTATAGTTATGCATTCTTCCTTAGTTAAGAGTAATTAGTTAAGAATAATAAAAAGAGCGTGGCGTTATAAAATGGAGTGTGTACATTTCTTGATCGCCAACACTAATCAAATATTAGTACAAATAAATTAAATTTGCACTATATTTCTGCAAATTAAAATAAATTGCATTGAGCAAAAGATTTAAAAGAGATTAATATAAGAGATAATTATCAGAGAAAACTTCCTAATTTATTTTCTTTAGAATTTGAAAATTCTGAATTATTATATTACTAGCGAACTTGCCCGGCGTTGCCCGGGTACGTCAAAAAACAGCAGGAATTACGAAAAAGCTCTGAAAATCACAATAAGATATCGCGAAAAAATTTTAAATCGCTTCTCAAATTTCGAAAAGAGAAAAAAATATATATATATATATTGTGTTCGAAGATTGCAAGTTGATTCCTTTCACTAATGTGGAAAAATAGTAGCAAATCGTTTTTTTAAAAACGATTATATACTTTTTATCATATTTTTTTATATAACTTTTATAACTTTATATAACTTTTGTCACACTTTTTGTCAAATACTTTTTTGTCATAGTGGCAACAGAAGGTATCCATCTCTGTTGAAAGTAAATGGAAATACAGATTACTGTATAGACCCATCAGAAAATCAATAAAATGCGGATTAAACCAATAAAAAGCCTCAGATATGCTTTTGATTTCCTACCCTGACGAGGACAATAACCATTTTTCTAAATGTTTAAAAAATCTAATCGAAAATCGAGCTTCGAGGTGCAAAACTTTATATATAGAGGTACCTTCCCCCCAAGCTGTACGTGTAACGGTCTCTTCAAAACATCGTCAACACACTCACACACAAACTTCTTTCTTTATTATTATAGATTAGTTTTGTACTTATTGTATATCTAATACTGCTTTTTATGTTTCAATGTTTGTCTTCTACAACGCTTGACATAGAAATCTACACCGAAGTTTATTGTTTTGAAATAATGGTGTTAAAACTTTTTGGTAACATTTCTTCGACAACAAATGTTCAACCTTAACTTTGTTATAGAACTTATGTTATCTTGCTATTTTAATTATTCTTTTTTTACTCGTTTATACATCTGTTGCGGCCCGCGAGAAAAAAATTCTGAGTATGGCTGTTTTAGATTGTATCATATTTCAAGTTTCTGACTAAAAGTGTTAATGAAACTGTGTTATAGAATTAGGTACTTTTTGGTTATAGGGCCCTTGGCGCGATAGAGCAAATGGTCTTTGCAAGAAAAAAAAAAAAAAAAAAAAAGAAAGAAAAAAAAAAATCCGTAATCTCTGGCAATCTGTTCAGTGTTCCACATACACAAGCAATTTTTTTCAATATTTATACAATGTATTTAATTTAAAGAAGTCATTTAACTGTTATTATACACACTCAAAACAAATTTACCTAATGTGTGTATTCAGAAACAATTTTTGTTAGTACATATGTAATACAAGCATAACAGTTAACCTCGGGATTTTTATTTTCAAACTGATCACATCATTTGGTAAGAAATTTCAATTTCTTAAATGTGACTTGCACCAAGCTTTTTTAAACAAGTTGGAAATTGCACGTCAAACGTGGCAAATGAGGTGTGTCCGTACTATAACTAGTTTTGTGAATATTTTTTGTACCGCATAGTGTACCGAATGTATATTTTAGCGCACTTCATAAGTGCCTATCCACTGCTCCTAAGCTGAAAAAAGCGTTCCCGGCCAGTATTGAGAGGAAAAGTACTTTAATTTTCTATTGGTTTTAAGATTATAGCCAATTTTACAGTAAAACTTAAAGTTAAAATGTGAGGAAGCCGATTATAGAAGATTCATTCTCAGTTTTCGTGAATAATTAATTTGAATGAGAATTTTATCGTATTAGTCAACATTTACAAAGTTATCAATGCTGTAATCAGTATGGTTAGCTTGGCGAATTAGATTCACCTGATTCGTCCGGGATGGCACAGATGGTAAAGCATTGGCGGCTTATGCCAAGAGATCCCTGGTTCGAATCCTGGTACGGACATTTTTCGCCAATTGGAAATTTACATCTAATTTGGTTTATTTATCGATTACAATAATTGTGTTAAAATTGATCTAGCAAACTTGCCTTTTTTAAAGGCGATTTATTTGGCACCAGATTTTGTGATATTTCGCCAAGATTGGTGAGAATTTTACGTTAGCGGATATGCATACATATTTTTAAAGGTATGAGAGTTGGGAAACAATCACGTAAAAAATACTTTAGAGGTGAAATTTCTTACAGTCAACCTATATTTTAAAGCACAAATCTGAGCATTGTGCAATGCTGATATCATAATGATATGAACAACAATGGAGTTAAAACTGTATGAGCATTACAATGGGAGCTTTTTCAATTAGAATTAAACAAAAGCAATGTTGTTTCCTTATGGAAAATGAAAGTTTTAAAATTATTTTTCATTATCATACAAGATTTATAAATGTGACAAATTTAGGTCAATAGCTTAATCGGAAGTGAATGAAATTAACGTTGCATGATTTGAACAATTCACCCATATTATTAGAGTTCAAATAAAATTTCTAATAACAATCACCTTCAGTTTAACAATTGAACAAACAAACATCGGAAAGCTCTTTTCAACAATGAATTTCACTCGTACGCGTCAGTTGTAAACTGCACTTCAGATAAGTAGGTCATTTTCGAATAATGCACTTTTGTTACCTATAACACCGTAAAATAATAATCGCGTTTAATTCAACAATAGGACAACAATCGGATAATTTAATTTTAACAATGAATTTTCATCGCGCGTCAGTAGTAAAGTGAACCTCAGATGAGTAGTAGCTCGAAAGACAATAAATTTTATTTTACAGAACAATTTTATTACTGTGAAGATGTTTATAACCGTCATTACTCTTCACCGTTCCCGATGCTTATGGACTAGGTTTCTGCAAATTTTGAAGAGTTTAGAGCATCTTTGTAAATGCACAACATTGAATTGAACTCCCCAACTGACTGGACTATGCGATGATTCGATTCTCACGTTAGACAAATAATGTTACTGAGTACTGGGGTAAGTCCTATATTTTTTGCTTTAGAGTGTATCAGGTTTCAATTTTCTGACTATGAATGCGATGAATGCAATGATTAGTCTCCCCTGTTAGATGAAAAATATCACTGTGGTAAACCCTGTCTGCTTTGCTTAAG
Organism: Maratus speciosus; assembly: GCA_963932465.1. Classification (NCBI taxonomy): domain Eukaryota; kingdom Metazoa; phylum Arthropoda; class Arachnida; order Araneae; family Salticidae; genus Maratus; species Maratus speciosus. Next base: position 88,218,439 of record OZ010794.1, read on the forward strand.
GGGGCTGGTCACTAAGCTTCGGAATTCTCCTCCGTAATGCTAAGTCTATGGACTTTTGATGCATTCGTATATTTAAGGGTGTATTCCGATCCAAACTGCTTATTTTCTGATTCATTTTCAAATTCATTTTTGCTCTCAAACACATCAAACTGGGAAATTCTCTTATTTAAAAACTATATAATGTGCCGTGCTTCTTAATTTTTTGATAAATGCAGAAAATACTGTAATAAACGCTGTCAAAGTGGGCGTTTTGAGCCGAATTTTCCGAAGCGTACGATCTGGGAATGAAAAAAAATGGTCATGCTGAGAAAATAATTGTTTAAAAATCAAATTCTAATTAATTGAGCTGAAAATGAAATAACAAGGCATGTTAAACATGTCTTCAGAAATCACCCCAGCAAGTTTCATGTTTTTACTTTTAAAAATGAGTCTGAAAATGTCTCAGAAAATTTCGAGCTGTTGAGGGTGGAAAAATATTTTTTTCGGATACACCCTTAAAGTATCTTCTCGGGAAATTCATATTTTTAACATCTTTTTTTGTGCGTACTCTTCTTAGAGGATGTCTCTTTTTTTCTCAGTTTTCAAAATGTTTCTAAAATCTATGCTGAATTTAATATTTTATGTGTTAAAAGCGGGCGAACTGTGAGTAAGATTTTAAAACTTCCTATAAAATGAAGTCTATACTTTAGAAATATTTTGAGAACTAAGAGAAAAAGAGACATCTTTTAGGAAGTGAACACAAAAAATGGAAGTTTAAAATATTAATTTCCCGAGGAGGTGTTTTAAATAGACGAATGCATCCAATGCCCATAGACTTTACACTAGTGAGGGGAAATCGGAAGCTGAGTGACCAGCCCCCTTAATGGTGTATCATGTTTCATGTTTTAGACTATGTATTAAATTGTTACTTGCATTCATTCTGTACTAAACGAAGTATTTAAATTTATTTACATCAGTTTATATTAAAAGTAATTCTTATTATTTTAAAATTACAAAGGTTTCGTGAAATGTTTGCTTTATTGTTTGAAATTTTTTTATTTGAATAACGTATACACTTCAATATTTTGAAAACGTATAAACGAATAAATGTAATTATTTATAATTTTGACAATCTTTTCGTATTTTAATACATGGATATATATAAGAAACTCTGTTAAACAAAATATTGTACTAAAAATGACGTTAACAATTTATAAAAATGTTAGAAAATTAAACTTTTGAAAATGAAATACGAGCATTATAAGTTTCGCATCAAAAATATAATATTTTAATGCTTTTTAGTGAAAAATAACCAACAAATTAAAATTTGCGGTGTTAGTTAATTATTAGTTAGGGTCGTCTAAATGTATTATAACCGCGCAAAACACAAGATAAATACCATCATTTAACCTTTCGGGGTTCAAAAAAAAAAAAAAAAAAAAAAAAAAAAACCAGAAAGAGAGACATTGCATTGTTGGGTTTCTTCAACTTATGTATACGTCATCGTTAAGAATGTGAATTTACTAGTTCTAGAAGTAAGATTGTATGCATAGGGCATTCTCACAATCTTTTGACTTTAAAGTTCCTGAAGAATAATTTTTATTTTAGTAGATATTCTTGTGTTTATTTTTATTTCATATATCGGGGAACATCCCATTGTATGATTGCATAACAATATTAACGAGATAAATAAGTTTCGGACGATGTTGGGAGCCCAAATACCAGGAAAACTCCTATACCGTGTCGTGTCCCTGATGCTGCTTTTTAAGTTTGGAGCTGTCTATATAAAATTGTTTCAATAAAAGTAATTCGATGTAGTTTTTTTCCGAAACTGGGACAATTGTTTTACATAAATATGTAGCAAAAAATTAACCTGCACACATTTTTACGGTTCATATTATTTTTTGAACTCGGTCCCTGGGTTTAGATTCCTAACCATCCCTCTTGCTAAATTTATACAGAAAATCACTTCAGATGCAGCCACAGAATTTTTTTCAAGTTTTTTCTCATGCAGAAGTATGCTAGAGAAATAATATCTAAAATTCTTTCTCAGAAAATTTACTGCTGGATTTAAATCAGCTTTTAAATATCAATTTCAAGCATCCTGGCGTTATTGGTAGTTTTACCATCCCCAAGGTTTATCCCTGCACTTTTTGAGGTAAATTAATTATTTTTTTTATTTAATACAATGTAAATAACTGTTTCTAAAAATCAATGGGCACTGTGGCTATCACTTACGCTCGTATTCATGAATAACTTCGACCGAGGGTTAAACCGCGGGTTCAGTAACCCCAGGTTGGTATTTTCAACCGGGAGTTGAAAACTCGTATTCACCGTTTACTTCGGATGAAAAGTTACCCAACTCGGGGTTTCTCGACCTAGGTTGAACGAAATGTGTTTATTGGTTAAAAAAATCACATGCCTTGTTCGGTTTCGCGTCGAGACTTCGTTTGTTTATGTTTTGAAAGAAAAACGCCGATTAAAAGAAAAAAAAAAAGAAAGAAAGAAATGAACGATTCAGTGTAGTGTTTTTTTTTTTTATCCCACAAAATGTATGGACAAAATAAAAACCTGTAATCACTAAATATGGATCAACTTAATTTAATTTCTTGAAAGTTTTAATATTTTTTAAACAATTATTATTTTTTAAATTTATTAATGAGTTAGGTTAATGATATGAAACGTGTCAACTGCTAAAATAAATGTTAAAAGGTTCTTTTTCAAAATAAATTTCCGCATAGTTGCTAAAAAATGGAACTTGATTTAGGCCAAAACTATTGAAACTTGATTTGAATAAAAACTAAAATTTTATTTCAACAGCAATTATGATGATTTCTATTATTAATAGTTCTAGTTAGCAATTAAACAATTTCTGATAATGAAAATATTAAAATGGAGAAAAAGGGAAAAAAAATTAAGAAAGTAGTCTGTTGTACTTTATATATACTATTTCTTTTATTAGTATAGATGATATCCCAGATGTATTAATTTTATTGTTTGGATTTTCAGCGAGCTAATTAAAATGTTTAATTCTAATTAAATTAGATAGTAATTAATATTCCAGGTTGACAGGAAAAAGTAGTGAAATAATATTAACAGAACTGCAGAAAAAGCGGAACAGGTGATCCTAGCGGTGCCCTGGCACCAGGTACCAAGCCGCAGAGGCGCTCCATAGGCGCATATAGTTATCACTTCCGAGCGATTGATAAACATTTTTCATTTAACTAGTCGCTAAATAAAATTCTATACTTCCTTTAAGTTTAAACTGTGTGCAGTGGAGATATTTTATAAGATATTATTTTAAGGAACACAAATATTTTAAACTTTTTAAGACTACTAGAGTATAAATTTCCATTCAACACATATAATCGAATAAGGCCTTTCCTAAATCATGATAAATGTATTCTGAATACTATCTGGACAAATAAATGTGAAATATTACAGAAAGTTGAATTTTTATCGACCAGCTTTTAGGACCTATCCCTCTCCAGCCATTTGTATGAGAATTTTTCTATTATCACATTTACAAGATCAAAACTATTCACTTGATTATCTTTGATTATTTTTTGATAAATTAGCCTAATAATTACGAAATATTATTACATGCACGAAGACACTTGTTTTTGGTTGCAGTGTTGCATTTGAAAAAATGTATTTATTTAGAAAATGTTATTTTATTTTCTATATTTTTTCCAGCTTCTTAATTTCATATTTTTAACTCATTTAGATATCACTTCATTAGATGTAATAAGAATCTCATTCAGAATAGAAATTAAAAGTGGGATTCTTTTTTTTTTTTTTTTTTTTTTTTTTTTTTTTTTTTTTTTTTTTTTTTTTTTTTGATGACTGATTAATGATAGATTTCTAAACTAAATAAGCAGAATAATGATAGTTTGTAATCTAACAAAACAACTCAAATTAATTATTAATAATTTCATATAATTTTACATTATCTAATAAATGAAATAACTGTGTGTTGTTTGTGAATCAGTGGAGAAAAACAAGTTCCCATTTGTACTACCCTACCCGTTCCCTCTATTTTTTTCTCTTTTTTGGTGTCATTCTAATTAAACGTTTCTCAAGATGCTGTGTAAGATATAGAAATAAAAAGAAAGTTTAAAGTACATATTACCAAAAATAGAAGAATATATGTAATCTCATACATACACACATATATATGTTATCTATACATTTTTTGGCTGGTTTGTTCATATTTATACATTATATCTCCTTCATTACATCTTGAATTGTTTGCTTTCATAAATACTCATGATCACGAAGAATTTATTTACCTTAAAAATAGTCATCATAATAGCCTAAAGGGCTGATAAAAATATTTTTGGTGTGGGGTTATTTTAAAAAAAGTAAAGTTTTTTTTTTTTTTTTTTTTTTTTTTTTTTTTTTTACCAGCGTATTTCAACCCTTTAGTAATTTATTTTAATTTAGCTGTTAATTAAGAAGCAAAAATTATAAGTGATCTCTAAAAAAAGTCACAATTTCAGGAGGTAACATTGAAAAGTTATTCATTTTAGGATTTATTATTACTATTATTATTTTCGTATAAAATAATACTAATGCAATATTTTATATTATGTATAATTTTGAAATTAAAATACAGTTGAAAAATAAATGCAATAAAAATAAATATTTCAAATTCCACAAAAATTGGGAAACATACGTAGAAGCTTACAAACAATCGTAAAAAAAAAAAAAAAAAAAAAAAAAAAAAAAAAAAAATCAATCTATTTATATAAAATCCAAGTCTCTGTGTGTCCCTCACGATTTCGGTAGGACCGCCTCATTGAAATGAGTAATTGTTGAAAAAATCTAATGCAGGGTTACCACAGTAGCGCCAAATGTTAGCCAACTTGGTGATAGCTGGCTAATTTGGCGAAATTCCCATTTAAAACCATTAATCTTTTATAAAGGAGGTCACCGAAATTTAACTTAACTCCGCTCTTTTAAGATATTTTTCAAAATCTATGAGTGAGAATTTAAAGTACATCTTTACATCTTCCTCCCGATGTTACTAATAAAATAACCGCCAATAGACGACGCTGTACTGTGTGAGCTCCTAACTGCGCGATTTTAAAGTGCTTTAGGTACTTTTCCAGTATAGGTGCCTTGGCGAAAAAGGAAATTTGGCAACAGATTTTCAGGGAACCTATCCACTGTTTCATTTTATATACACACGCATTTTTTTTCGATATTTATATGGTTTATTTAATATAAAAAAGACGTTTCTCTAATTTTATAAAGAAACAGATGTGATTTGTACATAAAAACATCAATAATATACATATAAAATAAACATATAAAACAAACAAACACGCTCATCAAGTTTGTTTTCATAGCTGTTTATATGATTTGACAACAAATCTCGATATTTTTCCGTTATACGGACACCATGCCAAAATGTATGCTAATGCGCCAATTATTTCAAAATGCTAAAAGATATTTTTAATTTTATGCCAGCAGTTTAATATGAGTTTTATTTTATTGCTTTATTTTATAACAATTATTTGTTCACTTATTTTAAGTATATAATTGTGATTTAATGAAATAGTTCGTAAAAGTCTGGAATTTTCAAATGTTATATTTTTTAAATGCTCACTTTAGTATCGACAATGTTTTTTCTTTTATTTTTCAAATGCTTCAATTCACGTGATTTTCATTTTGCGCCATCTATTACGCTTGGCGACAAAGGTATCCGTATAACGGAAACGAACCCAAATCTTACTTTTTGATGCCCAAATTACACCAAGCTTTTTTAAAAAAACGCCAAAGCTCCTACAGTGGAAAAGTACCAAACTGTCTATTATTTTGCGCTATCTGTGTTATAGTTTGTACTATATATAAGGGGTGTGGAGCGAAGAGTTTAAAAATTAAATATTAAAGTTTCGGCACAGATGTCATTGTGGCGCGATTTTTTTCTGACGCCAATGTCATATACACAACGGGTACTTAACTGGCGGCAAAGTGTCGTTATTTTGCTTGATATGGTAACCCGGATGTTGTTGTTTATGCTGTTGATGTTTTCGCCAAATTGGCGTATATGACAACTGTGCCAAAGTTTCTATAAAGCAGTATAAGACAAAAAAAATTAAGAATAAAATAAATGCAAAATAAGACTAAAGAAGAAAGAAAAATTATGCGTTAAGCATAGAATATGAAACACTTTCCAACACATCCTGAATGCTTTAACAAAACTTCGTTATTTGGGGAAATAAGATAACTAAGTAAACATTTTAGAAGACGCATAAAAAATTTTTAAAATTGATTCAGCAGTTACCGTTCATAGCCAATAGTATCGTTATTACATGACACTATTTAGCCAAAATTTAATTAAAACTACTCTTAAAACTACTGAAATCACATTTCCAGATATTATCATCCATAGACGGTTATGTATCCAATACTTTGAGTGACCCTGTATATTATTTTATCTATATTCTACAAACATTTCTTAGTAAACTAAATGTAGTTCAGCGTAAAAACTCATAACTCCTTTAAAAACCACCTTTATGCAATTTACTCTCATACTCGGTAACCCTTACGAATTCTTTTGTGTAGCCCTGCATATGAACTGTATCATTTATACACACAGTATAGTATGCATAAATGTAGTGAAACATAAAAGCGCATATCATAATTAAAAATGCATTTCTAGCAATCATTGCTTATGTACAAAACTTCGGAGAAAAGTTGCTTGGCCAGAAAGAAGTTTGCCAACGTATTTTCTGACAACCTATTTACAGCTTCATACTCACAAGCAATTTTTTCCACATGTATGCAATTTATTTAGGTAGTTGTTAGCTATCCCGTCGACCAGTTTCGCCAAATTATATAAATCGCTAAACCACTAGCCAAATTATACAAATTGACATAATTTTTATTTTAAACAACGAAAGATCAATTAAATTAGCAAAACATTAATAAAAATACAAATATAACGTCGAATTAAAAATCACTTGATGACGTAAGAAACACATGATCATGTTTAATGTCAACAATTATTGGCATTTAATCTTACAATTTGGCGACAGTAATTTGGTCGACGGGATAACTAACAAGTCCCTTTATTTAATGTAAAAAAAGCTATTTACCCATTTTTTAATTATTTTTTTTACCCATTTTTTAACAGAAGTAATTTTGGCACAGATGTCATATTCGCCCCATATTGGCGCAATTTTTTCCCGACGCCAATTTGGCGAAAACATCAACAGCATAAACAACATCCGGGTTACCATATCAAGCAAAATAACGACACTTTGGCGAGAGTTAAGTACCCGGTGTGCATATGACATTGGCGTCAGAAAAAAAATCGTGCCAATATGGGGCGAATATGACATCTGTGCCGTAATTTTGCACAGATGTCATATACGCATCGGGGTTGGTGTGATTTTTCTCTGATGCCAATTTAGCAGAAATCTCGCTTTCGAATACCAGTTACTTATATATTTTTAAATTATTTGCTATCATTTTGAAAAGGAAATAACTATAATTAAATAAAAGTTTGAATAATAGCTATAGAACAAAACAGTTTATATAATTAAAAACAGAAAATAAAAGTAAATAAACAATTTATTAATAAATAAGAAACAATAGCCGGGTTACCATAGCAGGCAAAATAACACCATTTTGGCGCCAGTTAGGTATCCCGGTTCATATCTGAAATCTGTGCCGTAATTTGTATATAAAAAAAATATGATATATATTTAGAAACGATTTTTTTTATGTATATAAGTGCATATATAAACAAAAATAAAAGTTCATTAGATTTGTTTTCATAGCTGTTTATATATTTTGGCAACATATCTCACTTTCTGATGCCCGAATTACGCCAAGCTTTTTTTAAAAATGCTTTATAATGGAAAAATACCTAAATAAATAATTAACAGAAATAACCAATTATAGAAACTAAAACTTTTTATTTCGAGGTCAAAGCATTGTTTTTAATTTCAATTAAAAAAATATATATCCTTGGATAACTTTAGTTGAAATTAGGTTCACAGCTTAATATCTCATTCCATAAACCTAAACAAACACAAGTGATTCATTCATTGTGAAATTTAAAATTTTTTTAAATCATTGAGGTAATCATTCACAAAGTAAGTTCTCCATCAATCAATAGATAATATTCTAATGACATCATAGTAGGTAAAATGGTGGCGGTATCGTTTGTTTATGGTTTGAAATCACAAAGATTTAATTTTGCAATGTCTCTTAGTTACATTATTTTATTGTCATATTTATGAGCTGAGAACAAAAGCATATTTTTTCATTATTTAGTTATTAAAGACGGAAAAAAGTTATAAATGCATGATTTGAAAAATTTAAATAATTTTCTTTGTTAATAGTAAAAAATAACATCGGGAAGTAACAGCGGGTTTAAGTTAAATAAGTTTAACTGTTTAATTCTGTTGTAATATTCAAAATAACTGTATTTATTAGATTTCAGTAAACAACATCAGGGCCCGATTAAACTTTGAAGTTAGAGGAATTACAATGTCATTTCAGGACCTTTCTTTTGGAGAAGCTTTTCTAAATTTCATATATACATGGAAACTCTTCAATGTTAGAAATATTATTCTTAGGACTGACATAACACGAGAACGGCCTGCAATTTTACACAAGTTTTTGAAAGCTACTTTATATCAGAAATTTTACTAAAAACTGGTTACTTTTTTGTTATAGCGGCCCACACTATTAGGATTATGACAAGTTGCAGCCAATTTCGCCAACGTCGTAACCAAGATCGTGAAGCACACACACATAATACCATATAATACCATTTCATGAAATCGTATACGATAATTTAATAGTTTTTACCTTACTTCAAGTGTAAAATTTATTTATTTTTAAGGCTTAACAATCTAAATTGTCCAATATATGAATTTAAAAAAATGTAAACAAAGATTGAATAGACATGACGGCAAAAAGCCTCAAATCTGCATAACACTTTGAACCAAACTGTGCAGATTAGTGGTCTTCTACTGTACACAGTTTTTCATAAATGTGTTTCGTTCTTTAAATGTGTTATTTTCATCTATCACTGCGGGACAAGCGAGAAAACTCATATTCTTGCACATGAGTTGTATACCGGGTGTCCCAAAAAGGACTGACTGATTTTAAAATTCAATAACTTGCAAACGGTGATAGATATTTAAAAAATTCTTGCAGGAGGGTTATGCATAAGGTCAAAAGTTTTATTACAGTGATTTTCGATTTTAGTTCGAATTACAAACAATAGATGGCGCTGTAAGCAATAGTCGCTAAATACAGGCTCGATTTCTAGTTCTTTCTCTTGTTCCATGCTGAAAAAGGAGATGGAAATGTATTATCCGGGCCACGAAGTACCAAAAATCGAGCCTGAATTCAGCGTCTATTGATCGCAGCGCCATCTATTGCTTGTAATTCGAACTAAAATCGAAAATCACTGTAAAAAAACTTTTGACCTTATGCATAACCCTCCTGCAAGAATTTTTTAAATATCTGTAACCGTTTGCAAGTTATTGAATTTTAAAATCAGTCAGTCCTTTTTGGGACACCCGGTATATTTTTACATCTAAATTTCCGTCATTTTTGACGGGCTACCTTTCTAGTAAAGAAATAAAACTCAAATTGTTTAAATTTTAAGTTAAAATATCTAATTTATAGATCTGATTTATATTTATCTCAGTTTGTACATAAACAATAATATATCTTTTACACAACAGACCCAAAATTTAATTTTAAAACATTCTATAAGTACTGATCAAAAATCTACAGAGAATCTATGGATATTCTAAGATAATCTGTGTATTTCTTTACTTAAACAAAAATGCAAATTAGCCCGAGTCTCACATTTTAATTAAAACTTATGCAAGTATGGCGTTTATTTCGGTCCTGTTAAAATACATTTGTGAATTTTTTAACATCAAAATTGCAAAAAATAAATGACCTTAAATGCGACAGTTGTTACTTTAGAAGCAATTATTCGGCTGTTTAAGTAATATTGGCTATTTTTAAGGCAAATAAATTTTTCGCGACCACGCGTATTTATGTAAACAAACAATTCAACATGTATTCAATATATAGAGGCTATATACATAAATATAAACAAATCAGATAAAAATATTGAAGATAATTACATATATATGAGATTACATACCTTTGCATTATGTTATTCCGTTTTATTTAATAGTAGAACTTCTATATTTTACACAGCACATTCTATCAGCTTCAGCACGCCATTGTAAAATGGCGGTCCTCTCCCTCTCCTCACTCTCACCGCTTGTTTTTCGTTAATACGCATGCTCGGTTGAAAAATCCTGGGTTGAACCACCTGTAGACCAAGGTTGGGTTACTGAACCCGGCGTTAGATTGCAACCTCGAACCGGTTCAGTGGGGTTGACGGTGAATGCCATTTGAGTTTTCAACCCGGGTTTTCTGCATAACTCCGGGTCAAAGTTATTCGTGAATACGAGCGTTAGTCTTAACATGATTTGCCTAAAAATAGTGGTATTTTTCCTTACCGTCCCATCCTTATCATCCCTTTTTTTCCATTACTGTCCCTTTTTTCGGATACCATCCCCTTTTTTTCCCTTCTTTAACACCCTTTTAAGACAATGTTATAACAAAATTTTGTACTAAAAATACTACACTGTTATTATTTCTTTATTTGAATGTCCTGTGAGTACTATGTAAATTCATTATAAGTAAAAATTTAGAAGAAATTAGAAAGTTATAGTGTTAAAATGGTAAGGAAAATTAAACTCGCAAGTTTAACTTAAATCTCAGTTAAATAAAAAAAAAAAATTCACTGCTGACCATTTTTTCTTTATTTTGAATCATTAAGGCATTCGTCTATCAGATTAAAATGTTATTTTAGCAAGTTTAATTTCACGAGATTTTTATTCCCGAAAGTCAAAAGATTGTGAGAATGCCTCGTATATTATTGTAATACTAAAATATGTAATCTAGTTGAGCATTGTGTTCGAATCATTGAAGAGATTACGCTGTAACTAATTGTTGTTTTGTTGAATTGTTGATAACACTAGTTAGTGGAAGAGTAATGAAATGTCACATGAAACTAAATTAATTACTTTGGAAGGGAAACACCGCATTAGTGGATACCTTCTCTTAAACTACTTGCTAAGAATGTAATCGTCTGGTATTGTAAACGTATAAACGAATAAATGTAATTATTTATAATTTTGACAATCTTTTCGTATTTTAATACATGGATATATATAAGAAACTCTGTTAAACAAAATATTGTACTAAAAATGACGTTAACAATTTATAAAAATGTTAGAAAATTAAACTTTTGAAGTATTATTTTTAAGTTATTCAAGTACAGTAGAACCTCGATTATCGGAAGAAATTGGGACCGACCGTCTTTCGGAAAATCGAAATCTTCGGATAATCGAGAATGCTTCAGTTTTAAGATTAAGGAGAAATATATGCAATATTTCTTATTATGTGCTTAATAAAAATAAAGCAATAGCAAAATAGAAACAAGAATAAATTACATGAATTCTAATTTTGAAATTAAGTACCTGTTACATATATCACAAGGGTTTGAAAAAAAAAAATGATTTGTTTGTCGCAGTTTCGATTGCCTTTGCTTTGAATCTCTATCACGGAGTTTTATAATATTATTAGTTCCTCCGTATCACAGTCTTTCTGCTGCTCCAGCCATGCCAAACCTTTTGCAAAACATTCAAAAGCTTCAGAATTGCTAATTTGTTCGTTTTCTTCGTTCCACTCCGCCGCTTACGGGAGCTCGAGTTAAATTCAAAGGAACTCTAAGAAACGGGATCGAAAATATTTATATGTACTCGTAGCTCGGAAAAGACACAAAGAACATGATAGTTAAATAAAAAAGCTTTCAAAATGGATTTTGCACACAAGGTACTCGATAGTAAAAATAAAAAAAACCTTTAAAAATGGATTACGGTTAACGGAGAGTTTCAGATAAAAGAGGTTCTACTGTATATTAATAAACGTAAACTAACAGAAAATATTAATAGGGACTTTCCAAAGTTGCAATTCCTATGTAATAAATGTTGTATTGCTTCATTGTTGATAATAGTAGATTTTGGCGGAATAGTCAAGAGTAACATAAAATAAATGTCAAATAATACCTTAGAATGCTTAAATATACAGCATAGAATTAATATATATATATTTAATGTAGTGTTAATTTACAAAATACACAATATGAACTTTAAAAAACTCATCATTTACATAAAAGGTAAAAATATACTTTTTATATAAAACTTCTTATTACTTTCGGTTTGCAATCCGGCGATCATCGTCAGGGTATATTTTTACTATTTGCTGCTCCATTCATTGAGAAACGTCACAATCACCATACGGCTGGAGAGGAGGAAAAAAAAATTTGCGGCGGTGCATTCATTTCTGAAGAAAAGTGAATGCCTCACCGTTGCTTAAGTTACAGAGTGTCAGAATAATTATAAAAATATTCAAGAAGGAAAAGACGGAAATAAATATGCGGAGATGCATTCATTTTTGATGGAAAGTAAATGCCTTTCAGTTGCTTAAAGAATTGTCTCTCTGAATAATTATAGAGATATTCAAGAAGAAAATGTGAACAATCTTATTCAACATACTACTTCAGAATAAGAAAAAAAAAAAAAAATGCGGCAATTCATTCATGTTTGAAAGAAAGTGAATTTCTCCCCGTTACTTAAAGTACAGTGTCTCTCTATTATTATAGAGCTATGCAAGAAGGAAAAACGAAAATCCTTATCTAGCATGCTCCTGGAGAAGAGGAGAAATAAATATGCGGCGATGCATTCATTTATGATGGAAAATGAATGCCTCTCAGCTACTTAAAGAACTGTTACTCTTTATTCAAGAAGAAAATGTGAACAATCTTATTCAACATACTACTTCAGAACAGGAAAAAAAATATGCGGCGATTCATTCATTTATGAAGAAAAGTGAATTTCTCCCCGTTACTTAAAGTACAGTGTCTCTGAATTATTATAGAGATATGCAATAAGGAAAAACAAAAATTCTTATCCAGCATGCTCCTGGAGAAGAGGAGAAAGAAATATGTGGCGATGCATTCATTTATGATGGAAAATGAATGCCTCTCAGCTACTTAAAGAACTGTTACTCTTTATTCAAGAAGGAAATGTGAACAATCTTATTTAACATAGTACTTCAGAATGGAAAAAAAAAAAAATGCGGCGATGCATTCATTTCTGAAGAAAAGTGAATGCCTCTCCGTTACTTAAAATACAGTGTCTCTCTATTATTATAGAGATGTGAAAGAAGGAAAATCGAAAATTCTTATCCAGCATGCTCCTGGAGAAGAGGTAAAATATATAAGCGGCGATGCATTCATTTATGATGGAAAATGAATGCCTCTCAGCTACTTAAACAACTGACACTCTTTATTCAAGAAGGAAATGTGAACAATCTTTTTAAACACACTACTTCAGAATAGGAAAAAAAATATGCGGCGATTCATTCATTTCTGAAGAAAAGTGAATTTCTCCCCGTTACTTAAAGTACAGTGTCTCTGAATTATTAAAGAGATATGCAAGAAGGAAAAACAAAAATTCTTATCCAGCATGCTCTTGGAGAAGAGGAAAAAGAAATATGCGGCGATGCATTCATTTATGATGGAAAATGAATGCCTCTCAGCTACTTAAAGAACTGTTACTTTTTATTCAAGAAGAAAATGTGAACAATCTTTTTCAACACACTACTTCAGAATAGGAAAAAAAATATGCGGCGATTCATTCATTTCTGAAGAAAAGTGAATTTCTCCCCGTTACTTAAAGTACAGTGTCTCTGAATTATTAAAGAGATATGCAAGAAGGAAAAACAAAAATTCTTATCCAGCATGCTCTTGGAGAAGAGGAAAAAGAAATATGCGGCGATGCATTCATTTATGATGGAAAATGAATGCCTCTCAGCTACTTAAAGAACTGTTACTCTTTATTCAAGAAGGAAATGTGAACAATCTTTTTCAACACACTACTTCAGAACAGGAAAAAAAATATGCGGCGATTCATTCATTTCTGAAGAAAAGTGAATTTCTCCCCGTTACTTAAAGTACAGTGTCTCTGAATTATTATAGAGATATGCAAGAAGGAAAAACAAAAATTCTTATCCAGCATGCTCCTAGAGAAGAGGAGAAATAAATATGCGGCGATGCATTCATTTATGATGGAAAATGAATGCCTCTCAGCTACTTAAAGGACTGTTACTCTTTATTCAAGAAGAAAATGTGAACAATCTTATTCAACATACTACTTCAGAGCAGGAAAAAAAATATGCGGCGATTCATTCATTTCTGAAGAAAAGTGAATTTCTCCCCGTTACTTAAAGTACAGTTTCTCTGAATTATTATAGAGATATGCAAGAAGGAAAAACAAAAATTCTTATCCAGCATGCTCCTCGAGAAGAGGAGAAATAAATATGCGGCGATGCATTCATTTATGATGGAAAATGAGTGCCTCTCAGCTATTTAAAGAACTGTTACTCTTTATTAAGAAGGAAATGTGAACAATCGTTTTCAACACACTACTTCAGAACAGGAAAAAAAAATGCGGCGATGCATTCATTTCTGAAGAAAAGTTAATGCCTCTCGGTTACTTAAAATACAGTGTCTCTCTATTAATATAGAGATGAGAAAGAAGGAAAATCGAAAATTCTTATCCAGCATGGTCCTGGAGACGAGGAAAAATAAATATGCGGCGATGCATTCATTTATGATGGATAATGAATACCTCTCAGCTACTTAAAGAACTGTCACTCATGATTGAAGAAGGAAATGTGGACAATCTTTTACAACACATTACTTCAGAATCGGGAAAAAAATACGGCGATGCATTCATTTCTGAAGAAAAGTGAATGCCTCTCCGTTACTTAAAATGCAATGACCCTCTATTATTATAGAGATGTGAAAGAAGGAAAATTGAAAATTCTTATCCAGCATGCTCCTGGAGAAGAGGAAAAATAAATATGCGGCGATGCAAATGCACTCATTTATGATGGAAAATGACTGCCTCTAAGCTACTTAAACAACTGTCTCTGCTTATTCAATAAGGAAATGTGAACAATCTTATTTAACATAGTACTTCAGAATGGGAAAAAAAATGCGGCGATGCATTCATTTCTGAAGAAAAGTGAATGCCTCTCCGTTACTTAAAATACAGTGTCTCTCTATTATTATAGAGATGTGAAAGAAGGAAAAACAAAAGTTCTTATCCAGCATGCTCCTGGAGAAGAAGAGAAATAAATATGTGGCGATGCATTCATTTATGATGGAAAATGAATGCCTCTCAGCTACTTAAACAACTGACACTCTTTATTCAAGAAGGAAATGTGAAAAATCTTTTTCAACACACTACTTCAGAATAGGAAAAAAAATATGCGGCGATTCATTCATTTCTGAAGAAAAGTTAATTTCTCCCCATTACTTAAAGTACTGTGTCTCTGAATTATTATAGAGATATGCAAGAAGGAAAAACAAAAATTCTTATTCAACATGCTCCTGGAGAAAAGGAAAAATAAATAAGCGGCGAGGAATTCATTTATGATGGAAAATGAATGCCTCTCAGCTACTTAAACATCTGACACTCTTTATTCAATAAGGAAATGTGAACAATCTTTTTCAACACACTACTTCAAAATAGGAAAAAAAAATATGCTGCGATTCATTCATTTCTGAAGAAAAGTTAATTTCTCCCCGTTACTTAAAGTACAGTGTCTCTGAATTATTATAGAGATATGCAAGAAGGAAAAACAAAAATTCTTATCCAGTATACTCCTGGAGAAGAAGAGAAATAAATATGCGGCGATGCATTCATTTATGATGGAAAATGAATGCCTCTCAGCTACTTAAAGAACTGTCACTCTTTATTCAAGAAGGAAATGTGAACAATCTTTTTCAACACACTACTTCAGAATAGGAAAAAAAAAGAAGCGGCGATGCATTCATTTCTGAAGAAAAGTGATTGCCTCTCGGTTACTTAAAATACAGTGTCTCTCTATTAATATAGAGATGTGAAAGAAGGAAAATCGAAAATTCTTATCCAGCATGCTCCTGGAGAAGAGGAAAAATAAATATGCTGCGATGCATTCATTTATGATGGAAAATGAATAACTCTCAGCTACTTAAAGAACTGTCACTCATGATTGAAGAAGAAAATGTGGACAATCTTTTACAACACATTACTTCAGAATCGGGAAAAAAATACGGCGATGCATTCATTTCTGAAGAAAAGTGAATGCCTCTCCGTTACTTAAAATGCAGTGACCCTCTAATATTATAGAGACGTGAAAGAAGGAAAATTGAAAATTCTTATCCAGCATGCTCCTGGAGAAGAGGAAAATTAAATATGCGGCGATGAATGCGGCGATGCAAATGCACTCATTTATGATGGAAAATGACTGCCTCTAAGCTACTTAAACAACTGTCTCTGCTTATTCAATAAGGAAATGTGAACAATCTTATTTAACATAGTACTTCAGAATGGAAAAAAAAATGCGGCGATATATTCATTTCTGAAGAAAAGTGAATGCCTCTCCGTTACTTAAAATACAGTGTCTCTCTATTATTATAGAGATGTGGAAGAAGGAAAAACAAAAATTCTTATCCAGCATGCTCCTGGAGAAGAAGAGAAATAAATATGTGGCGATGCATTCATTTATGATGGAAAATGAAGGCCTCTCAGCTACTTAAAGAACTGTCACTCTTTATTGAAGAAGGAAATGTGAACAATCTTCTTCAACACACTACTTCAGAATAAGAAAAAAAAAATGCGGCGATGCATTCATTTCTGAAGAAAAGTGAATGCCTCTCCGTTACTTAAAATACAGTGTCTCTCTATTATTATAGATATGTGAAAGAAGGAAAATCGAAAATTCTTATCCAGCATGCTCCTGGAGAAGAGGAAAAATAAATAAGCGGCGATGCATTCATTTATCATGGAAAATGAATGCCTCTCAGCTACTTAAACAACTGACACTCTTTATTCAAGAAGGAAATGTGAAAAATCTTTTTCAACACACTACTTCAGAATAGGAAAAAAAATATGCGGCGATTCATTCATTTCTGAAGAAAAGTTAATTTCTCCCCATTACTTAAAGTACTGTGTCTCTGAATTATTATAGAGATATGCAAGAAGGAAAAACAAAAATTCTTATTCAACATGCTCCTGGAGAAAAGGAAAAATAAATAAGCGGCGAGGAATTCATTTATGATGGAAAATGAATGCCTCTCAGCTACTTAAACATCTGACACTCTTTATTCAATAAGGAAATGTGAACAATCTTTTTCAACACACTACTTCAAAATAGGAAAAAAAAATATGCTGCGATTCATTCATTTCTGAAGAAAAGTTAATTTCTCCCCGTTACTTAAAGTACAGTGTCTCTGAATTATTATAGAGATATGCAAGAAGGAAAAACAAAAATTCTTATCCAGTATGCTCCTGGAGAAGAAGAGAAATAAATATGCGGCGATGCATTCATTTATGATGGAAAATGAATGCCTCTCAGCTACTTAAAGAACTGTCACTCTTTATTCAAGAAGGAAATGTGAACAATCTTTTTCAACACACTACTTCAGAATAGGAAAAAAAAAGAAGCGGCGATGCATTCATTTCTGAAGAAAAGTGATTGCCTCTCGGTTACTTAAAATACAGTGTCTCTCTATTAATATAGAGATGTGAAAGAAGGAAAATCGAAAATTCTTATCCAGCATGCTCCTGGAGAAGAGGAAAAATAAATATGCTGCGATGCATTCATTTATGATGGAAAATGAATAACTCTCAGCTACTTAAAGAACTGTCACTCATGATTGAAGAAGAAAATGTGGACAATCTTTTACAACACATTACTTCAGAATCGGGAAAAAAATACGGCGATGCATTCATTTCTGAAGAAAAGTGAATGCCTCTCCGTTACTTAAAATGCAGTGACCCTCTAATATTATAGAGACGTGAAAGAAGGAAAATTGAAAATTCTTATCCAGCATGCTCCTGGAGAAGAGGAAAATTAAATATGCGGCGATGAATGCGGCGATGCAAATGCACTCATTTATGATGGAAAATGACTGCCTCTAAGCTACTTAAACAACTGTCTCTGCTTATTCAATAAGGAAATGTGAACAATCTTATTTAACATAGTACTTCAGAATGGAAAAAAAAATGCGGCGATATATTCATTTCTGAAGAAAAGTGAATGCCTCTCCGTTACTTAAAATACAGTGTCTCTCTATTATTATAGAGATGTGGAAGAAGGAAAAACAAAAATTCTTATCCAGCATGCTCCTGGAGAAGAAGAGAAATAAATATGTGGCGATGCATTCATTTATGATGGAAAATGAAGGCCTCTCAGCTACTTAAAGAACTGTCACTCTTTATTGAAGAAGGAAATGTGAACAATCTTCTTCAACACACTACTTCAGAATAAGAAAAAAAAAATGCGGCGATGCATTCATTTCTGAAGAAAAGTGAATGCCTCTCCGTTACTTAAAATACAGTGTCTCTCTATTATTATAGATATGTGAAAGAAGGAAAATCGAAAATTCTTATCCAGCATGCTCCTGGAGAAGAGGAAAAATAAATAAGCGGCGATGCATTCATTTATCATGGAAAATGAATGCCTCTCAGCTACTTAAACAACTGACACTCTTTATTAGAGAAGGAAATGTGAAAAATCTTTTTCAACACACTACTTCAGAATAGGAAAAAAAGAAGCGGCGATGCATTCATTTCTGAAGAAAAGTGAATGCCTCTCCGTTACTTAAAATACAGTGTCTCTCTATTACTATTGAGATGTGAAAGAAGGAAAATCGAAAATTCTTATCCAGCATGCTCCTGGAGAAGAGAAAAAAATAAAACAGCGGTGATGCATTCATTTATGATGGAAAATGAATGCCTCTCAGCTACTTAAAGGAAATGTCACTCTTTGTTGAAGAAGGAAATGTGAACAATCTTTTTCAACACACTACTTCAGGATAGGAAAAAAAATATGCGGCGATTCATTCATTTCTAAAGAAAAGTTAATTTCTCCCAGTTTCATAAAGTACAGTGTCTCTGAATTATTACAGAGATATGCAAGAAGGAAAAACAAAAATTCTTATCCAGCATGCTCCTGGAGAAGAGGAGAAATAAATATGCGGCGATGGATTCATTTATGATGGAAAATGAATGCCTCTGAGCTACTTAAACAACTGTCACTCTTTATTGAAGAAGGAAATGTGAACAATCTTTTTCAACACATTACTTCAGAATAGGAAAAAAAAAGCGGCAATGCATTCATTTCTGAAGAAAAGTGAATACCTCTCGGTTACTTAAAATACAGTGGTTCTCTATTATTATAGAGATGTGAAAGAAGGGAAATCGAAAATTCTTATCCAACATGCTCCTGGAGAAGAGGAAAAATAAATATGCGGCGATGCATTCATTTATGATAGAAAATGAATGCCTCTCAGCTACTTAAAGAACTGTCACTCTTTATTCAAGAAGGAATTGTGAACAATCTTATTCCACATACTACTTCAGAATAGGAAAAAAAATATGCGGCGATTCATTCATTTCTGAAGAAAAAAGAATTTCTCCCCGTTACTTAAAATACAGTATCTTTGAATTATTATAGAGATATGCAAGAAGGAAAAACAAAAATTCTTATCCAGTATGCTCCTGGAAAAGAGGAGAAATAAATATGCGGCGATGCATTCATTTATGATAGAAAAAGAATGCCTCTCAGCTACTTAAAGAACTGCCACTCTTTATTCAAGAAGGAAATGTCGACAATCTTTCTCAACACATTACTTCAGAATAGGGGGGGGGGGGATGCGGCGATGCATTCATTTCTGAAGAAAAGTGAATGCCTCTCCGTTACTTAAAATGCAGTGTCCCTCTATTATTATAGAGATGTGAAAGGAGGAAAATCGAAAATTCTTATCCAGCATGCTCATGGAGAAGAGGAAAAATAAATATTTGGCGATGCACTCATTTATGATGGAAAATGAATGCCTCTAAGCTACTTAAACAACTGTCACTACTTATTCAATAAGGAAATGTGAACAATCTTATTTAACATACTACTTCAGAATGGGAAAAAAATGCGGCGATGCATTCGTTTCTGAAGAAAAGTGAATGCCTCTCCGTTACTTAAAATACAGTAAATACAGTGTCTTTCTATTATTATAGAGATGCGAAAGAAGGAAAATCGAAAATTCTTATCCAGCATGCTCCTGGAGAAGAGGAAAAATAAATATGCGGCGATGCATTCATTTATGATGGAAAATGAATGCCTCTCAGCTACTTAAAGAACTGTCACTCTTTATTCAAGAAGGAAATGTGAACAATCTTTTTCAACACACTACTTCAGAATAGGAAAAAAAAATGCGGCGATGCATTCATTTCTGAAGAAAAGTGAATGCCTCTCCGTTACTTAAGATACAGTGTCTCTATTATTATAGAGATGTGAAAGAAAGAAAATCGAAAATTCTTATCCGGCATGCTCCGGGAGAAGAACAAAAACTAGAAAACAGGAATTCCGCTTTTTCAGAATTTAGTGTCGCCCACGATGAAAAAAAATATATGTATATATAAATAGTACAAAACGCATTTCAAATTAAAAACTTAAAGCAGAAGCTTTTATTTTATGTAAAATGACGTCATTCGCATCCGCTTAAGAATTCCACATTTACGATCCACTCTTAAACATCTACTGTAAGGCATGCTTAGGCCATTAGTATAGCGGAATAATGGATCAAAATGGAGCACAAATGGAGCAAAAAGATGCTGTCATTAAAAATACTCAAAAAAAATGCTAACTAATGATTTATTTGTTTGTAACATTAATTTAGATACTTAAAATTAAATGTAGTTTATAATAGCTCCATGTTTTAACAGAAATCATTCGTTTATATATTGTTTCAAAATAGCACGTATTTTAATTACATTTTCTTTCCGTTGTTATAAGAAAATGGCAACAAAAGTATATAATTACTATTTTACCACTATTTTTCCTTTACTATCCACAGAAAATGGAGTACTTCTGTTGCAAAAATTTAGCAAAAGGCTCTAGAAACTACAAAAATTTAATATTTCAAAAATAAATTGATATACAGTTTTCAAACAAATTGCATTTAAAAGTACATTTTTTTCCCAATACCACAATATAAAAATTAAAAATGTGCGATGCCTAGAAGTTTAGAAAATTGCTATAGAGTATTTAATCGTACAATGATACATATGTTTTGTTTTATGGCTGGCTTCTGTAACTTAGCGTTATTTTTTGGAGACGACACAAAATAAGCTGCAGAAATAAAATACCATACCTGGGGCTAATAAATAAGCGACGATGCATTCATTCATGATGGAAAATGAATGCCTTCCTGCTGCTAAAAGAACCGCCACTCTTTATTCAAGAAGGAAATGTGAACAATCTTATTCAAATTATGTACTACTTTAGAATAGGAAAAAAAAAATGAGGCGATGCAATCATTTCAGAAGGAAAGTGAATGCCACTCCGTTGCTTAAACTACAGTGTGTTAGAATTATGATAGATATATGGAAGATGGAAAATAGGAAAAATAAATATGCGGCGATGCATTAGTTTCTAATGGAAAATGAATGCCACTCCGCTGCTTAGAGAACTATCTCTCTTTATTCAAGAAGGAAATGTGAACAATCCTATACAATGTGCTACATCAGAATAGAAAAAAATGCAGCGATGCATTCATTTTTAAAGAAAACTGAATGCCTCTCCGTTGCTTAAAGTACTGTGTCTCTTTGTATAATTATAGAGATATCAAAGAAGAAAAATCGAAAATTCTTATTCAATAAACTACTTGAGAAAAAGAAAAATAATTATGCGTCGATGCATTCATTTCTGACGGAAAATGAATGCCCCTCCGCTGCTTAAAATCTGTCTCTCTGAATAATTGTAGAAATACTCAAGACGGAAATGTGAACAATCTTATTCAACGTTCTACTTCAGAATAGGGAAAAAATAATATGCGTCAACGCATTCATTTCTGAAGACAAGTGAATGCCTCTCCGTGGATTAAAGTACATTGTCTCTGAATTATTATAGAGATATGCAAGAAGGAAAAGTGGAAAAATAAATATGCGGCGATGCATTTCTGATAGAAAATGAATGCCTCGTCGTTACTTAAAGAACTGTCCCACTGAATAAATATGGAGACATTCAAGAAGGAAATGTGAAAAATCTTTTTCAACACACTACTTCAGAATAGAAAAAAAAAAAATATGCGGCGATTCATTCATTTCTGAAGAAAAGTTAATTTCTCCCCATTACTTAAAGTACTGTGTCTCTGAATTATTATATAGATATGCAAGAAGGAAAATCGAAAATTCTTATCCAGCATGCTCATGGAGAAGAGGAAAAATAAATAAGCGGCGAGGGATTCATTTATGATGGAAAATGAATGCCTCTCAGCTACTTAAAGAACTGTCACTCTTTATTCAAGAAGGAAATGTGAACAATCTTTTTCAACACACTACTTCAGAATAGGAAAAAAAGAAGCGGCGATGCATTTATTTCTGAAGAAAAGTGAATGCGTCTCCGTTACTTAAAATACAGTGTCTCTCTATTACTATTGAGATGTGAAAGAAGGAAAATCGAAAATTCTTATCCAGCATGCTCCTGGAGAAGAGAAAAAAATAAAACAGCGGTGATGCATTCATTTATGATGGAAAATGAATGCCTCTCAGCTACTTAAAGAACTTTCACTCATGATTGAAGAAGGAAATGTGCACAATCTTTTTCAACACACTACTTCAGGATAGGAAAAAAAATATGCGGCGATTCATTCATTTCTAAAGAAAAGTGAATTTCTCCCAGTTTCATAAAGTACAGTGTCTCTGAATTATTACAGAGATATGCAAGAAGGAAAAACAAAAATTCTTATCCAGCATGCTCCTGGAGAAGAGGAGAAATAAATATGCGGCGATGGATTCATTTATGATGGAAAATGAATGCCTCTGAGCTACTTAAACAACTGTCACTCTTTATTGAAGAAGGAAATGTGAACAATCTTTTTCAACACATTACTTCAGAATAGGAAAAAAAAAAGCGGCAATGCATTCATTTCTGAAGAAAAGTGAATACCTCTCGGTTACTTAAAATAGAGTGGTTCTCTATTATTATAGAGATGTCAAAGAAGGGAAATCGAAAATTCTTATCCAACATGCTCCTGGAGAAGAGGAAAAATAAATATGCAGCGATGCATTCATTTATGATAGAAAATGAATGCCTCTCAGCTACTTAAAGAACTGTCACTCTTTATTCAAGAAGGAATTGTGAACAATCTTATTCCACATACTACTTCAGAATAGGAAAAAAAATATGCGGCGATTCATTCATTTCTGAAGAAAAAAGAATTTCTCCCCGTTACTTAAAATACAGTATCTTTGAATTATTATAGAGATATGCAAGAAGGAAAAACAAAAATTCTTATCCAGTATGCTCCTGGAAAAGAAGAGAAATAAATATGCGGCGATGCATTCATTTATGATAGAAAAAGAATGCCTCTCAGCTACTTAAAGAACTGCCACTCTTTATTCAAGAAGGAAATGTCGACAATCTTTCTCAACACATTACTTCAGAATAGGGGGGGGGGATGCGGCGATGCATTCATTTCTGAAGAAAAGTGAATTTCTCCCCGTTACTTAAAGTACAGTGTCTCTCTATTATTATAGAGCTATGCAAGAAGGAAAAACGAAAATCCTTATCTAGCATGCTCCTGGAGAAGAGGAGAAATAAATATGCGGCGATGCATTCATTTATGATGGAAAATGAATGCCTCTCAGCTACTTAAAGAACTGTTACTCTTTATTCAAGAAGAAAATGTGAACAATCTTATTCAACATACTACTTCAGAACAGGAAAAAAAATATGCGGCGATTCATTCATTTATGAAGAAAAGTGAATTTCTCCCCGTTACTTAAAGTACAGTGTCTCTGAATTATTATAGAGATATGCAATAAGGAAAAACAAAAATTCTTATCCAGCATGCTCCTGGAGAAGAGGAGAAAGAAATATGTGGCGATGCATTCATTTATGATGGAAAATGAATGCCTCTCAGCTACTTAAAGAACTGTTACTCTTTATTCAAGAAGGAAATGTGAACAATCTTATTTAACATAGTACTTCAGAATGGAAAAAAAAAAAAAATGCGGCGATGCATTCATTTCTGAAGAAAAGTGAATGCCTCTCCGTTACTTAAAATACAGTGTCTCTCTATTATTATAGAGATGTGAAAGAAGGAAAATCGAAAATTCTTATCCAGCATGCTCCTGGAGAAGAGGTAAAATATATAAGCGGCGATGCATTCATTTATGATGGAAAATGAATGCCTCTCAGCTACTTAAACAACTGACACTCTTTATTCAAGAAGGAAATGTGAACAATCTTTTTAAACACACTACTTCAGAATAGGAAAAAAAATATGCGGCGATTCATTCATTTCTGAAGAAAAGTGAATTTCTCCCCGTTACTTAAAGTACAGTGTCTCTGAATTATTAAAGAGATATGCAAGAAGGAAAAACAAAAATTCTTATCCAGCATGCTCTTGGAGAAGAGGAAAAAGAAATATGCGGCGATGCATTCATTTATGATGGAAAATGAATGCCTCTCAGCTACTTAAAGAACTGTTACTTTTTATTCAAGAAGAAAATGTGAACAATCTTTTTCAACACACTACTTCAGAATAGGAAAAAAAATATGCGGCGATTCATTCATTTCTGAAGAAAAGTGAATTTCTCCCCGTTACTTAAAGTACAGTGTCTCTGAATTATTAAAGAGATATGCAAGAAGGAAAAACAAAAATTCTTATCCAGCATGCTCTTGGAGAAGAGGAAAAAGAAATATGCGGCGATGCATTCATTTATGATGGAAAATGAATGCCTCTCAGCTACTTAAAGAACTGTTACTCTTTATTCAAGAAGGAAATGTGAACAATCTTTTTCAACACACTACTTCAGAACAGGAAAAAAAATATGCGGCGATTCATTCATTTCTGAAGAAAAGTGAATTTCTCCCCGTTACTTAAAGTACAGTGTCTCTGAATTATTATAGAGATATGCAAGAAGGAAAAACAAAAATTCTTATCCAGCATGCTCCTAGAGAAGAGGAGAAATAAATATGCGGCGATGCATTCATTTATGATGGAAAATGAATGCCTCTCAGCTACTTAAAGGACTGTTACTCTTTATTCAAGAAGAAAATGTGAACAATCTTATTCAACATACTACTTCAGAGCAGGAAAAAAAATATGCGGCGATTCATTCATTTCTGAAGAAAAGTGAATTTCTCCCCGTTACTTAAAGTACAGTTTCTCTGAATTATTATAGAGATATGCAAGAAGGAAAAACAAAAATTCTTATCCAGCATGCTCCTCGAGAAGAGGAGAAATAAATATGCGGCGATGCATTCATTTATGATGGAAAATGAGTGCCTCTCAGCTATTTAAAGAACTGTTACTCTTTATTAAGAAGGAAATGTGAACAATCGTTTTCAACACACTACTTCAGAACAGGAAAAAAAAATGCGGCGATGCATTCACTTCTGAAGAAAAGTTAATGCCTCTCGGTTACTTAAAATACAGTGTCTCTCTATTAATATAGAGATGAGAAAGAAGGAAAATCGAAAATTCTTATCCAGCATGGTCCTGGAGACGAGGAAAAATAAATATGCGGCGATGCATTCATTTATGATGGATAATGAATACCTCTCAGCTACTTAAAGAACTGTCACTCATGATTGAAGAAGGAAATGTGGACAATCTTTTACAACACATTACTTCAGAATCGGGAAAAAAATACGGCGATGCATTCATTTCTGAAGAAAAGTGAATGCCTCTCCGTTACTTAAAATGCAATGACCCTCTATTATTATAGAGATGTGAAAGAAGGAAAATTGAAAATTCTTATCCAGCATGCTCCTGGAGAAGAGGAAAAATAAATATGCGGCGATGCAAATGCACTCATTTATGATGGAAAATGACTGCCTCTAAGCTACTTAAACAACTGTCTCTGCTTATTCAATAAGGAAATGTGAACAATCTTATTTAACATAGTACTTCAGAATGGGAAAAAAAATGCGGCGATGCATTCATTTCTGAAGAAAAGTGAATGCCTCTCCGTTACTTAAAATACAGTGTCTCTCTATTATTATAGAGATGTGAAAGAAGGAAAAACAAAAGTTCTTATCCAGCATGCTCCTGGAGAAGAAGAGAAATAAATATGTGGCGATGCATTCATTTATGATGGAAAATGAATGCCTCTCAGCTACTTAAACAACTGACACTCTTTATTCAAGAAGGAAATGTGAAAAATCTTTTTCAACACACTACTTCAGAATAGGAAAAAAAATATGCGGCGATTCATTCATTTCTGAAGAAAAGTTAATTTCTCCCCATTACTTAAAGTACTGTGTCTCTGAATTATTATAGAGATATGCAAGAAGGAAAAACAAAAATTCTTATTCAACATGCTCCTGGAGAAAAGGAAAAATAAATAAGCGGCGAGGAATTCATTTATGATGGAAAATGAATGCCTCTCAGCTACTTAAACATCTGACACTCTTTATTCAATAAGGAAATGTGAACAATCTTTTTCAACACACTACTTCAAAATAGGAAAAAAAAATATGCTGCGATTCATTCATTTCTGAAGAAAAGTTAATTTCTCCCCGTTACTTAAAGTACAGTGTCTCTGAATTATTATAGAGATATGCAAGAAGGAAAAACAAAAATTCTTATCCAGTATGCTCCTGGAGAAGAAGAGAAATAAATATGCGGCGATGCATTCATTTATGATGGAAAATGAATGCCTCTCAGCTACTTAAAGAACTGTCACTCTTTATTCAAGAAGGAAATGTGAACAATCTTTTTCAACACACTACTTCAGAATAGGAAAAAAAAAGAAGCGGCGATGCATTCATTTCTGAAGAAAAGTGATTGCCTCTCGGTTACTTAAAATACAGTGTCTCTCTATTAATATAGAGATGTGAAAGAAGGAAAATCGAAAATTCTTATCCAGCATGCTCCTGGAGAAGAGGAAAAATAAATATGCTGCGATGCATTCATTTATGATGGAAAATGAATAACTCTCAGCTACTTAAAGAACTGTCACTCATGATTGAAGAAGAAAATGTGGACAATCTTTTACAACACATTACTTCAGAATCGGGAAAAAAATACGGCGATGCATTCATTTCTGAAGAAAAGTGAATGCCTCTCCGTTACTTAAAATGCAGTGACCCTCTAATATTATAGAGACGTGAAAGAAGGAAAATTGAAAATTCTTATCCAGCATGCTCCTGGAGAAGAGGAAAATTAAATATGCGGCGATGCATGCGGCGATGCAAATGCACTCATTTATGATGGAAAATGACTGCCTCTAAGCTACTTAAACAACTGTCTCTGCTTATTCAATAAGGAAATGTGAACAATCTTATTTAACATAGTACTTCAGAATGGAAAAAAAAATGCGGCGATATATTCATTTCTGAAGAAAAGTGAATGCCTCTCCGTTACTTAAAATACAGTGTCTCTCTATTATTATAGAGATGTGGAAGAAGGAAAAACAAAAATTCTTATCCAGCATGCTCCTGGAGAAGAAGAGAAATAAATATGTGGCGATGCATTCATTTATGATGGAAAATGAAGGCCTCTCAGCTACTTAAAGAACTGTCACTCTTTATTGAAGAAGGAAATGTGAACAATCTTCTTCAACACACTACTTCAGAATAAGAAAAAAAAAATGCGGCGATGCATTCATTTCTGAAGAAAAGTGAATGCCTCTCCGTTACTTAAAATACAGTGTCTCTCTATTATTATAGATATGTGAAAGAAGGAAAATCGAAAATTCTTATCCAGCATGCTCCTGGAGAAGAGGAAAAATAAATAAGCGGCGATGCATTCATTTATCATGGAAAATGAATGCCTCTCAGCTACTTAAACAACTGACACTCTTTATTAGAGAAGGAAATGTGAAAAATCTTTTTCAACACACTACTTCAGAATAGGAAAAAAAGAAGCGGCGATGCATTCATTTCTGAAGAAAAGTGAATGCCTCTCCGTTACTTAAAATACAGTGTCTCTCTATTACTATTGAGATGTGAAAGAAGGAAAATCGAAAATTCTTATCCAGCATGCTCCTGGAGAAGAGAAAAAAATAAAACAGCGGTGATGCATTCATTTATGATGGAAAATGAATGCCTCTCAGCTACTTAAAGGAAATGTCACTCTTTGTTGAAGAAGGAAATGTGAACAATCTTTTTCAACACACTACTTCAGGATAGGAAAAAAAATATGCGGCGATTCATTCATTTCTAAAGAAAAGTGAATGCCTCTCCGTTACTTAAAATACAGTGTCTCTCTATTATTATAGATATGTGAAAGAAGGAAAAACAAAAATTCTTATCCAGCATGCTCCTGGAGAAGAGGAGAAATAAATATGTGGCGATGCATTCATTTATGATGGAAAATGAAGGCCTCTCAGCTACTTAAAGAACTGTCACTCTTTATTGAAGAAGGAAATGTGAACAATCTTCTTCAACACACTACTTCAGAATAAGAAAAAAAAAATGCGGCGATGCATTCATTTCTGAAGAAAAGTGAATGCCTCTCCGTTACTTAAAATACAGTGTCTCTCTATTATTATAGATATGTGAAAGAAGGAAAAACAAAAATTCTTATCCAGCATGCTCCTGGAGAAGAGGAGAAATAAATATGCGGCGATGGATTCATTTATGATGGAAAATGAATGCCTCTGAGCTACTTAAACAACTGTCACTCTTTATTGAAGAAGGAAATGTGAACAATCTTTTTCAACACATTACTTCAGAATAGGAAAAAAAAGCGGCAATGCATTCATTTCTGAAGAAAAGTGAATACCTCTCGGTTACTTAAAATACAGTGGTTCTCTATTATTATAGAGATGTGAAAGAAGGGAAATCGAAAATTCTTATCCAACATGCTCCTGGAGAAGAGGAAAAATAAATATGCGGCGATGCATTCATTTATGATAGAAAATGAATGCCTCTCAGCTACTTAAAGAACTGTCACTCTTTATTCAAGAAGGAATTGTGAACAATCTTATTCCACATACTACTTCAGAATAGGAAAAAAAATATGCGGCGATTCATTCATTTCTGAAGAAAAAAGAATTTCTCCCCGTTACTTAAAATACAGTATCTTTGAATTATTATAGAGATATGCAAGAAGGAAAAACAAAAATTCTTATCCAGTATGCTCCTGGAAAAGAGGAGAAATAAATATGCGGCGATGCATTCATTTATGATAGAAAAAGAATGCCTCTCAGCTACTTAAAGAACTGCCACTCTTTATTCAAGAAGGAAATGTCGACAATCTTTCTCAACACATTACTTCAGAATAGGGGGGGGGGGGGATGCGGCGATGCATTCATTTCTGAAGAAAAGTGAATGCCTCTCCGTTACTTAAAATGCAGTGTCCCTCTATTATTATAGAGATGTGAAAGGAGGAAAATCGAAAATTCTTATCCAGCATGCTCATGGAGAAGAGGAAAAATAAATATTTGGCGATGCACTCATTTATGATGGAAAATGAATGCCTCTAAGCTACTTAAACAACTGTCACTACTTATTCAATAAGGAAATGTGAACAATCTTATTTAACATACTACTTCAGAATGGGAAAAAAATGCGGCGATGCATTCGTTTCTGAAGAAAAGTGAATGCCTCTCCGTTACTTAAAATACAGTAAATACAGTGTCTCTCTATTATTATAGAGATGCGAAAGAAGGAAAATCGAAAATTCTTATCCAGCATGCTCCTGGAGAAGAGGAAAAATAAATATGCGGCGATGCATTCATTTATGATGGAAAATGAATGCCTCTCAGCTACTTAAAGAACTGTCACTCTTTATTCAAGAAGGAAATGTGAACAATCTTTTTCAACACACTACTTCAGAATAGGAAAAAAAAATGCGGCGATGCATTCATTTCTGAAGAAAAGTGAATGCCTCTCCGTTACTTAAGATACAGTGTCTCTATTATTATAGAGATGTGAAAGAAAGAAAATCGAAAATTCTTATCCGGCATGCTCCGGGAGAAGAACAAAAACTAGAAAACAGGAATTCCGCTTTTTCAGAATTTAGTGTCGCCCACGATGAAAAAAAATATATGTATATATAAATAGTACAAAACGCATTTCAAATTAAAAACTTAAAGCAGAAGCTTTTATTTTATGTAAAATGACGTCATTCGCATCCGCTTAAGAATTCCACATTTACGATCCACTCTTAAACATCTACTGTAAGGCATGCTTAGGCCATTAGTATAGCGGAATAATGGATCAAAATGGAGCACAAATGGAGCAAAAAGATGCTGTCATTAAAAATACTCAAAAAAAATGCTAACTAATGATTTATTTGTTTGTAACATTAATTTAGATACTTAAAATTAAATGTAGTTTATAATAGCTCCATGTTTTAACAGAAATCATTCGTTTATATATTGTTTCAAAATAGCACGTATTTTAATTACATTTTCTTTCCGTTGTTATAAGAAAATGGCAACAAAAGTATATAATTACTATTTTACCACTATTTTTCCTTTACTATCCACAGAAAATGGAGTACTTCTGTTGCAAAAATTTAGCAAAAGGCTCTAGAAACTACAAAAATTTAATATTTCAAAAATAAATTGAGATACAGTTTTCAAACAAATTGCATTTAAAAGTACATTTTTTTCCCAATACCACAATATAAAAATTAAAAATGTGCGATGCCTAGAAGTTTAGAAAATTGCTATAGAGTATTTAATCGTACAATGATACATATGTTTTGTTTTATGGCTGGCTTCTGTAACTTAGCGTTATTTTTTGGAGACGACACAAAATAAGCTGCAGAAATAAAATACCATACCTGGGGCTAATAAATAAGCGACGATGCATTCATTCATGATGGAAAATGAATGCCTTCCTGCTGCTAAAAGAACCGCCACTCTTTATTCAAGAAGGAAATGTGAACAATCTTATTCAAATTATGTACTACTTTAGAATAGGAAAAAAAAAATGAGGCGATGCAATCATTTCAGAAGGAAAGTGAATGCCACTCCGTTGCTTAAACTACAGTGTGTTAGAATTATTATAGATATATGGAAGATGGAAAATAGGAAAAATAAATATGCGGCGATGCATTAGTTTCTAATGGAAAATGAATGCCACTCCGCTGCTTAGAGAACTATCTCTCTTTATTCAAGAAGGAAATGTGAACAATCCTATTCAATGTGCTACATCAGAATAGAAAAAAATGCAGCGATGCATTCATTTTTAAAGAAAACTGAATGCCTCTCCGTTGCTTAAAGTACAGTGTCTCTTTGTATAATTATAGAGATATCAAAGAAGAAAAATCGAAAATTCTTATTCAATAAACTACTTGAGAAAAAGAAAAATAATTATGCGTCGATGCATTCATTTCTGACGGAAAATGAATGCCCCTCCGCTGCTTAAAATCTGTCTCTCTGAATAATTGTAGAAATACTCAAGACGGAAATGTGAACAATCTTATTCAACGTTCTACTTCAGAATAGGGAAAAAATAATATGCGTCAACGCATTCATTTCTGAAGACAAGTGAATGCCTCTCCGTGGATTAAAGTACATTGTCTCTGAATTATTATAGAGATATGCAAGAAGGAAAAGTGGAAAAATAAATATGCGGCGATGCATTTCTGATAGAAAATGAATGCCTCGTCGTTACTTAAAGAACTGTCCCACTGAATAAATATGGAGACATTCAAGAAGGAAATGTGAAAAATCTTTTTCAACACACTACTTCAGAATAGAAAAAAAAAAAATATGCGGCGATTCATTCATTTCTGAATAAAAGTTAATTTCTCCCCATTACTTAAAGTACTGTGTCTCTGAATTATTATATAGATATGCAAGAAGGAAAATCGAAAATTCTTATCCAGCATGCTCATGGAGAAGAGGAAAAATAAATAAGCGGCGAGGGATTCATTTATGATGGAAAATGAATGCCTCTCAGCTACTTAAAGAACTGTCACTCTTTATTCAAGAAGGAAATGTGAACAATCTTTTTCAACACACTACTTCAGAATAGGAAAAAAAGAAGCGGCGATGCATTTATTTCTGAAGAAAAGTGAATGCGTCTCCGTTACTTAAAATACAGTGTCTCTCTATTACTATTGAGATGTGAAAGAAGGAAAATCGAAAATTCTTATCCAGCATGCTCCTGGAGAAGAGAAAAAAATAAAACAGCGGTGATGCATTCATTTATGATGGAAAATGAATGCCTCTCAGCTACTTAAAGAACTTTCACTCATGATTGAAGAAGGAAATGTGCACAATCTTTTTCAACACACTACTTCAGGATAGGAAAAAAAATATGCGGCGATTCATTCATTTCTAAAGAAAAG
Source organism: Maratus speciosus (assembly GCA_963932465.1). Lineage (NCBI taxonomy): Eukaryota > Metazoa > Arthropoda > Arachnida > Araneae > Salticidae > Maratus > Maratus speciosus. The sequence goes on from OZ010794.1 coordinate 88,250,858, forward strand.
TGAATTTCTCCCAGTTTCATAAAGTACAGTGTCTCTGAATTATTACAGAGATATGCAAGAAGGAAAAACAAAAATTCTTATCCATCATGCTCCTGGAGAAGAGGAGAAATAAATATGCGGCGATGGATTCATTTATGATGGAAAATGAATGCCTCTGAGCTACTTAAACAACTGTCACTCTTTATTGAAGAAGGAAATGTGAACAATCTTTTTCAACACATTACTTCAGAATAGGAAAAAAAAAAGCGGCAATGCATTCATTTCTGAAGAAAAGTGAATACCTCTCGGTTACTTAAAATACAGTGGTTCTCTATTATTATAGAGATGTCAAAGAAGGGAAATCGAAAATTCTTATCCAACATGCTCCTGGAGAAGAGGAAAAATAAATATGCAGCGATGCATTCATTTATGATAGAAAATGAATGCCTCTCAGCTACTTAAAGAACTGTCACTCTTTATTCAAGAAGGAATTGTGAACAATCTTATTCCACATACTACTTCAGAATAGGAAAAAAAATATGCGGCGATTCATTCATTTCTGAAGAAAAAAGAATTTCTCCCCGTTACTTAAAATACAGTATCTTTGAATTATTATAGAGATATGCAAGAAGGAAAAACAAAAATTCTTATCCAGTATGCTCCTGGAAAAGAAGAGAAATAAATATGCGGCGATGCATTCATTTATGATAGAAAAAGAATGCCTCTCAGCTACTTAAAGAACTGCCACTCTTTATTCAAGAAGGAAATGTCGACAATCTTTCTCAACACATTACTTCAGAATAGGGGGGGGGGATGCGGCGATGCATTCATTTCTGAAGAAAAGTGAATGCCTCTCCGTTACTTAAAATGCAGTGTCCCTCTATTATTATAGAGATGTGAAAGGAGGAAAATCGAAAATTCTTATCCAGCATGCTCATGGAGAAGAGGAAAAATAAATATTTGGCGATGCACTCATTTATGATGGAAAATGAATGCCTCTAAGCTACTTAAACAACTGTCACTACTTATTCAATAAGGAAATGTGAACAATCTTATTTAACATACTACTTCAGAATGGGAAAAAAATGCGGCGATGCATTCGTTTCTGAAGAAAAGTGAATGCCTCTCCGTTACTTAAAATACAGTAAATACAGTGTCTCTCTATTATTATAGAGATGCGAAAGAAGGAAAATCGAAAATTCTTATCCAGCATGCTCCTGGAGAAGAGGAAAAATAAATATGCGGCGATGCATTCATTTATGATGGAAAATGAATGCCTCTCAGCTACTTAAAGAACTGTCACTCTTTATTCAAGAAGGAAATGTGAACAATCTTTTTCAACACACTACTTCAGAATAGGAAAAAAAAAATGCGGCGATGCATTCATTTCTGAAGAAAAGTGAATGCCTCTCCGTTACTTAAGATACAGTGTCTCTATTATTATAGAGATGTGAAAGAAAGAAAATCGAAAATTCTTATCCGGCATGCTCCGGGAGAAGAACAAAAACTAGAAAACAGGAATTCCGCTTTTTCAGAATTTAGTGTCGCCCACGATGAAAAAAAATATATGTATATATAAATAGTACAAAACGCATTTCAAATTAAAAACTTAAAGCAGAAGCTTTTATTTTATGTAGAATGACGTCATTCGCATCCGCTTAAGAATTCCACATTTACGATCCACTCTTAAACATCTACTGTGAGGTATGCTTAGGCCATTAGTATAGCGGAATAATGGATCAAAATGGAGCACAAATGGAGCAAAAAGATGCTGTCATTAAAAATACTCAAAAAAAATGCTAACTAATGATTTATTTGTTTGTAACATTAATTTAGATACTTAAAATTAAATGTAGTTTATAATAGCTCCATGTTTTAACAGAAATCATTCGTTTATATATTGTTTCAAAATAGCACGTATTTTAATTACATTTTCTTTCCGTTGTTATAAGAAAATGGCAACAAAAGTATATAATTACTATTTTACCACTATTTTTCCTTTACTATCCACAGAAAATGGAGTACTTCTGTTGCAAAAATTTTGCAAAAGGCTCTAGAAACTACAAAAATTTAATATTTCAAAAATAAATTGAGATACAGTTTTCAAACAAATTGCATTTAAAAGTACATTTTTTTCCCAATACCACAATATAAAAATTAAAAATGTGCGATGCCTAGAAGTTTAGAAAATTGCTATAGAGTATTTAATCGTACAATGATACATATGTTTTGTTTTATGGCTGGCTTCTGTAACTTAGCGTTATTTTTTGGAGACGACACAAAATAAGCTGCAGAAATAAAATACCATACCTGGGGCTAATAAATAAGCGACGATGCATTCATTCATGATGGAAAATGAATGCCTTCCTGCTGCTAAAAGAACCGTCACTCTTTATTCAAGAAGGAAATGTGAACAATCTTATTCAACATATGTACTACTTTAGAATAGGAAAAAAAAATGAGGCGATGCAATCATTTCAGAAGGAAAGTGAATGCCACTCCGTTGCTTAAACTACAGTGTGTTAGAATTATTATAGATATATGGAAGATGGAAAATAGGAAAAATAAATATGCGGCGATGCATTAGTTTCTAATGGAAAATGAATGCCACTCCGCTGCTTAGAGAACTATCTCTCTTTATTCAAGAAGGAAATGTGAACAATCCTATTCAATGTGCTACATCAGAATAGAAAAAAATGCAGCGATGCATTCATTTTTAAAGAAAACTGAATGCCTCTCCGTTGCTTAAAGTACAGTGTCTCTTTGTATAATTATAGAGATATCAAAGAAGAAAAATCGAAAATTCTTATTCAATAAACTACTTGAGAAAAAGAAAAATAATTATGCGTCGATGCATTCATTTCTGACGGAAAATGAATGCCCCTCCGCTGCTTAAAATCTGTCTCTCTGAATAATTGTAGAAATACTCAAGACGGAAATGTGAACAATCCTATTCAACGTTCTACTTCAGAATAGGGAAAAAATAATATGCGTCAATGCATTCATTTCTGAAGACAAGTGAATGCCTCTCCGTGGATTAAAGTACATTGTCTCTGAATTATTATAGAGATATGCAAGAAGGAAAAGTGGAAAAATAAATATGCGGCGATGCGTTTCTGATAGAAAATGAATGCCTCGTCGTTACTTAAAGAACTGTCCCACTGAATAAATATGGAGACATTCAAGAAGGAAATGTGAACAATCTTATTCAACATACTACTTCAGAATAGGAAAGAATATATGCGGCGATTCATTCATTTCTGAAGGAAGGTGATTGCTTCTCCGTTGCTTAAAGTGCACTGTCTCTCAATTAATATAGAGAGATATGTAAGAAGGAAAAGAGAAAAAAAAATATGCGGTGATGCATTCATTTCTGATGGAAAATGAATGCCTCTCCGCTGCTTAAAGATCTGTCACTCTTTATTCAAGAAGGAAATATGAACAATCTTATTCAACATACTACTTAAAATAAGAAAAAAAAAATGCGGCGATTCATTCATTTCTGAAGAAAAGTGAATTTCTCCCCGTTACTTAAAGTACAGTGTCTCTGAATTATTATAGAGATATGCAAGAAGGAAAAACAAAAATTCTTATACAGCATGCTCCTGGAGAAGAGGAGAAATAAATATGCGGCGATGCATTCATTTATGATGGAAAATGAATGCCTCTCAGCTACTTAAAGAACTGTTACTCTTTATTCAAGAAGAAAATGTGAACAATCTTATTCAACATACTACTTCAGAACAGGAAAAAAAAATATGCGGCGATTCATTCATTTCTGAAGAAAAGTGAATTTCTCCCCGTTACTTAAAGTACAGTGTCTCTGAATTATTATAGAGATATGCAATAAGGAAAAACAAAAATTCTTATCCAGCATGCTCCTGGAGAAGAGGGGAAAGAAATATGCGGCGATGCATTCATTTATGATGGAAAATGAATGCCTCTCAGCTACTTAAAGAACTGTTACTCTTTATTCAAGAAGGAAATGTGAACAATCTTATTTAACATAGTACTTCAGAATGGAAAAAAAAAATGCGCGATGCATTCATTTCTGAAGAAAAGTGAATGCCTCTCCGTTACTTAAAATACAGTGTCTCTCTATTATTATAGAGATGTGAAAGAAGGAAAATCGAAAATTCTTATCCAGCATGCTCCTGGAGAAGAGGTAAAATATATAAGCGGCGATGCATTCATTTATGATGGAAAATGAATGCCTCTCAGCTACTTAAACAACTGACACTCTTTATTCAAGAAGGAAATGTGAACAATCTTTTTCAACACACTACTTCAGAATAGGAAAAAAAATATGCGGCGATTCATTCATTTCTGAAGAAAAGTGAATTTCTCCCCGTTACTTAAAGTACAGTGTCTCTGAAATATTAAAGAAATATGCAAGAAGGAAAAACAAAAATTCTTATCCAGAATGCTCTTGGAGAAGAGGAAAAAGAAATATGCGGCGATGCATTCATTTATGATGGAAAATGAATGCCTCTCAGCTACTTAAAGAACTGTTACTTTTTATTCAAGAAGAAAATGTGAACAATCTTATTCAACATACTACTTCAGAACAGGAAAAAAAATATGCGGCGATTCATTCATTTCTGAAGAAAAGTGAATTTCTCCCCGTTACTTAAAGTACAGTGTCTCTGAATTATTATAGAGATATGCAAGAAGGAAAAACAAAAATTCTTATCCAGCATGCTCCTGGAGAAGAGGAGAAATAAATATGCGGCGATGCATTCATTTATGATGGAAAATGAATGCCTCTCAGCTACTTAAAGGACTGTCACTCTTTATTCAAGAAGAAAATGTGGACAATCTTATTCAACATACTACTTCAGAACAGGAAAAAAAAAATGCGGCGATTCATTCATTTCTGAAGAAAAGTGAATTTCTCCCCGTTACTTAAAGTACAGTTTCTCTGAATTATTATAGAGATATGCAAGAAGGAAAAACAAAAATTCTTATCCAGCATGCTCCTCGAGAAGAGGAGAAATAAATATGCGGCGATGCATTCATTTATGATGGAAAATGAGTGCCTCTCAGCTACTTAAAGAACTGTTACTCTTTATTCAAGAAGGAAATGTGAACAATCTTTTTCAACACACTACTTCAGAATAGGAAAAAAAATATGCGGCGATTCATTCATTTCTGAAGAAAAGTGAATTTCTCATCGTTACTTAAAGTACAGTGTCTCTGAATTAGTAAAGAGATATGCAAGAAGGAAAAACAAAAATTCTTATCCAGCATGCTCTTGGAGAAGAGGAGAAATAAATATGCGGCGATGCATTCATTTATGATGAAAAATGAATGCCTCTCAGCTACTTAAAGGACTGTTACTCTTTATTCAAGAAGAAAATGTGAACAATCTTATTCAACATACTACTTCAGAACAGGAAAAAAAAAATGCGGCGATGCATTCATTTCTGAAGAAAAGTTAATGCCTCTCGGTTACTTAAAATACAGTGTCTCTCTATTAATATAGAGATAAGAAAGAAGGAAAATCGAAAATTCTTATCCAGCATGGTCCTGGAGAAGAGGAAAAATAAATATGCGGCGATGCATTCATTTATGATGGATAATGAATACCTCTCAGCTACTTAAAGAACTGTCACTCATGATTGAAGAAGGAAATGTGGACAATCTTTTACAACACATTACTTCAGAATCGGGAAAAAAATACGGCGATGCATTCATTTCTGAAGAAAAGTGAATGCCTCTCCGTTACTTAAAATGCAATGACCCTCTATTATTATAGAGATGTGAAAGAAGGAAAATAGAAAATTCTTATCCAGCATGCTCCTGGAGAAGAGGAAAAATAAATATGCGGCGATGCAAATGCACTCATTTATGATGGAAAATGACTGCCTCTAAGCTACTTAAACAACTGTCTCTGCTTATTCAATAAGGAAATGTGAACAATCTTATTTAACATAGTACTTCAGAATGGGGAAAAAAATGCGGCGATGCATTCATTTCTGAAGAAAAGTGAATGCCTCTCCGTTACTTAAAATACAGTGTCTCTCTATTATTATAGAGATGTCAAAGAAGGAAAAACAAAAATTCTTATCCAGCATGCTCCTGGAGAAGAAGAGAAATAAATATGTGGCGATGCATTCATTTATGATGGAAAATGAATGCCTCTCAGCTACTTAAACAACTGACACTCTTTATTCAAGAAGGAAATGTGAAAAATCTTTTTCAACACACTACTTCAGAATAGGAAAAAAAAATATGCGGCGATTCATTCATTTCTGAAGAAAAGTTAATTTCTCCCCATTACTTAAAGTACTGTGTCTCTGAATTATTATAGAGACATGCAAGAAGGAAAAACAAAAATTCTTATTCAACATGCTCCTGGAGAAAAGGAAAAATAAATAAGCGGCGAGGAATTCATTTATGATGGAAAATGAATGCCTCTCAGCTACTTAAACATCTGACACTCTTTATTCAATAAGGAAATGTGAACAATCTTTTTCAACACACTACTTCAAAATAGGAAAAAAAAATATGCGGCGATTCATTCATTTCTGAAGAAAAGTTAATTTCTCCCCGTTACTTAAAGTACAGTGTCTCTGAATTATTATAGAGATATGCAAGAAGGAAAAACAAAAATTCTTATCCAGTATGCTCCTGGAGAAGAAGAGAAATAAATATGTGGCGATGCATTCATTTATGATGGAAAATGAATGCCTCTCAGCTACTTAAAGAACTGTCACTCTTTATTCAAGAAGGAAATGTGAACAATCTTTTTCAACACACTACTTCAGAATAGGAAAAAAAAGAAGCGGCGATGCATTCATTTCTGAAGAAAAGTGATTGCCTCTCGGTTACTTAAAATACAGTGTCTCTCTATTAATATAGAGATGTGAAAGAAGGAAAATCGAAAATTCTTATCCAGCATGCTCCTGGAGAAGAGGAAAAATAAATATGCTGCGATGCATTCATTTATGATGGAAAATGAATAACTCTCAGCTACTTAAAGAACTGTCACTCATGATTGAAGAAGGAAATGTGGACAATCTTTTACAACACATTACTTCAGAATCGGGAAAAAAATACGGCGATGCATTCATTTCTGAAGAAAAGTGAATGCCTCTCCGTTACTTAAAATGCAGTGACCCTCTATTATTATAGAGATGTGAAAGAAGGAAAATTGAAAATTCTTATCCAGCATGCTCCTGGAGAAGAGGAAAAATAAATATGCGGCGATGCATGCGGCGATGCAAATGCACTCATTTATGATGGAAAATGACTGCCTCTAAGCTACTTAAACAACTGTCTCTGCTTATTCAATAACAAAATGTGAACAATCTTATTTAACATAGTACTTCAGAATGGAAAAAAAATGCGGCGATATATTCATTTCTGAAGAAAAGTGAATGCCTCTCCGTTACTTAAAATACAGTGTCTCTCTATTATTATAGAGATGTGAAAGAAGGAAAAACAAAAATTCTTATCCAGCATGCTCCTGGAGAAGAAGAGAAATAAATATGTGGCGATGCATTCATTTATGATGGAAAATGAATGCCTCTCAGCTACTTAAAGAACTGTCACTCTTTATTGAAGAAAGAAATGTGAACAATCTTCTTCAACACACTACTTCAGAATAAGAAAAAAAAAATGCGGCGATGCATTCATTTCTGAAGAAAAGTGAATGCCTCTCCGTTACTTAAAATACAGTGTCTCTCTATTATTATAGATATGTGAAAGAAGGAAAATCGAAAATTCTTATCCAGCATGCTCCTGGAGAAGAGGAAAAATAAATAAGCGGCGATGCATTCATTTATCATGGAAAAGGAATGCCTCTCAGCTACTTAAACAACTGACACTCTTTATTAGAGAAGGAAATGTGAAAAATCTTTTTCAACACACTACTTCAGAATAGGAAAAAAAGAAGCGGCGATGCATTCATTTCTGAAGAAAAGTGAATGCCTCTCCGTTACTTAAAATACAGTGTATCTCTATTACTATTGAGATGTGAAAGAAGGAAAATCGAAAATTCTTTTCCAGCATGCTCCTGGAGAAGAGAAAAAAATAAAACAGCGGTGATGCATTCATTTATGATGGAAAATGAATGCCTCTCAGCTACTTAAAGGAAATGTCACTCTTTGTTGAAGAAGGAAATGTGAACAATCTTTTTCAACACACTACTTCAGGATAGGAAAAAAAATATGCGGCGATTCATTCATTTCTAAAGAAAAGTTAATTTCTCCCAGTTTCATAAAGTACAGTGTCTCTGAATTATTACAGAGATATGCAAGAAGGAAAAACAAAAATTCTTATCCAGCATGCTCCTGGAGAAGAGGAGAAATAAATATGCGGCGATGGATTCATTTATGATGGAAAATGAATGCCTCTCCGTTGCTTAAAGTACAGTGTCTCTTTGTATAATTATACAGATATCAAAGAAGAAAAATCGAAAATTCTTATTCAATAAACTACTTGAGAAAAAGAAAAATAATTATGCGTCGATGCATTCATTTCTGACGGAAAATGAATGCCCCTCCGCTGCTTAAAATCTGTCTCTCTGAATAATTGTAGAAATACTCAAGACGGAAATGTGAACAATCTTATTCAACGTTCTACTTCAGAATAGGGAAAAAATAATATGCGTCAATGCATTCATTTCTGAAGACAAGTGAATGCCTCTCCGTGGATTAAAGTACATTGTCTCTGAATTATTATAGAGATATGCAAGAAGGAAAAGTGGAAAAATAAATATGCGGCGATGCATTTCTGATAGAAAATGAATGCCTCGTCGTTACTTAAAGAACTGTCCCACTGAATAAATATGGAGACATTCAAGAAGGAAATGTGAAAAATCTTTTTCAACACACTACTTCAGAATAGAAAAAAAAAAATATGCGGCGATTCATTCATTTCTGAAGAAAAGTTAATTTCTCCCCATTACTTAAATTACTGTGTCTCTGAATTATTATATAGATATGCAAGAAGGAAAATCGAAAATTCTTATCCAGCATGCTCATGGAGAAGAGGAAAAATAAATAAGCGGCGAGGAATTCATTTATGATGGAAAATGAATGCCTCTCAGCTACTTAAAGAACTGTCACTCTTTATTCAAGAAGGAAATGTGAACAATCTTTTTCAACACACTACTTCAGAATAGGAAAAAAAGAAGCGGCGATGCATTTATTTCTGAAGAAAAGTGAATGCCTCTCCGTTACTTAAAATACAGTGTCTCTGAATTATTATAGAGACATGCAAGAAGGAAAAACAAAAATTCTTATTCAACATGCTCCTGGAGAAAAGGAAAAATAAATAAGCGGCGAGGAATTCATTTATGATGGAAAATGAATGCCTCTCAGCTACTTAAACATCTGACACTCTTTATTCAATAAGGAAATGTGAACAATCTTTTTCAACACACTACTTCAAAATAGGAAAAAAAAATATGCGGCGATTCATTCATTTCTGAAGAAAAGTTAATTTCTCCCCGTTACTTAAAGTACAGTGTCTCTGAATTATTATAGAGATGTCAAAGAAGGAAAAACAAAAATTCTTATCCAGCATGCTCCTGGAGAAGAAGAGAAATAAATATGTGGCGATGCATTCATTTATGATGGAAAATGAATGCCTCTCAGCTACTTAAAGAACTGTCACTCTTTATTCAAGAAGGAAATGTGAACAATCTTTTTCAACACACTACTTCAGAATAGGAAAAAAAAGAAGCGGCGATGCATTCATTTCTGAAGAAAAGTGATTGCCTCTCGGTTACTTAAAATACAGTGTCTCTCTATTAATATAGAGATGTGAAAGAAGGAAAATCGAAAATTCTTATCCAGCATGCTCCTGGAGAAGAGGAAAAATAAATATGCTGCGATGCATTCATTTATGATGGAAAATGAATAACTCTCAGCTACTTAAAGAACTGTCACTCATGATTGAAGAAGGAAATGTGGACAATCTTTTACAACACATTACTTCAGAATCGGGAAAAAAATACGGCGATGCATTCATTTCTGAAGAAAAGTGAATGCCTCTCCGTTACTTAAAATGCAGTGACCCTCTATTATTATAGAGATGTGAAAGAAGGAAAATTGAAAATTCTTATCCAGCATGCTCCTGGAGAAGAGGAAAAATAAATATGCGGCGATGCATGCGGCGATGCAAATGCACTCATTTATGATGGAAAATGACTGCCTCTAAGCTACTTAAACAACTGTCTCTGCTTATTCAATAAGAAAATGTGAACAATCTTATTTAACATAGTACTTCAAAATGGAAAAAAAATGCGGCGATATATTCATTTCTGAAGAAAAGTGAATGCCTCTCCGTTACTTAAAATACAGTGTCTCTCTATTATTATAGAGATGTGAAAGAAGGAAAAACAAAAATTCTTATCCAGCATGCTCCTGGAGAAGAAGAGAAAAAAATATGTGGCGATGCATTCATTTATGATGGAAAATGAATGCCTCTCAGCTACTTAAAGAACTGTCACTCTTTATTGAAGAAAGAAATGTGAACAATCTTCTTCAACACACTACTTCAGAATAAGAAAAAAAAAATGCGGCGATGCATTCATTTCTGAAGAAAAGTGAATGCCTCTCCGTTACTTAAAATACAGTGTCTCTCTATTATTATAGATATGTGAAAGAAGGAAAATCGAAAATTCTTATCCAGCATGCTCCTGGAGAAGAGGAAGAATAAATAAGCGGCGATGCATTCATTTATCATGGAAAAGGAATGCCTCTCAGCTACTTAAACAACTGACACTCTTTATTAGAGAAGGAAATGTGAAAAATCTTTTTCAACACACTACTTCAGAATAGGAAAAAAAGAAGCGGCGATGCATTCATTTCTGAAGAAAAGTGAATGCCTCTCCGTTACTTAAAATACAGTGTATCTCTATTACTATTGAGATGTGAAAGAAGGAAAATCGAAAATTCTTATCCAGCATGCTCCTGGAGAAGAGAAAAAAATAAAACAGCGGTGATGCATTCATTTATGATGGAAAATGAATGCCTCTCAGCTACTTAAAGGAAATGTCACTCTTTGTTGAAGAAGGAAATGTGAACAATCTTTTTCAACACACTACTTCAGGATAGGAATAAAAATATGCGGCGATTCATTCATTTCTAAAGAAAAGTTAATTTCTCCCAGTTTCATAAAGTACAGTGTCTCTGAATTATTACAGAGATATGCAAGAAGGAAAAACAAAAATTCTTATCCAGCATGCTCCTGGAGAAGAGGAGAAATAAATATGCGGCGATGGATTCATTTATGATGGAAAATGAATGCCTCTCCGTTGCTTAAAGTACAGTGTCTCTTTGTATAATTATACAGATATCAAAGAAGAAAAATCGAAAATTCTTATTCAATAAACTACTTGAGAAAAAGAAAAATAATTATGCGTCGATGCATTCATTTCTGACGGAAAATGAATGCCCCTCCGCTGCTTAAAATCTGTCTCTCTGAATAATTGTAGAAATACTCAAGACGGAAATGTGAACAATCTTATTCAACGTTCTACTTCAGAATAGGGAAAAAATAATATGCGTCAATGCATTCATTTCTGAAGACAAGTGAATGCCTCTCCGTGGATTAAAGTACATTGTCTCTGAATTATTATAGAGATATGCAAGAAGGAAAAGTGGAAAAATAAATATGCGGCGATGCATTTCTGATAGAAAATGAATGCCTCGTCGTTACTTAAAGAACTGTCCCACTGAATAAATATGGAGACATTCAAGAAGGAAATGTGAAAAATCTTTTTCAACACACTACTTCAGAATAGAAAAAAAAAATATGCGGCGATTCATTCATTTCTGAAGAAAAGTTAATTTCTCCCCATTACTTAAATTACTGTGTCTCTGAATTATTATATAGATATGCAAGAAGGAAAATCGAAAATTCTTATCCAGCATGCTCATGGAGAAGAGGAAAAATAAATAAGCGGCGAGGAATTCATTTATGATGGAAAATGAATGCCTCTCAGCTACTTAAAGAACTGTCACTCTTTATTCAAGAAGGAAATGTGAACAATCTTTTTCAACACACTACTTCAGAATAGGAAAAAAAGAAGCGGCGATGCATTTATTTCTGAAGAAAAGTGAATGCCTCTCCGTTACTTAAAATACAGTGTCTCTCTATTACTATTGAGATGTGAAAGAAGGAAAATCGAAAATTCTTATCCAGCATGCTCCTGGAGAAGAGAAAAAATAAAACAGCGGTGATGCATTCATTTATGATGGAAAATGAATGCCTCTCAGCTACTTAAAGGAAATGTCACTCTTTGTTGAAGAAGGAAATGTGAACAATCTTTTTCAACACACTACTTCAGGATAGGAAAAAAAATATGCGGCGATTCATTCATTTCTAAAGAAAAGTGAATTTCTCCCAGTTTCATAAAGTACAGTGTCTCTGAATTATTACAGAGATATGCAAGAAGGAAAAACAAAAATTCTTATCCAGCATGCTCCTGGAGAAGAGGAGAAATAAATATGCGGCGATGGATTCATTTATGATGGAAAATGAATGCCTCTGAGCTACTTAAACAACTGTCACTGTTTATTGAAGAAGAAAATGTGAACAATCTTTTTCAACACATTACTTCAGAATAGGAAAAAAAAAGCGGCAATGCATTCATTTCTGAAGAAAAGTGAATACCTCTCGGTTACTTAAAATACAGTGGTTCTCTATTATTATAGAGATGTGAAAGAAGGGAAATCGAAAATTCTTATCCAACATGCTCCTGGAGAAGAGGAAAAATAAATATGCGGCGATGCATTCATTTATGATAGAAAATGAATGCCTCTCAGCTACTTAAAGAACTGTCACTCTTTATTCAAGAAGGAATTGTGAACAATCTTATTCCACATACTACTTCAGAATAGGAAAAAAATATGCGGCGATTCATTCATTTCTGAAGAAAAAAGAATTTCTCCCCGTTACTTAAAATACAGTATCTTTGAATTATTATAGAGATATGCAAGAAGGAAAAACAAAAATTCTTATCCAGTATGCTCCTGGAAAAGAAGAGAAATAAATATGCGGCGATGCATTCATTTATGATAGAAAATGAATGCCTCTCAGCTACTTAAAGAACTGCCACTCTTTATTCAAGAAGGAAATGTCGACAATCTTTCTCAACACATTACTTCAGAATAGGGGGGGGGATGCGGCGATGCATTCATTTCTGAAGAAAAGTGAATGCCTCTCCGATACTTAAAATGCAGTGTCCCTCTATTATTATAGAGATGTGAAAGGAGGAAAATCAAAAATCCTTATCCAGCATGCTCATGGAGAAGAGGAAAAATAAATATTTGGCGATGCACTCATTTATGATGGAAAATGAATGCCTCTAAGCTACTTAAACAACTGTCACTACTTATTCAATAAGGAAATGTGAACAATCTTATTTAACATACTACTTCAGAATGGGAAAAAAATAAGGCGATGCATTCGTTTCTGAAGAAAAGTGAATGCCTCTCCGTTACTTAAAATACAGTAAATACAGTATCTCTCTATTATTATAGAGATGCGAAAGAAGGAAAATCGAAAATTCTTATCCAGCATGCTCCTGGAGATGAGGAAAAATAAATATGCGGCGATGCATTCATTTATGATGGAAAATGAATGCCTCTCAGCTACTTAAAGAACTGTCACTCTTTATTCAAGAAGGAAATGTGAACAATCTTTTTCAACACACTACTTCAGAATAGGAAAAAAAAGAAGCGGCGATGCATTCATTTCTGAAGAAAAGTGATTGCCTCTCGGTTACTTAAAATACAGTGTCTCTCTATTAATATAGAGATGTGAAAGAAGGAAAATCGAAAATTCTTATCCAGCATGCTCCTGGAGAAGAGGAAAAATAAATATGCTGCGATGCATTCATTTATAATGGAAAATGAATAACTCTCAGCTACTTAAAGAACTGTCACTCATGATTGAAGAAGGAAATGTGGACAATCTTTTACAACACATTACTTCAGAATCGGGAAAAAAATACGGCGATGCATTCATTTCTGAAGAAAAGTGAATGCCTCTCCGTTACTTAAAATGCAGTGACCCTCTATTATTATAGAGATGTGAAAGAAGGAAAATTGAAAATTCTTATCCAGCATGCTCCTGGAGAAGAGGAAAAATAAATATGCGGCGATGCATGCGGCGATGCAAATGCACTCATTTATGATGGAAAATGACTGCCTCTAAGCTACTTAAACAACTGTCTCTGCTTATTCAATAAGAAAATGTGAACAATCTTATTTAACATAGTACTTCAGAATGGAAAAAAAATGCGGCGATATATTCATTTCTGAAGAAAAGTGAATGCCTCTCCGTTACTTAAAATACAGTGTCTCTCTATTATTATAGAGATGTGAAAGAAGGAAAAACAAAAATTCTTATCCAGCATGCTCCTGGAGAAGAAGAGAAATAAATATGTGGCGATGCATTCATTTATGATGGAAAATGAATGCCTCTCAGCTACTTAAAGAACTGTCACTCTTTATTGAAGAAAGAAATGTGAACAATCTTCTTCAACACACTACTTCAGAATAAGAAAAAAAAAATGCGGCGATGCATTCATTTCTGAAGAAAAGTGAATGCCTCTCCGTTACTTAAAATACAGTGTCTCTCTATTATTATAGATATGTGAAAGAAGGAAAATCGAAAATTCTTATCCAGCATGCTCCTGGAGAAGAGGAAAAATAAATAAGCGGCGATGCATTCATTTATCATGGAAAATGAATGCCTCTCAGCTACTTAAACAACTGACACTCTTTATTAGAGAAGGAAATGTGAAAAATCTTTTTCAACACACTACTTCAGAATAGGAAAAAAAGAAGCGGCGATGCATTCATTTCTGAAGAAAAGTGAATGCCTCTCCGTTACTTAAAATACAGTGTATCTCTATTACTATTGAGATGTGAAAGAAGGAAAATCGAAAATTCTTATCCAGCATGCTCCTGGAGAAGAGAAAAAAATAAAACAGCGGTGATGCATTCATTTATGATGGAAAATGAATGCCTCTCAGCTACTTAAAGGAAATGTCACTCTTTGTTGAAGAAGGAAATGTGAACAATCTTTTTCAACACACTACTTCAGGATAGGAAAAAAAATATGCGGCGATTCATTCATTTCTAAAGAAAAGTTAATTTCTCCCAGTTTCATAAAGTACAGTGTCTCTGAATTATTACAGAGATATGCAAGAAGGAAAAACAAAAATTCTTATCCAGCATGCTCCTGGAGAAGAGGAGAAATAAATATGCGGCGATGGATTCATTTATGATGGAAAATGAATGCCTCTCCGTTGCTTAAAGTACAGTGTCTCTTTGTATAATTATACAGATATCAAAGAAGAAAAATCGAAAATTCTTATTCAATAAACTACTTGAGAAAAAGAAAAATAATTATGCGTCGATGCATTCATTTCTGACGGAAAATGAATGCCCCTCCGCTGCTTAAAATCTGTCTCTCTGAATAATTGTAGAAATACTCAAGACGGAAATGTGAACAATCTTATTCAACGTTCTACTTCAGAATAGGGAAAAAATAATATGCGTCAATGCATTCATTTCTGAAGACAAGTGAATGCCTCTCCGTGGATTAAAGTACATTGTCTCTGAATTATTATAGAGATATGCAAGAAGGAAAAGTGGAAAAATAAATATGCGGCGATGCATTTCTGATAGAAAATGAATGCCTCGTCGTTACTTAAAGAACTGTCCCACTGAATAAATATGGAGACATTCAAGAAGGAAATGTGAAAAATCTTTTTCAACACACTACTTCAGAATAGAAAAAAAAAATATGCGGCGATTCATTCATTTCTGAAGAAAAGTTAATTTCTCCCCATTACTTAAATTACTGTGTCTCTGAATTATTATATAGATATGCAAGAAGGAAAATCGAAAATTCTTATCCAGCATGCTCATGGAGAAGAGGAAAAATAAATAAGCGGCGAGGAATTCATTTATGATGGAAAATGAATGCCTCTCAGCTACTTAAAGAACTGTCACTCTTTATTCAAGAAGGAAATGTGAACAATCTTTTTCAACACACTACTTCAGAATAGGAAAAAAAGAAGCGGCGATGCATTTATTTCTGAAGAAAAGTGAATGCCTCTCCGTTACTTAAAATACAGTGTCTCTCTATTACTATTGAGATGTGAAAGAAGGAAAATCGAAAATTCTTATCCAGCATGCTCCTGGAGAAGAGAAAAAATAAAACAGCGGTGATGCAATCATTTATGATGGAAAATGAATGCCTCTCAGCTACTTAAAGGAAATGTCACTCTTTGTTGAAGAAGGAAATGTGAACAATCTTTTTCAACACACTACTTCAGGATAGGAAAAAAAATATGCGGCGATTCATTCATTTCTAAAGAAAAGTGAATTTCTCCCAGTTTCATAAAGTACAGTGTCTCTGAATTATTACAGAGATATGCAAGAAGGAAAAACAAAAATTCTTATCCAGCATGCTCCTGGAGAAGAGGAGAAATAAATATGCGGCGATGGATTCATTTATGATGGAAAATGAATGCCTCTGAGCTACTTAAACAACTGTCACTGTTTATTGAAGAAGAAAATGTGAACAATCTTTTTCAACACATTACTTCAGAATAGGAAAAAAAAAGCGGCAATGCATTCATTTCTGAAGAAAAGTGAATACCTCTCGGTTACTTAAAATACAGTGGTTCTCTATTATTATAGAGATGTGAAAGAAGGGAAATCGAAAATTCTTATCCAACATGCTCCTGGAGAAGAGGAAAAATAAATATGCGGCGATGCATTCATTTATGATAGAAAATGAATGCCTCTCAGCTACTTAAAGAACTGTCACTCTTTATTCAAGAAGGAATTGTGAACAATCTTATTCCACATACTACTTCAGAATAGGAAAAAAATATGCGGCGATTCATTCATTTCTGAAGAAAAAAGAATTTCTCCCCGTTACTTAAAATACAGTATCTTTGAATTATTATAGAGATATGCAAGAAGGAAAAACAAAAATTCTTATCCAGTATGCTCCTGGAAAAGAAGAGAAATAAATATGCGGCGATGCATTCATTTATGATAGAAAATGAATGCCTCTCAGCTACTTAAAGAACTGCCACTCTTTATTCAAGAAGGAAATGTCGACAATCTTTCTCAACACATTACTTCAGAATAGGGGGGGGGATGCGGCGATGCATTCATTTCTGAAGAAAAGTGAATGCCTCTCCGATACTTAAAATGCAGTGTCCCTCTATTATTATAGAGATGTGAAAGGAGGAAAATCAAAAATCCTTATCCAGCATGCTCATGGAGAAGAGGAAAAATAAATATTTGGCGATGCACTCATTTATGATGGAAAATGAATGCCTCTAAGCTACTTAAACAACTGTCACTACTTATTCAATAAGGAAATGTGAACAATCTTATTTAACATACTACTTCAGAATGGGAAAAAAATAAGGCGATGCATTCGTTTCTGAAGAAAAGTGAATGCCTCTCCGTTACTTAAAATACAGTAAATACAGTATCTCTCTATTATTATAGAGATGCGAAAGAAGGAAAATCGAAAATTCTTATCCAGCATGCTCCTGGAGATGAGGAAAAATAAATATGCGGCGATGCATTCATTTATGATGGAAAATGAATGCCTCTCAGCTACTTAAAGAACTGTCACTCTTTATTCAAGAAGGAAATGTGAACAATCTTTTTCAACACACTACTTCAGAATAGGAAAAAAAAGAAGCGGCGATGCATTCATTTCTGAAGAAAAGTGATTGCCTCTCGGTTACTTAAAATACAGTGTCTCTCTATTAATATAGAGATGTGAAAGAAGGAAAATCGAAAATTCTTATCCAGCATGCTCCTGGAGAAGAGGAAAAATAAATATGCTGCGATGCATTCATTTATGATGGAAAATGAATAACTCTCAGCTACTTAAAGAACTGTCACTCATGATTGAAGAAGGAAATGTGGACAATCTTTTACAACACATTACTTCAGAATCGGGAAAAAAATACGGCGATGCATTCATTTCTGAAGAAAAGTGAATGCCTCTCCGTTACTTAAAATGCAGTGACCCTCTATTATTATAGAGATGTGAAAGAAGGAAAATTGAAAATTCTTATCCAGCATGCTCCTGGAGAAGAGGAAAAATAAATATGCGGCGATGCATGCGGCGATGCAAATGCACTCATTTATGATGGAAAATGACTGCCTCTAAGCTACTTAAACAACTGTCTCTGCTTATTCAATAAGAAAATGTGAACAATCTTATTTAACATAGTACTTCAGAATGGAAAAAAAATGCGGCGATATATTCATTTCTGAAGAAAAGTGAATGCCTCTCCGTTACTTAAAATACAGTGTCTCTCTATTATTATAGAGATGTGAAAGAAGGAAAAACAAAAATTCTTATCCAGCATGCTCCTGGAGAAGAAGAGAAATAAATATGTGGCGATGCATTCATTTATGATGGAAAATGAATGCCTCTCAGCTACTTAAAGAACTGTCACTCTTTATTGAAGAAAGAAATGTGAACAATCTTCTTCAACACACTACTTCAGAATAAGAAAAAAAAAATGCGGCGATGCATTCATTTCTGAAGAAAAGTGAATGCCTCTCCGTTACTTAAAATACAGTGTCTCTCTATTATTATAGATATGTGAAAGAAGGAAAATCGAAAATTCTTATCCAGCATGCTCCTGGAGAAGAGGAAAAATAAATAAGCGGCGATGCATTCATTTATCATGGAAAATGAATGCCTCTCAGCTACTTAAACAACTGACACTCTTTATTAGAGAAGGAAATGTGAAAAATCTTTTTCAACACACTACTTCAGAATAGGAAAAAAAGAAGCGGCGATGCATTCATTTCTGAAGAAAAGTGAATGCCTCTCCGTTACTTAAAATACAGTGTATCTTTATTACTATTGAGATGTGAAAGAAGGAAAATCGAAAATTCTTATCCAGCATGCTCCTGGAGAAGAGAAAAAAATAAAACAGCGGTGATGCATTCATTTATGATGGAAAATGAATGCCTCTCAGCTACTTAAAGGAAATGTCACTCTTTGTTGAAGAAGGAAATGTGAACAATCTTTTTCAACACACTACTTCAGGATAGGAAAAAAAATATGCGGCGATTCATTCATTTCTAAAGAAAAGTTAATTTCTCCCAGTTTCATAAAGTACAGTGTCTCTGAATTATTACAGAGATATGCAAGAAGGAAAAACAAAAATTCTTATCCAGCATGCTCCTGGAGAAGAGGAGAAATAAATATGCGGCGATGGATTCATTTATGATGGAAAATGAATGCCTCTCCGTTGCTTAAAGTACAGTGTCTCTTTGTATAATTATACAGATATCAAAGAAGAAAAATCGAAAATTCTTATTCAATAAACTACTTGAGAAAAAGAAAAATAATTATGCGTCGATGCATTCATTTCTGACGGAAAATGAATGCCCCTCCGCTGCTTAAAATCTGTCTCTCTGAATAATTGTAGAAATACTCAAGACGGAAATGTGAACAATCTTATTCAACGTTCTACTTCAGAATAGGGAAAAAATAATATGCGTCAATGCATTCATTTCTGAAGACAAGTGAATGCCTCTCCGTGGATTAAAGTACATTGTCTCTGAATTATTATAGAGATATGCAAGAAGGAAAAGTGGAAAAATAAATATGCGGCGATGCATTTCTGATAGAAAATGAATGCCTCGTCGTTACTTAAAGAACTGTCCCACTGAATAAATATGGAGACATTCAAGAAGGAAATGTGAAAAATCTTTTTCAACACACTACTTCAGAATAGAAAAAAAAAAATATGCGGCGAATCATTCATTTCTGAAGAAAAGTTAATTTCTCCCCATTACTTAAATTACTGTGTCTCTGAATTATTATATAGATATGCAAGAAGGAAAATCGAAAATTCTTATCCAGCATGCTCATGGAGAAGAGGAAAAATAAATAAGCGGCGAGGAATTCATTTATGATGGAAAATGAATGCCTCTCAGCTACTTAAAGAACTGTCACTCTTTATTCAAGAAGGAAATGTGAACAATCTTTTTCAACACACTACTTCAGAATAGGAAAAAAAGAAGCGGCGATGCATTTATTTCTGAAGAAAAGTGAATGCCTCTCCGTTACTTAAAATACAGTGTCTCTCTATTACTATTGAGATGTGAAAGAAGGAAAATCGAAAATTCTTATCCAGCATGCTCCTGGAGAAGAGAAAAAAATAAAACAGCGGTGATGCATTCATTTATGATGGAAAATGAATGCCTCTCAGCTACTTAAAGGAAATGTCACTCTTTGTTGAAGAAGGAAATGTGAACAATCTTTTTCAACACACTACTTCAGGATAGGAAAAAAAATATGCGGCGATTCATTCATTTCTAAAGAAAAGTGAATTTCTCCCAGTTTCATAAAGTACAGTGTCTCTGAATTATTACAGAGATATGCAAGAAGGAAAAACAAAAATTCTTATCCAGCATGCTCCTGGAGAAGAGGAGAAATAAATATGCGGCGATGGATTCATTTATGATGGAAAATGAATGCCTCTGAGCTACTTAAACAACTGTCACTGTTTATTGAAGAAGAAAATGTGAACAATCTTTTTCAACACATTACTTCAGAATAGGAAAAAAAAAGCGGCAATGCATTCATTTCTGAAGAAAAGTGAATACCTCTCGGTTACTTAAAATACAGTGGTTCTCTATTATTATAGAGATGTGAAAGAAGGGAAATCGAAAATTCTTATCCAACATGCTCCTGGAGAAGAGGAAAAATAAATATGCGGCGATGCATTCATTTATGATAGAAAATGAATGCCTCTCAGCTACTTAAAGAACTGTCACTCTTTATTCAAGAAGGAATTGTGAACAATCTTATTCCACATACTACTTCAGAATAGGAAAAAAATATGCGGCGATTCATTCATTTCTGAAGAAAAAAGAATTTCTCCCCGTTACTTAAAATACAGTATCTTTGAATTATTATAGAGATATGCAAGAAGGAAAAACAAAAATTCTTATCCAGTATGCTCCTGGAAAAGAAGAGAAATAAATATGCGGCGATGCATTCATTTATGATAGAAAATGAATGCCTCTCAGCTACTTAAAGAACTGCCACTCTTTATTCAAGAAGGAAATGTCGACAATCTTTCTCAACACATTACTTCAGAATAGGGGGGGGGGATGCGGCGATGCATTCATTTCTGAAGAAAAGTGAATGCCTCTCCGATACTTAAAATGCAGTGTCCCTCTATTATTATAGAGATGTGAAAGGAGGAAAATCAAAAATCCTTATCCAGCATGCTCATGGAGAAGAGGAAAAATAAATATTTGGCGATGCACTCATTTATGATGGAAAATGAATGCCTCTAAGCTACTTAAACAACTGTCACTACTTATTCAATAAGGAAATGTGAACAATCTTATTTAACATACTACTTCAGAATGGGAAAAAAATAAGGCGATGCATTCGTTTCTGAAGAAAAGTGAATGCCTCTCCGTTACTTAAAATACAGTAAATACAGTATCTCTCTATTATTATAGAGATGCGAAAGAAGGAAAATCGAAAATTCTTATCCAGCATGCTCCTGGAGATGAGGAAAAATAAATATGCGGCGATGCATTCATTTATGATGGAAAATGAATGCCTCTCAGCTACTTAAAGAACTGTCACTCTTTATTCAAGAAGGAAATGTGAACAATCTTTTTCAACACACTACTTCAGAATAGGAAAAAAAAGAAGCGGCGATGCATTCATTTCTGAAGAAAAGTGATTGCCTCTCGGTTACTTAAAATACAGTGTCTCTCTATTAATATAGAGATGTGAAAGAAGGAAAATCGAAAATTCTTATCCAGCATGCTCCTGGAGAAGAGGAAAAATAAATATGCTGCGATGCATTCATTTATGATGGAAAATGAATAACTCTCAGCTACTTAAAGAACTGTCACTCATGATTGAAGAAGGAAATGTGGACAATCTTTTACAACACATTACTTCAGAATCGGGAAAAAAATACGGCGATGCATTCATTTCTGAAGAAAAGTGAATGCCTCTCCGTTAACTAAAATGCAGTGACCCTCTATTATTATAGAGATGTGAAAGAAGGAAAATTGAAAATTCTTATCCAGCATGCTCCTGGAGAAGAGGAAAAATAAATATGCGGTGATGCATGCGGCGATGCAAATGCACTCATTTATGATGGAAAATGACTGCCTCTAAGCTACTTAAACAACTGTCTCTGCTTATTCAATAAGGAAATGTGAACAATCTTATTTAACATAGTACTTCAGAATGGAAAAAAAATGCGGCGATATATTCATTTCTGAAGAAAAGTGAATGCCTCTCCGTTACTTAAAATACAGTGTCTCTCTATTATTATAGAGATGTGAAAGAAGGAAAAACAAAAATTCTTATCCAGCATGCTCCTGGAGAAGAAGAGAAATAAATATGTGGCGATGCATTCATTTATGATGGAAAATGAATGCCTCTCAGCTACTTAAAGAACTGTCACTCTTTATTGAAGAAGGAAATGTGAACAATCTTCTTCAACACACTACTTCAGAATAAGAAAAAAAAAATGCGGCGATGCATTCATTTCTGAAGAAAAGTGAATGCCTCTCCGTTACTTAAAATACAGTGTCTCTCTATTATTATAGATATGTGAAAGAAGGAAAATCGAAAATTCTTATCCAGCATGCTCCTGGAGAAGAGGAAAAATAAATAAGCGGCGATGCATTCATTTATCATGGAAAATGAATGCCTCTCAGCTACTTAAACAACTGACACTCTTTATTAGAGAAGGAAATGTGAAAAATCTTTTTCAACACACTACTTCAGAATAGGAAAAAAAGAAGCGGCGATGCATTCATTTCTGAAGAAAAGTGAATGCCTCTCCGTTACTTAAAATACAGTGTCTCTCTATTACTATTGAGATGTGAAAGAAGGAAAATCGAAAATTCTTTTCCAGCATGCTCCTGGAGAAGAAGAGAAATAAATATGTGGCGATGCATTCATTTATGATGGAAAATGAATGCCTCTCAGCTACTTAAACAACTGACACTCTTTATTCAAGAAGAAAATGTGAACAATCTTATTCAACATACTACTTCAGAACAGGAAAAAAAAAATGCGGCGATTCATTCATTTCTGAAGAAAAGTGAATTTCTCCCCGTTACTTAAAGTACAGTTTCTCTGAATTATTATAGAGATATGCAAGAAGGAAAAACAAAAATTCTTATCCAGCATGCTCCTGGAGAAGAAGAGAAATAAATATGTGGCGATGCATTCATTTATGATGGAAAACGAATGCCTCTCAGCTACTTAAAGAACTGTCACTCTTTATTCAAGAAGGAAATGTGAACAATCTTTTTCAACACACTACTTCAGAATAGGAAAAAAAAGAAGCGGCGATGCATTCATTTCTGAAGAAAAGTGATTGCCTCTCGGTTACTTAAAATACAGTGTCTCTCTATTAATATAGAGATGTGAAAGAAGGAAAATCGAAAATTCTTATCCAGCATGCTCCTGGAGAAGAGGGAAAATAAATATGCTGCGATGCATTCATTTATGATGGAAAATGAATAACTCTCAGCTACTTAAAGAACTGTCACTCATGATTGAAGAAGGAAATGTGGACAATCTTTTACAACACATTACTTCAGAATCGGGAAAAAAATACGGCGATGCATTCATTTCTGAAGAAAAGTGAATGCCTCTCCGTTACTTAAAATGCAGTGACCCTCTATTATTATAGAGATGTGAAAGAAGGAAAATTGAAAATTCTTATCCAGCATGCTCCTGGAGAAGAGGAAAAATAAATATGCGGCGATGCATGCGGCGATGCAAATGCACTCATTTATGATGGAAAATGACTGCCTCTAAGCTACTTAAACAACTGTCTCTGCTTATTCAATAAGGAAATGTGAACAATCTTATTTAACATAGTACTTCAGAATGGAAAAAAAAATGTGGCGATATATTCATTTCTGAAGAAAAGTGAATGCCTCTCCGTTACTTAAAATACAGTGTCTCTCTATTATTATAGAGATGTGAAAGAAGGAAAAACAAAAATTCTTATCCAGCATGCTCCTGGAGAAGAAGAGAAATAAATATGTGGCGATGCATTCATTTATGATGGAAAATGAATGCCTCTCAGCTACTTAAAGAACTGTCACTCTTTATTGAAGAAGGAAATGTGAACAATCTTCTTCAACACACTACTTCAGAATAAGAAAAAAAAAATGCGGCGATGCATTCATTTCTGAAGAAAAGTGAATGCCTCTCCGTTACTTAAAATACAGTGTCTCTCTATTATTATAGATATGTGAAAGAAGGAAAATCGAAAATTCTTATCCAGCATGCTCCTGGAGAAGAGGAAAAATAAATAAGCGGCGATGCATTCATTTATCATGGAAAATGAATGCCTCTCAGCTACTTAAACAACTGACACTCTTTATTAGAGAAGGAAATGTGAAAAATCTTTTTCAACACACTACTTCAGAATAGGAAAAAAAGAAGCGGCGATGCATTCATTTCTGAAGAAAAGTGAATGCCTCTCCGTTACTTAAAATACAGTGTCTCTCTATTACTATTGAGATGTGAAAGAAGGAAAATCGAAAATTCTTATCCAGCAAGCTCCTGGAGAAGAGAAAAAAATAAAACAGCGGTGATGCATTCATTTATGATGGAAAATGAATGCCTCTCAGCTACTTAAAGGAAATGTCACTCTTTGTTGAAGAAGGAAATGTGAACAATCTTTTTCAACACACTACTTCAGGATAGGAAAAAAAATATGCGGCGATTCATTCATTTCTAAAGAAAAGTTAATTTCTCCCAGTTTCATAAAGTACAGTGTCTCTGAATTATTACAGAGATATGCAAGAAGGAAAAACAAAAATTCTTATCCAGCATGCTCCTGGAGAAGAGGAGAAATAAATATGCGGCGATGGATTCATTTATGATGGAAAATGAATGCTTCTCCGTTGCTTAAAGTACAGTGTCTCTTTGTATAATTATAGAGATATCAAAGAAGAAAAATCGAAAATTCTTATTCAATAAACTACTTGAGAAAAAGAAAAATAATTATGCGTCGATGCATTCATTTCTGACGGAAAATGAATGCCCCTCCGCTGCTTAAAATCTGTCTCTCTGAATAATTGTAGAAATACTCAAGACGGAAATGTGAACAATCTTATTCAACGTTCTACTTCAGAATAGGGAAAAAATAATATGCGTCAATGCATTCATTTCTGAAGACAAGTGAATGCCTCTCCGTGGATTAAAGTACATTGTCTCTGAATTATTATAGAGATATGCAAGAAGGAAAAGTGGAAAAATAAATATGCGGCGATGCATTTCTGATAGAAAATGAATGCCTCGTCGTTACTTAAAGAACTGTCCCACTGAATAAATATGGAGACATTCAAGAAGGAAATGTGAAAAATCTTTTTCAACACACTACTTCAGAATAGAAAAAAAAAATATGCGGCGATTCATTCATTTCTGAAGAAAAGTTAATTTCTCCCCATTACTTAAAGTACTGTGTCTCTGAATTATTATTTAGATATGCAAGAAGGAAAATCGAAAATTCTTATCCAGCATGCTCATGGAGAAGAGGAAAAATAAATAAGCGGCGAGGAATTCATTTATGATGGAAAATGAATGCCTCTCAGCTACTTAAAGAACTGTCACTCTTTATTCAAGAAGGAAATGTGAACAATCTTTTTCAACACACTACTTCAGAATAGGAAAAAAAGAAGCGGCGATGCATTCATTTCTGAAGAAAAGTGAATGCCTCTCCGTTACTTAAAATACAGTGTCTCTCTATTACTATTGAGATGTGAAAGAAGGAAAATCGAAAATTCTTATCCAGCATGCTCCTGGAGAAGAGAAAAAAATAAAACAGCGGTGATGCATTCATTTATGATGGAAAATGAATGCCTCTCAGCTACTTAAAGGAAATGTCACTCTTTGTTGAAGAAGGAAATGTGAACAATCTTTTTCAACACACTACTTCAGGATAGGAAAAAAAATATGCGGCGATTCATTCATTTCTAAAGAAAAGTGAATTTCTCCCAGTTTCATAAAGTACAGTGTCTCTGAATTATTACAGAGATATGCAAGAAGGAAAAACAAAAATTCTTATCCAGCATGCTCCTGGAGAAGAGGAGAAATAAATATGCGGCGATGGATTCATTTATGATGGAAAATGAATGCCTCTCAGCTACTTAAACAATTGTCACTCTTTATTGAAGAAGGAAATGTGAACAATCTTTTTCAACACATTACTTCAGAATAGGAAAAAAAAAGCGGCAATGCATTCATTTCTGAAGAAAAGTGAATACCTCTCGGTTACTTAAAATACAGTGTTCTCTATTACTATAGAGATGTGAAAGAAGGGAAATCGAAAATTCTTATCCAACATGCTCCTGGAGAAGAGGAAAAATAAATATGCGGCGATGCATTCATTTATGATAGAAAATGAAT
The DNA here is from genome assembly GCA_963932465.1 of Maratus speciosus. Taxonomy (NCBI): domain Eukaryota; kingdom Metazoa; phylum Arthropoda; class Arachnida; order Araneae; family Salticidae; genus Maratus; species Maratus speciosus. Next base: position 88,277,291 of record OZ010794.1, read on the forward strand.
GCCTCTCAGCTACTTAAAGAACTGTCACTCTTTATTCAAGAAGGAATTGTGAACAATCTTATTCCACATACTACTTCAGAATAGGAAAAAAAAATATGCGGCGATTCATTCATTTCTGAAGAAAAAAGAATTTCTCCCCGTTACTTAAAATACAGTATCTTTGAATTATTATAGAGATATGCAAGAAGGAAAAACAAAAATTCTTATCCAGTATGTTCCTGGAAAAGAAGAGAAATAAATATGCGGCGATGCATTCATTTATGATAGAAAATGAATGCCTCTCAGCTACTTAAAGTACTGCCACTCTTTATTCAAGAAGGAAATGTCGACAATCTTTCTCAACACATTACTTCAGAATAGGGGGGGGGGATGCGGCGATGCATTCATTTCTGAAGAAAAGTGAATGCCTCTCCGTTACTTAAAATGCAGTGTCCCTCTATTATTATAGTGATGTGAAAGAAGGAAAATCGAAAATTCTTATCCAGCATGCTCATGGAGAAGAGGAAAAATAAATATTTGGCGATGCACTCATTTATGATGGAAAATGAATGCCTCTAAGCTACTTAAACAACTGTCACTACTTATTCAATAAGGAAATGTGAACAATCTTATTTAACATACTACTTCAGAATGGGAAAAAAATGCGGCGATACATTCGTTTCTGAAGAAAAGTGAATGCCTCTCCGTTACTTAAAATACAGTAAATACAGTGTCTCTCTATTATTATAGAGATGCGAAAGAAGGAAAATCGAAAATTCTTATCCAGCATGCTCCTGGAGAAGAGGAAAAATAAATATGCGGCGATGCATTCATTTATGATGGAAAATGAATGCCTCTCAGCTGCTTAAAGATCTAGCACTCTTTATTCAAGAAGAAAATAAGAAAAATCTTATATAACATACTACTTCACAATAGAAATCTTTTTCTGATGGTTAGTGAATGCTTCGCCGTTGCTTAATGTACAGTGTGTCTGAATTTTTATTCAGATCTGCAAGAAGGAAAATAGGAAAATTAAATATGCGGCGATTTTCCGATGGAAAGTGACTTCCTCTCCGGTGCTTAAAGAACAGTGTCTCTGAATAATACTAGAGATTTGAAAGAAGAAGAAGTGAAGATTCTCATTCATCATACTGCTGGAGAGCGCGCGGCTTTAATACATTCATTTCTGAAGTGAAGTGAAAGCCTCTTTGTTTCTTAAATGTCTGTTGAAAAATAATATGCGGCGATGCATTGATTTCTGGTGGAAAGTGAATGCCTCTCCGGTGCTTAAAGAACTGTCTCTCTGAATAATTATAGAAAAATTCAAGAAGGAAATGCAAATAATCTTATTCAACATACTACTTCAGAATAGGAAAAAAATATGCGAAGATGCATTCATTTCTGAAGAAAAGTGAATGCCTCTCAGTTGCTTAAAGTACAAAGTCTCTCTGTATGAATTATAGAGATATAAAAGAAGGAATTATCGAAAATTGTTGCATTGTTGCTATAAATGCATTCATTTCTGATGAAAAATGAATGCCTCTCCGATGATTAAAGAACTGACTCTCTTTATTCAAGAAAGAAATGTGAACAAAGTTATTCAACATACTACTTCAGAATAGGAAAGAAAAAATGCGGCGATACATTCATTTATGAAGAAAAGTGACTGCCTGTCCGTTTCTTAAAGGTCTGTTGAAAATAAATATGAGGCGGTGTATTCATTTCTGAAGCGAAATTTATGTCTCTTCTTTGATTTAAAGAACTTTATCTTTGTATAATGATGCAGATATGCAAGAATAAAATGCGTACGTTGTTACTGAAAATATTGCTAGAGAAGAGGAAAAATAAATATGTGGCGATGCATTCACTTCTAAAGGAATGTGCATGCTTTTCCGTTTCTTAAAGGATTGTTAAAAATAAATATGCGGCGGACATTCATTTCTGAAGCAAAATTAATGTCTCTTCTTTGATTTAAAGAGCTGTCTCTTTGTATAATGATGCAGATATGCAAGAAGCAAATGCGTACATTGTTATTGAAAATATTTCTGGAGAAGAGGAAAAATAAATATGCGGCGGTGTATTCATTTCTAAAGAGAAGTGAATGCTTCTCCTTTGCTCGGAAACTGTCTCTCTGAAGAATTAATGGAAGAGAGAAAAGCGAAGATTTTCATTCATCATATTGCTGGAGAGTAGGAATAATAATTCGTTTCTGAAGCAATGTGAATGCATATCCGTTGACTTAAATAACTGCCTCTCTGCATATTCATACACATATAGAAGAAGAAAATACGTACATTGTTATTCAAAATAGTGCTGGAGAAGAGGAAAAATAAATATGCGGTTGTGTATTCATTTCTATAGAGAAGTGAATGCCTCTCCTTTACTCGAAAACTGTCTCTGAAGAATTAATGGAAGAGAGAAAAGCGAAGATTCTCATTCATCATATTGCTGGAGAGTAAGAATAATAATTCGTTTCTGAAGCAATGTGAATGCATCTCCGTTGACTTAAATAACTGTCTCTCTTCATATTCATACACATATAGAAGAGGAAAATACGTACATTGTTATTCAAAATAGTGCTGGAGAAAAGGAAAAATAAATATGCGGTTGTGTATTCATTTCTATAGAGAAGTGAATGCCTCTCCTTTACTCGAAAACTGTCTCTCTGAAGAATTAATGGAAGAGAGAAAAGCGAAGATTCTCATTCATCATATTGCTGGAGAGTAGGAATAATAATTCGTTTCTGAAGCAATGTGAATGCATCTCCGTTGACTTAAATAACTGTCTCTCTGCATATTCATACACATATAGAAGAGAAAAATACGTACATCGTTATTCAAAATAGTGCTGGAGAAGAGGAAAAATAAATATGTGGCGGTACATTCATTTCTGAAGAAAATGGAATCACGCTCCGTTGCTTAAAAAACTGTCTCTCTGAATAATTATAGATATATGCTAAAAGGAATTGTGAACATTCTTATTTGACTTACTGCTGGAGAAGAGACAAAATAAATCTGCTGAGGTGCATTCATTTTTGGAGCAAAGTGAGCACCTCCCCGTTGATTTAAAGAATTGTCGCTCTGCATAATTATACAGATATGCAAGAAAAAAATGCCTACATTGTTATTCAAAATATTGCTGGAGAAGAGGAAAAAATAAATATGTGGCGGTACATTCATTTCTGAAGAAAATGGAATCACTCTCCATTGCTTAAAAATTGTCTCTCTGAATAGTTACAGATATATGTTAGGAGGAATAGCGAACATTCTTATTCAACATACTGCTGGAGAAGAGAAAAAATGGTACATTCATTTCTGAAGAAAAGTGAATCACTCTCCGTTGCTTTAAGATCTGTGTATCTCAATAATTACAGATATATGCAAAAAGGAATAGCGAACATTCTTATTCAACTTACTACCGAAGAAGAGACAAAATGAGTATGCGGCTGAAGATAATTGAATGCCTCTACGGTGCTTAAAAACTGTTTCTCTGAAAAGTTATAGAGAAGCGACGATTCATATTTAACAGACTGCCGAAGAAGAAAAATAAATTAGCGAGTGTGTATTCACTTCTGAAGCAAAGTGAGTGCATCTGCGTTTACTTAAAGAACTGTTTCTCTGCAAATTTAAAGTAGAGACTAGGGGGCTCTGCCCCCTGCAAGCTACGCTCGCCAACCCCCGTTCAGACACTGTAGAATCTAAAAGCACTCTAATCTGATCGGTTTTAGAAAGATTAGAGAAAATTGAATTATGCTGCAAAAACCTGTAGCGATCTCCCTGTAAACGGGTTTCCATTCAATTCCCTTTGATTGCAAAAATTTAAGGTAGAATCAGTTGCTGTTAAGACATCCAATGGTTGTTTTCGTGTTTGGTTAAAGAAGATCAGTTAAACATTTGAAAAGAAGCTAAAATAAAATGAATTAAGTAAACAGAGTCTTTGTCTCTCGGTATTTTTTAACAGCGTTATAAAACGATTGACAAAATATAATTACTAAAATTAGCTGCTTTAACACCTTCAAGGGCGGTGGTTCATTTTTGGACCACTTAATTTTAATTCTTAAATGTCACATTAGCATCAGAATATTGGGATGAAAATTTCCCTTTTATTAAGTAAGTGAACAAAAGCAATTTTGTATTTCGAAATTTGTTTGTAAATTCTGGTGCCATTCACCGATTTCAAGATTTTACGAATAGAAGTACCTTGTCCGTGAAAGGGTTAAACGCATATTAATGTATTTATTATTTTAAAGTTTCCTTTCCTTTTTAATATTCACGTGTAAGTACAATTTTCAGGACATAATTTTCAATCTTTTCCTGCCTTTAACACGTACACATTTAATAGTAATTTTAAAGTTTTTTCTTCTGTTTTTAATAGTCACTTGAAAATAAATTTTTAATCGTTAGGAAATATTATTCTTTGCGCTGTTTTTAAAATTGAAAACAATCTCTATAATAATAGCCTAAGTCACGTGACTATCATCAACAGCTCCAGGCGGATCCCTTCGCTTTTTATATTCCAGGCGGCCATTTTGGTACTTTAATGTTAGCCAGCCACAGGTGTGATAAGTCGCCGAATATTATTCTATCCCCATTATTTCGTTTATATTATAATAGTCCAAGTCATGTAACTGCCATAAACAACGGGCTGATTCCTTCGCTTTTCATGAGAAAGGTTTCCATTACAATCAAAATTATTTTTTCGAATAAAACTACATAAAAGTTGCCATGATCACAAAGAATTCCTGGTACTTTTATGTTATTCGGGTGAAAATCTCGCCAATAGCTTTTTTTTTAACTCGCCAGTTAGCATTTTTTTTTATTTTTCGAGTGGTAAATTAAAACGGTGCTACTTGGTTATCCCATCGACCAAAAATCTGTTGCCAAACTATAAGATTAAATGCCAATAATGGTTGATCGTAAATGTCACATTCACTTGACTTTAAGAAAGTTACGCTTGTTCACGCCATCAAGTGATTTTTATTTCGACGTTTCATTTGTATTTTTATTAATGTTATACTAATTTATTTGTTCTTTTGTTATTTAAAATAAAAAAAATGTCAATTTGTATAATTTGGCTATTTATATAATTTGGCGAAATTGGTCGACGGGAGAAGTAATAACATTAAAACGTTGTTTTGAAGTGGAAATTAAATCTCATGATTTGTTGCATTGTCACATACCCACCGGGTTTGGCGTGATTTTTTTTTTTTTTTTTTTTTTTACGACAATTTGGCGAAAACCTCGTTTTCAAATACCTGTTACATATGTATTTTTAAATTATTTTCTGTTACTTTTAAAATGAAATAACAATAAATAAAAAAAAATTGCTTAATAACTATAGAACAAAACAATTTATAACATTTTTTGTAAATAAAAAAAAAATAAATTCAAATAAACATTTATTAATAAATAAGCAATAATAGCCGGGTTACCATGTCAGGCAAAATAACGCCATTTTGGCGCCAATTAGGTACCCCGTTGCGTATATGACATCTGTGTCTAATATTTTTCTTTTCGTTTCGTTTAAAAAAAAAGAATGAAGTAAAAGCCATTTATTTTAAAGGTTTCAATTTTAAATGAAAGTTTTGTATTAAATAAAATGATAATGAAATACAAATTGAATTCTGAATAAAAGCAACATGATGCCTTTCTTAGCATACATTTAAGGGAGGCCAAACTCCTCGCCAAATTAATTTAAAATAACCTTTTTCTAAAATATGAAAAAAAATATATGTTATGATTAAAATTTGAGCTGCCATCATTAGAAAAAATGTATTTAAAATTAGAAAAAAATTAATATTCCGAAAACTAATTCTAATTTTAAAATTCTAATACCAGTTTTGAGATCTGTGGATCAATACGGATTTTTGATGTTAATTTCCTCGCAAAGTATTCCATATTTTAGGAGAAATCGCCGTGAAACAGTAATCAGTTGTTTAATCAGTCGTTTCATAGAATCGTTACATAAATTTGTTTCAGTTCGATTCATTAGGATTTTATATATATATAGGGTAGATATGCAAGAAGAAAATGCGTACATTCTTATTCAACATGCTGCTGAGAAGAGGAAAACTAAATCTGCGGCGGTGCATTCGTTTTTTGAAACAATGTCATTGCATCACCGTTACTTGAGAATCTGTCTCTCTGAATAAATATAGAGATATACAAAAAGAAAAAGAGAAAACACTTGTTCAACATACTCTTGCAGAAGTGGAAAAATAAATATGTGGCGATGCAGTCATTTCTAGAGAAAAGTGAAAGCCTCCCCGTTGCTTAAAAAACTGTCTCTATGAATAATTTTAGAGGTATGCAAGAAGAAAAAGCGAAGATTCTTATTCAACATACTGCTGAGAAGAGGAAAATAAATATGCGGAAGTGCATTCATTTCTAATGCAAAGTTAATGAATCTCCGTAGATTTAAAGACTTTTCTCACTGCATAATTATAGAGGTATGCAAGAAGGAAATGCGAAGATTCTTAATCAACATACTGGCTGGAGAAAAGGAAAAATAAATATGCCGCGGAGCATTCACTCCTGAAGAAAAATTAATGCCTCTCCGCTGACTTACAAAACTCTCTCTATGAATAATTATAGAGAAATACAAGAAGAAAATGCGTACATTCTTATTCAACGTGCTGCTGAGAAGAGGAAAATATGCGTCGATGCATTCATTTCTGATGGAAAATGAATGCCTCTTTGCTGCATAAAGAACTGTCTCTCTTTTTCCAAGAAGGAAATATGAACTATCTTATTCAACATACTACTTCAGAATAGAAAAAAAAAAATATGCGGCGATGCATTCTTTTCTGAAGCAAAATTAATGAATCTCCGCTTTCTATAAGAACTGCGTCTCTGAATAATTATAGAGATGTGCAAGAAGGAAAAGCGAACATTCTTATTGAACTCACTGATGGAGAAGAAGAAAAAATATGCGGTGGTACATTCATTTTTGAAGAAAAGTTAATGCCTCTCCGCTGCTTAAAGAACTAACTGTCTCTCTTAATAATTACAGAGATTTGCTAGAAGGAAAAGCGAACATTTTCATTCATCTTACTGATGGAGAAGAAGGAAAAGAATTTCAGCAGTATATTAATTTTTGTCTCTCTGAATAGTTACACAGAAATACAACAAGGAAAAGCGAACTATTTTATTCAACTTACTGATGGAGAAGATAAAAAATAAGCGGCGATGCATTAATTTTTAAAGAAAAGTTAATCCCATGAATAATTATAGAGATATGTACGAAGAAATAATGAACATTCTTATTGAACATACTCCTAGAGATGAGGGAAAATAAATTTGCAGCAGTGCATTTATTTCTGAAGAAATGTGAATCCTCTTCGTTGCTTAAAGTAATGTCTTTTTTAATAATTACATGGATATGCAAGCAGGAAAAGTGAACATTCTTATTCAACCTAATTATGGAGAAGAGGAAAAAATATATGCGGTGGTTCATGGATTTTGGAAAAAAGTGAATACCTCTCCATAGACATAAAATAATGTTTAATTTTACCGCGATAGTGACTTCCTAGTATACTTTTCTATAGATGTTGTTTAAGACTGGATCATAAATTGAAATTCTTCAGCGGATGCAGATGACGTCATTTTATGCGTGTAATTTTAAGTCTTAAAACTGAAATATGTTTAGTGGTTTCTATATACAGTGAAACCTCTCTGTAAGGGCCACCTGCCGTTCCATTGAAAATTGGCCCTTATGAGGGGTGGCCCTTGAATAATGGTGACCAAATTTTTCATTTCACTTTCTTTTTATACCCCGATTTTTAAAATCTGCATATTATTTCAGTAAGTTACCCTTGTTTTTAACAATATTGATTATTTGATTCTTGCTGCCATTAAACTGTGAAGCCAATTTTCTTGCAGATGTTGTTTGATCATGAATATTCCGAACTTTGATTTTGTCATTCAAATCCAAACTCTTTGGCTTGATTTAGGTGCCATAATTTTAAATATTAAATAAGCCTTATCATAAAATTTCTAGTGTAAAAATTGTGCTTCAATATGCATTCTCAGTTTTTCTAGATAACCTGTTATCCTTTGTGTGCTCGCCCCACCAGTGGCTGAGAGGTTCTGCTCTCGAAGCTGGTAGACGGGAGGTGCTGGGTTCGATCCCAATCGCGCCCGTCGGCCTAATCGTTCGGAGTTTTCGTGGTTTTCTTCGAGCCATGGATTTCCATGCGTAAATACGGGTTAGGTTCCCTTAGAAAGACCCCCACGAAGGGCACTTCTCCCTCGGGCCTATATCCCTAGTGTAGATAATCGGCCGTCAAAAAATCAACCAACCAACCAACCTTTGTGTGCTCACAACAAAAGGTCAACTTTCTCCTCCAACACAACCCCTACAGGTTCAAAGGTAAATCACAGTGTGAAGAACACCTGTTTGTCTCACTTGTGGAAAAGTTTGCGGTCCCTCATTGTTTTACAAAATCCTCCCTATCTCCCCCTGCCTTCTTTATTGCAAGTGCAGTTATTTGCTGAACTTTTATCTTTTGGTTCAGGAATTCAATTTACCTGTTTATGATTTAAGGCACATGTGAAAAAATGGCCTTTATGAGGAATAGGTGCGGCCCCTAATAGGAGTAAATTTAACGTTATGTCTATGGGGAAAATTTTCGTACCTAAAAATATTGACCTTTCATAGAGGTGGCCCTTGGATAGGGGTGGCCTTTAACAGAAGTTTTACTACATTTTTTTTTTCATCGGGACGACACTAAAATCTGAAAAACCAGAATTCCTGTTTTCTAGTTTATTTTTTTCCGCGGTTACAAGAAAGAAGAAATCTGATAACAACAATGGTTAAGGAAGAAATTTATTAAACTAGGTCTTCTCAATATTTCGTTAAATAATAATTTTTATTTTAGCCAGAAGAGTGCTTTGATCTTGTCCCCGATCCGCCTATCGGATAAAAAATATATGTTTTCTCTATTATGTTTTGATTGTTTCGAAAACGTCTGTAATTTAAATATTTGAGAATTATATCATCAACAGAATTCAGTTGAAAATAATGAAACTTTGGCTTGGGTTAAGTGGAACTTCTGGTAGAACATTCAAAGATTTTCCGACAGATTCTCTTTTTTACGGCCGCAAAAAAGCAAAAAAACTCATGACCTTCTGATTTCTGGTACACTGTCGGAAAGACTTGTTCATTTTTCATTTTTAGGTGCGTTCGTAATTATATAAATACGTAGCACCTACAGTCGTCGTTCAGTCCGTCTGTCTGTCCGTCTGTCCGTCCGTCTGTCTGTCCGTCCGCATATAATAGAGCAAAAACTACCCAACCGAATGGTCTGAAATTTTAAATATATGATTGTTGTAAAATTTTGTCGAGCCATTTCAAATTTTATGAAAATCGGATGTATAGTTAAATTACAGGGACAGTCAAAAGTTTTTCTTTACATTACGGCCAATGGGAAAAATTATTGCACGTGCATTTTAATGATGTTAAAGCTTTCCGAACGGTCTCAAATTTTAAACATATAATTACTGCGACATTTTGTCGAGCCATTTAAAATTTTATGAAAATCGGGTGTATAGTTTAATTACAGGGACAGTCAAAAGTTTTTCTTTACATTAAAGCCAATGGGAAAAATTATTGCAAGTGCATTTTAATGATGTTACAGCTTTCCGAATGGGCTGAAATTTTAAATATATAATTGCTGCAAAATTTTGTCGAGCCATTTCAAATTTCATGAAAATCGGATGTATAGCTTAATTACAGGGACAGTCAAAAGTTTTCCGTTACATTAAGGGGAATGGGAAAAAATTATTGCAAGTGCATTTTAATGATGTTACAGACTATGCACTTATGAATTGCAAATAAATACACATTCAGTACAATATGGGGTGCAAAAAATAATTATAAAACTAGTTATAGTACGAACGCACCTCATTTGCCACGTTTGACGAGCAATTTCCAACTTGTTTATTATTACTTTCTTCCATCTTTACAAGAAAAAAGTATTGGATTAGAAGAAAACACCGAAAATCGACTTTCGACTTTCGGTCGATTTATCCGTTTTAGAAGGTCCTGAACACGATTTGATTGGTTTTCAGAAAATGTCTGTCTGAGAGTGTTCGTCCCTCTGTCTGTATGTAACAAAAACTTTGTGGGCACTCTATCTCAAGAACTAATGCACGGAATTTTTAAAAACTTCACATTCAATTAGAACTTGATATAACTGGTGCTGATTAGTTTTAGGTGTATATTGCCCAACATCTGGCGCTGATGTGCTGCATTTGGTACGATTTCCGGAATAGCTCTATCTGAAGATCTAATGCACGGATTTTCATCCAACTTCAGATTCAGTTAGACGTTGACGTAAGCTAGTATTGATTAGGTTTTTGCTGTAAATCGCACAACAGGCGGCGCTGCTACGCTGAATTTTCACGATTTTCGAGAAAGCTAATCTCAAAAAGTCCTTCCGGCCAGTGCCGGGAGGAAGAGGTAGCTTTCATAATCCTTATTTAAAAAAAGCCAAATTATATCATTCAAACACACGAAGCTCAATTTAGTGGAAACCGAATATAGGAGATTCAATACTAATTTTTATCAATATAATGAATGAGAATTTCGCGAAATTAGTCAGCTTTATCCAAGCTGCTTTTCTTTAAAGTAACATATATTTGGCTGCCAAATTCGGCAATTTCTTAAAGTGCCTGTCATTTTAAGACAACATGGTGGATAAGGCTAAGCAGTGAACTTGGTCGAGACCTTAGTAATTGCTGTGCACATGCTCACTCACATCGGAATCGGTTAATATATAGGAGTGCTGTCGCATGCAAAAAATCAGATTTTTCAAAATGTCACCCACAATAGAAATTGAAACTGCTATATCTGAGCAATTTTTTAAGGTAAAGACAAACAAAAAATGCTCCTGAATCCTTATATCAAGGTCAAATACTTAAGAAAGAAACCTTTTTCAATTTCTAATTTTTTTGCACCTCACTTTAAATATATATATATTTTTTAATTTAATGGTCGCCATTTTGAAACAAGATGGCTGATGAATCTGGCCAGCGAACTTGGTCGAGGTGTTGATGTATACTAACCACATGCCTTCTTACATCGAAATAGGCGAATACGTGTGTTATCGCGTGACAAATACAAGATCGTTTCAAAATGTTAGCCATGCTAGAAATTCAAAGTGCTATAAATCAACCATTTTTTAAGATATAAACAAAAGAACAAATTTTCAGAAACAAAAACTGCTCCGGAATATTTGTATCAAGGCCAAACACATAAAAAAATCTTTTTCATTTTCCAATTGTTTAATACCTCATTTTGAATTTTAAATTTAATTTTTTTTAAATGGCAACCCTTTTGAAACAAGATGGCGAATGAAGCTGGCCAACGAACTCGGTCGAGACATTGGTATGTACTATGTACAGACCAAGTTACATCCAATTAGGTTCATAATTACGCCTGTTATCGCGTGACAAAAATCAGGTCGTTTTAAAATGTCAGCCACAAGAGAAATTCAAAATGCTATTACTCAGCCATTTTTTTTAGATATAGACGAAAGAATCTTCCGGAATCTGTTCCGGAATCTTTGTATTAAGGTCAAACACATACAAAAAAAAATCTTTTTCACTTTCCAATTTTTTGGTATCTCATTTAAATTTTTAGGTAGCTTTCATTACAAAAAGCTACCTATTGCAGCCGTTCGGAGGAAAGAGATTAAAAAAAATTTTGGTATATTTTCATCGATCATGACCCCCAGACCCCGAAACCACCCTCCGTTCAAAATTGATATATATATATATATATATATATATATATATATATATATATCCATATATATATATATATATATATCTGACCTATGTCACACTGTAACTCTCGTATTTATGAACCGATTTGGGTGTAATTCGATGTGTACATAGTACATACCAATGTCTCGACCGAGTTCGTTGGCCAGCTTCATCCGCCATTTTGTTTCAAAATGGCGGCCATTTAAAATTTTTAAAAAAATTTAAAATTTGAAATGTGGTACCAAAAAATTTAAAATGGAAGAAGATTTTTTTCTTATGTATTTGACCTTTATACAAAGACGCCGGAGCAGTTTTTGTTTCGTCTATATCTTAAAAAATGGCTGAGTTATAGCATTTTGAATTTCTAGCGTGGCTGACATTTTGAAACGTCCTGAAATTTGTCACGCGATAAAAGGCGTATTTATGAACCGATTTGGATGTAACTTCGTTTATACATAGTACATACCAATGCCTCGACCGAGTTCGTTGGCCAGCTTCATCCGCCATCTTGTTTAAAAATGGCGGCCATTTAAATTTTTAAGAAAAATTTAAATTTGAAATGTGGTACCAAAAAATTGAAAATTTAAAAAATATTTTTTTTTATGTGTTTGACCTTGTTAAAAAGATTCGGGAGCAGTTTTTGTTTCGTCTATATATTAAAAAATGGCTGAGTTATAGCATTTTGAATTTCTAGCGTGTCTGACATTTTGAAATGTCCTGATTTTTGTCACGTGATAACAGACGTATTTATGAACCGATTTGGATGTACCTTGGTGTGTGCATAGTACATACAAATATCTCGACCGAGTTCGTTGGCCAGCTTCATCCGACATCTTGTTTCAAAATGGCAGCCATTTAAAAAAATTTTTAAATTTTTAAATTTAAAATGAGATACCAAAAAATTGGAAAATGAAAAAGATTTTTTTCGTATGTGTTTGACCTTAATACAAAGATTCCGGAACAGGTTTTGTTTCATCTATATCTAAAAAAATGGCTGAGTTATAGCATTTTGAATATCTATTGTGGCTGACATTTTAAAACGACCTGATTTTTGTCACGCGATAACAGGCGTATTTATGAACCGATTTGGATGTAACTTGGTTTGTACATAGTACATACCAATGTCTCGACAAAGTTCGTTGGCCAGCTTCATTCGCCATCTTGTTTCAAAAGGGTTGCCATTTTAAAAAAATGTAATTTAAAATTTAAAATGAGGTAATAAAAAATTGCAAAATGAAAAAGATTTTTTTTTGTGTGTTTGGCCTTGATACAAAGATTCTGGAGCAGTTTTTGTTTCTGAAAATTTGTTCTTTTGTTTATATCTTAAAAAATGGTTGAATGGGGCTTTGAATTTCTAGCATGGCTAACACTTTGAAACGATCTTGTATTTGTCACGCGATAACACACGTATTCGCCTATTTCGATCGAAGAAGGCAAGTGGATAGTATACATCAATATCTCGACGAAGTTCACTGGCCAGCTTCATCAGCCATCTTGCTTCAAAATGGCTGCCAATTAAATAAAATTATATTTAAAGTGAGGTGCAAAAAAATTAGAAATTGAAAAAGGTTTCTTTCTTAAATACTTGACCTTGATATAACGATTCAAGAGCATTTTTTGTTTGTCTTTATCTTAAAAATGGCCCAGATATAGCAGTTTCAATTTCTAATGTGGGTGACATTTTGAAAAATCTGATTTTTTGCCTGCGACTGCACTCGTATATATCAACCGATTCCGATGTGAGTGAGCATGTGCACAGCAATTACTAAGGTCTCGACCAAGTTCACTGGTTAGCCTCCTCCACCATGTTGTCTTAAAATGGCAGGCACTTTAAGAAATCGCCGAATTTGGCAGCCAAATATAAGTTACTTTAAATAAAAGCAGCTTGGATAAAGCTGACTAATGTCGCGAAATTCTCATTCATAATGATTTAGTATTGATAAAAATTAGTATTGAATCTCCTATATTCGGTTTCCACTAAATTGAGCTTCTTGTGTTTGAATAATATAAGTTGGCTTTTTTTAAAATAAGGAATATGAAAGCTACCTCTTCCTCCCGGCACTGGCCGGAAGGACTTTTTTATTTTTTAATTTTTTTAAATGGCCGCCATTTTGAAACAAGATGGCGGATGAAGCCGGCCAACGAACTCGGTCGAGATATTTGTATGTACTATGTACACACCAAGGTACATCCAAGTCGGTTCATAAATACGCCTGTTATTACGTGAGAAAAATCAGGACGTTTCAAAATGTCAGCCACGCTAGAAATTCAAAATGCTATAACTCAGCCATTTCTTAAGATATAGACGAAACAAAAACTGCTCCCGAATCTTTTATCAAGGTCAAACACATAAGAAGAAAATATTTTTTCAATTTTTAATTTTTTGGTACCACATTTCAAATTTAAATTTTTCTTAAAAATTTAAATGGCCACCATTTTTAAACAAGATGGCGGATGAAGCTGACCAACGAACCCGGTCGAGACATTGGTATGTACTATGTATAAACGAAGTTACATCCAAATCGGTTCATAAATACGCCTTTTATCCCGTGACAAAATTCAGTACGTTTCAAAATGTCAGCCACGCTAGAAATTCAAAAGTCCTTCCGGCCAGTGCCGGAAGGAAGAGGTAGCTTTCAAATTCCTTATTTTAAAAAAGCCAACTTATATTATTCAAACACACGAAGCTCAATTTAGTGGAAACCGAATATAGGAGATTCAATACTAATTTTTATCAATACTAATTCATTATGAATGAGAATTTCACGAAATTAGTCAGCTTTATCCAAGCTGCTTTTATTTAAAGTAACTTATATTTGGCTGAGATGTTGATGTATACTATCCACATGCCTTCTTACATGGAAATAGGCGAATATGTGTGTTATCGCGTGACAAATACAAGATCGTTTCAAAATGTTAGCCATACTAGAAATTCAAAGAGCTATAATTCAACCATTTTTTAAGATATAAACAAAAGAACAAATTTTCAGAAACAAAATCTGCTCCGGAATCTTTGTATCAAGGCCAAATACATAAAAAAATCTTTTTCATTTTCCAATTTTTTAATACCTCATTTTAAATTTTAAATTTAATTTTTTTTTAAATGGCAACCCTTTTGAAACAAGATGGCGAATGAAGCTGGCCAACAAACTCGGTCGAGACATTGGTATGTACTATGTACCGACCAAGTAACATCCAAATCGGTTCATAAATACGCTTGTTATCGCGTGACAAAAATCAGGTCGTTTTAAAATATCAGCCACAATAGAACTTCAAAATCCTATAACTCAGCCATTTTTTAAGATATAGACGAAACAAAAACTGCTCCCGAATCTTTGTATCAAGGTCAAATACATAAGAAAAAAATATTTTTTCAATTTTTAATTTTTTGGTACCACATTTCAAATTTAAATTTTTCTTAAAAATTTAAATGGCTGCCATTTTTAAACAAGATGGCGGATGAAGCTGGCCAACGAACTCGGTCGAGACATTGGTATGTACTATGTACAAACGAAGTTACATCCAAATCGGTTCATAAATACGCCTTTTATCGCGTGACAAATTTCAGGACGTTTCAAAATGTCAGCCACGCTAGAAATTCAAAATGCTATAACTCAGCCATTTTTTAAGATATAGACGAAACAAAAACTGCTCCGGAATCTTTGTATAAAGGTCAAATACATAAGAAAAAAATATTTTTCCTTTTTCAATTCTTTGGTACCACATTTCAAATTTAAAATTTTTAAAAAAATTTTAAATGGCCGCCATTTTGAAACAAAATGGCGGATGAAGCTGGCCAACGAACTCGGTCGAGACATTGGTATGTACTATGTACATACCGAATTACATCCAAATCGGTTCATAAATTCGAGAGTTACAGTATGACAAAGGTCAGATATATATATATATATATATATATATGGATATATATATATATATATATATCAACTTTTGAACGGAGGGTGGTTTCGGGGTCTGGGGGTCATGATCGATGAAAATATACCAAAATTTTTTGAAATCGCTTTCCTCCGAACGGCTGCAATAGGTAGCTTTTTGTAATGAAAGCTACCTAAAATGCTATAACTCAGCCATTTTTTAAGATATAGACGAAACAAAAACTGCTCCGGAATCTTTGTATAAAGGTCAAATGCATAAGAAAAAAATATTTTTCCATTTTTAATTTTTTGGTACCACATTTCAAGTTTTAAATTTTTTTAAAAATTTTAAATGGCCGCCATTTTGAAACAAAACGGCGGATGAAGCTGGCCAACGAACTCGGTCGAGACATTGGTATGTACTATGTACACACGGAATTACATCGAAATCGGTTCATAATTACGGGAGTTACAGTGTGACATAGGTCATATATATATATATATATATATATAACCATTAATTAAACATAACTTTCCATATATATATATATATATATATATATATCAATTTTGAACGGAGGGTGGTTTCGGGGTCTGGGGGTCATGATCGATGAAAATATACCAAAATTTTTTGAAATCGCTTTCCTCCGAACGGCTGCAATAGGTAGCTTTTTTGTAAAGAAAGCTACCTAAAACTAATGCATGTAATTTAATCAAACTTAATATTCTGTTACATTTTCAAGTAAATAGATTCTTATATGACTTGGGTTCTTGGGTATATGTTAAACAACAGGTGATGATTTTATACTCTTTCGGTTGACAATTTTGGTTGCGGACACCTAAGAGGGTAGATTCCGAAAATCAATGATTTGTTTGAAACAATGCGATACCTATATATCTCCTTGTTAAATGCATCCGATTCAACGAAACTATACACCTTTACAATCCTCATGATGGGCGTAGATTGTCATTTAATTTTGGCACTGTGATAGCGAATTTTTAATTATTAACATGTATAAGATAGAAGAAAGTTTTGGGATTGGCCTATCCGACTAGTTTTTTCTTTGTTGTTTAATATAAGGCATATAACTATATTAATTCTTAAATCAAAGTAAAGCTCCTTACGCACATGTATGTGATTGCGACAACTTTCAAACAACTTTTTTTACTTACCAATTGGAATAATTGTGTTAAAATTATTCTAGTATAATTTTTACAATATTCAATATTTCACACCAGAAACAGTTTTGAGATAAATGTAAAACAAATATAAACCAATACACACATGTCACTCAGTAGCGCAGGTTAGCGTTCATGTAAGGAAGTTGTTTCGTCTAGAGATGACTTCTAATGTAGGAAAACCAGTGGCGCGTATCATGATCACTAGCGTCTAAATCGCGCCCTTCACAACGGCTCATATCACAAATGCACCCGAGAAGTTCCCTATCACGGCGCGCTGGCTCATATGAAGCTTTGTTTACTTTCAGCTTAAAGGCGGAGCGTTGCGTATCATCTTCATAGTTAAAAAATAATAATAATCAGAAAACAGCTAACAAATATCATTCATGTGTAAGTTTAATGAGCTTTATTTAAAACCGGATTTAAATTTAGTAAGATATGCATTTCTTGCTTTATACTTTGCACTCACATCTGGAGTAACTGATGACTGATAATTATAAACAGTGAAGTTCTTAGCAATAAAAGAAGAGTGTCTCATTTAAGCCGATACAGTTCAAATCAATGAGTAATGTAGAAAATTTCCGAAGAAACAAACGAAATTTTTGAAATACAAATAGTTTCGGCCTAATTTTCAGCAGCATTTTCCCGGAAAACTAATGTTTGTCGAAACTCCGATTTTGGGCCGAAAACGTAACGAATTTTTCGGTCGATCTACACTTAAACTTTTAAATCTATTATACGCAATTCGTTAGTCGCTTATTCTCTGATCTCTAATGCCAGATATTTAAGATCTGATTGCTTACCTTTACCTGAGAAAGCCATTGTAAAAATTAATATTCATATACTATTTATACTTTCCTTTAAATACTGAAACAACCAGAGATTTGATAAGTAAAAAAAATAACAAAAATTAACAAAAATCGTATTCATAACATCTAAAGAACAACATTTTTATTCTGAAATATTCCTCTACATTCATCTATTTATTTTATTCAGAATCAATAAATAAATATTTAATCCCACTTCTATCAAATCTATTTAAAATCATTTTAAAAAAAAGAAGAAAAAAAAGCATCTAAATTCATTTCCGCAGATAAAAAAGAAAAACCATGTTTTCTCTTTAAATAGGGACTTTCTCAGTAGCATAGGGAATTTCGCGTGTGCATTTGTGATATGAGCCGTTGTGAGGGGCGCGTTTTAGACGCTAGTATCCATAGGCGTAGAGTTATATGGGCCCGTGGGGCTCGGGCCCCTCCAATAATTTTTTCAGGTGGGCTATATTTTTTTACGACAACTGACATAGAAAAAAAACTCAGATTTTGGAATTTCTTATAATTTACAAAAGTTTTTAGCGTATAATGTTTTCGATGGATAATTGTTCTTTCTCTAAATTCGCTTTTTACTTTTATTCTTTGTAAACAAGTAAAACAACAGGAAAATTTTAGCGTGGCGTATGGGAAAAGACTAAGCACTCTCCATGGTGGGTTTTTCTTCCTTCTTTGGACATTGGGCACACTTTCTGGGAAGAATTTATTTTTCTGATTCGGCGTCATAAACATAGGGCATTAAATTCAAGTTTTTAACGGACAATAAATGGTGTCCGATATGATCTGATTAGAGCACAGATAAGATGATTCACCATTTCCCGAACTTACAAAGAAAGTGGCTCCAATTTAGGAGCTTTGAAGAACTCTGGAGGGAAGAGAGGAGTTAAGTTTTGTTGCAAATGATGAAACTAGAAGCCAGGAAGAATCACCAGTGTTTCCAAAGCATAGAATACAAAGGGAGAAATTCTTTGTCTCTAAATCATGCATAAAGCTAATATTTAATAAAATAGTCAAAATCATCAAGCGGTCTCCCTGTAGCAAATGACGATTCACCAGGATCTGATCTGGTAACAATAAACAGTACATACTCAGTTGCTTTTATTCGGGCCAAGCAAGAAACCCTTTCCCAGGCCCATTTTCTTTCATTAATATCAGGCTGAGTAGGGGCCGGGTCTAAATTTTTTCTGTAAACCCGGGCCAGGTCTAAACTTTATTTTTTCCGTGCCGTTTCGGACTGACATTTGATTCAATTTTCGTGCTATTTTCAAAGTTTTCGATATTTATATGAAATTATCTATCTGTACATGCGCATTCACGGCAAACACAGCAAGGCCGCTTTTTCGGGCGCAACCCTGTAGTACTTATATTATACATTTATACACTAACTAGCTCACATGCCTGGCGTCGTCCGGTCCGTCGAAAAATAGTGCGAAACACGAAAAACTCAAAAAATTGTAATAAAAAATCGCGAAAAAAAAGCACGAATTCCAAATAAATTTAAATGAAAAGAAAACAAAATTTACTATTTTGGGCTAGAAGATAACCGGATTCCTTTTACTAATTTTGAAAAATTGTAGCAAATCGCGAAAAAACTCTAAAAATCACTAAAAATTAAAAAATCGCAGATGACAAAATTTTGATATTAGGGGCTAAAAGATTAAAACAGGATTCCTTTTACGAATGTAGAAAAACCGCCGTGGAATGCGAAAAATCTCTAAACAATGCATAAAAATTCGCAAAAAATTCAAAAATTGATATACGATTTTCGAATAAACTTTGTTGAGAATATAACAAAATTAATTACATTGGGTTAAAAGTGTGACACCCAATTCCTTTTACGAATGTCAAAAGATAGCAGCGGAACGCTAAACATTGCATTAAAAATCGATAAAAATCAAAAATCGCAGAGGAAAAAAAATTAAAACAGCGTGTTACAAGTTTGAAACGAATTTCTTTTATAAATGTAAAAAAAAAAAAGCACGGAGCGCGTAAAAACGCTAAAAGTCGTATTAAAATGCGGATTTTTTTTATTTTTTAGAAATCGCGGAGGAGAAAATTTGCTTCAGGGATGAGAATTTTCCGTCTTTTGGCGGATTTCCGCTTTTTTGTTATTTCAAGGAGTTTCTGCTTTTTTTTCTCTCGAAATTCCGCCTTTTTTTTCCGAGGATTCCGTATTTTTTCTCCTGCAAAATTTTGTTATTTTCTGAAAATTTCACTTTCCTATCGATTCTGCTTTTCTTCCGATTTCGAAAGAACATTCAAAGGTGATGATAAAACGGCAAATTTCGTCAAAAGATCGCGAAAAAGTGGCAAATTTCATCAAAAGATCGCGAAAAAGTGGCAAATTTTGTCAAAAGATCGCGAAAAAGTGGCAAATGTCACCAAAAGATCGCAAAAAACTACAAATATCGTCAGAAGATCGCAAATTTCGTCACAAGATCACGAAAAAGCGGCAAATTTTGTCAAAAGATCGCGAAAAAAGCAAAATTTTGTCAAAAGATGGCGAAAAAGCAGCAAAATTTGTCAAAAGATAGGGAAAAAAACTACAAATATCATCAGAAGATCGCGAATAAACGGCAAAGTTCGCGAAAAAACGGTAAATTTTGTCAATAGATTGTGAAAAAGCGGCACATTTCGTCAAAAGATTGCGAAAAAAACTATAAATTTCATCAAAAGATCGCGAAAAAGTGGCAAATTTTGTCTAAATGGCGCGAAAAATACATGGATTTAGTGCTTTTAGTGTATCCTCCCCTTCCCCCCTCTTTTGTAAACTTTCAGAAAATTTGCTGTGAATTTCAATTTTTTTTTTTTTTTTTTTTTTTTTTTTTTTTTTTTTTTTTTTACTGAGAATCGTTCCTGATTCAGAATTCACATTAAGCTGGCTGTAGGTCCTGGTCCAATTAGCACGTGTGACCAAAAATAACTAACCATTGTGATTTTCACTAAGTTTTTCAAATTTTTGCTAAAAAATTTATGAAAATTATGACACACAAAAACTCTATTCTTAATTAAATTATTTCATTTTCAGGAGCGGTCATGATTCTGATAAGTCGAGCATTTCATATGGCCTACACTCAATGTTTTAAGAGCTGTGTGTAATTTGGCTATTTTCGCTGCTGTAATGTAGTACAGTATAGGATCCATTATCTGGAATGCTTGGGACCTGAGATATTCCGGATAAGGGGTTTTTCCGTAATTCGGAACACTTTACAATAAATGTTAAGAACAGTATAAAATAACGGTATGAAATGTATAAAATATGAATAATATATGAAAATACATAATTATAAATTAGTTAATTTAATAACTTATTTACACAAAATAAAAAAACCCTTCTAAATTATAATTCAAATAAAGAAAATTACATTAGCATATAAGAAAAGAACAAAATCCTTTGATTTGGTTTTTTAGAACATTTTTATTAAGATTGGTTGTTTATAGTGTGTCTTTTGCACCAATTGCTTCTGTATACTGACACGATTTGCTGTTTGTGGGAGTAGCTTGTTTGTTGCATTCCACAAATCATCTGTTCAATTGAAAAATATTAATAGCTCATTTGAAATCTTTTTACCACCTCATTCTGCTTGTCATCATCTTCACTTCTATTAGACATATCTCTTGGCATTATGTCACAAATCTCACTGCCAGTCATCTGATCACTTACAGGAGTATCGTCATCAACAATTAGACAATTTTCTACTGGTTCTTGATCCAACAATTGAGCTTCTGAACATGAAAGTTCTTTAGCTTAGTCCAGCAAATCTGTAATAATTTCTTTCTCTTTTTAAATTTTAAAGTCTTCAACTTCATGCTCATTCACACCATTAAAAAATATTGCACAATTTTACGTTTTTGAAATGAAACAAATTATTTTTCAGTTATCATTCTGCATTCCGGATTTCGGAGCATTCTGGATACGGGGTTTCCGGATAACGGGTCCATACTGTATACAGGTTTGTGCGCTTGTCTCCATTTGCGTGCAAATCAGACCCTGGTTTTATTTCTTAAAGTATCTTTCATGGATCAAATGTGGTACAATTTTTTGTTTGCGCGTGGTTTCAGTCTTTTTGCTTTTTTGCAATTCTCATCCCTGAGACTGAAAGTTTGAAAAAATATTATGAATGCCAAAAAATCGCTACGGAATACGAAAGAAACGCAAAAAAGAGCATTAAAAATTCAAAAATCGCTGAGAACACAATTCACTATAGAGGGTTAAAAACATTAACCGGGATTCTTTCACTAATGTCAAAAAATCTCCACGGAATGCAAAAAATCTTAATAAAAATCGCTCAAAGTAAACAAAGTTTTAAAACCGAATTCCTTTTACCAATGTAAAAAAAGTCACTGCGGAACGCGAAAAACCGCTAAAAATTGCATTAAAAAGCGCTAAAAATTCCAAAAGTCGCAAAGCCCAAAAATTACTATAAGCGCTCTAAAGAATTTTAATCGGAACTCTTTCACGAGTGTCAAAACTCGTAGCGAAAAATCGCAAAAACTCGCATTAAAAATCAAATTAAAAATTCAAAAATTTCGGAGGACAAAATTTACTGTACAATACTAAAAATTTGAAACCGAATTCCTTTTATCAATATAAAAAATACCACTACAAAACACGAAATAACGCTAAAAATCGCATGCAAATATTTGCGAAAAATTCAAAAGTCGCTGCGCGAATTCAGAATAAACTTTTTTGAAAAGAGGACAAAAATTACTATATTATACGCTAAAAGAGTGAAATCGGATTTATTTTAATAATTTTAAAAAATCGCCTCAAACTGCGTAAAATCGTTAAAACTTGCATTAAAAATTATATTGAAAAAGTCTAATCAAAAAGTCGGAAATCGGGCTTTGGGGTGCATAACTAAATACATAGAGGTAGGTACCTTCATACCAAATTTTGTAGCTCTGCGTGCAGCGTTTTTTTTTTTTTTTTTTTTTTTTTTTTTTTTTTTCAGAACATACTCGATAGACAGACAAACTTATTATTATAGACTAGCTGACCCGCCCAACGTTGCCCGGGCTCCTGATAATAACTTTAATAAAGCACAAATTTGTATGATTTTATACCTTTAATCCGATTTTGTCCGAATTTATATTTTTAAATGAAAAAATCTCCAAAAAATATTGACTTTTAATGGTAAAACCGCTCGTAAGAAGTCATTCTCTGTTTTTCACGTACGGTCGTTTCTTATGTTTTAAAAATAGTTTCTTTTGGTCCGAACTCTTTAAAATTTTTATCGTTATAAATATAACCGTGTTTCAGCCCGTGTAAAAATTTCGTGAAAAAATATTGATATTTGCTTCTAAGAAATATGTTTTATTCTCCCTTTTTACTTTATTCTATCCTTCCAAGAAGATAGTATTGTATTCAAGAAAAATTTCAAATTCCGGTTTTCGACGGATTTACACTTTTTAGCGGTCACAAATCCCGAAAAACGTGTTTTTACAAAATGTCTATCTGTGAATTTATCTGCGAGTTTGTCTGTATGTGACACATTTTTTTTGGGGCGTACTGCACGTACTAAATGCACGTACTAAAACTTCAATTAGCCCCTGATATAAATTAGTGCTGATTAGTTGTTGTTGCAAATCGCCCTATATCTCAAAAACTAATGCACAGATTTTCATAAAACATCAGATTCTGTTAATCCTTGATATTGTTTGGTGCTGATTAATTTTTGGTTTAAATTGCTCAATAGGTGGCGCTGCTATGATGCATTTTTCACGATTTCCGCAATAGCTATATCTCAAGATCCAATAACGATCAGATTTTCATGAAACTTCAGATTCAGTTATATCTTGATATTATTTCGTGCTGATTACGTTCTCCTGTAAATCGTCCAACAGGTATCGCTGCTATGCTGCATTTTTCACGATTTCCGCAATAGCTTTTTCTCAAGAACTAATGCACGTATTTTCATCAAACTTCAGATTAGGTTGGTCCGTGATATAAAATGGTTCTGATTACTTTTTGGCGTAAATTGGTCAACAGGTGGCAGAATATTTTATGATTTTCGTAATAGCTCTACCTTAAAAAAATAATGCACAAATTATCATCAAACTTCAAATTCAGTTAGACGTTGATATATGTTGTTGTTTATTACGTTTTGATGTAAATCGCCCAATAAGTGGCGCTGCTATGCTTAGTTTTTCACGATTTCCGCAACTGTTCTGTCTCAAAAACTAATACACGGAATTTAATCAGACTTCATATTCTGTGACACATTCACATAAATAGATCTTTCTTTAGGCTTCGGTGTATACAGCGCGACAGGTATCGCTTTTATGCTGGAATTTTTTTTGCAGACATCTAAGAGGGTGGATGCCAAAATTCAATTCTTTGTTTCAAAGATGCGATGCTTATACCTCCTTTTAAAATGCACACAATTTAATGAACCTACATCTTTAGAATCCTTATGATGGAGATGAGCATAGATTGTGATTTAATTTTGGCACTGTGATAACGAATTTTGAAGTATTAACATGTATGAGATATAAGAAAGTTTTGGGATTGTCACACCCGACCAGTTTTTCTTCTTTTCGCTTCGGGTTCCTTAAAATAACAAAAAAAAAAAAAAAAAAAAAGTTTTCGTCGTCGAGCTGTCCGGAATTTTAATATGTTATAAATATAACTGTACCCGAGTAATCTATAAAATTTTATGAAAAATATGCATATTTAATAGTGAAAACATGTGTCGAAGACAAGCGTAACCGCACCGAAATCGCTTTTTAGCTATTCCGTCGAAATTTTCTAAGATTTTATTTTATTTTTTTAAATACTTCTACTCGTTCGAACATGTCGAAATTTTTGTAATAGATGTAAAATCCAGCCTGTCGAAATGCTCTAAAAAGATTGTGGGAAAAAAATAGTCTCGTCACGGTGAGGCGCGAAGTGACCTGCAGTCGCGAATCTGTTTAAAGTATTAAAATTAGTCTTTTAGAAAACCGATTGCACCGGCGACGAGAAGAAGATCTTAGCTTTAAATACGTATTTTTTTGCGAATCAGTACCTCTAAAATTGAGTCCCGAGTAAGCTTTGGCGAAAGGGAGAAAAAGTCGACTGAGAAATCCCTTTTCGAAATTTTTTTTCAAAGAGTTAAAAATCATATTTTTTAACTGATTGCGGCGTTTGAGACGTAAAAATACGAACTATAAGACTATGTCGTCCGTTTTTCCGTATTTTAAACGTTATGGCTGGTGGGCATTAAAACAAAACGGCAAAAGAAAAAAAAAAATGTATTTAGTTTTTCCTTCCTTTCCGCTCGAAAAGCCGGTTCTGGTCATGCACGAGCTCGCCTCGCCAATTAAAAAAAAAAAAATCTCTGTTTTGATGAGATTTTAATTAGTATCTCGGCCAATTATCAAAAAATTAAAAATGTGAGACTCAGGGGCATCCATACTTGCACTGAACTATTCTCATATAAATTTTCAGACCTCTGGGGCAGTAGATTTTCCTAGCCATCGGCAATAAACACACACAAATAGCGATCTTGTCTTTTATTATTAAATATATAGATATTTATGATATATGTAGAGTAAAACATGTCAAAACGGAACTTGTATATGGCATAATTCTGTCTTAAATGGAAATTTTTCATGCTCCAGAAGGAAAGATTGCCGCACAATTTTACTTAATTAGGCAGAAACCTGTCTTAAACGGAATATTATTTTGGTCGCTTACGATTGCTCTTGCAAAGGTTTTACTGTAGGGACATAAGGTTAGCCTGTGTAAACGGAACCTGTCTATAGCGAAATCTTCTCTAATGGCAAACATTTCATGATCCCATCGAAATGACCACTTTGAATTTGTACCTGCTAAGAAACTTGTATAAACTGGAAACTTTCAGCTGCTATTTGTAATTTTGTCATAGCAGGTTTTACTATTTTTGTATTCATTACTCAGTAAATTAACTCCTTGTTCCAGAAGGGTGTAGACCCCCCCCCTTGTCTCCGCCACTGGCTGAGCCCCTCCAATAATTTTGAAAACTCTACGCCTATGCTAGTATCATGATCAACCACGGCCAAACTCGATTCTCCATCCCTTATACAGTAGCGGATAGGGACAGCTTAATGCAATAATGTTAAAATTTCGACTGCACTGGGTAGCATAACGATACGGGGAAAATAATCAAAAAGTCCCTAACCTGCTTTGGCACTTTGTTTTTTTTGGTGCTGATGTTCGTTTGTACTTTTTACTTATCCACGTGTTTTACATTTTATTGCGTGTTTATATTTTATTTTTATCATACTTACATCACTATTACTGTTCTTATTATAATTTAAGATGTTAATACTTGAAGATAATGTATTATAATGATTAATATTGTATTAAAGGTATATATAAATATTTTACAGACATACATACAATAAATACAATAAACCCAACTGGAGTGAAAAATTAGCCAGAGCCAGGAATCGAACCCGGGACCACTGCATTCCAGGCAGTCGCTCTAACCACCGAGCTACTCCGGCCGATGCCTGAGTCTGCAATTTCTCACTAATAAACCAAGTTGGGGAAGTCACCAGCCATCTATAAGAAAGCCACGGATGACAGGACAACGATGTATTTATTGTATGTGTGTCTGTAAAATATTTATATATACCTTTAACTGTTGAATGCAGGCGTTATTTATGTGTGTATGTGTGTTTTAATATATATTGTAGTATGAGTGTTTTATTATAATATTGTATTGTTTAAAAAATTATGAGATGCTTTCATTATACATTTGCTGTAAAATAGGAACTGAAAATAATCATAAAATTAAAATATTTTTACTTCAGTGTAACATTGTTCAGTGTAATATTGTCAATATTGTTTTCTAAAGCCTTGACTGAAAGCGAAGACAAAAGATTTGCCTTAAGATAAGAATTAATAATTTTATTATGTCACTTGGAGACTAATTTGCTATTATAGCCTTACAGCGGTTAAAACGCCACATACATATCTCTACATACATATCTATTTATATGTAATGAGTTAAGTATTAAAAGACATTATTGTGACATAAAAGATGAACTGCTTTTAAATTTTAAAAGTAAAAGTTGTAGATATTTTGTTTACTTATTTAAATACTTCTCACTACGATGTTGAAAAGATTATGTTCTAAAGATTTTGTTTTTATTATTAATTTTAAACATTTTGGATAGGTTGCGCCAGTATTAAATGCACAAGCCTATTTTTTCCTTTGTTTCAATCAGGTTTAAAGAAATGCCTACGAGATTTCCTTCTTCTATTACGCAGGCGCTTCTTTAACGTTGTTGCATTAAGCTGTCCCCATCCGCTACTACTGCCGTAACGAAAAGTCGAAATCTCTTTGTTTTCGGGAAATAAGTGTTTCTCTGCGGAGAGTTGTAGGGGACGCTTTTACCTACTGTGTCTAATGAAGAATTTGCCTAGTACGATTGTGTTTTCTTAGGTATAATTTAAATGAAATTGCGATTTTTTTTTTTTTTTTTTTTTTTTTTTTTTAGTAAAAACCGTCTTATTGCTGTGTTCCATACTGCACTTACGATTCGCTCAAAAAATTACAGAAATTTCTTTTCATGAATTTCCTTCAAATTTGGAGTACAAACTGTTGAAAGGAAAAAAAAAATTGTTGATCTTTTAAAATTATGAGGCAAGGAAAAAAATATTTATTTATTATTAGTTTTTTGTTTCCCCGTATTTCATGACTAGCACCTACAATATATAAATTTACTGAAAATTGTTCACAATGTACACATATCTGTATTTTTCTAAATTAAGAATCGTGTAAATATCCATGTTTTTTTTTTTTTTTTTTTTTTTTTTAAGAAAAGAAAAAAAATCGGTATGATTTGATTGCCGGATATTGGCGAAAAGACCTTCTTATTATTTTTTTTAATATTATAAATCATGTAAATATATATATTTTTTTATCGTATACTTTTATATGATGACTGTCCAGAATTGGAATATTTAATTTTATCATGTGATTTTGTAAATTTTCTATAAGCTTGTATAGTTAAGGTTAGCCCACATGAAGGTTAAATTAATTGAAAATCGTTCGCACTATACTGATATAGATATATATATATTTTTTTTTTCTGAATAATTAAGAATTATGTAAATATCCATGTTTTGAATAAAAACAACAACAACAGCAAAAAAAAAGATATCAGTTGGAAAATTGGACATTGGCAAAAAGACTTTCTTATTTTTTTTTTATATTATGAAACATGTAAATATATTTTTATTTTAATCGTATACTTTTATACCAAGACTGTCCAGAATTAGAATATTTAATTTTATCTGTAATTTTATATATGCTTGAATATTTCAGATCAACACATATAATGGCCAATTTTATTGAAAATTGTTTGCAATGTACAAACATATATATTTTCTTAATAATTAAGAAGCATGTAAATATCCATGTTTTGAAAAAAAAAAAAAAAATCGATATGAGTTGATTGCAGGTTATTGGCAAAAAGACTTGCTTATTTTGTTGATATTATGAAACATGCAAATATCCTTTTAATTGTATCATAGTTTTATACCATCCAGAATTAGAATATTTAATTTTATATGTAATTTTGTTATTTTTCTAGATGCTTGAATATTTCAGATCAACACGTATAATTGGTCAAATTTATTGAAAATCGTTTGCAATACACATATATCTATATATTTTTTAATTAATTAAGAATCATCAAAAATAATCAATGTTCTGAACAAAATGTTTCGTTATGAGTTGGTTATCGGATACTGGCGAACTTGCTTATTCTCTTAATATTGTGTAAATATTTTGTTATTATAGTTTTTATAATATAAATACCTAAAATTCAAACATTTAATTTTATAAATTCCCCTGTTATTATTTTTTCTAAAAATGATAGAAGCCTATACTTATTGCAAGGTTCGTACACTTCGAGAACTTTCAAGTACCTTTAACCAGAAATTTTGTAAAATTACATTTACCTTATTTAATGAAAAGAAATTCTATCTTCAGATATAGCGGCCAGTACTTTACAAAATTTCTGGTACTAAAACACCTAAAATCCCCTGTATCCCTTGATGCGTACGAACCCTGTATTATTATTTTTCTATTTCCCTGAACACTTCGTTTTCAGTACCTCTAAAGCTTACTATTATCCAAAGTTGCCTGCAATCAACTTTATATACCTATATTTTACATCAGAAGTCTGGTGCAAAAAACAATTGAATGGTTTAATAAATTATCCGGATTTGAGAATAATTTTTTTTTTTTTTTTTTTTTTTTTTTTTTTGAAAAAGTTTTGGTTAATTTTCTTAATATTTTGAAACTAGTAAATAATATTAAAAAAAAATTTAATTTTAATTTGCAATTTAATTTAATTTAAATAAAAAAAAACAAATGCAGAAATTTACTTATAATCTTTGTTTTCTGTGTTATAATAGCGTGTTATTTAAAATATTTTTAGTTGCTTATGTTTAATGCATTGTATTTATTTATTTTATTTCCAAATCCTTCAGTTTTCCTGTTTGCAGTATAAAAACGCCGAACCAAAATGTATGTACATTACTATACCTTTTATAACGCATATACAGAGACGTTTTTCGTATTTTTATATATGAGAGTAACATTTAATAAACATTATTTACAGCAGAAGAAATACAATTTACAGTAGGTATTCGCGCCATCTGGCGGCGACTGCACTCTTTAACGATTCCGAAACAAAGGGATATTGTGAAGGTCGTATAAAGCAGGCGATCGAATTTGGCCGTGGTTCAACGTTGTCCCTTATCCACAAATGCATATTATTGGCGATTCAAACACTCGAATACGCCTTCTGGTGGAAAAAAGGTATAACTTCTCGCTTCAGGAAAATCCTAAGTAAGCATATCTAATTACATATATTTTTAATTTGTTCAGAATAATTATTTTTTAGCACAATTTCATGTGACATTTATATTCTGTGTTATATGAGAATGTAGTAATTGGTCATATACAAGTATTACTCGCGCTCAGAGGGTTCCGTACAATAAATATATGAATTTTTAACTGTATTATTAAAAAGAATCGTTGGTAAAGTAATAATAAAACCTATATACTAGAAAAGCATGAATGGGTATGCCATAAAAGTTCAAAGAGATATGAAGCCTAAATAATATCAAATATTGCTATTCTGTATAACTCATTTTACTTTCTTCTATCATTAACAGAAGAAAGTATTAGATTCGTGAAAATTTTCGGTTTTCGACAGATTTACACGTTTTAGGAATTAGAGATTCCGAAAAACTTGTTTCTACAAAATGTCTGTATGTTTGTATGTGACACAAATTTTGTGGACCATCTATCTCAAGAACTAATGCACGGAATTAAATAAAAAATTATATTCAGTTAGTCCCTGATATAAGTTGGTGCTGATTAGTTTTTGGCGTAAAGCGCACAACAGGTGGCGCTCCTATGCAACATTTTTCACGATTTCCCCAATAGCTCAATCTCCTAAACTAGTGCACGGATTTTCATCGCACTTCATATTCAGTTAGTCCTTCACATGAATTGACGTTTTATCAGGGTTGCGGAGTCGGTGGGAAAATGGACGACTCCGACTCAGACTCCACAGCCCTGCGTTTTATACATTTTTGTGTAAATCGCTCAACTGGTGGCGCTGCTACGCTGCATTTTTTGTAACTTCCGAAATAGCTCTATCTCAAGAACTACTGCTTGGATTTTCAAAGAACTTCAGATTCAGGTATACTTTGATATGAATTAGTGCTGTTTAGTTTTTGATGCAAATCGATGATGCAAATTTGATGCAAATTTTTTGATGCAAATTTTTTCAAGTAACATAATTAGCCCCTCAACATTTTTCCTAAGTATATTTGTGAATGTTTAGTAATCTGCAAAAATGTGGGTCAGTAGTGTTTGTTACTTCCTCAAATTTCAACTTTCCACGTTCCATAGTTTACGCGTAAAATGGCTGTGACAGACAGCCACAGGAGTGATCTTACAACGGTTCCGTTTTAATTTTTTAAGTACGGAGCCCTAAAATTTATCGGAATACGAATAGTAAAAACGTTCAAAGACATTTATATTAAAGAATGATTTGTAAACGGCATTTTAGCATCCGTGGTGTAGTCGTAAAAAAAGAAGAGGGTATACGCTCTAAGCAGAGGGTATACGCTCAAGGCAGAGCGTATACCCTAGAGAGAACATACTATAGCTTTCTTGAGAAACAGAGGGTATACGGTGTTCCTTAAAAAAACCCAGAGGGTATACGGCGTATACCCCCGTAGCCCCTCCACTACATCCCTGTGTAGCATTAGCTAAAGGGGCGATTTTCCTTTACAGACGACTGCTGTCAGCGCCTCTATAGTCCGTTTTAAGTAAACGCTGATCGTAGCCGTCGGTACAGGAAGCATGATACTTATATCATTACAAGTATGATATGTTTTTCGTCTACTATTTCTTAAACTCAAGCGTAAATATTTAAATTATGTACAATATATCTTTTAATTTCATCTTCAAGTCCACTTTATCGAAAAAATCAATTGAAATGAGAATGAAAAAGTGAAAAAATATTATAAATGTAGGGGCGGGGCTTGTCGATATTTTGCAAATGGACGCTCTCACAGTCACCCGAGAAGCGTAGCCTCTTCATTTTCTCCCATTGTATATGAAATTTATTAAGGAAAGCGAAGCACACACGAGTTGTTGTTCCTAGATTGAACACTGAAATAATAATACAAAGAAAAATAGTTTCTTTAAAAACATTTTTTTAACCATTAAATTTTTATCTTCAAAATACAACTTAAATTTTTTAACTGCCATTCATGTTTCTTCCGAAAAATTCCCGATACAATGCATTAATTTTGTAACGAATTCGATTAATGAAAAATTCACTGCTTAATTTTACGTCTTAGAGAAAACTTAAGCAAATGAATTCTTAGAAAATATAAACATTTAGCTCTGTTTATTTTTCTAAGAAAGAGGACCGAAAAGATAAAAGAAAAAGACATTATTTAAAAATATTCCAAGTGAAGGGGCGGGGCTTGTCGGAATCTTGCGAATGGACACCGCCACAGTTGCCCGAGAAACGTAGCCTCTTCATTTTCTCACGTTGTACTTAAAATTTATTAAGGCTGTTCTCAAACCCAAAGGGGAAACTTTATGACATAACTTTTAATTCATTTTTTTTCGGAAACGTATGAAACTGACAGATGTTGTTATTCAGTGACTAAGTAATCGAAAGACGTTTTCCGGGTTTTTTTTCTTTTTTTTTTTTTTGTAAACACAATAGATCTTTCAGAAATTGCTGTCACAGTTGGCGTTTTGAGCCGAATTTCCCAACGGAAGCAGAAAGACCAGACAATGAAGGAAGAAAAAGCCTTGCCACGTGATCAAAAGCGTGATCAAAAAAGTTTCGCGCTTCTTGTGCAGTGAACTTTAAAACAGCCTTAAGGAAAACGAAGCAGCCATGGGGATATTGAGGAAGCAGGTGTCGTGAACATATTCCCAGCCGTTTAACATATCATTCATAGTCCGGAAAATCGCTTGTTCATTTAATATGCAGGATATGTTTATATATATACTGTTGTTCAAGTATTTCCTTTTCGTATTTAATGCTAGATGGCCGCACCCTCTCTTTTATTTTTTATTATTATTCTTTTCTGTCTTTCAAGATGCAACGTTGCCTAGATCTCTGGTATCACGTGGTTTTCATTTTTATATCCAGATGAGCTTTGTGTGCTATTGTTTAAAGTTTTTTATTGTTTAGTTTTTAATTTCTAGCTTTACACGAAGTATAGGATTCGTGAAGGTCAGATATCTCGAAAAACATGTTTTTACAAAATGCCTATCTGTGAGTCTGTTACCCTGCCTGTCTGTCTATATGTATGTCACACAAATTTTCTTTTCGCTCTATCTCAAGAACACGGAATTTCACAAAACTTTAGGTTCAGTTAGACCTTGATATAATTGGTACTAATTAGATTTTGGTGTATATTGCCCAACACGTGTCGCTGCTGTGCTGCATTTTGTACGATTTCCGCTATAGCTCTATTTGAAGAACTAATGCACGGATTTTCATCCAACATCAGATTCAGATAGACGTTGGCGTAAGCTTACATATTAGGTTTTGGTGTAAATTGCAAAATAGGTGGCGCTGCTACGCTGAATTTTTGACGATTTTTGTGAAAGCTAATCTGAAAAACTAATGCATGTAATTTAATCAAACTTAATATTCTGTTACAGTTTCACCAAAATATATCCTTCTTTGACTTGGGTATATGTTAAACAACAGGTGATGATTTTATACTCTTTCGGTTGAAAATTTTGGTTGCGGTCACCTAAAAATGTCGGTTCCGAAAATCAATTATTTGTTTGAAAGAATGCGATACCTATATATCTCCTTGTTAAATGCATCCAATTCAATGAAACTATACACCATTACAATCATCATGATGGACATAGATTGTCATTTAATTTTGGCACTGTGATAGCGAATTATTAACATGTCTAAGATAGAAGAAAGTTTTGGGATTGGCATATCCGACTAGTTTTTTGTTTGTTCAGGGCTCGCACCGGTCCTAAAATTTTCGCACTTTGCTACCAGTATTTTAAATAAGAATTCTTCGTTGAAGATTCCTTTAACATCTATAATAGAATTAACAAGGCGGAAATCCTCGCCAGGTCCTATGCTGAGCAGTTTTCCCCTAACCCTTATCTTGCCAGCCCTAATCATTATTTTGAAGTAAATGAAACTGTTCAAAATTTTTTAGCTACCCCTCCCAAGGACCCACTCCCGGAAATTCAACCAATTGTTATTTCTAATATTATCAAAAATCTTAAAAACAGAAAAGCCCCTGGATACGATAACATAACTAATTATGCTCTTAAAAATCTTCCTTGCAACTGTATTATATATCTAACTAAACTTACTAATGCTATTCTTCAGTACTACTACTTCCCTAAAGCTTGGAAGACTTCTATTATTGCACCTATTCCTAAACCTTAGTGTAATCTTCAAGATCCGACTAACTATCGACCCTAACTATCTCTCTAACTATCTCTCTGTTACCCTCTATCAGCAAAGTTGTTGAGGGAGTCATCAGGTCCCAGTTACATGACATTTTAGACGCACAAAACATACTCATTCCTGAGCAATTTGGCTTCAGAGCTAAACATTCTACATTACATCAACTCCTTCGTGTTGTAGAGTTCTTGAGTGAGAAACTAAACACGAACACACCAGCTGCGGCTGTTTTTCTCGATGTCGCTAAGGCATTTGAAAAGGTTTGGCATATTGGCCTTATATACAAATTAATTAAGCTTGGAATTAATGCTAGACTTATCTTTCTCATACATTCTTACCTTAGCGACCGCACCTTTCGCGTCCGCCTTAACAATATACTTTCCACTTTATACCTTATTCTCTCTGGTATTTTACAAGGGTCGGTCCTCGGCCCTACATTATTTAACATTTTTTTCAACGATATCCCAAGAACACTCAGGACTTATCTTGCCTTGTACGCGGACGACACGGCAATGTACGTCTCTGCACAACACCCATTCACATTATACAAAATTCTCCAAAAACACATAGATAAATTCCTTAACTGGTGTACCCTGTGGCGTGTTAAGCTCAACGAGCAGAAAACAGCTGCTGTCTGTTTCTCTAGAAAACTAACATTTCCCAATCGCATTACTATCAATAACACTACTATTCCTTGGACTAATGACACCAAGTATCTGGGGGTTACCCTTGATAGAAGACTTACCTGGAAAAAGCATTTTATTAATATCCGTGGCAAAGTTGCTGGTATCTCCCAGGACCTCTCTCCTCTTCTCAAAAGCAATTCTCTTTCTATTCATAATAAACTAATCTTGTATAATGCATGTATTAGATCAATCTTAACTTATGCTTGTCCGATCTGGGGATTCGCTTGCAAAACCAGTATGGAGTATCTTTACGGTGCTCATAACAAAAACTTACGCTATATCCGTAATGGTCACCATTTTCTTCGTAACACCACTATCCGCGGGGATTTGAAAACCACTTCCTTAAAACAGCGCATTAATAAACTTGCTAAAAATTTTTATAAATCTGTATACAACCTCCCTAACCAAATTATAGCGGAACTACCCGACTACGAGGTATCCGACCCCACTAACAGAAAACGCCCTAAATACTCACTTTTGCTTAGCGATGAAGACTGAGTTTCCCTCACCTTCTGCTATACTTAACCTTTCTGTTTGTTCTGTCCTGTCTATAGTATAAAAAAAAAAAATGTTTTTCCGCTAGTTCTTTAGCATTATACTAGGGGGCTCGGCCCCCTACGAGCTACGCTCGCCAACCCCCCGTTCAGACACTGCAGTCTCTAAAAGCACGCTACTTTGATCGGCTTTAATTGAATTTTTTTGGAAGATTGAATTATAATTAAAAAAACAAAGGCGATCGCCCTATAAACGGGTTTCTATTCATTTCTCTTTGATTGGGGAATTTTACGGAAAAATCAGCTGCTGTTAAAAGATACAATGGCATTTCAAAATCATCTAATATAAAATGAATTAAGTAAACAGAGTCTTTGTCTCCCGGTATTTTTTAACAAAGCGAAAAGAAAGTCCTTTTAAATAAAACATTTTAAATATATCGTTTTTAATCTGACGTAATTTTCACCAAACTTTTCTTTCCCTTTTTAATATTCACGTGAAAATGCTTTTATTAGAAATGAAATATTATTTGCGCTGTCAAAAAAAAAAAAAAAAAAAAAAAAAAAAAAAAAAATAGTTGAAAAGTTCATCTCAAAATATCAAGTAAATGTCTCGCGCTATTTTTAAATTTAAACTACTATTTTGCAATATTATTTTTTGTTCATTTTACGTAATAAGTGTAATGTGACGTAAATGTGATGTAATTTCTCCTATTTAAGACTTCTAACGCATGTTAATGAATTTATTACTTTACAATATCCTTTCTCTGTTAAAATTCACGTGTAATTATAGATGAAGTAATTTTCAATAAGTTCCTGCTTTTTATACGTAATTATTTAATTCTAATTTGAAAGTTTTTCTTTTCTGTTTATAATAGTCACGCGTAAATAAATTTTTAATTTGAAGCAAACATTATTGTTTCCATTGTTTATACAGTTTGGCAACAGGTTAAATTAGTACAATTTTCTGAAATAAGTAAAAAAATATCTCTCGAAATGCTGAAAATTTGAATTTAAAATAGAAATAAAACC
The DNA here is from genome assembly GCA_963932465.1 of Maratus speciosus. Classification (NCBI taxonomy): domain Eukaryota; kingdom Metazoa; phylum Arthropoda; class Arachnida; order Araneae; family Salticidae; genus Maratus; species Maratus speciosus. The sequence continues at coordinate 88,313,106 of OZ010794.1, forward strand.
TCGAAAAATGAGTCAAATTAAAAAAATAAATTATTTCTGCACACCGGGAAATTATAACGTATAAAATGATCTAAAAAGTATTAAATTCCGATGTATAGTTTTTGCTCCTATAAAACTTTTTTAATGGAACGATTTTGTCCAACTTTAGCATTAAATATCTCTTAAAATAATTCTTCGATTTGAAAACTGTCTACATCAGCGTGTTTATCAAACATTTCTGTATAATACTACCAATTTTCATATTTTTGTATGCATTATTGTTCTTAATATTAACGAAGAAAGACCTCCGGTCACAAAAAATTCAAAACCGGCGGCGGCGGCGGCGGCGGTGACAGCGGGAGTTACTTTTTTTTAGAATAGAGAGATATTTTTAAACTAATGTAAGGTCTCTGAAAAGAGTCTTTTTTTTTATGGGGCACTCCCCGGTAGCTTTTTCGTCTTTTCCTTCTTTTTTTGGAACTAATGGAATTTTCTTTCTTTTTTAATTACTAGGGGGCTCGGCCCCCTACGAGCTACGCTCGCCAACCCCCGTCCAGACACCGCAGACTCTAAATGCACGCTAATTTGATCGGCTTTAAAAAGATTTCGAAAGATTGAATTATAATTTAAAAAACAGTGGCGATCTCCCTATAAACGAATTTCTATTCATTTCTCTTTGATTGGGGAATTTTAACGCCAAATCCGCTGCGGTACTACTTGATTATCCTGTCGACCAATTTCGCCAAATTATATAAATCACCAAACCACTCGCCAAATTATACAAATTGATATAATTTTTATTTTAAATAACGAAAGAACAAATAAATTCGTACAACATTAATAAAAACACAAATAAAACGTCGAAATAAAAATAACTTGATGACGTATACACGTGTAACAACATTTCAAAATAAGCTAATATAAAAGGAATTAAGTAAAGAGAGTCTTTGTCTCCTGGTATTTTTTAACAAAGCGAAAAGAAAGTTCTTTTAAATGAGACATTTTAAATTAATTCTCAAAATATCAAATAAATGTCTAGCGCAATTTCTAAATTTAAACTTTTTTGCAATATTATTTTGTGTTCATTTTATGTAATAACTATAATGTGACGTAAATATGACGTAATTTCTCCTAAGACTTCTAACGCATGTTAATGAATTTATTATTTTACAATATCCTTTCTCTTTTAAAATTCACGTGTATACTTTTTATGACGTAATTTTTAATAAGTTCTTGCTTTTTATACGTAATTATTTAATTCTAATTTGAAAGTTTTTTTTCCTGTTTATAATAGTCACGTGTAAATAAATTTTTAATTTGAAGCAAACATTATTGCTTGCGCTTTTTATACAGTTGGCAACAGTTTAAATTAGTACAATTTTCTGAAATCTGTAAAAAATATCTCTAGAAATGTTGAAAATTTGAATTTAAAATAGATATAAAACCTGAAAAAATGAGTCAAAATAAAAAAATTAATGCAATCTGCACTCCGGCAAATTTTAACGCATAAAATGATCTAAAAATGATTACACTGCCATGTATAGTTTTTGCTGCTATAAAACTTTTTTAGTGGAACGATTTTGTCCACCTTTAGCATTAAATAACTCTTAAAATAATTCTTCGATTTGAAAACTGTCTGCATCAGCATGTTTATCAAACATTTCTGTATAAAACCACCGATTTTCATATTTTTGTATGCATTAGTTTTGTTAATATTAACGAAGAAAGGCCTCCGGTCACAAAAAAATCAAAACCGGCGGCGGCGGCGGCGGCGGTGACAGCGGTAGTTACTTTTTTTTAGAATAGAGAGATTTTTTTTCTTTTCTTTGTTTTTTTTTTTTTCACATATGTTATACTAGTTCTTATGTACTTTGTTATTTTTTGTTAGTCTTCTCTTTTTCTTAAAAGTAAATTTAACTTTTGTGGCTACCAGCCACGTCTAAACATTAATTTTTTAAGGCTCCCTAATGCCCTTGCAACACAATCACCTATCCACTGGATGTAAAGTTGTAACGCAACTAGGTAATCCATTCAGCTGCTCACATTGTTCCATTGTTCCATTAATAGAATTATACAATAAAGATTATCGTTTTAATTTAGTGGTAGGAAAGTGCGAAAATTTTAGGAACGCTGCGAGCTCTGTTTGTTGTTTAACGTAAGGCATGTAACTTTATTAATTCTTAAATCACTAGGGGGCTCGGCCCCCTACGAGCTACGCTCGCCAACCCCCGTCCAGACACCGTAGACTCTAAATGCACGCTAATTTGATCGGCTTTAAAAAGATTTCGAAAGATTGAATTATAATTTAAAAAACAGTGGCGATCTCTCTATAAACGGATTTCTACTCATTTCTCTTTGATTGGGGAATTTTAACGCCAAATCCGTTGCGGTACTACTTGATTATCCCGTAGACCAATTTCGCCAAATTATATAAATCGCCAAACCACTCGCCAAATTATACAAATTGACATAATTTTTATTTTAAATAACGAAAAAACAAATAAATTAGTACAATATTAATAAAAATACAAATAAAACGTCGAAATAAAAATAACTTGATGACGTAGACACGAGTAACAACATTTCAAATAAGCTAATATAAAAGGAATTACGTAAACAGAGTCTTTGTCTCCTGGTATTTTTTAACAAAGTGAAAAGAAAGTTCTTTTAAATGAGACATTTTAAATTAATCGTTTTTAATCTGACGTAATTTTGACCAAACCATTCTTTCTCTTTTTAATATTCACGCGAAAATACTTGTATTAGAAATTAAATATTATTTGCGCTTTCTCAACAAAAATAGTTGAAAAGTATCCTCTTAAAATATCAAATAAATGCCTAGCGCAATTTCTAAATTTAAACCGTTTTGCAATATTATTTTGTGTTCATTTTATGTAATAACTGTAATGTGACGTAAATATGACGTAATTTCTCCTATTTAAGACTTCTAACGCATGTTAATAAATTTATTGCTTTACAAATTCCTTTCACTCTTAAAATTCACGTGTAATTATAGTTTTTATGACATAAATTTTAATAAGTTCCTGCTTTTTGTACATAATTATTTAATTCTAATTCCAAATGTTTTTTTCTGTTTATAATAGTCACGTGTAAGTAATTTTTTAATTTATTTACACGTATAAATATTTTTTTTTTTTTGAAGCAAACATTATTGCTTCCGCTGTTTATACAGTTGGCAACACTTTAAATTAATACCACTTTCTAAAATCTGTTAAAAATATCTCTAGAAATGCTGAAAATCTGAATTTAAAATAGAAATAAAACCTCAAAAAAATAGTCAAAATAAAAAAATTAATGCAATCTGCACTCCGGCAAATTCTAACGCATAAAATGATCTAAAAATGATTAAATTCCTATGAACAGTTTTTGCTCCTATAAAACTTTTTTAGTGGAACGATTTTGTCCAACTTTAGCATTAAATATCTCTTAAAATAATTCTTCGATCTGAAAACTGTCTGCATCAGCGTGTTTATCAAACATTTCTGTATAATACTACCGATTTTCATATTTTTGTATGCATTATGTTTCTTAATATTAATGAAGAAAGACCTCCGGTCACAAAAAATTCAAAACCGGCGGCGGCGGCGGCGGTGACAGCGGTAGTTACTTTTTTTTAGAATAGAGAGTAATACTACCGATTTTCATATTTTTGTATGCATTATATTTCTTAATATTAATGAAGAAAGACCTCCGGTCACAAAAAATTCAAAACCGGCGGCGGCGGCGGCGGTGACAGCGGTAGTTACTTTTTTTTAGAATAGAGAGAAAGTAAAGTTCCTTACGCACATGTGATTGCGAGAACTTTCAAACAACTTTTACAAAATTCAATCTTTCACACCAGAAACTATTTTGAGAAAAGTGTAAAGAAAATTTAAAACAATTCACTTGTTCCACGAGATCGAGGACACAAACAACTCACGTAAGAAAGTTGTTTCACCCAGAGACAACTTTCAATTGAACCAAACGGGTGGCGCCCTGCCATTATCATGTTCAACCTTTTCCCCCACCCACTGATGTAAACTATTGGGGATTCAAGCACTCTAACACAGTAGCGGATGGGGACAGCTTAATGCAACAATGTTACAGAAAGTAGCGGATGGGGACAGCTTAATGCAACAACGTTAAAGAAGCGCCTGCGTAATAGAAGAAGGAAATCTCGTAGTCATTTCTTTAAACCTGATTGAAACAAAGGAAAAAATAAGCTTGTGCATTTAATACGGGCGCAACCTATCCAAAATGTTTAAAATTAATAATAAAAACAAAATCTTTAGAACATAATCTTTTCAACATCGTAGTGAGAAGTATTTAAATAAGTAAACAAAATATCTACAACTTTTACTTTTAAAATTTAAAAGCAGTTCATCTTTTATGTCACAATAATGTCTTTTAATACTTAACTCATTACATATAAATAGATATGTATGTAGAGATCAGGCCCGGACTGGCCAGGTCGGCTAGTCGGCGATTGCCGAGGGCCCCCGGCACAAGGGGGCCCCGGAGGGGCCTCCAAAAGTGGATATACTAGTTCGTAACTAGTTACATCAGAATAATGTGACTGTTTCCCCATAAGTTTCCCGTAATCTTACGCATTTACAATCAATTTTAAGCTGTTGGCTGTTGGCAGTTGTTTTTTGTGTATGTGAGTCTATGTAGGGGGGCCCCAGAGGGGCCACCATAAATGGATATACTACTTCATAACTAGTTATATCAGAATAATTTGACTGTTTTCCTGTAATTTTCCCGTAGTTTTACGCATTTACAATCAATTTTAAGCAGTTGCCAGTTGGTTTATGTTTTTTATGGTAGCCTATAAGGGGGCCCCAGAGGAGCCTCCAAAAATGGATATACCACTTCATATCTAGTTACATCAGAATAGTTTGACTATTTTCCCGTAATCTTATGCATTTACAATTAATTTTAAGCAGTTGCCAGTTGGTTTTTGTTTATGGTAGCCTGTGTAAGAGGTCCCCGGAGGGGCCTCCAAAAATGCATATATTACTTCATAACTAGTTACGTCAAGATAATTTGACTGTTTTCCCGTAATCTTACGCATTTACAATTAATTGTAAGCAGTTGCCAGTTGGTTTTGGTTTAAGGTAGCCTATGTAAGAGGGCCCCGGTTGAGCCTCCAAAAATGGATATACTACTTCCTAACTAGTTACATCAGGATAATTTGACTGTTTTGCGGTAATCTTACGCATTTAGAATCAATTTTAAGCAGTTGCCAGTTGGTTTCTGTTTATGGTAGCTGATAGCCTATGTAAGTAGCGCCGGTAGTGGTGTTGTGTCGCTGGCGAAACCCGGGCCGAAACTAGCCTTTTTTGCGCCCCGGACAAACATGAATTTTGGCGCCCCCCCCTCTTTCTTCCTCAAAGTATATTTACAAAGAGAATTTTGCTAATTTTCTAATGGCCGACTTATTTTAAAATTTAAAATATGTAATCATAAAATATGTAATACTGAACTACGTAAATTGAATGTGACGTTTGTTGCAATTATAGTTCGTTCACATAAAAGAATTCGCATGTATTACTGGCTATTTACAGTGTTTGCTTATACAGTAGCGTTCCGATTATCCGAGTCCCGCTTAACCGAGTTTCAGCTTTCACCGAGTTGGCTCGAGAAAAATGGCCATAATTTTTTTTTTTTTTTCCCCATTCTGACCAGAAAATCAGAGTTCAAACTTTTTACGACTGCTCTTTCATCTTCACCTAACACTTCATTTATAATGGCTGTTTCATAATAATGAAATCCATCAGTCCATCAGAAGAAAATGATCGATTCCAAAGATATAATCTTTCACTTGGCGCCCCTTGGCTCTGGCGCCCGGGGCACATGCCCCCTCTGCCCCCCCCCCTTAGTTTCGGCCCTGGGGGAAACGGAGGAGTGGTGCTGACTTGCTCATCGCGCTCTCTGCAGTGCTCATAGGCTCAGGTTCAGAGAACATCGCGACACTGGCTGATCGAAACAGCGAATACTCCCCATGAAGATTTACTGCACATGCTCAATTTCTACTGAAAATAGTAACCAGGATTGGCAAGACAGCTGAAAAAAATTGCCAAAAGTTTTTTGTAATTATTTAATTCGCATTACTCTGCTGCATTTCGCAGTAATCTGCTTTATAAAAAAGGCTTTTATTCTGAATATGAAAAAGTAATTTGCCCTATTTTAAGTTGTACAACTGCAACCTCCTAAAGGTTTCTTATCTACCGCGTTGTTGTTATTCTGGTGATTAAGAAATGAGATATAGTTCACACTAACATTCCTAACTTAATATGTAACCTTTGCTTATTAAACTAATATTTAACTTTAAATTGTATCAGATAGTACTCTAAGATGTAGCTGTTATGGGCCGGCTGCAATTTGCGTCCGCTATGTCGTTCAGGGAAAGATATATGAAAGATTTTTAGAAATAACAGTAGTCGGTAATTCATGTGGATTGACTTTGTACGAATTTATAAGATCAAAATTAGCCAAGTGTGATATTGCTACATCAATTACTATTTCTTGTTCATTTGACCGAGCAACAAATATGAAAGGCTGCTATAATGGTGTACAAATTTAGTTTAAAAAGGAAAACAAAGATTTTATTAAGACGCTCACTGTATAGGACACGTACTGAACTTGGTAGTAGCTGATTCAACAGTAACGTTGCTCCTAGCAGAAAAGTTATTTAGGTTGGTAGAATCTGTCGTTTTTCTAAGCTCATCTCAAAAAAGAATATGAGGGAGGAAAACAAAAAGAAAACATATTGCACATGATAAACTGCACAGGTTGCAAAAAATATTAGCAACAAGATGGAGGAGCAAATATAAAGCTCTTTCTTCGATTATCGATGAGGGAATTTTAAGATGTGAGGAAAGTGTAAAGACAGGGAAACTATTCCATTTTATTACCGTTTTAAAAGAAATATCAAATGGAAGTTTTGAATGCAAATCTAAATTCATGGCAAAAAATTTGATTACTAAATAGTCTAAATTTTAAAACCTATTTATGTATATTATTTTGTTAGATTTATTTCTTGTTACATCTCCTAGTGTAAATTATTTACAAAGTAAAACTATTATAAGGTAAGGGATAAAAGGTAGCGGTACAAAGTAAGGGATAAAATACTATAAAGTAAGACTATTCTACAACTTGGAACTTGGTACAGCAGCTGCTCCAACAAGTAAGGGATAAAAGGAATGATAAACACTTTCAGGTTCAGTATTCAAAAGCAAAATATTATGCAAGTAGAAGTAATAGCAAATTTGAAGATAACAATATTTATGTAAAAGTAGGGAAATGCCTGTTGAAAAATCAATAGACGAAGCTCCTTGAATCTCAACTGCTCAAAAGTATAAATTGGCTTTTTCAGTGTTTTAGATTGTTCCAGGACAAGTATCGAAGGAAGATTTAGTCGATTGATTCCAAGTTAGAACCAAGGAAAATTAATGAAATCGTAATGCTTTATATAGTTTTCCAACGTAAGTCCTTTGTACTATTTCTAAACTTTGTAAAGTTAAAAGAAATCAATTATTGATAGAGCTGATATAGTTTGTAGATCAGTGTGAAAATTTTACAATGACTTAAAAAACTAACATTGAAAGAAAACAAGACAGTCTTTGAATGGAGCTGAAGAAATCTGTGAATATGACGATGTAGAACCTGAATTTGAAGAATACAAGAATTTTTATGGTTATTCCTCTGGAAAGAAACAATGTTTTCCGTGCTTTTATATTCTTTTTGAACTCTCACACAATCTTGAATGTTTACAAACCTGTATGTAGCTTACAAGTTTGTACTAACCATATCTTGTGGGAAAAGTCACCTGTGAAAGGGTGTTTTTTAAACTTAAATAGTTAAGAATCGACGTAGGTCTACTTTAAGCCAAGACCTTATGTCTAATCTTCTTTTCATGAATGTAGAAACAGACTTATAATTTGGATAAAGATGTTATTATAGATGACGTAGCCAGGATCAGTGAAGAACTGACTGAAAAGCTGTTAGGTTAGTAAACAGCCATTCACAATCACATAACCTTTCTTAGTTCGCTGTATCTATACCAAGGTATAATAGAGTCATTTTTCTCTTTGTTATAAAATCTATTTTACAATTTGTAACAATTAAATCAAAATTAAAGAGGACATTATTTTTTTCAATACGCTTGTTTTTTTTTTTAAATTACCGCTGTGTCCCTTTTAACACTTTCCAAGGATATTGAAATTTATGTATAACACTGAGGTGTACTACAAAGCTCTTATTGTAGAATCTGGTGTGCATTTAATTTATTGTTCATTTACAGCAGTGGTTCCCAACGTGGGGCGTACGCTCCACCGGGGAGCAATTCCAAATTTCTTACTAACTCATTCGCTATCAGTTCCTTTTGTCTTTTTTGGGGAAAAGTAATGTTGTAGACTAAAAATAAATGAAATACAAGCAAAATTTAAGAAAGCAGTTTTTTTATTGAACTTTTAAAATGTTCTCTATCGAAATTTTAAAATAGATTAAAATCCAGAATAATTATTCGAATAATCTTTTAAAATATTTTGATATCTATAAAATTATTAAAACTCACTATAATTTTTCTGGTGGTAATTTTTTTAATTTTTCGTAATGTTTTCCATTGTTTATTGAATGAGTTTTCTACTTCTATTCGCGAAGACAATTAACGTGTTGAATGCCAAGTCTATTTTATCTGTTTTCCCGTTTGGGTCACAAAAAAAGATTCCTGTTTCACAATCTATAAGTGTCAGTCACCGATGACTGACGCGACCTAAACGGAAAGTTCAGTGTCAGTCACTGGTGACTGATGTGGCACTCAACGTGTTAAAGATATTGGGAAAGGGAAAATAGAGAGAGTGTGTTATGCGGAATAATGGCTACTGAAATTTGATAAAGATGATAATTTTGAAATACGTACTTCTTGTGTATTTTGTTATCCATAGAAAGAAAAGTCAATGCCCAAAGATTTTATACCAACTCTTAATAAGTTACAAGAATGCATTGTAAAATGTATGAATTTATCATTTTTAACGTTAAATGTAAATGTATTTTAAGTTATTTTTTGAAGATAAAAATGCAGACCGTACACTTTTCTTTAACATTAAGTTAAGTTGGAAAAGTACAAAAATCTCGTTTTGGCATATCAGGAAAGATGTATAATCCCTTTGCATTTTTAAAATTATGTAAAAACACATTTGTGGTAAAAGATTCACCTCTTTGACAAGTTAAAAAATGTGAAATGAATAACTATTGTAACTGAACTATTACCCACTATTATCCCACCGTGTGAATAAAGTTCACTTTTTAAATAATAAGAGACATAATTTACAGATTACGGGGAGTGTGGGGGGGGGGACATAGTGACTTTACAGATGCTTTGGTGGGGCGTGGACTAAAAAAGGTTGGGAACCACTGATTTACAGGGACACACAAAAATATTTGGTTACAGTACTGAATATGAAGAATAATTGCTGTAAGTGTGTTTTCAGTTATGGTACGCGATTTAAAATGTAACTATTTTTTTGCATATTACTTGGTGAATATTAGTTCTATAGATCATATGCAGGGCTACACAAAAGGTCTCAAGTACATTTCCATTTATTGGCGGACATTACTGGCTAGAAATTTTTAACTGCACTATGCATTTAATTTAATAGACTTTTAGCATACAACGTAATATACATACAAATTTATAGATCATATAGAGGGATGAACAAAAATTCTGATGTTTTTTAGATTATTGATCGTAATTTCAGTAATTTTAGAACAACTGTGTTATGCATTTTCTAAATTGTTCATTTAGACATCTTTCACCTTAATAAACTGCAAAGTTTTATTATAATTGCTGAATGTGTTGGAAAAATATTACATAATCTTTGAAGGACGCATGATTTTTCGCTCTTTTTAATATTTACTTAGGTATTACAGTAGGATTTAGATTATTATGGCTTTAAAACAGTGATTTGGTTGACTAAAACTAAAGACATTTTCCCACTCATCCCACAACTCCTAATTAGCTTTTTTTTTTTTTTTTTTTTTTTTTCTTTTTGAAGTGAAAACTTCTTTAGGCGCGTTGAGCTTTTTTTGAGATGGGGAAAAACCACTGATTTCGAGACACTGTAACGTAACCGACATGCTAGCATTTTGACACATAGACACTAGCGCGCCAAGCGGTGAATGACAGGAACTTTTCCCTCTTCAGCTCAATCCGCAAAAGAAGAAGGAAGCTAAAACTCACTTTTTCTCCCGGCGTATTGCTACAACAAATTATTATTTTGTTTTTCGTCAGTTAAAATGAATTATACCGTATTCGTGACCTACCTATTTCGTGTAACTAAAAACCGATAACGCTGTATTTTATCGTGTTGATGGTCTGGTCAATGACCAACAGTATTGGCGAGAATTTCGATTACGGAAGATAAAATACGGGGCACAGATGTCAGATACGCACTTGGGTACCTAATTGACAGTAAAATATCGTTACTTTATTTTACAAGGTAACCCGGCTACTGTTGCTTATTAATAAATTGTTCATTTACTTTTATTTTATTTTTTTAAATGTACAATTGTTTTGTTCTATAGTTATTAATGAAATTACCGTTTACTTATTGTTGTTTACTTTTTAAAACAATAGAAAATAATTTAAAAATATAGATTGTAACTGGTATTGGAAAACGGGCTTTCGCCAAATTGACGTTAAAAAATCGCGCCAAACCTGGTTCGTATATCACATCTCTGCCAAATTCTCGGTTTTTTTATTTTTCGACTTTTTATCCAAATTTTCCGGATTTTTTAAATTTTCCCTTTCATTGTATCCCAAACACTACCTTCATACCAAATTTCAAGATTCTAGGGATACAGGACGTACCTCTGAGTTTTGATGATCGGTGAATCAGTGTCGAAAAGGCGAAAGTTTAAGTTCATATATCTTCTGAAATAAAAAAGATAGAAACGTGAAATTTCAGCATTTAGTTCCATTTCCACATTACTTTAGATTTACGAAGTTTTAAGTTTCTGGGAATCACCAACACAAAGATATTGGGGGGTCAAAAGTACCCTGAGTTGCTTCCAGAAAAAGATGCTTACGGCTGTGCTTTCAAGACTTGGCAGGGGCACTGCCGTGTCCCCAGATGCTTTCATTAGTGCTGCTACACAATTCAACGCATAAAATATTTCCTGACGATTAAAAAAACACACACGTAATTGTTGAAGTTTTCACTTCTATTGGCACTCCCGGAGTGCCACTGTTTTTTTTTTTTTTTTTTTTTTAACATGGAACTAGTTTAGATACTGTATATAAAATAATATAAATATTTATTATGAAAGTAAGCAAACTACAACAGAAGCAGATTATTTTTTAAATCAAGTGTTAGGGTGTATCAAAAGTATTTTCGTTTTTAGGATACCTCTATATCTATATGAAAGGCTATAGATAGCACTACCTTATAATTAAAGATCAGTGCAAAATGTTATACTAAAGAGTATATGTTCCTTCAAATTATATTACGCTAATATCTATTCTTTTATCTATTTATAGGTTACATAATGGTTGATACAAATATTGAAATATTATCCATCTTAAGACATTATTTTAAAATTGCTCATAAAGTTGTTGAAGCATCTCGTAAAACTCGAGAAGTTGAAGGAGATGATACGATCAGCAAACGTAGGGGAGATGGGGGCACATGTGAACAGTTCGCATAAATATAGCTTTTTCTTATAATTGGATTAATTCTTATAAATAAAAACTAGTTAGTATAGTAAACAGAACTTTCTTTTACACATGGTAATTTTTTTAAATCACCTGTATAGTTTTTCTTACATTTTTTAATTGTTTTATAAATTCAAAAAATTGTTCACATGTGCCCCACAGCGGGGTAGTTGTGAACACTCGTGGGGCACATGTGAACAGAAGGTAAAAATATCCTTTGACATGCTTTTTCTCCTGTTATTAACTTGTTATCATAACCATTACTTATATTATCAGTTAAATTCACCATAAAGAAAAAAAAAATTGTTTTTCTAGTTTCTGAGTGCTATGTTTAAACAAAAGGTTTAAAATGAGACTAAATATATATAAAGCTGTTCTGACACCATACCCAAGAATTATATTAGTTATCAATTTGAAAATTTTACATTTTAAAAATGTTACTGATATCCATCCCAATTCAAATTATCCTATTCATAGCTGTTGTTTGAGAGACGGAAGTAAGCCATCACTGCAAGTTTGAGACAAGTGAAAAGAAAAAAAAAATTACAAAGTTGTTGTTTGTCATAATACTCTTTGTATTAACAATACATAAAAAAATATTGTTTTAAACCGTTTACTAAAATAGTACATAACACTTATTGCATTTTAGGAAACATTGAATTTATTTAAATTATAATTGAACTCAAATGAGCTTCATGCTCTTTGTGTACTTCCTAACAAATGTGGAAGTGGAAGTTTCAATACAATATCACTTTTTTGTATGACAGAAATGTCTACTATTTCAGGGAAATTATATGAATTGGATCTGAGATTCTTTCTCAGGCATTTAACATACATTTATCATTATCAATTCTTTCTATTCGCCCAACAGAGAAAGTTTTTGATTTTTGTGAACTGTTCATATCAGCCCCAACTAGTCTGTTCACAAGTGCCCCACATGGCTGCTAGAGTTAAATTGATAAATAATTAACATTTATCAATTTTAGGGAACAAAACAACTTTATCCAAAATATTCATTAGTAGTCATAGTATATGTTAAAACATTAACATTCGAATAACTAACTAAATAAATAAACTTTACCACTTAGCAAAGTTGAAACCGACATTTTACATTTGACATCTACAAACAGTGTTTTGGCTATTGAAGACAAACAAAATGTCGAAAAGCTTCAAAAATTTTTTACCATATGTCTACAGGTGCTGCCATCTTTGGTAATTGTTTTCAAATAAAAAAAACTTATAATAACTACTGAAAAACTGTGACGTTCACATCTGCCCCCTGTTCACATGTGCCCCCATCTCCCCTAGAGCCCAAAACTGGTTCAAACTTTTTAAGGGAGATAACTTGTCACTTAAAATGAAACTCAGAAGTGAGATGTTAATCTGGATACTTGTTAATCTGGAAGGTTTGAAGCAAAGAGTGGAGATTAAAACCAAAGAGAAGATAGGACCGTCTAAGGACATGATATGCTAAACTTTACATAAACTACAGAAAACATACAAGAACTCTAGGGAAGTCCTTTATGAACTGACTATGCAGCAAGCAAATCACAGAGTGGAAATGTACAAAACTCTTCTGGAAAACTTACAGGATTTGCGGTTTTTCAAACGCAAAGTGACATATGATGAGAAATGGATGTATCTACAGAACCCAGATAATCGAGAAATAATTGTTTGATGTGGGACAATCAGTCCAACATGTTACGAAACAAGCGCGGTTTGAAAAGAAGTTCATGATCAATGTCTGGTGGAATTTTGAGCATGTAATTCATTTTGAAATCATTCCACAGGGTCGATCGATCAACTAACTCTGAAATTGAAATTTACTGTGAACAGATGGACACGATGTATGCTTCTTTGAAAAGCAAATGGTCTGTATTAGTCAACAGATTGAGACATCTTCTCCAACAAGACAATGCAAGACTGCACACGTCTCGCAATAAAGTAGAAGAGCTTGACGGAATTTACCTCATCTCCTACATAGTCCGGACCTTGCTCCTTCGGTCTGCCACGTGTTCCATTCTAAGGCATCATTTTTTTTTGGGGGGGGGGAGGGGGGCAGGTGCTTGTGTAATATTGACGATCTGCAACGGGGTTTTCTAGGCTTTTTTCCTTCCAAATCCAAAGATTGTTATCAAAATGGTATTGTTTAACTTTCAGGAAGATGAAAAGAAGCCATAGAATTTCATGGTTTATATACTGATTTGTGATACGTTTATTTTACGTTGAAATATTGCAACAAAGATTTCATTGTGAAAACGAAATTACATTTGATACAACCTAATATTTTACAAGCAACAAAATAGCTAAATGTGGTTTTTAGGCACGTAAGCCTAATTTTCAAAAAATAAATATTCTAATATTGTATTCCCTGTAAATTTCTCGGTAAGGGGCCCCTTTTCCATTTCTAGCCGAGGGCCCCCAAAGGCGCCAGTCCGGGCCTGGTAGAGATATGTATGTGGCGTTTTAACCGCTGTAAGGCTATAATAGCAAATTAGTCTCCAAGTGACATAATAAAATTATTAATTCTTATCTTAAGGTAAATCTTTTGTCTTCGCTTTCAGTCAAGGCTTTAGAAAACAATATTGACAATATTACACTGAACAATGTTACACTGAAGTAAAAATATTTTAATTTTATGATTATTTTCAGTTCCTATTTTATAGCAAATGTATAATGAGAGCATCTCATAATTTTTTAAACAATACAATATTATAATAAAACACTCATACTACAATATATATTAAAACACACATACACACATAAATAACGCCTGCATTCAACAGTTAAAGGTATATATAAATATTTTACAGACATACATACAATAAATACATCGTGTCAAAATTCATATATTTATTGTACGGAACCCTCTGAGCGCGAGTAATACTTGTATATGACCAATTACTACATTCTCATATAACACAGAATATAAATGTCACATGAAATTGTGCTAAAAAATAATTATTCTGAACAAATTAAAAATATATGTAATTAGATATGCTTACTTAGGATTTTCCTGAAGCGAGAAGTTATAACTTTTTTCCACCAGAAGGCGTATTCGAGTGTTTGAATCGACAATAATATTCATTTGTGGATGAGGGACAACGTTGAACCACGGCCAAATTCGATCGCCTGCTTTATACGACCTTCACAATATCCCTTTGTTTCGGAATCGTTAAAGAGTACAGTCGCCGCCAGATGGCGCGAATACCTACTGTAAATTGTATTTCTTCTACTGTAAATAATGTTTATTAAATGTTACTCTCATATATAAAAATACGAAAAACGTCTCTGTATATGCGTTATAAAAGGTATAGTAATGTACATACATTTTGGTTCGGCGTTTTTTATACTGCAAACAGGAAAACTGAAGGATTTGGAAATAAAATAAATAAATACAATGCATTAAACATAAGCAACTAAAAATATTTTAAATAACACGCTATTATAACACAGAAAACAAAGATTATAAGTAAATTTCTGCATTTGTTTTTTTTTATTTAAATTAAATTAAATTGCAAATTAAAATTAATTTTTTTTTAAATATTATTTACTAGTTTCAAAATATTAAGAAAATTAACCAAAACTTTTTCAAAAAAAAAAAAAAAAAATTATTCTCGGATCCGGATAACTTATTAAACCATTCAATTCTTTTTTGCACCAGACTTCTGATGTAAAATATAGGTATATAAAGTTGATTGCAGGCAACTTTGGATAATAGTAAGCTTTAGAGGTACTGAAAACGAAGTGTTCAGGGAAATAGAAAAATAATAATACAGGGTTCGTACGCATCAAGGGATTCAGGGGATTTTAGGTGTTTTAGTACCAGAAATTTTGTAAAGTACTGGCCGCTGTATCTGAAGATAGAATTTCTTTTCATTAAATAAGGTAAATGTAATTTTACAAAATTTCTGGTTAAAGGTACTTGAAAGTTCTCGAAGTGTACGAACCTTGCAATAATTATAGGTTTCTATCATTTTTAGAAAAAATAATAACAGGGGAAATTATAAAATTAAATGTTTGAATTTTAGGTAGTTATATTATAAAAACTATAATAACAAAATATTTACACAATATTAAGAGAATAAGCAAGTTCGCCAGTATCCGATAACCAACTCATAACGAAACATTTTGTTCAGAACATTGATTATTTTTTATGATTGTTAATTAATTAAAAAATATATAGATATATGTGTATTACAAACGATTTTCAATAAATTTGACCAATTATACGTGTTGATCTGAAATATTCAAGCATCTAGAAAAATAACAAAATTACATATAAAATTAAATATTCTAATTCTGGATGGTCTAAAACTATGATACAATTAAAAGGATATTTGCATGTTTAATAATATCAACAAAATAAGCAAGTCTTTTTGCCAATAACCTGCAATCAACTCATATCGATTTTTTTTTTTTTCAAAACATGGATATTTACATGCTTCTTAATTATTAAGAAAATATATATGTTTGTACGTTGCAAACAATTTTCAATAAAATTGGCCATTATATGTGTTGATCTGAAATATTCAAGCATATATAAAATTATAAAATTACAGATAAAATTAAATATTCTAATTGTGGACAGTCTTGGTATAAAAGTATACGATTAAAATAAAAATATATTTACATGTTTCATAATATAAAAAAAAAAATAAGAAAGTCTTTTTGCCAATGTCCAATTTTCCAACTGATATCTTTTTTTTTTGCTGTTGTTGTTGTTTTTATTCAAAACATGGATATTTACATAATTCTTAATTATTCAGAAAAAAAAAAAATAAATATATATATCAGTATAGTGCGAACGATTTTGAATTAATTTAACCTTCATGTGGGCTAACCTTAACTATACAAGCTTATAGAAAATTTACAAAATCACATGATAAAATTAAATATTCCAATTCTGGACAGTCATCATATAAAAGTATACGATAAAAAAATATATATATTTACATGATTTATAATATTAAAAAAAATAATAAGAAGGTCTTTTCGCCAATATCCGGCAATCAAATCATACCGATTTTTTTTTTCTTTTCTTAAAAATAAAAAAAAAAAAAAAAAAAAAAAAAAAAAAAAAAAAAAACATGGATATTTACACGATTCTTAATTTAGAAAAATACAGATATGTGTACATTGTGAACAATTTTCAGTAAATTTATATATTGTAGGTGCTAGTCATGAAATACGGGGAAACAAAAAACTAATAATAAATAAATGTTTTTTTCCTTGCCTCATAATTTTAAAAGATCAACAATATTTTTTTTCCTTTCAACAGTTTGTACTCCAAATTTGAAGGAAATTCATGAAAAGAAATTTCTGTAATTTTTTGAGCGAATCGTAAGTGCAGTATGGAACACAGCAATAAGACGGTTTTTACTAAATAAAAAAAAAAAAAAAAAATCGCAATTTCATTTAAATTATACCTAAGAAAACACAATCGTACTAAGCAAATTCTTCATTAGACACAGTAGGTAAAAGCGTCCTCTACAACTCTCCGCAGAGAAACACTTATTTCCCGAAAACAAAGAGATTTCGACTTTTCGTTAAGGCCGTAGTAGCGGATGGGGACAGCTTAATGCAACAACGTTAAAGAAGCGCCTGCGTAATAGAAGAAGGAAATCTCGTAGGCATTTCTTTAAACCTGATTGAAACAAAGGAAAAAATAAACTTGTGCATTTAATACGGGCGCAACCTATCCAAAATGTTTAAAATTAATAATAAAAACAAAATCTTTAGAACATAATCTTTTCAACATCGTAGTGAGAAGTATTTAAATAAGTAAACAAAATATCTACAACTTTTACTTTTAAAATTTAAAAGCAGTTCATCTTTTATGTCACAATAATGTCTTTTAATACTTAACTCATTACATATAAATAGATATGTATGTAGAGATATGTATGTGGCGTTTTAACCGCTGTAAGGCTATAATAGCAAATTAGTCTCCAAGTGACATAATAAAATTATTAATTCTTATCTTAAGGTAAATCTTTTGTCTTCGCTTTCAGTCAAGGCTTTAGAAAAAAATATTGACAATATTACACTGAACAATGTTACACTGAAGTAAAAATATTTTAATTTTATGATTATTTTCAGTTCCTATTTTATAGCAAATGTATAATGAGAGCATCTCATAATTTTTTAAACAATACAATATTATAATAAAACACTCATACTACAATATATATTAAAACACACATACACACATAAATAACGCCTGCATTCAACAGTTAAAGGTATATATAAATATTTTACAGACATACATACAATAAATACATCGTGTCAAAATTCATATATTTATTGTACGGAACCCTCTGAGCGCGAGTAATACTTGTATATGACCAATTACTACATTCTCATATAACACAGAATATAAATGTCACATGAAATTGTGCTAAAAAATAATTATTCTGAACAAATTAAAAATATATGTAATTAGATATGCTTACTTAGGATTTTCCTGAAGCGAGAAGTTATAACTTTTTTCCACCAGAAGGCGTATTCGAGTGTTTGAATCGCCAATAATATTCATTTGTGGATGAGGGACAACGTTGAACGACGGCCAAATTCGATCGCCTGCTTTATACGACCTTCACAATATCCCTTTGTTTCGGAATCGTTAAAGAGTACAGTCGCCGCCAGATGGCGCGAATACCTACTGTAAATTGTATTTCTTCTAGTGTAAATAATGTTTATTAAATGTTACTCTTATATATAAAAATACGAAAAACGTCTCTGTATATGCGTTATAAAAGGTATAGTAATGTACATACATTTTGGTTCGGCGTTTTTTATACTGCAAACAGGAAAACTGAAGGATTTGGAAATAAAATAAATAAATACAATGCATTAAACATAAGCAACTAAAAATATTTTAAATAACACGCTATTATAACACAGAAAACAAAGATTATAAGTAAATTTCTGCATTTGTTTTTTTTTATTTAAATTAAATTAAATTGCAAATTAAAATTAAATTTTTTTTAAATATTATTTACTAGTTTCAAAATATTAAGAAAATTAACCAAAACTTTTTCAAAAAAAAAAAAAAAAAAAATTATTCTCAGATCCGGATAACTTATTAAACCATTCAATTGTTTTTTGCACCAGACTTCTGATGTAAAATATAGGTATATAAAGTTGATTGCAGGCAACTTTGGATAATAGTAAGCTTTAGAGGTACTGAAAACGAAGTGTTCAGGGAAATAGAAAAATAATAATACAGGTTTCGTACGCATCAAGGGATTCAGGGGATTTTAGGTGTTTTAGTACCAGAAATTTTGTAAAGTACTGGCCGCTGTATCTGAAGATAGAATTTCTTTTCATTAAATAAGGTAAATGTAATTTTACAAAATTTCTGGTTAAAGGTACTTGAAAGTTCTCGAAGTGTACGAACCTTGCAATAATTATAGGTTTCTATCATTTTTAGAAAAAATAATAACAGGGGAAATTATAAAATTAAATGTTTGAATTTTAGGTAGTTATATTATAAAAACTATAATAACAAAATATTTACACAATATTAAGAGAATAAGCAAGTTCGCCAGTATCCGATAACCAACTCATAACGAAACATTTTGTTCAGAACATTGATTATTTTTTATGATTCTTAATTAATTAAAAAATATATAGATATATGTGTATTGCAAACGATTTTCAATAAATTTGACCAATTATACGTGTTGATCTGAAATATTCAAGCATCTAGAAAAATAACAAAATTACATATAAAATTAAATATTCTAATTCTGGATGGTCTAAAACTATGATGCAATTAAAAGGATATTTGCATGTTTCATAATATCAACAAAATAAGCAAGTCTTTTTGCCAATAACCTGCAATCAACTCATATCGATTTTTTTTTTTTTTTTTTTTTCAAAACATGGATATTTACATGCTTCTTAATTATTAAGAAAATATATATGTTTGTACGTTGCAAACAATTTTCAATAAAATTGGCCATTATATGTGTTGATCTGAAATATTCAAGCATATATAAAATTATAAAATTACAGATAAAATTAAATATTCTAATTCTGGACAGTCTTGGTATAAAAGTATACGATTAAAATAAAAATATATTTACATGTTTCATAATATAAAAAAAAATAAGAAAGTCTTTTTGCCAATGTCCAATTTTCCAACTGATATCTTTTTTTGCTGTTGTTGTTGTT
The DNA here is from genome assembly GCA_963932465.1 of Maratus speciosus. Lineage (NCBI taxonomy): Eukaryota > Metazoa > Arthropoda > Arachnida > Araneae > Salticidae > Maratus > Maratus speciosus. The sequence goes on from OZ010794.1 coordinate 88,332,982, forward strand.
TTTATTCAAAACATGGATATTTACATAATTCTTAATTATTCAGAAAAAAAAAATAAATATATATATATATCAGTATAGTGCGAACGATTTTCAATTAATTTAACCTTCATGTGGGCTAACCTTAACTATACAAGCTTATAGAAAATTTACAAAATCACATGATAAAATTAAATATTCCAATTCTGGACAGTCATCATATAAAAGTATACGATAAAAAAATATATATATTTACATGATTTATAATATTAAAAAAAAATAAGAAGAAGGTCTTTTCGCCAATATCCGGCAATCAAATCATACCGATTTTTTTTTCTTTTCTTAAAAAAAACAAAAACAAACAACAACAAAAAAATAAACCATGGATATTTACACGATTCTTAATTTAGAAAAATACAGATATGTGTACATTGTGAACAATTTTCAGTAAATTTATATATTGTAGGTGCTAGTCATGAAATACGGGGAAACAAAAAACTAATAATAAATAAATATTTTTTTCCTTGCCTCATAATTTTAAAAGATCAACAATTTTTTTTTTCCTTTCAACAGTTTGTACTCCAAATTTGAAGGAAATTCATGAAAAGAAATATCTGTAATTTTTTGAGCGAATCGTAAGTGCAGTATGGAACACAGCAATAAGACGGTTTTTACTAAAAAAAAAAAAAAAAAAATCGCAATTTCATTTAAATTATACCTAAGAAAACACAATCGTACTAGGCAAGTTCTTCATTAGACACAGAAGGTAAATGCGTCCCCTACAACTCTCCGCAGAGAAACACTTATTTCCCGAAAACAAAGAGATTTCGACTTTTCGTTAAGGCCGTAGTAGCGGATGGGGACAGCTTAATGCAACAACGTTAAAGAAGCGCCTGCGTAATAGAAGAAGGAAATCTCGTAGGCATTTCTTTAAACCTGATTGAAACAAAGGAAAAAATAAGCTTGTGCATTTAATACGGGCGCAACCTATCCAAAATGTTTAAAATTAATAATAAAAACAAAATCCTTAGAACATAATCTTTCCAACATCGTAGTGAGAAGTATTTAAATAAGTAAACAAAATATCTACAACTTTTACTTTTAAAATTTAAAAGCAGTTCATCTTTTATGTCACAATAATGTCTTTTAATACTTAACTCATTACATATAAATAGATATGTATGTAGAGATATATATTTGGCGTTTTAACCGCTGTAAGGCTATAATAGCAAATTAGTCTCCAAGTGACATAATAAAATTATTAATTCTTATCTTAAGGTAAATTTTTTGTCTTCGCTTTCAGTCAAGGCTTTAGAAAACAATATTGACAATATTACACTGAACAATGTTACACTGAAGTAAAAATATTTTAATTTTATGATTATTTTCAGTTCCTATTTTACAGCAAATGTATAATGAAAGCATCTCATAATTTTTTAAACAATACAATATTATAATAAAACACTCATACTACAATATATATTAAAACACACATACACACATAAATAACGCCTGCATTCAACAGTTAAAGGTATATATAAATATTTTACAGACACACATACAATAAATACATCGTTGTCCTGTCATCCGTGGCTTTCGTATAGATGGCTGGTGACTTCCCCAACATGGTTTATTAGTGAGAAATTGCAGACTCAGGCATCGGCCGGAGTAGCTCGGTGGTTAGAGCGACTGCCTGGAATGCAGTGGTCCCGGGTTCGATTCCTGGTTCTGGCTAATTTTTCACTCCAGTTGGGTTTATTGTATTTATTGTATGTATGTCTGTAAAATATTTATATATACCTTTAATACAGTATTAATCATTATAATACACTAGGACTTCCCTCTGAGGGATCAGTCTGAGCGATATTGCTGAGAACATAGATTTAATAACATGTGGAAGCAAAGGAAATGATATGCTATCTTTAATTGTCCATATACTGCGATAAATTGAAATGATGAAAATACACGAATCGTAGAATTACAAAATCTTATATATAAATTCGTATACACTGTTTAATAAAATGGGAAATCAAACCATTCAAGACAGCCAGGCATGGATATAAAATTGAAAGTACGCAATATATTAAAAGTAAAATAGAAAATGAAACACTAAATTACTTATATCAAAATTTTAACTGTATAAAATGATGTCAAGAGCATAATCAGACGCTCCGCACTAATTTGAGTAACTTTAAATTACAAATATGTCTTTTAAAAATAATGGACAATACTGCATATGGTGTGTGCTCCCCCGGAATAGTTAATATTGTACAATATCCACGGATGCAATGAGGTTGTCTATAACATTTAAGGAATTCTCTCCTCAAAATCTGATATAGTATCAAAGTACCGAACACATCAACAGTGGCATGCAATGCGTCGTTAGAGTGTGTTTTAGATTATGCTCGATTAGATTTAAATGATGAGTGTATTATGGCCACTACATACGCTGTATTGTTTTGTTTTCAAAAATATACTACACAAGTTGAGCTGTATTTAGCATGTATTAAATAAAAGAAATTGGCAATGATTACAACATAAAGTATGACACAAGATCTGAAAATATCGTCTGCATAACTTTTGAGCTGCCAAAGTGTCATTTGAAGTAATTTACAAATCCATACATATTTATTCAGCAAATCATGAAAGCTGACATACGCCAATATGAACCCGATTGTGAAATTTCACCAGAATAAGTTAATATATAAAATATCTTCTAATGATAATTGAGAATATGACCTTATGATAAAATGTCTAGAAAAATGAATCGGATAAAAAATTCATCACATTTAAAACCGCACTTTCCTCTGTTAGTGTCCTTGGCGAGAGAGAGAAAAGCCTAGAGAAGGAACACTTTAACAAGCACTTTCGGGCAACTTACTCACTGTTTCATACAGGTCTTTATTCAATATTTAGACAATTTATTTAATGCTATGTGGGTATCTATCCGTTTTGTTGCATTTAAATTGCATGTTTTGCGGAGGAAATGCAGTATTATGAAATATTTAAAGTTGCTGTACCTAATAATCCCAAATTAATGGTAATTGAGATCGCTTTCCGTTAATTTCATCTTTTTAAATTTTAAATTTTTTAGAAACCATTCATAGAGACAATTGTATGTTTTAAAACTAACCCGAAGCAAAATTTCAAGATTTTGGGTTCAGCAGTAACACAGAAATAGAAAATTATCAAAAGTTTTTTGTTTCTGCTCTGTTTTATATAGCGACATTTTTAGAAATTGTTCTATTGCAAGAATTTACGTCATGAGAAATACAACCATGTCAATTTTCATGTTTACATTCCTAACAATTCCATGTACTTCGTTATTTAGATCATCCTTAGATCTTTTTCCGCTTTGTTTAGTCTTTCGATTTTTTAGAATTCGTTCTACAACGAGCATTTACATCTTATTAATTATTACCATGCCAAAGTTCTAGTTTCTAACCCCAACAGTATCCCATAAATTTCAGTATTCCAAATACATCATAATTTAGAACCTTTCTAGAAATTTTTACTTTTATCCGTCAAATTGAACCTTTTAGAGAGCGTTCATTACGAATATTTACATCTTAAAAGTAACTACCGCACCAAATTTAAAGTTTCTAACACAATCAATATCGCAGAAATCGCAATTTTAGAACTTTTTTGCTCCTGCAGCGATGTAGGTTCTTGCACTGACATAAAATAGTCTTTTTTTCGGAGCAGAGAGGGCCACCAACATTTTTTAAGTTGGCTATGTAGTTTCAGACATAACACCTTACAAACGTACAAGCATTAATAATATTATACACTTTATAATATTATAACGCTTTATATTATTAGCATTAGATGTACAGATACAAAAGCGATTTATCTGTTACAAACTAAAGTACCCGGCGTTGCCCAGAATTTGAAGGATGTTGGTTCTGAAAAATCAGTTTCAAAATTTAACATACAACACAAAACAAACATTAAAAAAGCAGTCGAAATGTTGGTTGAATGAATCATATGAAAACGCTATATAAAAATGTATAAATGTATATAACAGACGCAAAAGAATACAGCTATAAATGAATTTATTTGAATTTATAATTGAAGCAATAATGTTAAAATACGCCAATATTTCCCTAATCGGGTTTTTGTCATGCTTTTTCACACTCATATGACGTTATACTATATCCACTATGTCCTTTATATTTCCAATATGACGTAATATTTTCCCCTTTCACATGGAAACCTTGAAATAGAAAAGTTATGAAGTTAGATTCACTTTCATTTAAATTCGTCAAACTATTTATTTCATTTTCATTTTTCACATGAATATCTTGCAATAGAAAAGTTATGACGTAATATTCACCTTTTTTTAAATTCGGCAAACTATTTCATTTTCATTTTTCACTTGGAAATCTTTCAGTAGAAAATTAATTGTTGTAGTAATAATTTTATTGTGTTTTTTAATTGTTGGCAACTGCTATAACGAAAAATGTTTAAATTTGATAAGAAATTGCTGTTAAATTGGTGGTTTTTTATTAATGAAAAATTAACTATAAATTATTTCGATTCCGGATTACTTTAGTTGCCTCGGCCATGTTTTAATAGACATGTACGTATTTTTTCGCAATTTTGGCTTCCAAATTGTGGATTTTTATAGAATTACAAACAGACAGATACACAAGTTTTCATTTTTATATATCTCTCTATTCTAAAAAAAGGAACTAACGCTGTCACCGCCGCCGGTTTTGAATTTTTTGTGACCGTAGGTCTTTCTTCGTTAATATTAAGAAAACTATTGCATACAAAAAATATGAAAATCGGTGGCATTATAGCGAAATGTTTGATCAACACGCTAATGCATACAGTTTTCAAATCGAATAATTATTTTAAGATATATTTAATGCTAAAGTTGGACAAAATCATTCCATTAAAAAAGTTTTATAGGAGCAAAAACTATACATGGGAATTTAATCATTTTTAGATCATTTTATTCAATAGAAGATCCCGATGTGCAGATTCCATTAATTTTTTTAATTTGACTCATTTTTTGAGGTTTTATTTCTATTTTAAATTCAAATATTCAGCATTTCAACAGATATTTTTTACATATTTTAGAAAATGGTATTAATTTAAACTGTTGCCAACTGTTTATACAGCGCAAACAATAATGTTTGCTTCAAATAAAAAAAATTATTTACACGTTACTATTAAAACAGAAAAACACCTTCAAATTAGAATTAAATATTTTGGTATAAAAAGCAGACACTTATTGGAAATTACGCCATAAAAACTATATTTACATGTGAATTTTAAAAGAGAATGATATTGTAAAATAAATTCATTAACATGCGTTAGAAGTCTGAAATAGAAGAAATTACGTTACATTGCATTTATTATGCAAAATGAACAAAAAATAGTATTGCAAAACAGTTTAAATTTAAAAATTGCACGAGTCAAAATATTAGAGGTTAAATATTAGATTTTTTTCAAAATTTTATTATTTGTCGTTTGATGTGAGGTGTTCAGCTATAAGTATGCAAAATTTCATGTCTCCAACTTAATTAGGGGCTGAGTTAGAAAAATTGCTTAAAATACACAAGTTAGAGCCCAGAGGGTTAAATAATAGACTTTTTCAAAATTTTGTTATTTGTCGTTTGATGTGAGGTGTTCAGCTATAAGTATGCAAAATTTCATGTCTCCAACTTAATTAGGTCTGAGTTAGAAAAATTGCTTAAAATACAGAAGTTAGAGACTGGAGGGTTAAATATGACTTTTTCAAAATTTTATGATTTATCGTATTATCGCAAGTGTTCAGCTATAAGTATGCAAACTTTCAAGTTTCCAACTTAGTTAGGGGATGAGTTAGAAAAATTGCTTAAAATACATAAGTTAGAGCCCAGAGGGTTAAATATTAGACCTTTTTAAAAATTTTATTATTTGTCGTTTGATGTGAGGTGTTCAGCTGTAAGTATGCAAAATTTCATGTCTCCAACTTAATTAGGGGCTGAGTTAGAAAAATTGTTTAAAATAGATAAGTTAGAGTTCAGAGGGTTAAATATTAGACTTTTTCAAAATTTTATTATTTGTCGTTTGATGTGAGGTGTTCAGCTATAAGTATGCAAAATTTCATGTCTCCAACTTAATTAGGGGCTGAGTTAGAAAAATTGCTTAAAATACACAAGTTAGAGCCCAGAGGGTTAAATAATACACTTTTTCAAAATTTTATTATTTGTCGTTTGATGTGAGGTGTTCAGCTATAAGTATGCAAAATTTCATGTCTCCAACTTAATTAGGGGTTGAGTTAGAAAAATTGTTTAAAATAGATAAGTTAGAGCTCAGAGGGTTAAATATTAGACTTTTTCAAAATTTTATTATTTGTCGTTTGATGTGAGGTGTTCAGCTATAAGTATGCAAAATTTCATGTCTCCAACTTAATTAGGGGCTGAGTTAGAAAAATTGCTTAAAATACACAAGTTAGAGCCCAGAGGGTTAAATAATACACTTTTTCAAAATTTTATTATTTGTCGTTTGATGTGAGGTGTTCAGCTATAAGTATGCAAAATTTCATGTCTCCAACTTAATTAGGGGTTGAGTTAGAAAAATTGTTTAAAATAGATAAGTTAGAGCTCAGAGGGTTAAATATTAGACTTTTTCAAAATTTTATTATTTGTTGTTTGATGTGAGGTGTTCAGCTATAAGTATGCAAAATTTCATGTCTCCAACTTAATTAGGGTCTGAGTTAGAAAAATTGCTTAAAATACAGAAGTTAGACACTGGAGGGTTAAATATGACTTTTTCAAAATTTTATGATTTATCGTGTTATCGCAAGTGTTAGCTATAAGTATGCAAACTTTCAAGTTTCCAACTTAGTTAGGGGATGAGTTAGAAAAATTGCTTAAAATACATAAGTTAGAGCCCAGAGGGTTAAATATTAGACCTTTTTCAAAATTTTATTATTTGTCGTTTGATGTGAGGTGTTCAGCTATAAGTATGCAAAATTTCATGTCTCCAACTTAATTAGGGGCTGAGTTAGAAAAATTGCTTAACCCCTTGAGGGGCAAGCAATTACGTTTGTGAAATGATGAATTCCCACCGGAATCTTTGAAAAATTCTATTTCAAAATAAGTAAAAGCAAATTTACTGCTTTTTTTCCACCAAAGTTAGAAAAGTAAAATTGAATAAAATTTTTCTGGTGTAAAACTTCATTAATCGCAGGTGGTATATAATATATACCGGTGCCCCTCAAGGGGTTAAAATACTCAAGTTATAGCCCAGAGGGTTAAATATTAGACTTTTTCAAAATTTTATTATTTGCTGTCTGATGTGTGGTGTTCAGCTATAAGTATGCAAATTTTCAAATCTCCGACATATATAGTTTCTGAGAACGTGCTCTGTGATAGACGGACAGACAGACAGACAAAGGAGTGAGACAGGTAGGGTTTCGTTAGATGAACGAAACTCTGAAAACATGCTGCGGATGACTGTAACAATATCCTAAAATTACATTACCATCAGCGATCTACCAATCCCGAATTTAGTTTATATTCGTTTCACATATTCTTATTCTTTTGTGCGGCCCTGTAAAATAATTATCAATAATATATATCCAACTTAATTAGGGGCTGAGTTAGAATTTTTTTTTTAAATACATAAGTTAGAGCCCAGAGGGTTAAATTAGGGGCTGAGTTAGAAAAATTGCTTAAAATACAGAAGTTAGAGACTGGAGGGTTAAATATGACTTTTTCAAAATTTTATGATTTATCGTGTTATCGCAAGTGTTCAGTTACAAGTAAGCAAACTTTCAAGTCTCCAACTTAATTAGGGGATGAGTTAGAAAAATTGCTTAAAATACATAAGTTAGAGCCCAGAGGGTTAAATATCAGACCTTTTTCAAAATTTTATTATTTGTCGTTTAATGTTAGGTTTTCAGCTATAAGTATACAAAATTTCATGTATCCAACTTAATTAGGGGCTGAGTTAGAAAAATTGTTTAAAATACACAAGTTAAAACCCAGAGGGTTAAATATTAGACCTTTTTCAAAATTTTATTATTTGTCGTTTGAGGTGAGGTGTTCAGCTATAAGTATGCAAAATTTCATGTCTCCAACTTATTTAGGGGCTGAGTTAGAAAAATTGCTTAAAATACACAAGTTAGAGCCCAGGTTAAATATTAGACTTTCTCAAAATTTTATTATTTGCTATTTGATGTGTGGTGTTCAGCTATAAGTATGCAAATTTCCAAGTCTCCGACATATATAGTTTCTGAGAACGTGCTCTGTGACAGACGGACAGACAGACAGAGGAGTGAGACAGTTAGGGTTTCCTTAGATGAACGAAACTCTAAAAACATGCTGCGGATGACTGTAACAACATCCTAAAATTACATTACCATCCGCGATCTACCAATCCCGAATTTTGTTTATATTCATTTCATATATTCTTATTCTTTTGTGCGGCCCTGTAAAATAACTATCAATAATATATACAGTAAAACTTCTGAATAGCGGACACCTCGAGAATGCAGAATTTTTTCTCTATTTGGAGGTGTCCGCTACTGAGAGTAAAACATGTACAGTTATTTAAGTGTTGGTAATCGAAAAAATGTCCGCTAAATAGAGGTATCCGCTAATCGGGTGTGTCCGTTATGGAGGTTTTACCAGTAAAACATCTGAATAACGAACACCTCGGGAGGGCAGAATTTGTCCTCTATTTGGAGGTGTCCGCTACTGAGAGTAAAATATGTACAGTTATTTAAGGGTTGGTAATCGAAAAAATGCCCGCTAAATAGAGGTGTCCACTAATGGGGTGTGTCCATTATGGAGGTTTTACTGCATAAAAATATCATCCTTTACAAGAAAATTGCATGCTGTATGATAGACAGACAGACATCCAGGGAAAGATAACCTCCCGGAGCAATAAACACTCATGTCTTTTGTTTTAATCATCCACAATTGTATGTCATACAACAGGCAAGATTTTATACAACAAGCTAAAAACGGTCACCGTGGTACGGAGTACTGTATTATTATTTGTTTGCCCACCAAAACTGGTTGCCACGGGTTGTTGCAAGGCTTGTGATCACGTGGTTGAAACTGATCTATTCAATATTACTGCGTGCGTATTTTTTTTTTTTTTATTTGCTCCATGTGTTCAAACCAGTTGTCTACGAAAACATCCACCGGTGAAAGTGACGCACACCAAATTTCTGTGACGTATGCAGATAAATTGTGCTTTTTTATCAGTTTATTTAATATAATTTTTAAACGGTTTGGAACTTATTTTTCATAGTAGGTGCATTTAGTAGGTGGCCCTCATAGGTACCTTCTGGTGCAATCAGAAACGAAATCCGATAAATATTTTTTGAGTTATGCTTGACGAAAGGTTTTTATTAGGCTTTTTTTTAGTAGGACATGGCGTTAATATCCATCGTAGTTGTAATGTGTTCGGACAGTAATATTTCGCTGAGTATTAGCCTTCGCTTCGCTCAGACAATTATCTTCAAGTATTAACATCTTAAATTATAATAACAACAGTAATAGTGATGTAAGTATGATAAAAATAAAATATAAACATATAATAAAATATAAAACACGTGGATAAGTAAAAAGTACAAACGAACATCAGCACCAAAAAAAACAAAGTGCCAAAGCAGGTTAGGGACTTTTTGATTATTTTCCCCATATCGTTATGCTACCCAGTGCAGTCGAATTTTTGGTGAGGTAGCCTTTTCGCAACTGAAAGGGAAGAAATTATGGGGAATCTTAGGGAAAATCTTTAAGATACTGATAACAAACTTTGAGAGGCACCCATTTTGATGCTATAGAGTAGAACTCTTTCCTGCTCCTTGAGATCGGTTATCGGTTTATCTGTAGTAGAGCGTGGAGCATTTTACAACACAACTAATTGGTATCTGAGATCAGTTTACGATAAGGATCTGAGGGTAGTGAAGGGGAAGGGATAGGCAGGGGAACAATAGAGAGTGAAGTGGGGTTGAAATATAGCGATTAATGGTTATAATGTTTTTTTTTTTATCTTTTACAAATTTAGGGTTTTTCTAACAGTTTTCTATTTAGACGTTTTGAATTAAACTTGTCGGGTGAGACAAAGGTTTGTTTCTTTTATTTAATAAAGTGTCAGAAAGTTTCGTGTTCTGGAGCGGAGAAAAATACATTTCTCAGGACAGCCTTAAAGGACTGTTCACAAAACTTTTCACCTTACAACCTTATTTAGCTGTGAATAAATATATTTAATATAAAGGACTTTGCTAAAATTGTGTAAACAAGACAACTGGATATAACAATATAAGCTCAATTCCTTTTAAAAATTGAAATAAATAAATGAAAAAAATAATAACACATCTTACAATGCATGTTAAAAATGTACCAATCTAAACGTTAAATTGTGTTATCTTACAGGGGCGCGCCAATCCAGTGTTATAATGTGTGCAGCGAAAACAGGAGTCAGGATAGAGGTCTGAAGAGGTCGGAAATTCTGCGCCCGGGCCGGTCTCGACTCATTGAAAAAAGTTCAGCCCGGCCCAGTATAAAAGTTAAAAGTCGGGACGAACTTTTAACTTTTATAAGCCTACTTTTATAAGTCAGGTTTAAAAGGTTTTTTTAAAGCCCGGCCCAGTATAAAAGTTAAAGACTCGGCCAGAGCCAAACCCGACAAATACAAAAAAATATTAATGGCACGGACTGATAAAAAAGGCTAAAAGTTCGGTAAGCCAATTACTTTGTGCGAGTTTTAAATATATAAGCTTTTATTTTCCTCTTTTTACAATGTTCAAACGCACAAATACGTTTGAGCGTTTCAACGTTGTAAAAAGAAAAAAAAAATGTAGCTTATATCTAAAACTTCGGCCCGAATCCTGTCCGGCAGGAAAAACGTTAAAATCTCGGCCCGAACCCGGCCCGACTGAATTTCTACAACAAATCCGGATTTTTCCATCGATATGGTTAAAAATTGTTTCGTACGAGATTTTCACAACAAAAATATTTACTTTAGCTCGTTTAGTGTGGTTTAAAAAAATTGATTTTTCCAAATTTTCCTTCAAAAATAGCATTTTTCCTTGAATAGATCATTTTTTCTTTCTAAAACCATTTAATAATATGTCAGTGAGATTTTATAAAATAAATTTTTAAAATGTTCAAAGAATATACATTCCTTAAACGTTAATACTTGAAAAATTATACAATATTATGTCCAAATGAAACGGTGCTGGTCATTTAAAAGATGACAAAAATTATCCAAGATAAGAAATTAATTGTTTTTAATAGTTTTGGATTAAATGGTGGATTTCACTTATGATTTATTAATCTAAACTTTGTCAGTATGATTTCTGTATGGGAAATAAGCCAATATTAATTCATTTGCATAACCACCACTATATTTTGCTTCTTATTTTTTTATACTCTTCAATTATATTTCTTAATACTAAGATATATTGATGTACTTAAGGTGTTCCCAAATCCAAAAGGGCAACTTTCTGACATAAGTTTTATTTTTGTTCAGAAATGCATGAAACTAGCTGGTGTTGTTGTTCAGAAACTGTGTAATTGAGCTATTTTCCCACACTTTTTTTGTAAACGCAATAGATCTTTCAGAAAATAGTGTCAAAGTGGGCGTTTTGAATTGAATTTCCGCGCGAAGAAAGAAAGAGCACTCAAGAGCGAGCGAAAAACGTGTTTGTTACATGATCAAAATTGCGTATAACTCAATAGGTAATTGATTGATCAAAAAATGGAAAAAACAGTTCCATTCCAAATCGCTTCCATGGGCAGGCTTTCTAATTTTATACCTTTCCGTTAAAAAATGTGTTTGTAAATGTGTCAAAACGTTTTGCGCTGGTTGAGCAGAGCAATTAAGAACAGCCTTAAGGAAAAATTTTGAAGCAAAAGAATGATTTGTGTTCTATGGTAAATAAGCGTGTTATTTGTTAAAACATAATGTATGAAAAATGAGATATCGTATTATTTTGAAAAAAAAACTTAATTTATTTAAATTTTACAAAAAAATAATAATCTGATTTCTTTTATGCTATCTCTAGCGTTTAAGACAAATCCATCCTAGATGATGCAATTGTCTTGGTGCCACTGTATGTTCAAATTCGCATTTGCTGAGGCCTATTCATGAAATTCTGAAGAGCTTGCAACTCTAGTCTATGTTTACATTCAACTTTTATTAAAGTGTATGGAATACTCAGAGATAAAAAAAAATATATATATATATTTTTTTTTGTAACTGGGTATAAAACAGTTAAGTTCAACGCATTATTAATAGTCTCATAATGATACCAATGTAAATAAATGCATTTTAACTAAACTTTAAGATATTCATTCTTTATGTATACATTTGACATTATACATCATTAGGCCTTCCTTAATGCGAACTTTCATAATACGAAATGTTAGTTCATTTGAACTTGAGTTTATTCTTTTGAAAATTTAAAACAATATTAAAAACTCATGTAATTAGAGTTTTCGAAAATATTGAGTTCCTATATCTCTCATGCATTTATTATACGACTTTACGATACGAAGCGAAATTTTGTAGAGACAGAAGTGTGTAGTTTCATGATATTTATTTTCAGTTGTTTTCGAGAAAATTACGTCTATACATAGAATTTTATTAGGTTCGTAACTAGTAAATAACAGCAAAGGGGAGGAATGGATGGAAGAAGAAGCACAGGAAAATTTAAGAATGAAATAAATTAATTATTTTCTTAAGTATGTAAAAGAACACAAAATATATTTTTTAACCGTATAAAAGACTCTACTCTTTAACCCTTTCAGGGCAAAGTACGGCTGTTCCTAAAATGTTGAAATGATTGAATGACAACAAGAATTTACGAAGAAATTTATTTGAAAATAAGTAAAAGCTTTCCTTCCCGTACACTATAAATGAAAAATTTATTTAAAAATGCTGCTGCTATTTTGGCCTTTGGGAATAGGCACAAAAATGTACCACCGCCCTTCAAGACAGACGTATATAGACTTATCATTTTTGAGATGGCTGAGATATAGAAAATGTTTCTAAGGGGGAATCGCAAAAAAAAGGGAAAAATTTCGTTTTAAACGGGTTTTTACCATAACAGGTAACGCATCTATCATAGAATGAAACCTGCTAAGATGGAATCGCATGAGACCGGGAACTGTCGTTTTAGGCAGGTTTCTATCTTAACAAGTATAATTCCATGATTACACCGCATTTTTTAAAACGGAATTTTGAAAATTATGTTGTAAAATGTATCTCAATAAATAGTAAATGAAGTCGACGTAAACAGCAAATTTAAAATTATTTAAGGCTGTTCTCAAATCCATATGGTCAACTTTCTGACATAAGTTTTAATTCATTTTTGCTCGGAAACGCATGAAACTAGAAAGGGTTGTTATTCAGAAACTATGTCATCGAACTGTTTTTTCCGTTTTCTTGTAAACGCAATAGATCTTTCAAAAATACTGTCAAAATTGTCATTTTGTACCGAACTTCCGAACGAAAGAAGAAAATCGAGTCAGTAAGGGGAGCAAAATGCCGTGTCACGTGATCAAAATCGCTTCTAACTTAATAGGTAATCGATTGATCAAAAAATGGAAAATAAATTTCGATTCCAAATCGCTTCCATGGTCAGGTTTTCCAATTTTATATCTTTCCGTCAAAAAATGAATGTGTAAATGTGTCGAAACGTTCTCACTATAAGCCTCCCTCCCCACACCTCATTCAACACATTCGCGGGCTTATTTTGGAGCATACGTGCTCCTATTGTAAGCATTTACAATACTTAGAGTATTGAACAGCGTTTTACATTTTCTCATAAATGGGATACATTTGGAATTGCAGTTCCCAGTTGATGACTTTTCTGAGGCTGCCACGTGCCAAAAATTTGGTTAAACTGCCAAATATGACAGTTTTTTTATTTATTTTTAATCAGAAATTGTGGTTGATAAGAAACTTTTTGTATACTGGGGATTCGGAATCACTCAATTAGATTTATGTTGTATTTTAAATGTAAATAAAACTTATTTTTGATGAAAAAGTTACGCAACCTTTTTAATATTTTGTAATGCTATCGAAATAAAATACACATCACACTGCTGTAACGATCTAAGTAAGAAATCTATAACGTACCAAGTATTTAAGTAAATTTTTAAAAAAGTCCTTCCGGCCAGTGCCGGGAGGAAGAGGTAGCTTTCATATTCCTTATTTTTTAAAAGCCATCTTATATTATTCAAACACACGGAGCTCAAATTAGTGGAACCCGATTATACAAGATTAAATGCTAATTTTTGTCAATATTGAATATGAATGAGAATTTCACCAAATTAGTCAGCCTTATCAAAGCTGGTTTTTTAAAGTAATTTATATTTTGTCGCCAAATTTGGTGATATCCCGAATTATATAAATAATTATATTAACTCGAATTATCGGTGATAGCCCGCCATTTTAAAACAACATAATGGGTGCAACAAAGCTCACCAATGAGCTTGGTCGAGACCTTAGTAATTCCTGTGCACATGCTTACTCATATCTAAATCGGTTGATATATACGAGTGCTGTTGCAGGCAAAAAATAAGATTTTTCAAAATGTCACACACATTCGAAATTCAAACTGCTATATCTCGGCCTTTTTTTTAGATAAAGGCAAAACAAAAAATGATCCGGAATCTTTATAACAAGCTGAAACACATAAGAAAAAAAATATTTTTCAATGTCTAATTTTTTTTATGCCTCATTTTAAACTTTTTTAAATGGCCGCCATTTTGAAACAAGATGGCGGATGAGGCTGGCCAACGAACTCGGTAGAGACATTGCTATGTACTATGCACATTCCTTGTCACATCCAAATCGGTTCGTAAATACGTGTATTATCGCGTGACAAAAATCAGATCGTTTCAAAATATCAGCCATGCTAGAAATTCAAAGTGCTATAACTCAGTCATTTTTTAAGATTTAGAAGAAACGAAAAATGCTCCAGAATCTTTGTATCAAGCCCAAACATATAAGAAAAAAATATTTTTCAATGTCTAAGTTTTTGTGCCTCACTTTAAATTTTAAATATTTTAAATTTTTTAAATGGCCGCCATTTTGAAACAAGATGGCGGATGAAGCTGGCCAACGAACTCGGTCGAGACATTGGTATGTACTATGTACACAAGAAATTTTATCCAAATCGGTTCATAATAACGAGAGTTACAGTATGACAAAGATCAGATATATATACAGTGAATTCTCGATAAGTCGAATATTCGTTTAAGTCGAAGTTTACACGAAGTCCCGGTCCCTTAATTACAATTCAATATTAAACTTTCTCGTTCTGTCGAAGTCTACATCTTTTAAGTCGATTTTTTTCCGATAGAGAAAAAAACAGTAATTCGACTAATTTCTTAATTTTTTAGTCACAGCTCAAAAATACTGGCACTTTCAGTTAGATAAAACTTTTCTATACTCTCCCGCCAGCTTTGAAGAGTGCTATTTTTACTTCCTACATCGGTCAGAGTGGAGCTTCTGCTAGTTTGGAATTTCAGCTGAAATCGCCCCATCCCCCACCCCATTTATTTCTCTTTTACGCATTCCCTTTTCTCAACAGGTATCCTTTGGAAACAGAGCTGGTGGCTAAGTGAATTCTAATTGATGAAATCTCCCACGCTTTTATGCAAGGATATTTTTTTTCGATTCTATTGGGATTTCATTGAAATTCATTACTTTAATGTTGATTCTTGTCATTTTAGTGTTTCTTGTGATACGTTTTCAGTCGGGTCTTTCAAAATGTCGAATCGGAAATTACAAACTCTTACTTTAGAACAAAAAGTAAATTTGATGAAAGATATTGAAGATAATCCTAATTTAAAGAAAAAAGATATAACCCTGAAATATGGTATCCCACCCAACATGCTATCTACCATACTGAAAGATAAAGAAAGCCTTTTCAAAAGACATAAGTCAAGTGTCAACTCAAAGTGCAAAAGGATGAAGACGTGTGCCTTCCCAGATATCGAAACAGCCCTCGTAAAATGGTTTACATGTTACAGGACACAGAAGAGTCTAATTCCTTTAAGTAGTGCGATGTTACGTTAGAAAGCTTTGGATTTGCAAAATTGTTGAATGTGGAAGGCTTCATTGCAAGCACGGGGTGGCTTGAAAAGTTTAAAGCCAGACACAGCATCGTGCTTCGGACATTACACGGTGAAGCAAAAGATGTGTCTGATGCACTGTATGATGAATGGAAGACAGTTTCATTACCCAAACTTCTTGCAGGTTATAGTGCGGACGAAGTTTTCAATATGGATGAAATGGAACTTTTTTACAAATGTTTTCCTAACAAGACGATGATGTTTAAGGGGAAATCATGTTCTAAGTTCATGTGGAAAGCTAAGTAAAGAACGTTTAACTGTCCTTGTTGGAGTCAATGCTTCTGGAACAGAAAAATTACCTTTACTGGTCATCGGTAAATACAAAAATCTCGGTGTTTCAAACATAAAAAGTCACTTCCCGTACAGTACAGATCTAATCACAAAGCTTTGATGACGCTAATATTGTTCGAGGAATACATCAGAAATTTGGACGTACTGTTTCATGCAAAAAAGCGTACAGTGTTGATCTTCGTCGACCAGTGAACAGCTCACAGCCGACTTTTGAACATGAAATTGATCAAGTTAGAATTTCTCCCTTCTAACACAACTTCTAAGCTACAACCAGCAGACCAGGGAATAATTAAATGTTTAAAGTATTCCTACAGAAAACGTCTAGTGTGGAAGGCAATCGAGGATGACGAGAATGGAATAAATCAAAAGTGTGATGTGTTAGAAGCAATTAGACTAATTTCGAGTTCCTGGAAAAACAATGTGAAACAAATCACTATCAAAAATTGCTTCAGTAGATATGGTTTTTTTGCAAGCAATGTGGACTTATGCGTTGTGAATGAAAATCTACAAGATGAAGTTATCTCTGAAGGTGACGATACTGAGTTTTTGAATATTAACGAAAATGTTGCAGTTTGCGATGAAGTTAGTGATTCAGATATAGTTGAAGCAATAAAAAAAGTGGAGAACAATCCTGAATCTGAAGAAAATGACGAGTAAGTAAATTGCGTTTCACCACCAAATAATCAAGAAGCACATGTGGCAATGACGACACTACAGCGATATCTCGAAAGTAGAGACGGTATGGACGATTCTCTTTTCCTTTGTTTACAAAATGTGAGCGACTTTCTAACCAGTGACAGGCAAAAATGTTCCTTCACACAGTCATCATTAACAAGTTTTTTTCACAAAATTTGAGTTTGTAAGTATCTTATACTATGTACTATTAAATTTTATTTTTCTTTAGTGCTCATTTTGCCAGACTCCATTATTACAGTATAATTACAATTCCTACCTATAAGATTGAATTATTTTTTAATATATTTTCTGTATGTAATTAAGGATTTTCCATAAGTCGAACTTACGATAACTCGAATATTTTTGCCGGTCCCTTCGAATTCGACTTATCGAAAATTCACTGTATATAATCAATTTTGAACGGAGTGTGGTTTCGGGGTCTAGGGGTCATGATCGGTGAAAATATACCAAAATTTTTCGAAATCGTTTTCTCCGAACGGCTGCAATAGGTAGCTTTTTGTAATGAAAGCTACCTAAAAGGTTCAGGGCTTTGCAGTTCATATACTGACAAGATATCTCAATCAATACATTACCTTAAATCACAGAGTTTCAAGTGATAAATTAATGTTTTTAAAATAATTAAAATTAATAATGCCTTTTTAGTCACCACATATCATATTTTACACAATAAAACGCGGTGCAAAGAGACTCTGTGTATAACGGAAACTTGACTTAAGGGTGTATTCCGATCCAAACTGCTTATTTTCTGATTCATTTTAAAATTCGTTTTTGCTCTCAAGCGCATCAAACTGGGAAATTCTCTTATTTAGAAACTACATAATGTGCCGTGTTTCTCGATTTTTTGATAAATGCAGAAAATACTGTATTAAACGCTGTCAAAGTTGGCGTTTTGAACCGAATTTTCCGAAGTGGGCGATCTGGGAATGAAAAAAATGGTCATACTGAGAAAATAATTGTTTAAAAATCAAATTCTAATTAATTGAGCTGAAAATGAAATCACACGGCATGTTAAACATGTCTTCAAAAATCACCCCCAGCAAGTTTCATCTTTTTACTTTTAAAAATGAGTCTGAAAATGTCCCAGAAAATTTCGAGCTGTTGAGGGTGGAAAAACATTTTTTCGAATACACCCTTAAATGGTAAATTTCGTGGTCTCTGCAAAATAGCATAAATTACGTATAAAACGGAATATTTTCCCGCTTCCTTTTGAATTTCAACTTAGCCGGTTTCCTTATATTTCGCTAAACTTTTGTAATTAAAAATTTTAATGCTGTTATTACATAACAAATTTCGGAGGTGGCTGCAGCCTCATCAATCCACTCACTGGATACGCCACTGTATCAAGACAAATACATTGTTTTCTTTTGTCTCGATATTATTAGTTTGAAATATGCGTTATATTTTCACGATTTTCTTTACTATGCAAGTTATCAATAATTCTGATTTTGGATAACTATAACATTTTACGCGATTCCATGGAATTCAAATTCAAATTTATTTTCTAAAGTTGTATGAAAAAATTAAATTTCACTTCAAAATATCTAGACAAATTAATTTATATTTTTCTTAATATTTCTTCATTTTCTTGTAATATCTTAAATTCAATCATAAATTTTATCTAAGATAGTAAATTGTATAAAAAAATTTCATTGTAATTTGTTTTTACTTTAAAATCTGCTAAAACAATTATATAATTTCAGTTATGTCTCTATCTGTCAAGCTTTCCCGCGCGTTCTCATTGATATGCTTCGACTGCAATGAATTTTGTATATTTTTTAAAGATTTAGTATAATGTAGTTTCTATTGAAAATAACTGAAATACACAAGAGAATTCGTATACATTACAATCTACGTTTGGTAATTGTTTGAAGCACATCTTTATTTTCCATTTTTTACTTTTTTTAGAGTACTACTGAAAATGGCATGCATCACATTTACAATCCATTTGCAGGGACACAAGAAATGCAAAATGTTTGGATTATAAGCCATACAATTTTTGAAATTTTTAAAAAAAATTTTTCCACTATTATAATAGACTATTGGCATCGATTTTGTAAATAGAATTTTATGATATCTACAATTTTGTCTTATCAATAATAAATAAATGTCATCCTGGTACACTTTATCACATTATCTGTTAAGCTTTTATAATGAAACACATAGACCAGAAATTGGTACGGATATATTGAATTAGGAAAATATGTTGGGCAACTAAAGGTCGATAGGAACTTTCACAATTATTTGTGATTTGACACTTTTGTTGTCAAATACTTATTTTGAAAGTGGCAATTTTTTTTCTTTTTTACGATCCATATGAGTCGAATCATTCCAAATTATTGCTGATAATGTCACTGTTAACCCTCTGTCTACCAGAAGGGTCCAATGGACCCGACATGTATATTCAAAATATCTATTCAAACCAGAAATTTCTTCAAAACAAACTAAATGTATAAATCAGACAATAATAAGTTAAATAAGCAAATTAAATAGTTTTAAGTAAAAATTCTGGTGTAGAATGTTTTTATAAAACTTGAGTAAAATTTCCGGTAGTTCTAGGGTTAATTGTTGTTGTTCAACAAATTTATTATTTATACAATTCTGATTTCATTTATATCCAGTGATTTGTATAAAGTAATTTTTTGAAGAAGTAAGGAGGTACAATAAAGAGCTAAACGACTTTTGCACAAAGGCTGTCAACATTGCTACCACGCCTGTACACACAAGGATGATTGAATGCATAAATTTAAAAAAATGAATTTAACCCTTAAAGTTTTAAATGGAATTTGTCGTCATTTTTCTAAATATATTTATGCATCTACTTGGGAACCTTTAAATGTATGTAAGGTGTATGTAGAAGAATGAAAATACAGATGCAATATGCATAGTTGCCTACGTCCCTGTTTCTTACCAAATTAAATAAACATATTTTCAACCAGAAAATTTAAGGAATAAAAAAAGATTTTATTTTTAATTACAGATTCTTGTTTGATTTCAATCATTACTGGAAATTTTTTGTCGAAAATAGGTTATTTGATTTTTTAATTATCGAAAGGATGGACTGTTATGCATGTACAATATAAAACTTCTTTTACGTTCATTTAAATGGCGTTTTAGCTTCTCTTGATGTGTCTATCTAATTCAGATACATTGCATAGTCTGTAGGTGATAATGATTTTATGTATATTTTAATAGTATCATACAACATCTAACATAATGAAATTGGTATGCGTTATTGGGATGAACCATAACTTATTTTAGAATAGAAAATGATGTTCATAAAGTTTATCTACTTATTTAAAAGACTTTATGAATCATGGTCGGTAATTGGATAAAATGTTTTTAAAGGTTGTTCTGAAATTCAGTCTAACTACTTTATAATACCTCCTCTTTTTCTTTTTATTCTTTAACGCATAATTTGAATTAGTGTATTTAAGTCCAAAAACAATGAAATTGAAAATTAATTTCGATTTTGCGAGAGTGGTAAATAATCTTTCCGAAAATGTCGTTTCAAACTGAAATTCTGGACGCTACAGTTCGATAAACGTCGTCATAAGACAGCGATAATTTGTAACTGAAGATATAATATATTTACTAAAAACAAAGGTGCTATTACATTTTAAATCAATTCAATTGTCATGTCTATTAATTACATGATTTTACGCATAAAAATGAGTCCGTAAATGTATCAGAAAATTTTGCATCGTTGAGCAGAGAAAATAGTACGCAGCGCTTATACATTAAAAAGTAATAATACCGATTTATAATTTTCTGACGTAAAGATATAATTTACTTCTAACAGAAAATTTTTTATAACTTTTTCAAAATTAACAGAGATGAATAAATAAAAGCACGTACGAAATACCTTTGAAATGCCTTAACAACTCGCAAAGAGTCTATCATTGGTTTTCTATTTAAAAAAAAAATAGTTTTATCTATATCGTTTAAATTGGATCAATAAATAAATGACATATATTTTCTTGAAAAATATTTATTTGTTTATTTATTTTCAAAATCAACAAATCAGTGATAAAAATGTCAAATGTAAATTTGCAATTTCCATCTCGACCTACAGTTCGAGACATTTCTTTAGTCTTGATTGGATTATAGTAGTTGTTATTTTATATCATTTTAAAATGAAAGCTAAAATTTTGTTTTTGGCTCTATACATAAAGTAAGTATTAAAAGTTTTAAAGAATGTATACTTATTACTTATTTTTGACCTGAATAGTTTATCACGTAACTACTCCTTATCGATTACATGAAAAGAAAGTTTCTTGAATTTTTTATCCACCATTCTCATTCCACTTGTAAATAAAATAACAGAATATTATAAAGAGTATTAGAAATTCAGAAGCAATACAGCCAAAATCAGGAGTGTGCTAACTCAAGTAAAAATCAGACATCCCCCATTAAAAAAAAAAAAAAAAAAAAAAAAAAAAAAAAAAAAAAAAAAAAACTTGGCAAGTCTGCACATAACTATATTATATATATATAAACTGTTTTTCATTAATATAAATAATGAACGTAATATCATTTAAAGGTAAGCTTGAAGTAGTTGAAATTTTAGTCAGTTTTTTAAACTTCTCTTTTACATACTTTTTACTTTCTTCTATCTTCAATAGAAGAAAGTATTCAAATCGAAATTTTTTTCGACTTCCGGTTTTCGACGAATTTACACGTTTTATGGGTCAGAGATCCCAAAAAACATGTTTATAGAAAATGTCTGTCTGTCCGCATGTCGCCATTGTACCATCAAAAAATGTATGAAGTTATGCATAGAATTGAACCAATTTTTTTGTGTACGTTTTTGGCCATGGCAAGAAGATCCCCCTGAATTTGGAAGTATTCCGCCAAAAAAGGGCATTATAACAGCGATTTTTGTCTAGTTTTCTGGATTTTTCGTAGTTGACACCGGTGGCTCGTGAATCAACGGAAACTTCCCATCCTGATAAGCCTACTATTCGCAAACAGCTGAGTCTTAAAAACTATTTTACTAAACATTTTAAAAATGGAGAATTTTAGGTTTTGTTCTTTAAATCACTTGACGCATGGATGTAATGCAGGGAGGGAGAGGGCATATGCCCCTTCATTTATTAAGAACAGGAGCCAGATTTATGTTCCCATCCCTTTTTTTATCTCGTAAAAGTACAATTTTGTATATCATATTTCTTTTTTTTTATTTAATCATTTCTATGTTCAAGCTAGAATAAATATTGGATAGCATGAAATTATTATTTTTGAGGATACAGACTTAAATATCTAAGCTTGCAATCGAATTTTATAAAATAAAAAGTATCAAAATCTATAGTGAATTTTTGATACTGTTATAATAACGCCTTCATAAATCATTAAAAGTGAAGAAAAATTTACAAAATTTACACTAAACAACAAGAAATAGGAAATAAAATTTTGATTTAAAATAATAAAGACAAGGGATTCAATGAAATTGACATTTTATGTTCAGTAGAAAGCCTGGAATGGAAATAGAAATCATTAGTATGCATATTTTGGCACATAAATGTGTCTGCTATTATAAGTATATTTTTAAGATGATAGAAAGCATTTAATAAATAAGTAAACAATTTATTTCTTCACTTTCATTTTCGCTCAATCTTAAATTTAATTTCAAATACACTACCAGGGTTCGCACAATTTTACCACTAAATTTTTAGAGTACTTTCAAAGTATTTTACTGCAGAAAAATCTGTGAATAAAGGCCGTGGTTACGAATTCTGTGTCTTAAAAAATAAATGTAACTTTTCTTATCATTAATAGTGGTGCCAGAGTCCTTGGAAATTCCAAGGAGTGTACGAACCTTGACTACGTTTACGGTAAAACTGGATCTATAGAACAGGATCAATATCAATAAAATCTATATATTTAAAAGACCAGGCTGTTTTTTTAGTCTTCAGCCTTGAGCTTTCTACTGAACCAATTTTGATAATTATTTTTTTTAATGAAAGCTGCTCATTTGCAGATGTTCTTGTAGCTAGCTATTTTGTAATTTATTTCCATTTTTATATTTTATTTTTAATTTTAAAAGTATTTTATGAAATTTCTTTAAAATGATGGGCAATCGAATTACTTCCATTGTTGCAGAGAAACGAGTAAATAAAGTTTATTTTTATTGATTATATCCTTATTGATGCCATTGTCTAATTATAATTAAAAAGAACTTAAATAGATTTTAACATAAAAGGACGTCATGCTTTACAAAAATCGCATTTACCTCATAAAACTGTTACATTTCAATATTTTTTCGTTTCTTTGATACTGATGAGGTGATAAGCGAAATGTTTTATTGAAGTGAGAGAAATATGAGAGAAAATGTCGTCATATTTAACACGTTCACGCCGGCGCGGTGGGTCACACTCAACTGTCTCGGAGCTGCCAAGTCTCCGGCTTTTTGGATACCAGTATTTTAATACAGAAAATGTAGTTTTATTTAATTAGAACGATTAGGCGATTTAAAGGAACAACATTTTATCTAAAATAATAGTGGTGTGCAAAAAGCCGGAGACTTGACAACTCTGAGACAGTCGGGTGTGACCCACCGCGGCAGCGTGAACGTGTTAAAAGAAAACTCACGTTTTCTTTGACAAAAACTAAATATCTTTCTACAAATGCGTCTAAAAAGGCACAATTTTCTTCAAATTTTACTCGCCGGTACTGAGATTAGAACCTCAAGTTTCAAACGTGAATGTTCATATCTAAAGTTTTAGCTTACAAACGCGACTTAAAATTTGGAAAAATATTTAGCAATAAACTATTGCGCGTTAAAATATCATTGAAATGGTGAATACGGGTATGAGAGGTGCGTATGTAAATTTTGAGATGGTAAAAAAAAGAACGTAAGGTTTAGATTTATCCAGAAAAAAAAAATTCTATGATTGTGTCAGAGTGAAAAATTTTGCTGATTTTTCATTCCATAATACTTTGCACAATAACCGTAATTGATAATTTCACCATATTTACTTATCTTGCTTATACTTTACTAATTACGTATACGAATAAAATTTAATTTTTCAATAATTTGGAACAGTTTAAGTTTAAGGAAATAGTATTTTGGTAACTTTAGATTAAAGTACTACATTTGTTTTAAGAGTCAGACTAACCAATGTTTGATGGATTTTTTATTGCAATCAATTTTGACGGTTTATTATTATTCAATGTGACTGTTCTTCTTTAACCATTTTCTTTCGTCTAAATTCGATGGGTTCCACCTCGAAAATATTTATTTTATCATTTATATACTATCTTACGTTCAAACTCAAATAAATATTGAATCGCATGAAATTAATATTTTTCAGAGTACAGACTTAAATATCTATAAAATCAAATTTATACAGAATATATCAAAAACTACATGGATTTTTCAATAATGTTACGTTCTAATGTTGTTACCAATTACTTACCTCTAAATACTATTACCTATTACTACAAAACCTTTATATAAGTCAGTCTGCAAAAGTATTTTTGTTAAATTATCTGTGAAGATTACTAGTCAAGAATAGGAGTTGAAAAATAGCATAAAAGTTTGGACATTCTGCAAATCATGGAAGACGGTAGTATTCCGAGTGACGCAGCCTTAAGCCTAAAATCGTATCGTATCGTGGAATTCGTAGATGGCGGAACTCATATATACAGCTAACTCGACATCAAAGAAAACGCGAAAAGCCGCCTTTTAATAACTCAGCAGATATAGGTCCTATTGTTCTGAATTTTCTAGAACAGTCTTATATCTGCAGTCTAATCGTATACTGAAATTTTTACATTTCTACGTGCAGCATATTTTGAGATCTAAATAGCCATTTTTAAAGTGAAAACGTTGGTATGGTACGGAAGAAGTTCCTAATTTGAAAATCTCGAAAACGGTTCTAACGATTTTCTTCAAATTGATATATAATATAAATCTGATTAATACGAGGTGAATAACACTTTTCTTTTTTCTGGGAAAACTCGTTTTATTTTAAAAATCGTTATTTTAAAAAATCGCCTTTTTTTACTTTTCTCGTCTGTGATTGGTGAATAGGTTTGACGTCACTTCGTATGTAGGAGGAGTCTTAATCCATCTGCTGTGGGTATAAAATCAGAAACAAAATTTGCAAAGTCATTTTAGGTATTCTAAGTTGAGTTAACAATCTGAATGTAGGCAGTAAATCTTTTTTTTTTAAATATTAAAATTTTAAATGTTAATTATGTGTTTTAAAATATTAAATATATTAAATGAAATTTCGATTGATATTATCTTTCTCTTTTGTTATGAAGAAATTATTATTCCATATTACTGCTTTTTGTCGAAAAAATATTTAGATTCATTTTTAAAAAAGGGGAAATTTTTTTTAATTATATGTATTCAATATAATTGTTATTTATAATTTTTTTTTCAATTTTCAAAATTTTTTTTCCATTTTCGTCTTGAATCGGTTATTGAATCCATAAGATTGAATCTTGTTGAACTGAATTCTAAACCACGTTTGTTTGTTTACTTGTTAACGGGCAGAAATTCGCTATAATGATGGATTTTGTGATTAAATTCGTCGTTTCCTTATCGATTCGTCGGTGCGTAGCGACAGATATTTATTGGGGGGGGGGGGGGATTAAAAAATTTCCCAACTTGAAACAAACTAATTTTCAACTCCGATGATATGTGCAATGGATGTTCAACTTACTTGATTGCTATTTGAGATCAAAATGAAGAGGAAAGAGACATCGTGTTTTTCTTTTGTAGTATTAGAATAGAATGCTATTTTGAAAGAAAATTTGTGATATTTGCAGATTATGTCTGGCAGGAAACGACCTATTGCTATAACGCCAATCGGAAGACACGTGAATAATTTGTTCAGAGCACACGATTAGCTCAAAATGAATCATATTATGCCGACTAGTTGTTTTGAACTTCTAAAAGTAAAAATTTTCTTCATGTTCTTTTTGTTTATTTAGTAACTAAAGGTTATAGGTAAATAAGAGATATAATAGCTTTTTTTGCAAAGGTAAGATACTTGTTTTTATTTAATTCTAAAGTTAATATTCTTAAAAGAAAGCTTTAAATAATTTTCTTTAGATTTTTTTTTCATATCCTGCTTCAAAGTTCGTTTTTTACAATCATGTTGTCAAAACGTATTTTTGCTAGCAAGGAATATGTAAACAACGCTCTCATAGGATTAACATTAACTTGAAGGTTAGGAATCTGCACTAGTCATGAGAAGAAACTGGAATTGCTGACGTTAAACCTATGAAAGCGTACATTTAAAAATTTCTCCCTTGCATATTAATAGTTTTAAATGATTATTTTTCTTGCTTAGAATGGCTGAGATTGAATTCTAACTAGGTTAGTGTTTACTTTTTCGATTTTGGTTGCAGATTTTTTTTTAAAAGTTACTTTCAATTTCACAAATTTGAAAAGAACGCTCCCATAAGTTTAACATGAGCTTGCGAGTATCTTGTTACTTCATATATACATACATTTTTGTATGAAACTATAAACAATCAATATCTTCATTTGGCACCCCCCCCCCTCCCCCTGAAGTATGTGCTGGTTAGCATTGTTTTGTTTATAGGGTATGTTTTATTCACTTTTACATAATAATATAAATTTTGCTTGAAATTTCATGAACATTCTATTTTTGGGTGTAATTCTACTTCTGGGCTGCTCTGTCAAGCTTGTCGATAAATGTATAAGTAATTTGGCAAACACATATAATTTTCAGACATGTTACTTTTCCGCGAAAACGCGGAATTCCGCTTTTTCGGCAGTGAATTTAATTATCTCTGGGATCGATGCAAATATGCATTAAAATTTGTTGACATTTTTAATAGAGGGGTTGGGGGGGGGGGATTAGCGGGAATGGATGTAATACAACAAAAACGCGAGTATGAACCGTGCCAAATTGAGCAAATTTCTTCAACCGATCGCGGGAAAATGCAAATTTCTTCAAAGAATCGCAGGAAAAGTGCAAATTTCTTCAAAGGATCGCGGGAAAAAATGCGACTTCCACCAAAGGATCGCTGGAAAAACGCGATTTTCATTAAAGGATTGCAGAAAAAAGCGTATTTTGCCAAAAGATCTTGTAAAATATGCGAATTTTGGAGAAAGATCGTGTAATAGCGAATTTCTTTGAAAGGTCGTGGAAAAAACGCAAAATTCGTCGAAGGATCGCGAAAAAAGAATGTGAATTTCGTCAAAGAATCGCAAAAAAATGCGATTTTTGTCGGATGATAAAAAAATGGATCTTTGGCGAAAGATCATGGAAAATGCGCGATTTTTGGCAAAAAAATCGTGTAAAACGTGCTATTTTTGACGAAAGATCGTGGTAAATGCGTGAATTTCTTCGAAATATTGCAGAAAAAACACGAATTTCTTCGAAAGATTGCAGAAAAACGCGATTTTCGTCAAGTGGTCGGGGAAAAACGCTAATTTCGTCAATGTATCGCAGAAAAAGCGCAAATTTCATCTGAACGCTGCGAAAAAATGTGAATTTCGTCAAAATTCCATTAGGCCGTGAAAGTTCAGCTTTTTTTTTGCTGAGCCTGTACCATGTCTGAATTTTGGATTGACAACTTTGGCGTAGAAAGTGATTGCATGTCAAATCGGCACCGACTGGCCTAGATACAGAAGACGAATTCTATTTTTTTTCATTATTTACCTGTAAAATTAAATAATATTGGATTATACATGAAATTAAAAAGTATTGAATAAACCATAAACAATCCAAGTCTCTTAAAACTGAAGAACATTGTGTTTTCGATAACGGTTACATCGATGAGAAACGTCATCTTTTGCTTTGTTGAAGAACCGGGAGGGGGGGATATGACCATCTAAAGATAAAGAAAGGGTCAGTACTAAAAAAAAATGAGTATGACTTGTAAAAACAGTGAAGTTTGGATGTATAGTACTGTAAATTCTTGTAGTAAAGCATAAATCTAAACTTTAAATGCATTTTTTGGAAAAGTTATTTTCGGTAAATTTCCATACGCAAAACATGATTTCTCAAAAAGTTATTGGAATATCATTATGAAATTTAAAGTAGGTATAAATTTAGAAGAAATATTTTTTGTCTTATGGGTGTTTTTGTGGAATGATATGAATGACATGGCGTAGAAAGTGATCGTGTACCAAATCTCCATAGCGGAAACTGTGCAGCACGGCAGCAGCACTGCAGATTATTTTAGACCTTGCAGATCAATCTACCAGCTTAAAAATAAATATTGAGCTTAAAAAAAAAATCACAAATTTACTTTGTTTTAGGAGTTACTGTGTTTGTTATTAATTTTCTTTGTAAAATGTAAATTTTGCTTATTTTATGGGTTACAGTGAGTACTATTTATTATAGTAGCTTGGTTCAGTATTGTTGGGTCGCAGATAAATTTTGGTTTGCTGCAGATTGATACTGAAAATTCTGCTTCTGGGTGCCAAATCATCACTGACTAGCCTAGATACAGAACACGAGCTCTGTTTTTTTTATTATTTACCTGTAAAATTGTATAATATTGAATTATACATGAAATTAAAAGGTATTGAATAAGCCACAAACAATCCAAGTCACTTAAAACTGAAGAATATGGTGTTTGTGATAATGGTCGCATCTTTGATGTGAAATGTCATGCTTTGCTTTGTTAAAATACTGGGGGTTGGGGGGGGGGCAATATATGGCCTTCTAGAGATTAAAAAAGGGTCAGTACTTTTAAAGAAATGAGTGACTTATAAAAACAGTGAAGTTTAGATGTATAATTACTGAAATTCTTGTAGTAAAACAAAAATCTAAACTTTAAATGCATTTTTTGGATAATGTAATTTCCGCTGAAAATTCCATACGCAAAACATTATTCCTCAGAAAATTATTGGAATATCACTATGAAATTTAAAATATGTTGTTTACACTATTGTGAAGGCAATGAACTAAAGATTTAAATTTAAAATAAATATTTTTTGTTTTATGGATGTTTTTGTGGAATGACATTGATGAATTTTATGAAAATTAACATGTAAACAAGTGCAATATGCTATAAGTTTTGAAACATTTAAAACGTTTCTTAGATTTTAGTTCATTGCCTTCACCAATGTCATAAATATGAAATGTACAAAGGAAACTAACATACAGTAAAATTTTCTGTACTTTTCGGTTAGCCGGGCGCCAGTGTTATTAAATACATGGATATACATACATATATATGTATATATACATATATTGTATATATGCACATATTTGTATGCGTATATAGATGTATATATATACATATCTATGTATATATAACACTGGCGCCCGGCTAACCGAAAAGTACCAAATTTTCTTTAGAGCATTTTGGGCCAAATTTCACTAAATTTTACTATAAATTCCTCCATTAACCAAAATTTTATCAATGAAGGAAATATTTTTTGCTTTTTTTCACATTTTCTAGTCATAATCTTAATAAAAATACGTTTAAAAAGTAATTAAATAGCTCAATTGCTCTGTACATAGTCAGACACCTGAAATGTTGGATAAAAAAGTGTCTGTTAGATAAGTTATTTCTATTATGTTTATGACCAGGGATGGAGAATTTCTAGAAAATCTTACCAGCCAAGGATTTATTTCAACAGCCAGTAAAATGCAATGTACAGTTAAAAAATTTTATGACAAAATTACGCAACTCAAAATAGTTGGTTGCTATTACTGTCAGAGACCTGGTGCTGGAACCGGAGCCGGAGCGCTCCGGAGCTGTATTTTCCCTGGAGCTAGAGCTCTAAAATTTACTCTGCTCCAGGGCTCCTTTAGTTTATTATTATTTTTTTAATCTTTTTTTTTCAATCTTTTAAATGTCCAGGTTTAAAATATTTTAATTACATCATTATTCAGTACTTTAATTATATCATTTTTTAAGGGTTTTTTTTTAAATTAAAGATGTAAAACTTCTCACAAAAGTATGGTAACACTACTTCACTTCTACTTGAGCTAAGTGGCAACACTATTTGAAAACAAATATGACTGCATGTTGTTTACACGTACAATTTTGGTTGTTTGAAAAGCGTAGAAGAAATTTAAGATTTTTGTGTTTAAAATTCCACCAAACTTTCTATTTTAAAAGCAAAAGCTAAAAGATGTCATATTTTCTGAACAAGCATTTCAAGTTTGTTGAGAATAAAAATGCATTTTGTCAGATCTTTAATGAAGGTAAAGAAAGAAAGAATTTGTAAGCAAAAAATTAAATGTGTAAATCAAAAACTGCAACTCAGAAGTGCGAAGTCGGCGCCGAGTTGGAACAGTTCCCGGAGCCGGAGCCACAGTATTTTATCTTGGAGCGGAGCTGGAGCATCAAAAATTTTCCGGCTCCAGGTCACTGATTACTGTAATGCATTTTCATATATTTCTTTCCGATAAAATTGAGAAATATAAACAAGAGATGAAAGTTTAATATAAAATAGAATTTTGTACCATGTTTACATCGCAGTAATTAGGAAAGTTGAAAAATATAGCTAACTACATATTAAAAAAACGTTTTTGGCATACCTGTATAGTTTGCAGTTTTCAATAACTACCTAAAAATTCACTCATACTGTCAGAAAATTCACTCGCCAGTGGCTGGTAAAATGATACATTTTCCTACCCCTGAGCATGATATTGTTATTTTATTTTGATGTCATAAACACACTTCTCAGACTTATGGCAAATTATTTCACAAGATAATTCACTGATGATCTAGCAACCTATTTTTTGATCATTTGTACCTATTGAACTATGTAAAACCACTACATGAATCGTGATTCTTGTTAGTCCAGACATAATGCCTTAGAATAATCACATATATGGCATTCAAAAGTAGGTATAGGTACATTAGCAGAAATTTTACTAAAGGAAATATTCATGTGTATTTTAAAAGAAACTAGAACTTTGTTGAGATATAATCAGTTATTGTTAAAGTTTCATCGGAGTTTGAGCAAAGCATAGGTTTGCATTAAGCCTAACCAAAGAAACAAAGGTCAAGCTCAAATTGTTATTTTCGAGTGCTGGGTACAAAATGTATGAATTTTCTTAAATCACAGTTTATTTCAAGGAAAAATTGTTATTTAGTGAAAATTAACACATCATTTAAATTCATCTATGAACTTAAATGTTAAAATGAGTTTCATTACTTACGTTCCACGTAGTGCAGATAATAGATGTTTGCAGATTATGCATTTTGCGGAGTTCACAGAGTTTACTGTATTTCACTTTATTATAAGCATTCATTATGATTTCTAGCCCATTATTACATTGTTGCTCAAGAAAATTTAAACATTTATATCCCTTTTATGTTTATTTCTGCATTTGAATCACTTTCAGCATGATATTGTGTTATTTTATTTTCATGTCATAAACACACTGCTCAGATTTATGTCAAATTACTTCACAAGAAAATTTACTGGCTGTCTAGCATCCAATTTTTTGATCATTTTTACCATTTGAACAGTTGAAAGCGCTACATGGATCATGATTTTTTTTATTCCAGACATAATTTCTTGGAATAATCACATATAGCATGCAGAAGTAGGTATAAATACATTAGCAATAATTTTACTGAAGGAAATATACCTGTGTATTGTAAAATAAACAAAAACTTTATTGAGATAAAATAAGTTATTGTTAAAGTTTCATTGGTGCTTGAGCAAAGCATAGGTTTGCATTAAGCATAACCAAACAAACGTCAATGCTTAGCTGAAATTATTATTTTCAAATGCACGGTACAAAACTCACCAATTTCAATATATTTCATACAGTGTTGAAAAAATTTAAGACCTTTTTGTGTATTGCAATGCAAGAGTTCAAGCAATTAACAATATAAAGCAGAAATGAAATATCTGTATAGTAACTGTGTGCTTTTCATAGAAACATGTAAAAAGGAAACGTAAAATCTTAAAAACATGGAACGCTTAAATTTACAAATATCGCTTGTTTTACACTTACTGATTGAAATTTTGGCTAAAACGGTTTCAGTTAGATAAATTATTTTTCTATTTTCACGGTTAAAAAAGTTCAAATTTTAAAAGATTTCTTTAACTCGATTTTAGTTAATGAAATCTTGGAATATGCACACACAAATTGTTTTCATAAATTCTTGTGACACTTTGATTTGTTTTATTTATTTATGGTTGTTTAATAAACCTAAGGTGGATCTTAATGTGAAAAAGTTTTTACATGTATTTTTAAAAAATAAGAATTTTTCCTATCAATTTCAACATATTTCATACAATGTTGAAAAATTTTAAGACTTTTGGTGTATTACAGCGCAAGAGTTCAAAACATTAAGAATATAAAGCAAAAATGAAATATCTTTATAAAAACTGTCTGCTTTTTCATGGAAACATGTAAAAAGGAAATATAAATTCTTAAAAATATGAAACGCTTAAATTTCCAAATATTGATTGTTTTACACTTAATTATTGAAATGTTGGCTAAAACAGTTTCAGTTAGATATCTTATTTCTATTTGAATCATGTTTATGAGTAACCTATAGTGTTAAATAGTTCAAATTTTAAAAGATTTCTTTAACTTGATTTTAGTTAATGAAATCTTGGAATAATGCACACACATTGTTTTCATAAATTCTTGGACAGTTTGATTCGTTTTATTTATTTATAGCTGTATAATAAACCTAAGGTGGATCATAATGTGAAAAAGTTTTATTTTACATGTATTTATATATAATATATATATATGTCGTCAATTTTAGCATATTTCATACCATGTTGAAAAATGTTAACACTTTTGGTGTATTACAGTGCAAGAGTTCAAAACATTAAAAATATAAAGTAAAAATGAAATTCTTTTATAATAACTGTCTGCGTTTTCATAGAAACATGTGAAAAGGAAACGTAAAATCTTAACAACATGGAACGCTTAAATTTCCAAATATCGCTTATTTTACAGTTGATAATTGAAATGTTGGCTAAAACAGTTTCAGTTAGATAAATTATTTCTTTTTGTATCATATTTATGAGTAATCTATAGTGTTAAAAAGTTCAAATTTTAAAAGATTTCTTTAACTCGATTCTAGTTAATGAAATCTTGGAATATGCACACACAAATTGTTTTCATAAATTCTTGTGACACTTTGATTCGTTTTAGATGGAGGATTGTAAAGGTCAATGGAAATCACGACTAGGAATTTATTGCATTGGTCTTTAATTTTTTTTGTGGTTTTATCTTTTTATCACTAACCTAAAAAAAGCAATGATATCAATACAAAAACCCTTAACGGGTTAAAAGTTTGTGACGCAGCACTTTATCTTTAGCTCTAAGAATTTTAAATTTGGAACTTAAAAATAATGATATCAAATTTTGAGTGACGCAATGCTATTAATTTACCTATACATATATATATCAAAATTTATTCATTGATGCTTTATCATTTACATCTCATAAATTCGAATTATGAATTTTAAAAGATATGATATGAAAATTTAATTGACGCCTTGATGTTGCTTAAAACGATTAGTTTTAAAATTCAATACAAATTTTCTTTTGGCTAAATACATTTACACATCTAAACAATACTTTTCATTTTCAAATGCACTGTTGAATATATTACTTTCACTGAATCTATATAATGCACTGAATTGTATTCATTTGAATAAATTGATTTATCTTTTGTGCCACGCTATACAAAAATCAAAAGTAAAATTTATGTAAATAGTTTTTTGCGTCATTGTATCCAAACTAAGTTAAATGTATGCAAATGGATAATATGACCAAAAAACTATTTACATAAATTTTACTTTTGATTTTTGTATAGCGTGGCACAAAAGATAAATCAATTTATTCAAATGAATACAATTCAGTGCATTATATAGATTCAGTGAAAGTAATATATTCAACAGTGCATTTGAAAATGAAAAGTATTGTTTAGATGTGTAAATGTATTTAGCCAAAAGAAAATTTAAATTGAATTTTAAAACTAATCGTTTTAAGCAACATCAAGGCGTCACTTAAATTTTCATATCATATCTTTTAAAATTCATAATTCGAATTTATGAGATGTAAATGGTAAAGCATCAATGAATAAATTTTGATATATATATGTATAGGTAAATTAATAGCATTGCGTCACTGAAAATTTGATATCATTATTTTTAAGTTCCAAATTTAAAATTCTTAGAGCTAAAGATAAAGTGCTGCGTCACAAACTTTTAACCCGTTAAGGGTTTTTGTATTGATACAAGTATACTCGTGACTGGCCAACAATGTCTTGATGTCTATGTATTACCTCTCACTGTGTCTTTCTTTTAAAGTAATTTTAAAGATATGCAAAAGCCAGATATGTAAGCAAACTATTTGTCAGACTAAATTTATCATGCATGTCTTTATGTCAAAACATATCCCTTTTCAATTTTATAATTTTATCTAAGAGAGACATCTCTAAAAACTCTTAAAATTCAATTTATAAAACGCTAAATACTCTGTTTTGCTTATTTTCTTTCTTTCCTTTTTTTTCTTTCTTGTTTTTTAAACTTTTTATATATGAGTCATCATACCACTGTTTTTAAATTGTATTTTATTTCAAAATTATTTAAAGTTGTCAAGCTCAAGTAAATCCATTCATGTGAAACAGATTTTGCATTAGTTATATGTGACCATTGTTAAAAAATCGTGTTTCAATGCAATTTTGATCATACATATTCACTCGAATTGTAATAATTGCATTTTATATCTAAAAAATGTAGTATTAGTATTGACAAATAAGAACTCTAAGGTTGCGTATAGACCAAATAATGTCACAAGAGACATAAATTATTTCGCCGGGCTTTCTCTGTGAAAATTCTGTGTGGTCAGTCGTCACCTTTTTTTTTTTATTGCTCTTCAAAACCTTCGAATCAAAGTGCACAAAAGCAGCAAAAGCAATTCTCTTCCCAGAAGCGTTGATAAACATGTCAGGGACGCCCACCCCATTAACGGCGCATTCTCTTGTGATACAATAAAAGAATTATTACTCAAACAAGCTAAAACAAATTTCGCATTCCGTCGTGTTGGCATATTGCAATTTTAAGTGGCCACCATCCGCGTCCAAACAGCACTGAAATACTCTCTTTATACTTCAAAATGTGTCTGCTAATAGGACCTGCGTCACTTATTAAATTACTGGGCACTTATCATAATGTTGTTACATTTTACGTTAAACAGATGTCTTTAAATATACGTCAGAATGCCACAATTGTTTACTGAAACTCGGTTTAAAATGACACATTCTTTTTTTTTCTTTTTATAATAAGTAAATAGATTAAAGGACAATTTTAATCATGGTTTCGTCATCAAAATTTGTTGTCATTTACTTTCGCTTTTCTTCTTTTGTCATTAAAGATCAGGGTGACACTGTACATTGTAGAATGTGTACATGAATACTTATACAATCTGTGTGAGTGTGTGCATGTACGATAAGTATATAAAAAATAATACACCGCATAAAATTTAATCGGCAAATTATCTCAAAGAAAAACGAAAATAGTCATTAAATTATGAAAAAATCTTCTCTTAATTTATGTAAAAAAAAAAAAAAAATCCGAACTTAGAAATTTCTTGTACAGGCATCCAATTTTAACAGTATATCTGAATTTTTCAGTACATTGTACCTTCGAATACAAAATAGAAAGTTAAACGGGAATTATGAAGGTTTAAAGTTCGAAATTAGCAAAAGAAATTTCTTTTTAAAATTATTGCAAAACAGATCGCAGAGCGGTAATTTTTAAAGCAAACTAAAAATCTACTTGTTGGAATAAGATGTAATTTTCGATTCGCTAATTTGAAGCTCCTAAAAACCGATTCCTCTCAAAATATTCACTGGTTTGAATTTCTTTTTTATTGTTCTCGAAAATATTTTTTAAATGTGTATATTTCCGAGATTAATCTTCGAAAATATAACGAAATGTAACCTATGATTTTATTTATTTACTTATTTATTTTTTGTATCAGAGCTCAAAAATCTAATCAATAGCCACGAAAAACGAGCATCAGGCAAACTGAAATAGCGTAGACAAAATGTATGGTACAGCTTGTGCTCTAGCACTTGGAGCCAATATTGATAGGGTAATCAATAGTGAGAGCTATCAGTCATCAATAACCAATGTACTGGCGATCAGTATGAAACTATAAACACCTTTCTGTAACTGGTGTTAGATTTTCTTGTTTCGTCAATGAGCTGTGTCTAAATCTGAAAAGAATGTTTTCGCAGTGGCGAAGCCAGAATTTGGCTCTACACTGTTAAAAAAAAAAAAAAAAAAAAAAAAAAAAAAAAAAAAAAAAAAGCCTCGGAAACGTTATTTTTACCATTGGGGCAACAATGTGGCCCAACTGTTCTGTTATGTTTCAGCAGTTTTCGGTCAGATATTCGCAAATGTTTCCGCATACTTCGGTCAGATATTCGGAAACGTTTTCGCATATTTCAGTAGAATATTAAGAAACGTTTCTACGTGTTTCGAAAATGTTTCTAGATATTTCGGAACTGTTAGTATATATTTTGGATATGTTTGTGTATGTTTCGTAAAGGTTTCTGCGCATTTCGGAAAACTTGTTGAATATGTCATTTTTAAAAAAATATATAACTGGCTTTTTAAAAAGAATTAATACTATCCAATTGAATGCTATTGCGTAATAATTTTAGAATTATTGTTAATAGTTTGTTGCACAATACAAAATTAAACAACTCAGTCGAAATGTTTACTCTTGTTCATGAATCTATGATAGATATTAGATATTTGATTAATGAATAATAATATAGTTCTAGTATTAGCAAAGTACAAATAGCACGTTTTTATCAGTTTTTAGTTTTGAACTTATGTTCCGATTCACAACTTTTGTAATGATGAAAAGCATCGTTTACATGACCGAAGAATTTCATAATTTCACTTTTACTGTTACGTTTTATCCTCGTTGTTTATGAATCACATATTTGTAAAAAGATAGTATTAAAAATTCGATTTGTATATTTATAAATAATTATTTTTTAAAATGCGGTCTCGTGAGCTCCATCCTGTTAAATATATCCTGTAACATTAGGAAAATTTTTAATTTAACTTCATATGAATAGATGGATTTTTCTATACCTTAAATAATTATTTTTTTCGTATAAAAAGATACACTATTTCAAAATACTTAATATCTGCGATTAATTATTTTATTTTCATGAATTGTATACTTGTATACTTATAAATAGATATATTTTCTCATGTTGTCTCAGCACTTCTCAATTTATACAAAAAAAATACTTTTAAAGGAATATATTTAGAAGCATGATAATTGTAAAACACAAAATTAAAAATGTATCTACAAATAGAGAAAGCTAAGAAATATATCTATTTATAAGTATTATATTCATGAAAATAAATTAATTACTCAACAGATATATGAAATATTTTGAAATAGTATACTACAATTAAAAGATAAAAAAAATATATATATTAAAAAGTATTAAAAAAATCCATTTATTTTCGTAGAAAAGAATTTTTTAAAGACCTATAAATCAAATTTTCAATAAGATCTTTTTACAAATGAATGATTCATAAACAAATAGGATAAGACGTATTAGTATAAGTGAAATCATAAATTTCTTTAGTAACATAAACGATATATTTCATGGTTATTTCATCATTACAAATGTTGTGAATCGGAACATAAGTTCAAAACGAAAATGATAAAAACGTATAAACTGTACTTCACTAACACTAGTTACTCACTTATATCTTTACAAGAAGAAAGTATTGGATTCATGAAAATTTTCGAATTCCGGTTTTCGACGGATTTACATGTTTTAGGGGTCAGAGAACCATAAAAATATGTTTTTATAAGGAGTATGTCTGTCCGTCTGCTTGTCTTTCTGTGTGTGTGTGTGACACACATTTTGTGGGCACTCTATCTCAAGAACTAATGAACAGATTTTAATAAAACTTTAGATTCAGTTAGTACCTGATAGAAACTGGTGCTGATTAATTTTTGGTATAAATCGCTCAACAGGTGGCGTTCTTATGCGACATTACTCCTGATTATCGCAATAGCTCTATCACAAGAAATAATGCCCGAATTTTCACCAAACTTCAGATTCAGTTAATCCCTGATATAAATTAGTGATATTTAGTTTTTAGTATAAATCGGCCAACAAGTGGCACTAATAGGCTGCATTTATCACTGTTTTCGCAATAACTGTATCTCAAGGACTAATGTGTGAATTTTTATCAAACTTCAGATTCAGTTAGTCTCTCATATAAATTGGTCCTGATTAATTTCTGAAGTAAATCGACCAACAGGTGGCGCAGCTATGCAGATTTTTTTAGGATTTCCGCAATAGTTCTACCTCAAAAACTAATTCACGGATTTTCATCAAACTTCAGATTTATCTACAACTTGACACAAGTTGTTACTCATTAGATATTGGTGTAAAACACCTAACCGGTGGAACTGATATGCTTCATTTTTCAGGAAATATTAACATGTATGAGATAGAAGAAAGTTTTGGGATTGTCACATCCGACTAGTACTACATTATTATTCGTTAATCAAATATCTACTATCTTATATCTATCATAGATTCGTGGACAAGAATAACTGAATAAATGGATTGCGACTTGGTTTTGTATACAAAAATTGTTAATTGTAGCGTACTCTGCCACTTCTTTAAGTTTGTCACTTTTTTTAAACAACCTGTACATGCCTATTTTTAAAATCAACATTATAATTGAAAAAGCATGCATACTTTATTTTGTAAAATTTTACGGTATATTTATGAATATTTTTATTTCTGTTAGTGATACCTCTGACATATATCATAATAAAAAAAAAATTGTTTTGTTTTTCTACAAGATTTATTACATTTGTAACTAGCAGGCTTCGCCCGCTACGTTGATCGATTTCTCGAAACGAACCTTGAATACACTGAAATATATCGGTGAATTTCATCTTGTGCTTTAACGCAACATGGGCCTTTATCTGGAATGTCCTTCCACATTGCTGAAACGATACGAACTCCATTGCGCTATTATATTTTCTAATGTATAATGTATATCTGAGAAAGTTTGGGCAGTTAAGAACCGACTCTTTTAGTTGATCATTTACAGCAGGATTGGTAAAAAAAAGATAGAACGATATGAAATGTGTTAAAACGCATCCCTGAAAAAAAAAAACAAAAAAAAGTCTTTTTACCGGTGCATGTCCGAACAAAATCTGTTCATTAGAACCTTTTGAAAAGACTAATCTTTCATAATCGGGTTCACCGGATTATAGAACTTTCCTTCATAAATCAGAACTAAGAAGCGTTGAATATTATGCAATATACTAAAGCCTTCTCTGAAAAAATATTTAACTAACAATGCAAGTCTCATCAAAATCGCCCACTTTCCATGTAAGCGAATCTTTAATAATCGGTTTCATCTGATTAAAGAATTTCTCCCCATAATTGTATAACTATAAGCAACGTAGAATGACTAAAACCTTCCTTGAAAAATTATGTAACTGTGCAAATCCCATCAAAATACATTCAGCGGAACTCAAGTTATAAGCATACGTAACGAAATTACAGTTTGCACATTTAAAATATAGCACTAAACATGTGCGAGACTTTCACATTTCGCAGTGCAATTTTTGAAAAAAATTTCCTGATTCTTTTTTCATTAATTTTTAATCAAGAGCTTTTTTTTTTTTTTTTTTTTTTTTTTTTTTTTTTTTTCTTAAATCAAGTAGCGTATTTTAACGAAATTTGAGTGTGTTATGTCAAAAAAGTGTTAAGAAACTTGTCGTATGATACTTCATTCATCGTTGTGTGTTTTGTATGTGCGTAGAAAAAGGAAAGTTGACATCAGAAGTAAAATATATGTCAATGAACCCAATTCACACTTTATTCTAATATTTTTTAGCAATATCTAATATTTTTTAGGTGCAGGTTTAAACTTTTAAAAGAGAATTAATGATAAAAATATATGCAAGAAACATTAGATGAACCAGAATATCATCTCATTTATTCAATCAAAGTTATACAGTAAAAATAATTGAAGATGGCAAAAGATACGCGGGATAAAAAAAAAATTAACAATCGTATTTTAACTGCATTAAAACATGATGTCATCGCTTCGTGAAAAACCCGGGACAAAGAGAAATAAATTTAATACATATAAAATACAATTTAATCTGATACAACAAAGCACAGTTTTAAAGCTAACACGTGAAATACCACTGCTTCGGTCGATCGATGGTATCTATTCTTCTAAACATTTCACTTTCAAATTTGCTTTTTAGTCATAAATATAAAATAAACCCGTACGGAGACGTCACACTTTTTCTTTTTTGTACTATTTATTATTTTCTTTTAGAATCATTGCTGAGTATGAAATAATGCGGTATTTTACTTTTGTGGCAACATTGATTTGAGAAAAACCTCTCATTTCATTTGTGAAAGCAATGCTGATTTAATTTTTAATTAACTGCAATTTTAATTAAAAACATGTTTTAATGAAATGTGACTGAACTATGCCAGAAGCCGGTTCAAAATCCTTTCGAATGATACCTTATTCATCGTCCTGCGTTATGTAAATGCTTAGAAAAACGTATGTCGACAACAGAAATAATTAGCGTGTATAAATTTGAGAAAATGTTGAATAATAATAATAAACAAAAATCTAAAGGTATGTTTCAACTCAAAAAACGGCTTGTAATTTTTTTGTAATTAAATCTTTGTAAATTTACCCCCAATATTTAAAATTTACATGCGTAAAATTGTGATGAAAATATTTCACATAATTTTCTTTGAATGTCATTTCTGCAATTTCAGTCTCATAGAGTAGTTGGAATAAAAGTAAATGTCCGACAAGTGCTGAAACTAGTCTTTTTTCTCTCGGGTGCAAACATAGAATTCGTCGCCCCCCCCCCCCCCCGGCCTCCGCAAAGTAATTTTATAAAGAGAATTTCACTAAGTTTCTTATAACCGACTTTCTTTATAATTTAAAGTATGTAATAAAAAAATACGTAATACTGAATTACGTAATCAACTTTGTCAAATAGTGATTCATTAAAACACTGAAAACGAAATCCAAAGGAACCGGAAAAAAAAATCCGCTTTATACAGGTTTCTGTCTTAGCAGGTATAATTGATGGTATTCTTTCTGTTGGGAACATGTAATTTTTTCATCTAAGACAGGATTCTGTTATATAGATTTCACAGATTTTACGGTAGTTGTAAAATTACAAATGAGGCGGTTAAAGTGACAGTGACACATTGATAGATAGCCACATTGTCTTAAGAGACTACACTAGTAAGGTGAAGAAACTCGCTAGCTAATGTTAAACCTATGTGAGCGTCCTTTCCAAATTTCTATTTCTCGCTTGCACTTTAATATTTTCAAATGATTTTTTCTGTTTGGGATAGCTGAGGTATATCTCTAATCGGGTAATCTTTACTTTTTCAAATTTTGTTGCAGCTTTTTTTTTATAGTTACTTTCACTTTCGGAACCGGTTCCGAAATTAAAAGTAGCCTCATTAAAAAAAACTGCAACCAAAATCGAAAACGTATACAAACTAACAACTTTAAAAATCAACCTCATCTATCCTAAGAAGAAAAATAAATAAAAATATTAAAATGCAAGCGAGAAATTTGAAAAGGACGCTTCAGTACATTTAATATTAGGCTAGTGTTGGTTCTTAAGAACTCAAAAACCAATCTTCATTTGGCGCCCCGTATGTTTTTCGTTCTGACGCCCGGGGCACATGCTCCCTCTGCCCCCTCTAGTTTCGACCCTGCTACAAGTATTAGACAATATGTATTTACCTTGCTAAATCTCATATGAAAGTCATCCTCCCCTTTATTTGGGTTACAAACTGTCAAAAATGATGATTTTTCAATTTTTTCAACATTAATATTGTTATAATTGAGAAGGGAAAGAGATAACAGCTTGTCTTTTTTTATTTTGACTGACATGCTGGGAAGTATACGTAAATGCCTATAAAAATGCATAGTTTCCTCATGAGATATAAATTTCCAAAAACTGACATTTTGACTAATGTTTAACTATACTAATGTACTCAATTTCTAAAAAATGCAGATAAATCCCCGACAATTACTTGATGTAATGAAAATAAATGCGTAGATTTGTGATATTTTTATTTAATCTATGTGTGTAAAAAATGTGTAAGATTTTATAAACCTTTGAGTTTTGAGTTTTGTATAAACATACAAAATCGCAGCTCTGGGAGGGGTTTTAATCCCGAACTCTTCCCCCCATCCTTCGCTGCACCTGTGTATTTTGAAACACATTTGTAAATTTACTTTTAGCGTCAATCTGAATTAGAAACCTTTCATTATTGAAGATACATTTTTTTAAAGTTTGAAAATAAAAACAGACAATCCTAATTACATTGTTTTATTGAACTCAACTTGATTTGTGTATGTGATTCAAAATTTTAATAGTTTTTTAAATCATATCCAGATATGCTAGAATTAAAAAAAAAAATAAAATGTACAAAGGTGTGCTTCCGATGGCAGTTCAATGTTATAATTTTTTAATGACGGAATTTTTTTTTGCATATAATGTTATTCTCACATTAAAATACAATTATTCTAAAGTAGTCTTTCTGTTTCAATACTCGTGTGTAAATATCCTTGTTTATGGAAACGAAATATTATTATTAGTGCTTTTTAAATTTACGGAAAAATTGGTAACTAAATTACTTTTTTGAATTATGAAGTAAAATGAATTAAGATAGTGCAGTTTTGAAAATAAAATTGAAAATATAAACTTAAAAAATGTGCCTGAAAAAGGTTGTTAAAATGCTAGTTTTTAATACTATAAAACTTTTTAATCGAACTATTTTACCTTTTTCAACATTAAAGAGCATTTCTTCGAATTAAAATCTGTTTGCTTCAGCGAACTTATTGTACATTTCACTATAAAATTTCCAGTTTTCATATTTTTATATGCAATATTTTTCTTATTATAAGTCAACAAAGAACCCCGGATACAATTAATTTAATTACTGAAGCGACAGGGATCACAATCCTGAATTGGCAGCATCTTTAAATAATGCCCTGTAAAACACGCCTTTCATTTCTTGAAAGAGGTTCGAAATGATTAATTACACTTTTGACATCTGCAGAAGTTCCAGTTGAACAGTCAACCGACCGCCTGTTACCGCCAACAGCGCAACCACGGGGATGTAGATATGGGATAAGTGGTTTCCTTGTTCGATGGTTTTTTAGACATAAATTTCAACAAAGATGGAGTATTTTGGGGGTTGACTTTTCAAATCATCCGTAGCCGGAGACTGGAAGTAGGGATTTTGTTGCGTTTTTACACCCAAACCGAATTTTTAACATTATTGCATTAAGCTGTCCCTGTCCGCTACTGAAAACGTCTTTCGATTACTTAGTCACTGAATAACAACATCTGTCAGTTTCATACGTTTCCGAAAAAAAAATGAATTAAAATTTATGTCATAAAGTTTCCCCTTTGGGTTTGAGAACAGCCTTAATAAATTTTAAGTACAACGTGAGAAAATGAAGAGGCTACGTTTCTCGGGCAACTGTGGCGGTGTCCATTCGCAAGATTCCGACAAGCCCCGCCCCTTCACTTGGAATATTTTTAAATAATGTCTTTTTCATTTATCTTTTCGGTCCTCTTTCTTAAAAAATAAACAGAGCTAAATGTTTATATTTTCTAAGAATTCATTTGCTTAAGTTTTCTCTAAGACGTAAAATTAAGCAGTGAATTTTTCATTAATCGAATTCGTTACAAAATTAATGCATTGTATCGGGAATTTTTCGGAAGAAACATGAATGGCAGTTAAAAAAATTAAGTTGTCTTTTGAAGATAAAAATTTAATGGTTAAAAAAATGTTTTTAAAGAAACTATTTTTCTTTGTATTATTATTTCAGTGTTCAATCTATGAACAACAACTCGTGTGTGCTTCGCTTTCCTTAACCCCTTCGGGACAGGAGCCTTTTACGCAATTTTTAATCTTTTTTCACCGTTTTTTAAAAACAGAAATTTGTGTCTTCTTCAATCGATAAAATGCGCTGATTAAATAAGGCAATTTTTACAGTATAATTTTACTGGTGAGAAAAAACAAGGATTCTCAGCGCTTCATGCGGCACGTATACGTGTCGCTCGTCCCCAAGGGGTTAATAAATTTCATATACAATGGGAGAAAATGAAGAGGCTACGCTTCTCGGGTGACCGTGAGAGCGTCCATTTGCAAAACATCGACAAGCCCCGCCCCTACATTTATAATATTTTTTCACTTTTTCATTCTCATTTCAATTGATTTTTTGGATAAAGTGGACTTGAAGATGAAATTAAAAGGTATATTGTACAGAATTTAAATATTTACGCTTGAGTTTAAGAAATAGTAGACGAAAAACATATCATACTTGTAATGATATAAGTATCATGCTTCCTGTATCGACGGCTACGATCAGCGTTTACTTAAAACGGACTATAGAGGCGCTGACAGCAGTC
This sequence comes from Maratus speciosus, assembly GCA_963932465.1. Taxonomy (NCBI): domain Eukaryota; kingdom Metazoa; phylum Arthropoda; class Arachnida; order Araneae; family Salticidae; genus Maratus; species Maratus speciosus. The sequence continues at coordinate 88,377,488 of OZ010794.1, forward strand.
GTCTGTAAAGGAAAATCGCCCCTTTAGCTAATGCTAAACAGGGATGTAGTGGAGGGGCTACGGGGGTATACGCCGTATACCCTCTGGATTTTTTAAGGAACACCGTATACCCTCTGTTACTCAAGAAAGCTATAGTATGTTCACTCTAGGCTATACGCTCAAGGCAGAGCGTATACCCTCTTCTTTTTTTACGACTACACCACTGATGCTAAAATGCCGTTTACAAATCATTCTTTATTATAAATGTCTTTGAACGTTTTTACTATTCGTATTCCGATAAATTTTAGGGTTCCGTACTTAAAAAATTAAAACGGAACCATTGTAAGATCACTCCTGTGGCTGTCTGTCACAGCCATTTTACGCGTAAACTATGGAACGTGGAAAGTTGAAATTTGAGGAAGTAACAAACACCACTGACCCACATTTTTGCAGATTGCTAAACATTCACAAATATACTTAGGAAAAATGTTGAGGGGCTAATTATGTTACTTGAAAAAATTTGCATCAAAAAATTTCCATCAAATTTGCATCATCGATTTGCATCAAAAACTAAACAGCACTAATTCATATCAAAGTATACCTGAATCTGAAGTTCTTTGAAAATCCAAGCAGTAGTTCTTGAGATAGAGCTATTTCGGAAGTTACAAAAAATGCAGCGTAGCAGCGCCACCAGTTGAGCGATTTACACAAAAATGTATAAAACGCAGGGCTGTGGAGTCTGAGTCGGAGTCGTCCATTTTCCCACCGACTCCGCAACCCTGATAAAACGTCAATTCATGTGAAGGACTAACTGAATATGAAGTGCGATGAAAATCCGTGCACTAGTTTAGGAGATTGAGCTATTGGGGAAATCGTGAAAAATGTTGCATAGCAGCGCCATCTGTTGAGCGCTTTACGCCAAAAACTAATCAGCACCAACTTATATCAGGGACTAACTGAATATAATTTTTTATTTAATTCCGTGCATTAGTTCTTGAGATAGATGGTCCACAAAATTTGTGTCACATACAAACATACAGACATTTTGTAGAAACAAGTTTTTCGGAATCTCTAATTCCTAAAACGTGTAAATCTGTCGAAAACCGAAAATTTTCACGAATCTAATACTTTCTTCTGTTAATGATAAAAGAAAGTAAAATGAGTTATACAGAATAGCAATATTTGATATTATTTAGGCTTCATATCTCTTTGAACTTTTATGGCATACCCATTCATGCTTTTCTAGTATATAGGTTTTATTATTACTTTAGCAACGATTCTTTTTAATAATACAGTTAAAAATTCATATATTTATTGTACGGAACCCTCTGAGCGCGAGTAATACTTGTATATGACCAATTACTACATTCTCATATAACACAGAATATAAATGTCACATGAAATTGTGCTAAAAAATAATTATACTGAACAAATTAAAAGTATATGTAAAATTATATGCTTACTTAGGATTTTCCTGAAGCGAGAAGTTATAACTTTTTTCCACCAGAAGGCGTATTCGAGTGTTTGAATCGCCAATAATATGCATTTGTGGATGAGGGACAACGTTGAACCACGGCCAAATTCGATCGCCTGCTTTATACGACCTTCACAATATCCCTTTGTTTCGGAATCGTTAACACTAGAACGGCGGCGAGGGGTCATTTTGACCCTTGCCGAATGAATACATTTCGATTCGAACCAGAATTTTTTTTATAATATAAGATTCATATATAATGCACAAAAATAACTTAAATAAATAAGTTTAATAGTTCTAAATAAAAATTCTGATGTGAAATATTTTTTATAAAACTTGGGCAAAATTTCCCGCCGTTCTAGTGTTAAAGAGTACAGTCGCCGCCAGATGGCGCGAATACCTACTGTAAATTGTATTTCTTCTACTGTAAATAATGTTTATTAAATGTTACTCTCATATATAAAAATACGAAAAACGTCTCTGTATATGCGTTATAAAAGGTATAGTAATGTACATACATTTTGGTTCGGCGTTTTTTATACTGCAAACAGGAAAACTGAAGGATTTGGAAATAAAATAAATAAATACAATGCATTAAACATAAGCAACTAAAAATATTTTAAATAACACGCTATTATAACACAGAAAACAAAGATTATAAGTAAATTTCTGCATTTGTTTTTTTTTATTTAAATTAAATTAAATTGCAAATTAAAATTAAATTTTTTTAAAATATTATTTACTAGTTTCAAAATATTAAGAAAATTAACCAAAACTTTTTCAAAAAAAAAAAAAAAAAAAAATTCTCAAATCCGGATAACTTATTAAACCATTCAATTGTTTTTTGCACCAGACTTCTGATATAAAATATAGGTATATAAAGTTGATTGCAGGCAACTTTGTATAATAGTAAGCTTTAGAGGTACTGAAAACGAAGTGTTCAGGGAAATAGAAAAATAATAATACAGGGTTCGTACGCATCAAGGGATTCAGGGGATTTTAGGTGTTTTAGTACCAGAAATTTTGTAAAGTACTGGCCGCTATATCTGAATATAGAATTTCTTTTCATTAAATAAGGTAAATGTAATTTTACAAAATTTCTGGTTAAAGGTACTTGAAAGTTCTCGAAGTGTACGAACCTTGCAATAATTATAGGTTTCTATCATTTTTAGAAAAAATAATAACAGGGGAAATTATAAAATTAAATGTTTGAATTTTAGGTAGTTATATTATAAAAACTATAATAACAAAATATTTACACAATATTAAGAGAATATGCAAGTTCGCCAGTATCCGATAACCAACTCATAACGAAACATTTTGTTCAGAACATTGATTATTTTTGATGATTCTTAATTAATTAAAAAACATATAGATATATGTGTATTGCAAACGATTTTCAATAAATTTGACCAATTATACGTGTTGATCTGAAATATTCAAGCATCTAGAAAAATAACAAAATTACATATAAAATTAAATATTCTAATTCTGGATGGTATAAAACTATGATACAATTAAAAGGATATTTGCATGTTTCATAATATCAACAAAATAAGCAAGTCTTTTTGCCAATAACCTGCAATCAACTCATATCGATTTTTTTTTTTTTTCAAAACATGGATATTTACATGCTTCTTAATTATTAAGAAAATATATATGTTTGTACATTGCAAACAATTTTCAATAAAATTGGCCATTATATGTGTTGATCTGAAATATTCAAGCATATATAAAATTATAAAATTACAGATAAAATTAAATATTCTAATTCTGGACAGTCTTGGTATAAAAGTATACGATTAAAATAAAAATATATTTACATGTTTCATAATATAAAAAAAATAATAAGAAAGTCTTTTTGCCAATGTCCAATTTTCCAACTGATATCTTTTTTTTGCTGTTGTTGTTGTTTTTATTCAAAACATGGATATTTACATAATTCTTAATTATTCAGAAAAAAAAAAAAATATATATATATATATATCAGTATAGTGCGAACGATTTTCAATTAATTTAACCTTCATGTGGGCTAACCTTAACTATACAAGCTTATAGAAAATTTACAAAATCACATGATAAAATTAAATATTCCAATTCTGGACAGTCATCATATAAAAGTATACGATAAAAAAATATATATATTTACATGATTTATAATATTAAAAAAAATAATAAGAAGGTCTTTTCGCCAATATCCGGCAATCAAATCATACCGATTTTTTTTTCTTTTCTTAAAAAAAAAAAAAAAAAAAAAAAAAAAAAAAAAACATGGATATTTACACGATTCTTAATTTAGAAAAATACAGATATGTGTACATTGTGAACAATTTTCAGTAAATTTATATATTGTAGGTGCTAGTCATGAAATACGGGGAAACAAAAAACTAATAATAAATAAATATTTTTTTCCTTGCCTCATAATTTTAAAAGATCAACAATTTTTTTTTTCCTTTCAACAGTTTGTACTCCAAATTTGAAGGAAATTCACGAAAAGAAATTTCTGTAATTTTTTGAGCGAATCGTAAGTGCAGTATGGAACACAGCAATAAGACGGCTTTTACTAAAAAAAAAAAAAAAAAAAAAAAAAAAAAAAAAAAATCGCAATTTCATTTAAATTATACCTAAGAAAACACGATCGTACTAGGCAAATTCTTCATTAGACACAGTAGGTAAAAGCGTCCTGTACAACTCTCCGCAGAGAAACACTTATTTCCCGAAAACAAAGAGATTTCGACTTTTCGTTACGGCCGTAGTAGCGGATGGGGACAGCTTAATGCAACAATGTTAAAGAAGCGCCTGCGTAATAGAAGAAGGAAATCTCGTAGGCATTTCTTTAAACCTGATTGAAACAAAGGAAAAAATAAGCTTGTGCATTTAATACGGGCGCAACCTATCCAAAATGTTTAAAATTAATAATAAAAACAAAATCTTTAGAACATAATCTTTTCAACATCGTAGTGAGAAGTATTTAAATAAGTAAACAAAATATCTACAACTTTTACTTTTAAAATTTAAAAGCAGTTCATCTTTTATGTCACAATAATGTCTTTTAATACTTAACTCATTACATATAAATAGATATGTATGTAGAGATATGTATGTGGCGTTTTAACCGCTGTAAGGCTATAATAGCAAATTAGTCTCCAAGTGACATAATAAAATTATTAATTCTTATCTTAAGGTAAATCTTTTGTCTTCGCTTTCAGTCAAGGCTTTAGAAAACAATATTGACAATATTATACTGAACAATGTTACACTGAAGTAAAAATATTTTAATTTTATGATTATTTTCAGTTCCTATTTTACAGCAAATGTATAATGAAAGCATCTCATAATTTTTAAACAATACAATATTATAATGAAACACTCATACTACAATATATATTAAAACACACATACACACATAAATAACGCCTGCATTCAACAGTTAAAGGTATATATAAATATTTTACAGACACACATACAATAAATACATCGTTGTCCTGTCATCCGTGGCTTTCGTATAGATGGCTGGTGACTTCCCCAACATGGTTTATTAGTGAGAAATTGCAGACTCAGGCATCGGCCGGAGTAGCTCGGTGGTTAGAGCGACTGCCTGGAATGCAGTGGTCCCGGGTTCGATTCCTGGCTCTCGCTAATTTTTCACTCCAGTTGGGTTTATTGTATTTATTGTATGTATGTCTGTAAAATATTTATATATACCTTTAATACAATATTAATCATTATAATACATTATCTTCAAGTATTAACATCTTAAATTATAATAACAACAGTAATAGTGATGTAAGACGAGCCGTTAATTCCCAAATTGGCTCATCCGATCTCAGCAATCTGATCCTTCGTTAATATTAATATTTTGGAATATTTTACTGTGATTTTGATCAAATTTAACAAAATAAATCAATTTAAGTCATTATAATTGCATTGTATTTTACATTACACTACTTCATAAGAAAATAAATATAATTTTCTACTATATAAATATCCGTTTTAGCCAATCAGATTGCTGGGCTCGGTTGAGCCAATTTGGGAATTAACGGCTCGTTGATGTAAGTATGATAAAAATAAAATATAAACATACAATAAAATATAAAACACGTGGATGCATATTATTGGCGATTCAAACACTCGAATACGCCTTCTGGTGGAAAAAAGTTACGCTTCAGAAAAATCCTAAGTAACCATATTTAAGTACATATATTTTTAATTTGTTCAGAATAATTAATTTTTAGCACAATTTCGTGTGACATTTATTTTCTGTATTATATGAGAATGCAGTAATTGGTCAAATGCAAGTATTACTCGAGCTCAGAGGGTTCCGTACAATAAATATATGAATTTTTAACTGTATTATTAAAAAGAACCGTTGCTAAAATAATAAACCCTATGTACTAGAAAAGCATGAATGAGTGTGTCATAAAAGTTCAAAGAGATATGAAGCCTAAATAATATCAAATATTGCTATTCTGTATAACTCTTTTTTACTTTCTTCTATCTTTACAAGAAGAAAGTATTGGATTCGTAAAAATTTTAGGTTTTTGACGGATTTACACGTTTCAGGGGTCAGAGATTCGGAAAAACGTGATTTTACAAAATGTCTGTCTGTCTGTATGTATGTAACAGAAATTTTGTGGGCACTCTATCTCAAGAACTAATGCACGGAATTTAATAAAATATTATATTCAGTTAGTCTCTGATATAAATTGGTGCTGATTAGTTTTTGGCGTAAATCGCTCAACAGGTGGCGCTGCTATGCAACCTTTTTCACGATTTCCCCAATAGCTCAATCTCCAGAACTAATGCACGGATTTTCATCACACTTCAGATTCAGTTAGTCCTTCACATGAATTGACGTTTTATCAGTACTGCGGAGTCGGTGTGAAAAAATGGACTACTCCGGCTCCGACAACGCAGACCTGCTTGTAAATTGGACGACTCCGACTCTTTCGCTCAAAAATGGGCCTGACTCCGATTCCGCAGCCCTGCGTTTTATACATTTTGGTGTAAATCGCTCAACTTGTGGCGCTGCTACGCTGCATTTTTTGTAACTTCCGAAATACCTCTATCTCAAGAACTAATGTTTGGATTTTCAACAAATTTCAGATTCAGGTATACCTTCATAAGAGTTAGTGCTGTTTATTTTTTGGTGCAAATCGCTCAACAGGTGGCACTGCTATGCTGTTTTTTCAGATTTTCCATCATAGCCCCATCTCAATAACTAATGCACGAATTTTCATCAAACTTCAGATTTAGGTATACCTTGATATCAATTAGTGCTAAATTGATATAATTTCTTGTAATATTTAAATGATTTAATTAACGTGATTTATATAGAAGAAAGTTTTGTGATGGCCATAACATACTAGTTTAATCTTATCCTAATACGTTTATGATGAACTTAATTCGGTACTGACAATATAAGTAGAGTATATTTAAACTTCATTTGACATTTCTTAATGCTAAATTCAGCTTAGTAATAATCTTTTCTTTTTACTACAGTTCTCAAAAACAAAACCCTTTTCAAAGTCTAAATTAGACATTGTGCTAAGTGCTCTTCAAAAGGAAGTCGCAAAGTTGCAACGCTGTCTTGGTCCGTGCTGCGTGTTTTCAGATAGATTTTTAATTAACTTCCAAAGACACTGGAGGCGTATGAAGAGATCCACTCAATTCAAACTAGTCACAAATTGAATAGTATTTATGTTATTAATTCAAATTAAAATAGTCTGTTTTTAGAAATTTGACGTTTATTGTCGCTATAGTTTTCCTGCAAGGTTTAAACTAACGTCTACTATTTCTAGATTTTTCATAATTTTAGTTTCAGTAGATTCGGAAATAGAAGCGGAGGGGGGACATATTTTTGCACTACATTTTAGACGATAGCTCTGAAAATATAATGCCTAAAATTAAAAGAAATGTACTTTTGAGCTTAGTACTTCGAGAGCTATCACACGATAACCGTCCCCCCCCCCTTCTAGATATAAAAAAAGAAATTTTTTTTTTCAAGTAACATGATTAGCCCCTCAACATTGTAAAGGGAAACCGGATGGTCGCGTGTGAGCTTTCTAAAAGCATTGGCCAATGGTCTAAACATCACAAACGTTTATTACAACACGGAGGACATCACGATGCACAACCCTAGCACATATAAATAACACTTATAACTGTCCCATTCCTCATGGGGTTTCGTTCGTTACTTTACGACCGGGAGTGTCCGCGGCCGTTCACAGGTTTTTCTTAGCCTCAGAGTAAAGATAAGTAGTCGAGGCCGAATCCCATTGTTATTTCGGTCAGAACTTGAGGCACACATGTTTCCCGCCTTCATCGCCAAAAGGTTGTCTTTTATGGCGGTGATCACCTTATTGGCAACTGTCAGATTTGATTTATGCGAGAGAAACGCTGATGCTAGAAAGTTTCAGCGGGAACCAGAGGAGAAACACCGGTTTGGCGCGTTTTCTCTGCCCACCATCACGTGACGGTGGGTAGCGATCCCGGCGTCAAGAAAGGGTTGCTATTTCTGAGTCCAGTTATATGAGAAGTCTATGTTCTTAGCTCACCTTCCTAGGTGAAGCTGTCCCAGGTTCTGCCTGATTCTCATCTTTTGGCCACAGATGGCGCTTCTATAGGTGAGAGGGCGTGTACAAACATAACAAACATTTTCTCTAAGTATATTTATGAATGTTTAGCAATCTGCAAAAATGTGGATCAATAGTGTTTATTACTTCCCCCAGTTTCAACTTTCCACATACCATAGTTTATGAATAAAATGGCTGTGACAGACAGACACAGGAATGATCTTAGAATGGTTCAGTTTTAATTTTTTAAGTACGGAACCCTAAAATTTATCGGAATATGAATATCCAAATCTTTCAAAGACATTTATAAAAAAGAATGATTTCAAAACGGCACTTTGGCATTAGCCAGAGGGGCTATTTTCCTTTAGCGACGGCTGCTGTCAGCGTCTCTAGTCCGTTTTAAGTAAACGCTGATCGTAGCCGTCGGTACAGGAAGTATGATACATATATCATTACAAGTATGATATGTTTTTCATCTATTATTTCTTAAACTCAAGCGTAAATATTTAAATTATGTACAATATATCTTTTAATTTTATCTTCAAGTCCACTTTATCCAAAAAATCATATGAAATGAGAATGAAAAAGTGAAAAAATATTATAAGTGTAGGGGCGGGGCTTGATCGATGTTCTGCAAATGGACGCTCTCACAGTCGCCCGAGAAGCGTAGCCTCTTCATTTTCTCCCATTGTATATGAAATTTATTAAGGAAAACGAAGCAGACACGAGTTGTTGTTCCTAGATTGCACGCTAAAATAATAATACAAATAAAAATAGTTTGCTTAAAAACATTTTTTTTTAACCATTTAATTTTTATCTTCAAAATACAACTTAGGGAGAGTTGGCCTAAAATGATCCCCTAATGGGGAAAACTTGTGTAAAATAACATAACTGTTTAAATAAATTTTTGGTCGTATGGTAATATGTTTTACACTATATTTTGAATCATAAACATACTTTAATAATATTTTAAACACAAATTGAGTAATGAAAAAAAAAAAAATAGATTTTTGAAAATGTGTCCAAAGGATCATTATACCCTTACCAAAGGGTAAAATGATCTTTCATTTAAAAATTATTGTAAATTGTTTTTTATCGGCAAAATAAAGGATACATAAGTAATTATGACCATACATAATGAAATAAAATAAGCTTTAGAATAAAATAGCATGTTTAATTGATTTAATGTAAATTTTAAAATAAAAAAGTGTCACAAATAATTTGGAAAAAACAATAAAAAATATATTTGAAAATTACGATCGAAAAGTAACGCCTATTTTGGCCCCATCCGAAAACTAGGAATATTTAAGTACATATCGCAAAGTCTGATCTATCTCTGCGCACGCATTTTGAACTCACTTACGACACTTGGAACACTGGATCGAACCTTCACCATCTGCAGAGGAGGCAAACAGTTCAACGCAATAAATACAGTTTTGTTCATCTTCTGAACCTGTTTCACTATATTCCAAATATTGTTGTTTAGGCACCCTTTTCTTCTGCATGGGAGTCAGTGTTGGCAACCCTGATTCCCATGACAACATATCCAATATTGCTAGTGGGCTACTTTTTTTTAATTCAGATTTCTTGATAGGCACCATTTTTTTGAAATAGTAAATTTCGCCTTATTTAATGGCATACTAATAAAGGCGAAAACAAGAGCAATTTTGCCGTTTCAGAAAAGTGGTGCCAATCAAGAAATCGGAATTTAAAAAAAGGAGCGCACCGTCAACACTGATGGGAATACGTCTTTGCTTTGACTTCACGCTCTTTTCTTTATTACATGCTCTGGCTATTTCGTTTTTAAATTTAGAATACTTTAATTGAATTTTCTTAGCTGCAGCCTCTTTTATCTTCTCTTTCTGTTCTCTATTTTTCGTTTCCAAGCCCAGTTGATTCCTATAAGGACTGCTCGTTATAATGACACTTTTCATCGATTTCCTTTTTCTCGAAGTGCTTCATTCCGTTTTCTTTGGAGACGCTAGGATAACATGTGGACTCAAAGAGAAAGGTTTGGAACAGTCACACATTTGGCTCCCATGATGACTAGGAAGGGGTACTGGATTTTCTTCAGCCAATAAAATGGTAGTAAAACAATCCACATAAAGGATCATTTTACCCGGCAACATGACCGTCCATTTTAGGTCATATAATTTGATGATGGCAAGAAACATAACAAACTAAGCATGTGCAATTCACATCTTAAAACATACTCTATTAAGTAAACCAAGTCATATTTCTGTGCATGAACAACTGTATATGTAAATAAATATGAAAGTTAGTGTTAGTACTTATCTTATCCCCTTGGGGACGAGCGACACGTATACGTGCCGCATGAAGCGCTCAGAATCCTTGTTTTTCCTCACCAGTAAAATTTTACTGTAAAATTTGCCTTATTTAATCAGCGCATTTTCTCGATTCAAGAAGACACAAATTTCTGTTTTTAAAAAACGGTAACTAAAGATTAAAAATTTCGTAAAAGGCTCCCGTCCCGAAGGGGTTAAAGCAGATATTATAAAACCCACTTTTTCAAAGAATTCTATTCAGACGCCTTACCCAGCGATCGTTTGAATACCGCCATTGCTTCTTCTTCACTTGACACAATTAGTTTATGTGTTACCCTGCAAATAGCGCGACCTATTTCGAAGAAAACCTATGTGGATCGTCTTGCCCGCTAATGTCATTTTAGGCCACATTCCCCTCTAATTTTTTTACTATAATTCATGTTTCTTCCGAAAAATTCCAGATACGATGCATTAATTTTGAAACGAATTCGATTAATGAAAAATTCACTTCTTAATTTTACGACATAGAGAAAACTTCAGCAAATGAATTTATTAGAAAATATAAACTTTTAGCTCTGTTTATTTTTTAAGAAAGAGAACCGACAAGAAAAAGAAAAAGACATTATTTTAAAATATTCTAAGTGAAGGGGCGGGGCTTGTCGAAATCTTGCGAGTGGACACCTCCACAGTCGCCCGAGAGACGTAGCCTCATCATTTTCTCATAATGTATTTAAAATTTATTAAGGCTGTTATCAAACCCAAAGGGCAACTTTATGACATAAGTTTTAATTAGTTTTTGTTCGGAAACGTATGAAACTGACATTTCGAATTTGTTGTTATTCAGAAACTAAGTAATGGAAAGACGTTTTCCGTTTTTTTTTTTTTTTTTTTTGTTTTTTTTTTGTAAACACAATAGATATTTCAGAAATTACTGTCACAGTTGGCGTTTTGAGCCGAATTTCCCAATAAAAGTAGAAAAACCAGTCAACGAAGAAAGAAAAAGCCTTGCCACGTGATCAAAAGCGCTTATAATTCAATAAGTATTTCATTTATCAAAAAAAAAAAAAAAGGAAAATCATTTCTATTTCAAATCGCTTCCATGGTCAGGTCTGCAAATTTTATACCTTTACATTTAAAAATGTGTACGTCTATTGTGTCAGAAAATTTCGCGCTTGTTGAGCAGTGAACTTAAGAACAGCCTTAAGGAAAACGAAGCAGACATGGGAATATTCAGGAAGCAAGTGTCCTGAACATCTTCCCAGCCGTCTAACATATCATTCATAATCAGGAAAATAGCTTGTTCATTTAATATATACGATATGTACCGGGTGTCCTAAAAAGGATTGACTGAATTTAAAATTCAATAACTTGCAAACGGTGACAGGTATTTAAAAAATTCTTGCAGGAGGGTTGTGCATGAGGTTAAAAGTTTTTTTAAAGTGATTTTTGATTTTAGTTCGAATTACAAACAATAGATGGTGCTGCGATCAATAGACACTAAATTCAGGCTTGATTTTTGGTCCTTCTGGAACCACTCAATACATTTTAATCTCCCTTTTCCGCATGGAAAAAGAGATCGGCCAAAAAATCGATTCTGTATTTAGTGCCTATTGCTTACAGCGTCATCTATTGTTTGTAATTCGAACTAAAATCGAAAATCACTGTAAAAAAAACTTTTCACCTTATGCATAACCCTCCTGCAAGAATTTTATAAATATCTGTCACCGTTTGCAAGTTATTGAATTTAAAAATCAATCAGTCCTTTTTAGGACACCCGGTATATATATACTGTTGCTCAAGGATTTCCTTTTCGTATTTAACGCTAGATGGCCGCACACTCTCTTTTATTTTTTGATTATTATTCTTTTCTGTCTTTCAAGATGCAACATTGCCTAGAACTCTGGTCTCACGCGGTTTTCAATTTTATACCCAGGTGAGTTTTGTGTGCTATTGTGTAAAGTTTTTTATTGTTTAGTTTTTACTTTCTAGCTTTACACGAAGTATTGGATTCGTGAAGGTCAGATATCGCGAAAAACATGTTTTTACAAAATACCTGTCTGTGAGTCTCTTACTCTGCCTGTCTATCTATATGTACGTGACACAAATTTTGTCGCGCTCTATCTCAAAAAACACGGAATTTCACAAAACCTTAGGTTCAGTTAGACCTTGATATAATTGGTACTGGTTAGTTTTTGGTGTATATTGCCCAACACGTGGCGCTGCTATGCTGCATTTTGTACGATTTCCGCAATAGCTCTATTTGAAGAACTAATGCACGAATTTTCTTCCAACTTCAGATTCAGTTAGACGTTGACGTAAGCTGTTACCTATTAGGTTTTGGTGTAAATCACACAACAGGTGGTGCTGCTACGCTGAATTTTCGACGATTTTCGTGAAAGCTAATCTCAAAAACAATTTAGTCAAAATTAATATTCTCTTACATTTTTACTTAAATAGATACTTCTTTGACTTGGGTATATGTTAAACAATAGGAGATGATTTTATGCTCTTTCGGTTGAAAATTTTGGTTGTGGACACCTAAGAGTGTCGGTTCCGAAAATCAATTATTTGTTTGAAACAATGCGATACATTTATATCTCCTTGTTAAATGCATCCAATTTAACGAAACTATACACCTTTACAATCCTCATGATGGGCATAGATTGTCATTTAATTTTGGCACTGTGATAACGAATTTTCAGTTATTAACATGTATGAGATAGAAGAAAGTTTTGGGATTGGCATATCCGACTAGTTTATTGTTTGTTGTTTAATATAAGGCATATAACTATATTAATTCTTAAATCAAAATAAAGCTCCTTACGCACGTGTGATTGCGACAACTTTCAAACAATTTTTAATATATTCAATCTCTCATACCACAAAAGATTTGGAGAAAACTGTTAACAAAATATAAACCAATTTGTAATAAAAATAGTTGTTGCCAAACTTAAAGACAACTCCTAATCCTAACTAAGTGTTGCTGTGGCTGTATTATGTTCAACGTTACCCTCATCCACAAATTTAAATTATTGGCGATTCAAGCACTCGAACACGCCTTCTGGTGGAAAAAGTTATAACTTCTCGCTTCAGGAAAATCCGAAGTCAGCATGTTTAATTACATATATTTTTAATTTGTTCAGAATAATTATTTTTTAGTACAATTTCATGTGACATTTATGTTCTGTGTTATATGAGAATGTACTAATTGGTCAAATGCCAGTATTAATCGCGCTCAGAGGGTTCCGTACAATAAATATATGAATTTTTAACTGTATTATTAAAAAGAATCGTTGCTAAAATAATAATAAATGCTATATACTAGAAAAGCATGAATGGGTATGCCATAAAAGTTCAAAGAGATATGAAGCCTAAATAATATCAACTATTGCTATTCTGTATAACTCTTTTTTACATTCTTCTATCTTTATAAGAAGAAAGTTTTGGATCCGTGAAAATTTTCGGTTTTCGACGGATTTACACGTTTTAGGGGTCAGAGATCTGTGTTGTATGTATGTATGTAACACAAATTTTGTGGGCGCTCTATCAAAAGAACTAATCCACGGAATTTAATAAAAAATTATATACAGTTAGTCTCTGATATAAATTGGTGCTGATTAGTTTTTGGCGTAAAGCGCTCAACAGGTGGCGCGGCTATGCAACATTTTTCACGATTTCCCCAAAAGCTCAATCTCCTAAACTAACGCACGGATTTTCATCTCACTTCAGATTCAGTTAGTCCTTCACATGAATTGGCGTTTTATCAGGGCTGCGGAGTCGGTGAGAAAAAATGGACGACTTCGACAACGCAGATCTGCTTGTAAAATGGACGACTCCGACTCTTTCGCTCAAAAATGGGCCCGACTCCACAGCCCTGCGTTTCATACATTTTGGTGCAAATCGCTCAACTGGTGGCGCTGCAACGCTGCATTTTTTGTAACTTCCGAAACAGCTCTATCTCAAGAACTACAGCTTGGATTTTCAACAAACTTCAGATTCAGGTATGCCTGGATATGAATTATTGCTGTTTAGTTTTTGATGCAAATCGCTCAACAGGTTGCGCTGCTATATAGCATTTTTCACGATTTCCACAATAGCTAAATCTCTAGAACTAAAGAACGGATTTTTTTTATTAAACTTCAGAATCATTTAGTCCTTGACATGAATTGACGTTTTATACATTTTGGTGTAAATCGCTCAAATGGTGGCGCTGCTATGCTGTATTTTTTGCAATTTCCGCAATAGCTCTATCTCCAGAACTAATACTTGGATTTTCAACAAACTTCAGATTCAGGTATACCTTGATATGAATAAGTGCTCTTTATATTTTGGTGCAAATCGCTCTACATGTGGCACTGCTTTGCTGTATTTTTCTGATTTTCCACCATAGCTCTATCTCAATAACTAATGCACGAATTTTCATCAAACTTCAGATTTAGGTATACCTTGATAAGTTAGGGCTGTTTATGATTTGGTGTAAATTGCTCAGCAGGTGTCGCTGTTATGCTGCATTTCTCAGAATTTCCACCATAGCTCTATCTCAATAACTAATAATCGAATTTTCATCAAACTTCAGATTTAGTATACCTTGATATCAATTAGTGCTAAATTGATATAATTTCTTGTACTATTTAAATGATGTAATTAACGTGATTTATATAGAAGAAAGTTTTGTGATGGCCATAACATACTAGTTTAATCTTATCCTAATCTGTTTATGATGAACTTAATTTGGTACTGACAATATAAGTAGTGTATATTTAAACTTCATTTGACATTTCATAATACTAAATTCAGCGTAGTAATAATCTTTTCTTTTTACTACAGTTCTCAAAAACAAAACCCTTTTTCAAAGTCTCAATTAGGCATTGTGCTAAGTGCTCTTCAAAATGAAGTCTCAAAGTTGCAACGCTGTCTTGGTCCGTGCTGCGTTTTTTCAGATAGATTTTTAATTAATTTCCAAAGACACTGGAGGCGTATGAAGAGATCCACTCAATTCAAACTAGTCACAAATCCAATAGTATTTATGTGATTAATTCAAATTAAAATTCTGTTTTTAGAAATTTGACGTTTATTGTCGCTATAGTTTTCCTGCAAGGTTTAAACTAACGTCTACTACCTCTAGATTTTTCATAATTTTTGTTTCGGTAGATTCGGAAATAGAAGCGGAGGGGGGACATATTTTTGCACTACATTTTAGACGATAGCTCTGAAAGTATAATGCCTAAAATTAAAAGAAATGTATTTTTGAGTTTAGAGCTTCGAAAGCTATCACACGATACCCCCCCCCCCCCCCCAGATATAAAAAAAAAAGATTTTTTTTTTTCAAGTAACATAATTAGCCCCTCAATATTTTCTCTAAGTATATTTGTGAGTGTTTAGCAATCTGCAAAAATGTGGATCAATAGTGTTTATTACTTCCCCCAATTTCAACGTTAAACGTTCCACAGTTTACGAGTAAAATGGCTGTGACAGACAGACACAGGAGTGATCTTACAATGGTTCTGTTTTAATTTTTTAAGTACGGAAGCCTAAAATTTATCGGAATATGAATATCCAAAACTTTCAAAGACATTTATAATAAAGAATGATTTCAAAAGGGCACTTTAGCTTTAGGTAAAGGGACGATTTTCCTTTAACGACGGTTATTCTCAGCGCCTACGCTGTTCGTAGCCGTCGGTACAGGAAGTATGATACATATATCATTACAAGTATGACATGTTTTTCGTCTACTATTTCTTAAACTCATGCGTAAATATTTAAATTATACACAATACGTCCAGTGGCGTAGCCAGGATTTCGTTTCGGGGGGGGGGGGGGGGTCCAAAATTTTTCCTTCAGGTTATATATATATATATAGTAAAACCTGTCAAGATGAAATCGTAAATACTGCTGGAAAATTCCGTTTTAAACAGGTTTTCGTATTATTAGGTGTATTTGTATAGCATTCTTTTCCGTAGCACGGAAGATTTCTGTTTAAGGCAGAATTCCGTTATGGCAGGTTCCATTTTTACAAGTTTTGTGTATTTATATAAATATATTTATTTATGTCATATGAATAGAATAAAACGTGTTAAAATAGTAATTGTCTATAACAGGATCCTGTCTTTAACGGAAGCGTTACATGGTATTAATATGAATTGCGATACAATTAAATTTGCTGAAAATCTGTCTGAAAGGGGATTTTCATTGCTCTTTAGTGAAACATAATGAAACCTGTGAAAGTGGAATCTTTCTATAACGCAATCCTGTCTCAAACGGAAGAGTTTCAGAATCCCTGCGAAACGAACAATAGATCTTATTGAGGTTGTGTATCTTAGAAGCATAATTAATTACTTCTTTCTATGGAAACCTGTCTAAAATGGAACTTTTTACCAGTCCCTTTGAATCTTGTCTTGACTGTGTATGTATAATAGAAGTATTTCGAGTAACTTTAAGAATTTAGGGGTATATCCTTATTCAATTTCTTAATTAAAAAAAAAAAAGCATGGATAAAAAATGTAAGGCCAATCTCTATAACTGCAACTAATAATACATTGAAGTTACATTAATATTTACCAATGAAAAAGATTCACTATGATGAAAAAAGCTGGGAGCATACTGAAGAGTTAAACTTAATTAACCCATTCGCTGTCATCCACGAGTATACTCGTGGCTTTAATTTATTAATTACTTTGTCACCACTATTTTAGAATTAAAAAAAATGCCTCATTTATTGGCAGAAACTTCGCTGTATTAGTAAAGCGAAATTTACCTGTCTGAATTTGTGGTAGCAAACGACTTTTAACAAAAAAATTGAAAATTATTACTTTATAGTTTTGGCAGCGAATGGGTTAAATCAAGTTTCATATTACATAACATTTGCCTACAATAAAGTTAGGATCAAGTGGTTAAGTTTAAAACAGCAATTTCCATGTTTAATTTCTTGCCATTGAATTAAGAACTTGTGCTGTAATAGATATTGGATAATGATTTCACATAAGTGTCAATCGCATGAGACATTCATGCGATCCGCCGCGCTCCCCATGCGAGTTTTTGAGATAACCCAGATAGCATGAACATTAGCAGCAAATTTATTTTTCTGATATTATCTTGCCGTGACAAATTCGAATTGAGAAATTCGCAGCAAATCTCCCGCAAGGTATACCATCACCCACTTGCATGAGTAGTTTGTTGTGAAACTGATGCAAGACTGTCTTTAACCCATTGAGCGTTTCACTAGATTATAAAAATGTACCTTAAAAAGGCCTTGAATAGAAAAAAAGAACTTGTTCGAAAAGGTAGAAGGGGTTATGTGATTTTGTAGTTGAAAAGTGCTAAGGGATTTAGTTCTTTCCCCTTCTTTCTGACACTGAATGATTGAAACGGCTTTCCACTGTCTTTTATGAGGCGTGAATGGGCGTTTAAAACTAGTTGACTAATAGCTTTCGAAAACGATTGTCTAGTTAATCCCAGACAACATCTGAAAGTATGTAACGAAATAGCAGTTTTCAGGAATACAGGTGTGTGTTCCGTGTTGCTTAGAATAATGTTTGCAAACTGTTAATGTAGTATAATTTGCTTTATATGCTATTAAATTTTATCTAAATTTGAAAAGAATTTATATCTTCGTAATAACAAGCATGTTTCATTTCCTCTAAATGCATTCTTTTTTTCTAAACAGTTTCTGTTACATAAACTTGTAAATTTTATTAATTTGTAATGATTTAATTACAAAATTAAACTGGAAGTAATCGATTTTTTAAATAAATTTACATTTTATAAAACGCACGCATAGCGATAGATCTCACTATACAACGAATCTCAATTAAACGTTTAGTACACTTTAGTTACACTTTTAGATAGGGTTATTCATCGTATCTCAATTTCAATTAATGCTAATATTATTATTTTTTCTTTTATAAATAATAATAATAATAATAATAATAATTTCTCATTATGCAAATTAGTGTAACATCTGCTTTCTTTGATTTTCTATGATATAAATCTGAGATAGCTGATATATTGTACATTATCCTGATGAATATACCAGTTGAAAATACATTAAAATATTCTAACACCACGCCCCCCCCCCTCCCCCCCACCAAAAAAATAAAGTGATTTATTATAAAGTATTTCAAATGCGCATTCAAAATAAATGGAAAAAACTTCTTCTAAATGATAATTCTTCTAACTTATTTTTTTTTGTGAGCAATAAAAGAATTAAAACAAATTTTAATAAGATTTTCAAAATGTGCAAATTCCTGTTTAAAAAAAGAAGAAAAAAATACAAACTGACAACCTTTTTTCCAGCCATACATAAAAAAAAAAAAAAAAAAAAAAAAAAAAAAAAAAAAAAAAAAAACAGGCGGATTTTTGGATCTTATAATTTAGCTTCCAGATAACAAATTTGAATTTTTATTAATTCCTATTGTTTTACTGATAAATGTAGAACATTAAAAGAAAAACATTTATTGATGTAATCAAAGTGGTAGTAATTATTTCAACCTTTCCTTTCGTCTCGGCAGGCAATTGTTTTAGTACAGTAAAACCAAACATGTTAAGGCGTTTCTTTTTTATAAAGTACACTATTTCTTATACTTAAATCATGTTTAGAGATAGTAAAGATATATTATTTAAGTTTTACAGAATTAATTAATCAGTAACACTGCACAGTACCACTGTATATTACAATAAAACCGGTTAATACGAGATCACTAGGTACGAAAACAAATTCTGTTTTAGACAGGTTTTACTAGGTGTAATTGTGTAATATTTTGTATTTGGGAATATAAAATTCTCCGTTTAAGGCAGGATTATGTTATACATGGATTTCATTTTTACAGGTTTTACTGTAATTAATTAGTGATCATAGTATTGCATCATTAACGAATTATAGGTGTAATACTTGTGCATATGTATAATAGTCCTCCCCACTTAATCGGGTCACGGATAATCGAATACCCCGCTTATTCGAATAGAATTCTCCGGAACCGAATTTATTCCTATTGGTTCTATGTTATTTTCCCCCGCTTAAACCAAATAACTTTTACGAACCTCCCCGCTTAATCGAATAAGAACTGTGTGACCGATGTTTGAAAATAGGCGCAGAAAGCCCGTTTCAGCTAGAATTTCCTTCCACCTTTTGTCATTTCCGGTTCCTTTACGCTGAAAACAAATTTTCAGTTCTTCCTGCAATGATTTTGGTCGGCAGGTATATAATGGACAGGTCAAATGATTTCCCCACCTTGATCTCACCACCATCGCTTCTTGCTGTTAATCAGGCTTTAATGGCAATGCGTCGTCACTTCGAGACTCGAGATGGTCGTTGTGATATATTGCACTCATTCGAAAAATAACTCTATATTTACTCCTTTAAAATTTCACTTAAACAAACAACTTTAAACGATTTTTTAAAGGCAGTATAAGTAACATAAATTAGAAGTAGCAAAGTTTTGACCAAACTCAAACGAGCTGCATTAAGTGTGATGTAAACCATATAAATGAATATACTGACGTTAAATTAATAAGTATTTACTTTATATTAGCATTCGTATTTATTTTAGTTTATGTTATTCTATTAACGATTTATTATTTTGTTAATTAAACATACCGTAGATGGGTATTTTCCCTTTTTATTACGCATATTACAGTTATGATTCCCCGTTTAATCAAAAACCCCGCTTAATCGAATATTATTTCTGGAACCAAAAATAATCGTTTAAACGGGAACGACTGTATTACTGATTAAATGCAAGTTTTAATTTTAACAATGAAACCCTTTAAAACGAAATGATAAGGGGCAATATAATAATTTTGAATTAGAAATTTTCCAAAGAACTTTGGATTTTTTTAAGGCAAGATTCCGCTTAGTACAGGTATTACTATGTATAAATAGGTCAATGGAGAGTCTGCATAGTAATATACAAAATAAATGTGCTTTTTGTAAGTTCCATTGTAATAAAAGTGCCCTTTTTTTTCCGGTGTCATTTTTCTCCTTCTCACCACCTAGGAAAAATAATTACATTTAAAATTTTCCAATAACAGGAATTATTTTAGGTACCTAATATATTCTCCTATTGAAAATGAGAAAAATACAATCCATTTCAAATATCTGTGAAGAGTAATACCTCCCTCCCCCCCCCCCCCTCACTTTATCTCCCATAAAACTTCCAGCGTCCATCGGCCATAAAGAGATAAAAAGGATTTAAACTTTACAACAATAAGTTCGCAACTCCGCGGGACACAAGTTGAACATTCTTAGACCAGATGGAAACTAAGCACTATTTTTAATAATTTCGAAATGCATTCATGTATTTTTTCTTATATTTAGTACAGTAAGACTCCGTATTTTTTCAAAAATTCTTTGGAGAAATTGAAAAAGAATATTTGTAAAAAGAAACATGAGCTAAAAATCATGTGTCTAGCATAAATTATGAAACACTTTCCAATACATTCAGAATATTGAAACAAAACTTTACAGCTTATTACGGAGAAAGGTGGTGTCTAAATAAATAAATTAGAAAACACATAACGCATTTGAAAACCCAATTTCTGCAATTGCTGTCAGTTAGTTGGAAAAATATCTATTTTTTGTGCAGCCCTGTATATGCTCTATAACTTTGTATGTATGTATGCAAAAATTTAGTTCCGCAGGAAAATTCCCATTCAGCAATTTCTGTCAATAAACGGAATTGTACTTGCGATAGTGATTCCCAGTATATGACCTATTGAATTTATAAACACCACACAATATTAAAAAAAATAATAATAACAACAGTCAAATTTAAAAACGTATACCGCAACTGATAACGAACTTATAGCAATTATTGGTCATAGGCCAAATTTTTTTGTGTGTCCCTGAAAATGAAATATAAATTCTATGCACATCATATTCTACAGTAATCGCCTTGTAGTGTACAACTCCTTAGTGAAATATAAAAATTCCAATATGTTTAAAATAGTGTAATATCATTAAACTACACCATACACGATTTTTCTAATTCACCGTAATGTGACGGCATTCTTTTGCGTGTCCCTGTAAACGAATCTTACATGCTACACATTTCATTTTCAATAATGAACATGCCAAATTAAACAAAAATAACATATATGAATTTTATGGCAATTGGACTAAATTTATGTGAATTAGAGCACGGGCAGAAGGAAAGACAGACAAACCGAATTTATAAACGCTTTTCAACTATACTGGAAAGAGTTAAAAAAAAATCAAATGACACTTTTTATCACTTTTTAAGATTTATCCTTTTTTTAAGTTTTAGGATTTGGATGAAACCAGTTTTAATTTTCCTTCTCAAGATATTTTTATTTTTTTCATTTAATTTTTAAACAAATAATATTAATAAACAAATAGTAGTAATTATTATCTCTGCGTATTTGTATGTATGGAAACTTTGAAAACTTTCTCCAGCATAAAAAATAAAAGCTCATAAAAATAAGAACGAAGAATAGATTGTGAGAATAGATTTCAAGAATAGATTGTGAAATACTTTCCAACACATTTATCTATCTATAAAACTGTACTGAAATTTTACCGGTAAATAAGGCGCAAGATATGTGGCAGGAAGATATGTGAGTAAACAGTATGGTAAACATATAACACATTTAGAAATCCAGTTTTATCAATTACCTTCTATAATAATTAAAAAAAATAGTCAATTACGCACCCAAACGGCCATGTATCTTGTTGGTTTGCGTATCCCTGTATAAATTTTTTTATGTTCCACAAACTTCTATTGGCATACAAATATAGTTCAGCGAGAAAATGCATCACACAATTAAAACTATTCTCTAAGCAACTTCCATAGTCAGTAATACTTATATTTTTTTTTTCTGCGTTTCAAGGAAAGCAGGTGTATCTGTTCTTTCAAAGCGCTACTTTGATAGCTTATGTATAAGAACAGCGAGTTTTATATATTTATGGAATCTTTGACCAAGGATAGTCTTTGGGGTGAGAAGGAAGAGAGTGGGGGAACATAAAAAAATTTACATACAGATATTTTAAAGGGGTTGAAATAAACATGTTGACTAACAAACGGAAATTTTATCATCTTGATCTTTACAATGTAGGAGAGGGCAGAGTTAAAGGGGTCGGGGGGTAACAAAGTATGAGTAAAAAATTCAGTATTTAGCGCAAGGAAACACAATTTAGGCAATACATTGCATAAATAAAAATGTTTTACAAAGATCTTTGAAAATAAAGTTTAATATATAAAATTATTGGTTATGGTGGTCCATTAAATACATATATATATATATATGTATATTACATATATATTGTCAGGGCCCGACTTATGTAGGTGCATGCGGGGAAGCTTCCCCGGATCCCCCTTTTTAGGGGACTCCCATGAGAGTAGTCAGGATTTTTATTTAAATGGTGTCAAATGTTTAAAATTAAATAAAAGTGACCAAAATTCATACATTTTCGAACTTTTAAGAAGGAAGTGCGATCCCCTTCCCTCCTCCGCTTTCAGTAACCTCTCCACCTACGCAAATATCATTAGAAAACTAATGATTAATATTTTATTATGACAATTTAGTATTCTATAGTTTTCAAAAGCAATTCTTTATTAACGTTTTTCTCTTAACGTGGCAAGTTAAAACCAATACTTATAACCAATTTGGGACGTTTTCTTTTAGACATCTTATAACGTACGTAGATAAGCAAAGTAAATGTTTGCAAAGAAATACTCGTATCAAACAATCTATCATTTTTTTTTCTACTATTTTCCTAAAAGTATTTTTTTCTTAAAGTTTTGATTATCTTTTTGTGACACTCTGTATACAGATGTAAGCAGTACCGGATATAAAACTTATGCATATAATACAATAGTATGGAGTTTATTACTAGCTACTTCCACATTATTCACAAAAAAATCTATAGATAGATAGATAGGGGGGGGGCAGAATGATTCTTACCTTTCCCCCCCATAGCCTAAGTCGGACCCTGCCCTGTATATGGTGGTTAATTAATGCTCTTCCGCCTGCCCTACCGCTAACTTTTGTAAATATTATTTAGATGAAAAAAAATTGCTCGTTTAACAATGAAAACGTTGACACATTAACGAATTAATATATAAGTGTAAAAGCTTGACAAATGCAGGTATGACTATGTAAATGATTTGAGAGCAAATGTTTTTTTTTTCTTTCACTTTTTCTTTTTTTCACTTTTCGACAAATAAATTACATGAGAAATACAAGCGTTTTCCCATTGTAACCTTTATCGGGCTTCCGTGTGCAGAATTTTTTTTTCAAAACGCCAACTTTAACAGCATTTTCTAAAAGACTTCCTTCCTATGTTTATCGAAAATTGAAAGAAATTGTTCGACTTTATAGTTTCTGAATAAGAGTACCTGCCAATTCCATGTGTTTATGAACAAAACTGAATTCAGGAATGTGTCACAAAAAAAAAAATCAATTTGGAAGATTATGCAGTTTTTGTACGGGGCATTCGCCCAGAGCCCCCCAAATTTAGTGTCATAGACCTTGAAGCAATTTCAATAAGTTGGATTTATATGATGTAACAATTATCAGTCAGCATGAGCAGGAAAGAAATCAACATTAATTGTAAAATATATTTGTGATCTCTAAGTAATCTATAATTAAAAATGGATATTTAAATACGTTAAAATAAATGTGCATTATACAGTATTAGTGTAGTTTAATGCATTAAAATAAATGTTTTCTTAGTTTAATTCTCATGGTAACGAAATGAAAAGTTTAATCATCAAAATCTAGTTTAACTTCTTTTTTTTTCCAGTTTCAATACATTTCATTATGATTGTTTTAATCATACTTATCATATAGTATTAGCATTAATTCTGATCATATAGTATTAGTCTATATGAGATATATTTATAAAAAAATAGATTGCCATGATTTAATTTGTCATTTAACAAACATGATTGTACAAAGTAAAGTAATAATAATAATAATAACAATAAATTTAAAAAGATAATGCTTTCATTTGCATTATTGTAAGAATCTTTTAGATAATGATTCTTCCCTGTTTTTAAAGACATATACTTACACTTAATCATATCTACTGCTTTAATTGCATCCATTCTATTGATATTTTTGAATAATTCTATACTTGTACTGTTCATTGGTATCTTTTTAAACAATATATAGTTACACTTGAATATTTTAGGCTAATTGTGAGCTTGGTGTGCCATCGCGGAAAAAGTCTAGTACTGCTTTTCCATCTGACCTTTGTAAATATTACTTGCATTGCCATGAAATCGATATATGATATGGAGGCCTGTTCACTATTGGAAATAGTGAGTGTGGCCTTTATTGTTGGTTTACATGGATGTATAAAATAATTCGAATAAACTCGAATTACGGTCTAGATCGATATCTGCTTGTAGTACTTTTTTTTTATAGTAGTATATTATTCCAACCGTAATAATTGATACACATTGCTAATGTGCACTGCAGTCTGTTTCCCATAAAAATTAATAGTAATAATAATGCGCGTAGTGTTTACTGGTCATTAACAGAGGAATTCCAAGACAACCGAAGAACAGTGCACTAAAAAAGGACGGTTGAAAAAGGGCACTTTTGTGAATATTTAAAATATTTTTTAGTAAAGGGTGGATTGCTGAAATTAAAATAATTTTAATATCTATAAAGAAAACTGTCTTATTTTGAAATTTGGTTTTCACACTCGAGTTCAAAATTTAATAAAACATTACTTTCATTATATCTTTCTTAATTTTTCAAATGGTGAAGAAAAAAAAAGTTTTTACTTTCCAGTTCTTTTTTTGTTTTGTTTTTTTTTTTTGTTTTTTTTTGCGTGTGCATAAAAAATTAGAGGAAAATCAAATGATTAAGAGGAAGAACGATAATAGTCCAATTGTGGGAAATTTTGTATGACAGTTTTATTTAATGGCTTGAACGACGTAATATCGTTTGCTTATCTTAGATAGAGGAATAAGATGAAATAGTCCTTTGACAATGTAGTTAAAGATAGGTCGATACACAGCTGAAGATCGTATATTCACAAATGTAAATTGAAATATAGCTCTGAATAAACGGTCTATGACTATCATAAATTTTCCCTTCGACCTACAGATCCCATTTTTGTAATATGTCTGTTAAATTGTATTAAGACAAGCTTAATAAAACTAGTTTCTAAATTATTTAGATTTTACAATTTTCCTTGGGTATTCAATTTTTCCATTTCTTTAAAAACTGTTATTGTATGCAGATTTTTCAACAGAAAAAATATTTTAGAAATTCTTTGAAAAATCGGGTCAAGCCGAACCGGACCCGCAAGAGACAAAACCTAACCCGAAACAATGGATATCAACCCGATTTGCAGCAAAATTGTAGAAGTTAATCCAACCCCCGACAAAAAAAGAAAGGTTTCCCGACCCGATGCAGGACTCTACGCCATACTCAATAAATTTAGATCCTAAGTATTATTTAAATTATTTTCGAGAAAATATTTTCATTTCTGCTGTGCATTCCTTAAATTTTGTTTTCTTTGTTGAAACTTCAAAATTTTGACTCCCACTTATTGTTACCCACCTCCATACACACACACACACACACACACACGTACACCCCGCTCTTAACTCTGCTCCCCTCTTACATTATAAAAATCAAGATAATGAAAAACCTTCACTTTTGAAAAAAGTACTTTTGTTTATGTTTTG
Organism: Maratus speciosus; assembly: GCA_963932465.1. Lineage (NCBI taxonomy): Eukaryota > Metazoa > Arthropoda > Arachnida > Araneae > Salticidae > Maratus > Maratus speciosus. The sequence continues at coordinate 88,403,463 of OZ010794.1, forward strand.
ACCCCTTTAAATGTATGTAAAAATTTGTTTCTTTTAATTCCACGTCCTCCCCTTTTCTCTTCACCAAAAGGCTGTCTTTGGTCAAAGTTCCCATAAATATATAAAAGTTAATAGCCTTATACATAAGCTATCCATGTACTAAATTGAGAGAATCTATAGATTGTATTTTCTGTTTACCACCCCGCCCTTTCTAGGGGCTTACTAATGAACAGCCGGCGTCTCCAGCAGAATATATTTTTTCAATACACAGCACCTATTTGTTAGTGTCCTTTAAGTGTAACGCTATGTATAATATACTTTTTTGATATCAATAATAGATATGCGGACTTAGCACGGGCTTTAGTTGAAGCTTAGAATTAGTTTTCTATAGCTGAAAATATATGTAACTTTAATAACTAATAGATCTGAATTTTAGGTTCATCTAAGTATATATAATAATTATTATTTTTACCACTGATTTTTTTTGCTAAGACCTTTTAACCGTTGACCTTTTTACCTAAATTCATTTGAAATAGAGTATCTACATTAAAATATACTGCAAACGATTTTCCCGCGTAGATCACTATGTAACGGAATTCTTTTGTGCGACTCTGGAAATGAATAATAAATTCTTTGCATTTCATATTCTACAGAAAGCATGTTTTAGTGCTGCACTTGAAACGATTTTTTCCCATTGGTCGTAATTTAACGGCATACTTTTGAATGCCCCTGTAAGGGAACTGTACATGCTACATATTTCATTTTCAATGGTGATCGTGCGATAGTAAATGTCAATAACACACAAAATTTCAGGGAAATCGAATTATATTTGCGCAAGATAGAGCACTGACAGACAAACTGAAGTCATAAACCCTTTTCAACTATGTTGGAAAATGTAAAATAAATAAATTCCTCATAATTTAGAATTACAAATTGTCATTAGTGTGTGACTTAATCGGAGAAAAATTTTCTTGATTTTACGATATCGGAGGTAACATGCGCATATCAAATATCACGAATTTGATTTTTTTTAAAGTAGACCATTGAAAGTGATTATTTAAAAGTATTTAGGTAGAATAACTAAATTACTAAATTCTTCTATAAACACGCTTGCGGAATGGGGCAGAATTTGATAACATACAGAAAATGTGCAACAAAGTTTTTATTATTAAAAATAACCATAAGTTTAATAATAATTCTTAGGCTACAATAAAGATAACTCTTCGGCTATCAGTTTTTATTTTCCGTTGGGGAGGGGGGGGGGGGGTTATTCTAAGATTTCTGCTGTGATGTCAGAAAAGATTTTTTTTTTTAATGATGCCCTACTTTATTTTTATATCAACAATCTTTTATGTTACATTGTGCAATATTCATGATTTAATAATTATTGATTAATACTAATTTTAAAAGAACTAGTTTAAAACATAAACATTTCATAATCCTTTTATTAAATAAGCCACAATGAAAAAAATATGTAGCAAGCTACCACTATTTGGAATTTTACTGTTCCTGTGAACTGTTTTCTTTAGAAATCATCTTTACAAGGGAAGGGGTGGGGCTGTCAATCATAGTTTTCTCAAAGCTCAAAGCGTCACTTACAGGTAGTATTTCGATGTCATTCATGGGTTGCAAGAGTTTGGATTAGATAACAATGGGAGATATTTACTCTCTTTCAAACCTTACTTCAAAGAAAACTCATAGAAACTTTTAAAGTATCATTGGAATTAATTACACTGGAATATTTGGTCAACTCTGTTGTATTTATTAGAATGATTAGGTAAAAAATAATGATAATTGTAGATATCGTTCAGGGAAGTGTAGTCTCATAAGCATTTTTCTGGCTACACCTCTGGTTCTTCTCTGTGAAACACAACTGTGAGAATAAATAAGATTTAGGGCTTTTTAATATGGCAGTTTTAATATAAGAGTCGCTATATTGGGACTCGTTATATAAAGAAAGCACAAATAATACACAATGTTTTTAATTTTCCAAGCGGACACAGCCAGTGATATAAACATAAGAATGGTTTTTGGATTCTCTCTCTCTCCCCCCTCAACTTTCAAAAGAAATCAAGTATCCAGTTATTCAAAAATATAAGTAGGTCGAATATAATGAAAACCACACATATAAATATGTGTAAAAACACACCTTTATTTATTTTTTAATGCAAGTAAAAACAAGGAAGAGTAACTTTTGTTAAGATTATCTGTCTTTAATGCATATCAATGCATTACCTATCTTAAAATGATTATTATTGTTTACTTTGCTTAATCATATTGGTGAGATGATAGGTTATATCTCCCAACCTGAGAAGTACTGTGTAAACATCATTTTATTGATTGAAATAATTCTTTCATGGCAAATCTCTTTGTATGTAAACTGCCATATAAACAAAAGGAAAATCGAGATAAGAACAGGAAAAAAACAAAACATGATACGTTTGTAGAGATTTTGAAATACGGCCTTCACGGTAGAATTATCATTAACTTTGTCTCATATGATAAAGGAAAAGTTTCAAATTGAAAAATAAAATTACTTTACTTTTGCTCTAAAATATTAAAAAAGCATTGCAGATTACTGCGAGCAATTGCACTTAATAAAGCCGTCTATGATGTTTAATTGCGTGGAGTTTTTGATCTACTTCCAACAATTAATAGGCTACTTCACTCACGCGAAAGCACCCGCTCGCTAATGTTTATTTGGTGGAAGAATTTTTTTAAGATACCTCGTTTTTATTTCCATTTTTTTAAACGAATCTTTTGCATTGGCTACCTAAGATCGATCTATAGAAAGACCGTTTTTTTCTTTTTCGATTTTGTTTAAAGTTTTTTTTTTAATTTATTTAGGATACATTTACTTTCGGAACCGATTTCGAAAGTAAAAGTATCCCCATTAAAAAACCTTGCAAATAAAATAGAAGGAGTAAAAAAGTCCTTTGTACAGATCGACCTCAGCTACTCAAATCAAAGAAAATCGTTTAAAAATACTGAAATGCAAGCACGCTATCTTTAAAAAATTCTTCCTTAGGAATAATATTGAATCTAGGAAAAAAGGTGACCGGAAAAAACGTGACAGAAAAAACAAGAACGGAAAAAACGGGGTAAGGAAAAAACGAGACCGGAAAAAACGTGACAAGGAAAAAAAGGTGACCGGAAAAAACGTGACAAGGAAGTGTTAAATATTGAACTTGTCGATAAATAAATGCTAAAAACTAAAGTAAAGTTTTTCCACTGTCAGTTTCTTACAGCGTGGGGGGGGGGGGGGGCAGAGTTAATGGGTGAGTTTGACAACTCTAAGATTTGGTCCAAGAAAATACAATTTTAACATTTCATTAAGAGAAGTTTATTATGACTTCTACAAAAGACAAGTTAGTGCTATCCACGGAGGGGGGGGGGGGGGAATTATTAAGGAAATACAATTTATTGATTCTTTCAATTCGCTATTGATAGTTTATATATGAGTAAAGATGTTTTATAAGGCGGAGGGGGAGGGAAAAAATTACATACACAGCCTGTAAAGGGAACAAAATAAAGACGAAGAGAGGAGGCATTTTCTTTAGAGGAATTTTTTCATTATCCTGCTTTTTTCTCGCAGGCTATCAAAGCCCAAGGATTAATGTGCACGCAGGTTCTGTATGTATGTATGTATGCACTTACGTCTGTATGTACGTAACGCGATAACTCTTGACAGAAACATCCGATGTGCTTTAATTTTTTTTCCAGGTTCATTGTTTCCAAATTCAATATTTAACACTTCCTTGTCACGTTTTTTCCGGTCACCTTTTTTCCTTGTCACCTTTTTTCCTTGTCACGTTTTTTCCGGTCACCTTTTTTCCGTTTACCAATCTACCTATAATGAAATTTAAAACCTATCTACATCGATGCTTTTTCTGGCCCATTCAGCGTCATTATAGACAGGTTTCACGGTGCTAGTTTTAAATTATGCTAGAATTTGAATAAAATTTGCGCAACAATAATAAATAAAAATATTATTTTTGAAGTGTAATGTTAAATTGGATATTTGAGATTTTTATTATTATTACACAACAAAAGTGCTGTAAGTAAAGAAAAAAAAACAGTTTAGTTATTTAGTATTATAGTTAAATGAAAAAAATGACATACATTTGGAAGTAAAAAGGAAAGAAAAGAACGTGTATATTCATTAAAAGAGCAAAATAAATAAATATTACATAATAAATAATGAACATGCAAAATAAATAAATATTATATGGCAAATGATATAAAATAATAATTATTATAGTAATTGCCGAAACGTCAGTGAAGGCTTACTGTGGAGACACGAAAAGTTTTGATTTCCGTTTGTCTGTCTGTCCGTCTGTCTGTCTGTCTGTCTGTCTGTTCCGCGATAACTGCCGCAAAAAGCACCCGATCAGCTTGAAATTAATTGGGCATATTCGTGAGATACCCGGACATAGCTGTATAGTTTTTGGTTAAATTTGGTTCATTCGTTCGGAAAATATGGAAGATTTTATTTTTCTTTATAATGCTTTTCTACGGCAAGTCAGACGATTTTCAAATTTCCATTTGTTGAAAGAAAATGGCACGTTTGATTAATGGATTTAAATGTCAAATTATGGATACTAACATTCCAAATAAGGGTTTTAAATTATTCCTATTATATTGAAGTTTTATCAATGTATCTATCAGATTTTTTTATTTACGTGTATAATGTTTTGGGGACATTTATACATGTATTCCAATAATTTAAAGTATTTTTAAACTAATTTTCTTGTTTTACATGATACATATTTCTTTTTTTTTTCTCCTTTTCTTCGTTGCCTAGCGACTGTTATTCGTAGCCTATCATTGCTTCAAATATGAATGAAGTTAGTAAATTACGTTAATTTGTTGCATGTACTATTAAAAGGCTATCACAAAAAATATTTTATCGCGCCAAATCGATGCAATTTATGCAATTAACAGTGGGCACGATAATGAATTATTTTCCAGTAGATTTATAGATCTCCAGATATGCATATTTTGGGGGGCTTTTAATATGTTATTGCTATCGCATGGATTAGGATGTTTAAACTAATGTTTAACCATGCTATTAGTGAAAAAAAAGTACAGTTAAAGGCATGTAAATCCTTTTTAACACTTTCCAACATGGATGAAAAGTATTTATGACTTCAGTTTTTCTATCTGTCGCCTGCCGTGTTTCTCTACGTGCTCTAACTCGCGTAAATATAGTCGGGATTGCATGTAATTGATATACGTTATTGAGGTTTGCCAAAGTATGTTTGGTATTAAAAATGAAGAGTGTAGCATTCATAGCTTAATTACAGGGGCCCTCAAAACTATTCCGTTACATTATAGTCTTTGGGAAAAATCGTCTGCGGTGTATTTTAATAATGTTACACAATTTTAAACGTAATGAAATTTATATACTTTATTAAGGTGCACTAGAACCTGGTTACTATAAAATATGTTATATGTAGCACTTACAGCATGCGTACAGGGAACTCAAAAGTATTCATAATATTACAATCTTTGAAGAAAATCCTTTTGTGGCGTTTTTTAATGATGTTACTCTGTTACAAAATAATAAAATTGATATGTATTTTTGAAACATTTTTGTAGTATATGGGGTGCAAAGCATATTTTTTTTCCAGGGTCACACAAAAGTGGTCGATTAAAATGTGGTCTACGGGGGGAAAAAAACTCTTCACAGCTCATTTTAACACATTAGCGACGGGAAACGAGAATTCTCGTTTTTATTCAGAATACGTCATTGGCTAAGGGAGTGACTTCTACCTTACAGAAAAGACATTTATATTGTGTTGTCCATATTTTTTATAGATTGTAAGACATTATATATTACATCCGTACATTGAAAGATATTTACTGCTGCATAAACATGAAAAACATATTTCAGAAACCAATTTCCGAGACACTTTCAGAAGAGGGAGGAGCTTCTACTGTTTTTAAACCCAGATTTAATTAAATTGCCTGTCGTCAGTGTGTTAATTGTGTTGCACTAATTCAAACATTATGAAATTAAATTACATTACTGTGGTTGACTACAAGAAGCTTGAATATGATTTGTATCGTATTTATCGTTCATTTATAGGGTCACATAAAAAATTTCGGATACAGTTCTGGTCTATTAGGGATGATTGCTGAAGAGCATTTTCGATTATGGTGTGCGTTTTAACGTTAAGTAAATTTGTGCTTAATAAGTAGTGCTTAAATATTGTATAGACCATGTACAGGGATACACAAATGAATTCGTAAGTATAAATGAAAATGAGCGCGCGCGAATTGCTTCAGTGTTTTTTTTTTTTTTTTTTTTTTTTTTTTTTTGAGTTATGTATTTTCCAGCCCAATTACATTTAGTATACTAACAAATGTTTGCAGAATTTAAATAGAACCATATACAGGACTCCACAGAAACTGGATATATGGTGCACACTATGCATACTAATCCCCGGAAATGTGATATGAGCAGTTTTAAGAGGGTTTTTTGTCTGCATTAAATTTAAATGTTATAGACGACGCGTAAAAATCTTCACGTAATATACAGGGCTGTAGAAAATAATTCATGTACGTTTCCGTCTATTGGTAGAATTTACTAAAGGACATTAACACAATTAATTGATAATTACAAATGTAAATTAAATTACACTATGAAGGGGTTCAGGGGGGGCAGAGACCCCCCTGAAGAAATCTACTTAATTATCTAAAAATTACCAGAATAAGTAGCTCATGAGATTTTCAGAACACCATTACATAACAAGGGGTTTAATTTAACGCTTCTAATGTCAGAAACCTTCGAAATATTTTTACGTTTTATAAATGTTTATGTAATTTCAAAACTTTAAATTTCGTTTTTTGTAGAAAGATTAATATTACTCAAAGGGCGCTAAACACAATGAATTGTAGAGCTGACGTTGAGGCTCCTGATCTGCAGATTTACTAGTGAATTAGAATCTTATGGACAGAAATAATAAAGTAAAATAAGTAAACGATGATATTCTATAAAATTGCCTAGTATATGGTTCGAAATACAATGCCATTCTTAAGCATTAACAGAAAACGAAATCCCCTAAGGCATTCGACTTAAAATACGGTAATCCAGTTGACAAATAGTCTGCCTAACGCCTATTGTGTGCGTGGAAAGAGGGGGTGATTGATAAACGCCTTCTTTAACTCCCAGTCTCGAGAAGTGGGTGGAAGCACAAACGCGCAAACGCGTTCATAACCATCTACAAGTAGAATATTTTGACCGCCTATACGCGCTTGTGACCTTCTACAAGTACAAAAGTCTGACCGCCTATATGCGTTCACGACCACTTACAAGTACCAAAGTGCGACCGCGGATACGCGTGCGTGACCACGAAAGGGTTAATTCACGAAAGTGACGAAAGCAAAAAATCCCTCTGTTGAGAGAATAGGCAATCAGCACATACACAGAAATTTTATTCGGTAGGCACCGCTTTTTCTAAGCGCCATACTTATTAAATACCAAAAAATGCTCGAAATGAAAAGTACAAATATTACCTAAACTTGTTTGTGGTGATAAAACCGATGCATGCACCTTCTGACGGCGCTTTCGCATCAGTAGACTTGATCTGGTCTATGAACCCCTTCGAAGGGGTTAAACTTATAGCGTGACATGGAAAGATTACTACTTTGCAGTAAGTCTGCAGCATTTTTGATTACTTGTTTGCCGTTAGTTTGCAATGAATTTGATACAGTATGAATTTAACTTGCACGACAAGTTAGCTGCAAGTTCAAATTGTGGTGACTTCGGAGTTTGGGTTATCTTGTTATGACCTTTCAGTCTTGTCATGCTACGCTTACTGCAACTTTGCAGGTTTTCAAAGCAAAACTGTTGCAAATTTTCTGCAAACTAAAAATGCTATGTGGGAAGGTTTTAACTTTAAGAAAAATATCTTGTATTTTCAGCTACAGAAACTAGTAATGTAAGAAGCACACACATCAAATATAGTTCATGCTGGAAAAAGCAGTTTTGTTACAATTGTCTTATTCAGCCATAATTCTTTTGAGTTTCCATGTTTCATGTCTCGCCACTTTTGATACCATATTCGATCTAATAGTTGCTTCCGATATCTGGTCGTCTTTAAGGAAGTTAAATTTTTGTAAGAAGTTTATTTGTGATGGATTAGCACTATTTTGGAAGTATTAGAATGTGTACAAAAGGCTTCATGGTGGTTTCTGTTTTTGTACTTCCCAGCCAATTTATTTTACATGGTTCAAAACAGTTTTAGAACATTCTCCAAGTTCAGCAGTAAGCTTCGGACGGGTCGGATTTATGCAGCTCTGGAAGGGATACTTGGGAGTTCCGTGGAAGGGGGTACGCCCTTCTAGACCATTAATAATCATAAAATTACGAATCTCCCGATTGCACCCTTAAACAACTTGACAGGAGAGTCAAGAATCTCAACTCTGTATATTTCAGCATTCACAGTTGCACTGGTAAAAATGTGTCGGTCACTGCGGCCATTCAAAATGATGTCCGTCTATACGACAATTCCACGACCTTGTATCGATGCCTTTCACGGATGTTTGCAGCCTTATTGCATGTGATTTTCTCCCTCCATATGGTAACACATCTGTGGTAACTCTCTCAACAAAGTCGGGATTCATCGGTAAGGAGAACTCGGCTCCAGTCCATGGTACTCCAATGACGATGATCTCTGCACCACTTTAACCGGGCGCATTTCGCTACTGGAGTTAGCGGAACACAAATTATAGGTTTCCTTGCATGCAGCCTGTCACTCACAGTAAACCAGGATAGTCGAGTTCTTGTTGCTGCAGCAAACTCCCTGCAATCTGAACTGACGTCAGTTGCCTATTTCTTTTAGCAATCGTTGGCAAATTACAGTCCTGAGAGCCTATTGTGGTGCGTTTTCTACCTTGACCTGGTTGTCTGTGGACATTATACCAGTGTCTTTAAACCGTTTACACATTCTTGACATGACGCTTTTGGCTATTTATAAGTCTTTACAGACCCCCAAGAGTGTCTGTCCTGCTTCCATTCTCCCTATCGCACGCAATTTCTCAAAATCGGTCAAATGTCTTCTGGACGACATATTCTACCTATTAGAAGCAAAGTTTTACCTAATTTCACGTACATTTCTTAAAATTAGACTTCAAATTACCCACGTGCGCTCCTTTTCACACGTGAACCGAAAGAACGGGCTGAGGCTGAAAAATTTGCATATATTTCTGTAGCGAATGTTAATCCCATTGGACTACGTGATAACGTTGACATTGAGTTACCTTTCTGGAAGTTCCCTTAATAGAATTAACATAAAGCACCTTTTTATGGTTGTTCCTTTATTTTTTCTCGCCAGTGTATTTTGAAAGTGGTAACAAAAAACCGGTCCAAAAATATAGTTACTTTTATTAATTGCAGGCAGTAGATTTAAAGTAATTGTTAATATTGTCCGTTATAATGTAAAAAAAGATAAGGGTCACGAAACTCAACCAATGTACCGTTATTGCGTTCGTATAAACTCGTTCTTTCCCATAAGAGTCGACAACAGAACCCCATCGAAGTCCAAGATACAGAAGTTTTACGTTTAATCTAGTTACAGTAAATTTGTGTAAACGGAATAGCAGGTATGCTTGTTTAGTTATCCTTCCATCTGGGGACATTAAAATGTTTTTTTTTATGAGAGGATTCCGTGTTTTCAGAAAACCTGCCAAGAAGGATTCACAATTGGAACAAATTTCATTTCAGATAGGTTTCAAACGTTAGCAAGCACAAATATATAGTGTTGTTTTCGTCGAATCTTGAATTGTTTTCATTTGAGATAGGTCATCTTCACACATTTTCCTGTAATAGATTTATGCTCTTTAGAGGTAGTGTTATAGCAGCGGTTTCCAACCTGCGGTAGCGTACCCCTGGGGTACGTGGCGGGTCTGCTGGGGTATGTGAAAATAATATCGGTAATGGAAGTCACAAAAATGTTAGGAATATCAATGTAATTTGCATCTATTTATTATATGTTTCTGATAAGAAGATTACTAATGGAAAAAAGCATGTTTACGTTATCTCCTTGAGTGGAGGGGGGGGGGGAGGGGGACGTGTTTATGAGAAAGGGGGGTACTCCGAAATGAAAAACCTAAGAAAGGAGTATATTAAATTATAAGCAGAAGTTCTCTTATACGTCCATTAAAAATATTTCAAAAATATATATTCTAAAAACACTCAAAATATATATTAAACATTTAATTGCTAAAAAGGATGTCAAACGTTAATAAAATACATTAAAAGATCTTAATAATTTGACATGTTTCGATTGAATTTACTCAATCATCATCAGAAAAACAAATAAACACAAAGATGGAAAATGACAATAAACTATTACAAATGAAATTTAAAAATAAATAAATAAAAATCACGCGCGTAATATTTTAACACGTTTCACGTTGCCCTATTTTATTTTCAAATTATCTAACAATTCAATCCAAATATTTGGGATTTGAAATGACAAGGAATCATTGCAGACCATTGAGTTTCTGACGTAAATTTCAATAGATTCTCTAATAAAAAGTTGCAAATAAAAATCTGACCTATATTTGCTGTGGGTCAGGTTTGGGTCCGGTTGATTTCTGTTTTTTGCTGCTGGTCGAGTTAACTTCTACTTTTTTGCTGTGGGTCGCATTTGACTTCTATTTTTTGCTGCGAGTCGGGTTAACTTCTACTTTTTTGCTGCGGGTCGGGTTTTGGGTTCGGTTGACTTCTACTTTTCTGCTGCGAGTCGGGTTCATTTCTCCTTTTCATCTGCGTCTAGCGCATTGGATTTGGGGCAGATTGACATACATTATTTCGCTGTTATACATTATTTATACGCTGACATACATTATTTCGAAAAACTAAGAAAGGAGTACGTGAAAGAAAAAGTTTGGTATGTGAGATCGTTTTAGCAGTTTTAAGGGATATTGTGAAAACGGAAAGTGTTTATCACGGAAACCTGTCTAAAACGGAAAAGTTCATAGTCCCGAAAAAAGACATACCTTTGAATTATACCTTCTAAGACGAACACCTGTCTAAAGCGGAATTTTTTATAGATCCTTTGTGATTCTGTCTTAGCAGTTTTTACTGTTGTATTTGTATCCATGATTCAGTAAACCAGGTCTACTTTCGGGGGGGGGGGGGGTCCGGACCCCCCTGGACCCCCCCCCCCTTGGCTACGCCACTGAATACGTCTTTTAATTTCATCTACAATTCCACTTTATCCAGAAAATCATTTGAAATGAGTAATGAAAAAGTAAATAAATATGATAAGTGAAGGCGTTGCTTGTCTGTGTCCTGCAAATGGACGCTCTTACAGTCGTCCGAGAAGCGTAGCCTCTTCATTTTCTCCCATTGTATATGAAATTTATTAAGGAAAGCGAAGCAGACACGAGTTGTTCCTAGATTGCACACTAAAATAATAATACAAATAAAAATAGTTTCTTTAAAACATTTTTTTTTAACCATTAAATTTTATCTTCAAAATACAACTTAATTTTTTTATTGCAATTCATGTTTCTTCCGAAAAATTTCCGATATATTGCATTAATTTTGCAACGAATTCGATTATTGAAAAATTCACTGCTTAATTTTACGTCTTAGAGAAAACTTAAGGAAATGCATTTATTAGAAAATATAAACATTTAGTTCTGTTTATTTTCTAAGAAAGAGGACCGAAAAGAAAAAAGAAAATGACATTATTGATAAATATTCTAAGTGAAGGGCAGGGCTTGTAGGAATCTTGCGAATGGACACCGTCACAGTTGCCAGAGAAACGTAGCCTCTTCATTTTCTCACATTGTACTTAAAATTTATTAAGGCTAATATTACGACTCCATTTCTAATCATATCATAATATTAAAATATTTATTTGCTTAAAAGACGTTTAAAAAAAGTAAAAATCTTTATTTACATGTTTCAACTCATTTTCTGAGTCGTCGTCAGAATGTATAATAAAAAATTGCAAATGCATAATGAAAAATGAAAAAAAAATCATCGAAAATAAACAAGTAATCATGTAACGCGCCCTATATTTTCGCGATTGCTCGTATTCCCTCTATGGGTTGAATGGTTGGATAAATTACGGCATCGTGAGATAGAAGGAACACGAGCAATCGCAAAAGTATAGGGCGCGTTACATGATTACTTGTTTATTTTCGATGATTTTTTCCATTTTTCATTGTGCATTTGTAATTTTCTGTTATACATTCTGACGACGACTCAGAAAATGAGTTGAAACACGTAAAATGAGAGTTTTTAATTTACTTTTAATGTCTTTTATAACATCTTTTAAGCAAATAAATATTTTAATATTATGATATGATTTATTAAGGTTGTTCTAAAATCCAAAGTGGAAATTTTATGACATAAGTTTTAATTCATTTTTGTTCGGAAATGTATGAAACTGACAGATGTTGTTATTCAGAAACTAAGTAATCGAAAGACGTTTTCCGTTTTTTTTTTTCTGTAAAAACAATAGACCTTTCAGAAATTACTGTCACAGTTGGCGTTTTGAGCCGAATTTCCCGTCAAAAGTAGAAAAACTAGTCAACGAAGGAAGAAAAAGCCTTGCCACGTGATCAAAGGCGCTTATAATTCAATAGGTATTTCAGTTATCAAAAAAATGGAAAAATAATTTTTATTCCAAATCGCTTCCATGGTCAGGTCTGCCAATTTCATACCTTTACATTGAAACATGTGTACGTCTATTGTATCAGAAAATTTCGCGCTTGTTGAGCAGTGAGCTTAAGAACAGTCTTAAGGTAAACAAAGCAGACATGGGGATATTCAGGAAGCAAGTGTCGTGAACATCTTCCCAGTCGTACATATCATTCGAAATCGGGAAAATCGCTTGTTCATTTAATATATACGATATGTATATATATACTGTTGCTCAAGCATTTCCTTTTCGTATTTAACGCTAGATGGCCGCACCCTTTCTTTTATTTTTTAATTATTATTCTTTTCTGTCTTTCGAGATGCAACATTACCTAGAACTCTGGTCTCACGTGGTTTTCCTTTTTATACCCACTTGAGTTTTGTGTGCTATTGTTTAAAGTTTTTTATTGTTTAGTTTTTACTTTCTAGCTTTACACGAAGTATTGGATTCGTGAAGGTCAGAGATCCAGAAAAACATGTTTTTACAAAGTACTTGTCTGTGAGTCTGTTACTCTGCCTGTCTGTCTATATGTATGAAACACAAATTTTGTTGACGCTCTATCTGAAAAACACGGAATTTCACAAAACTTTAGGTTCAGTAGTTAACCTTGATATAATTGGTACTGATTAGTTTTGGTGTATATTGCCCAACCCGTGGCGCTGCTGTGCTGCGTTTTGTACGATTTCCGCAATAGCTCTATTCGAAGAACTAATGCACGGATTTTCATCCAACATCAGATTCAGTTAGACGTTGACGTAATCTGTTACTTATTAGGTTTTGATGTTAATAGCACAACAGGTGGCGCTGCTACTCTGAATTTTCGACGATTTTTGTGAAAGCTAATCTCAAAAACTAATGCATATAATTTAATCAAACTTAATATTCTGTTACAGTTTCACGTAAATTGACTTGCGTATATGTTAAACAACAGGTCATTATTTTATACTCTTTCGGTTGAAAATTTTGGTTGCGGACACATAAGAGTGTGGGTTCCGAAAATCTATGATTTGTTTGAAACAATGCGATACCTATACATCTCCTTGTTAAATGCATCCGATTCAACGAAACTATACACCTTTACAATCCTCATGATGGGCGTAGATTGTCATTTAATTTTAGCACTGTGATAGCTAATTTTGAATTATTAACACGTATGAGATAGAAGAAAGTTTTGGGACTGGCATATCCGACTAGATTTTTCTTTGTTGTTTAATTTAAGGCATATTACTATAATTACATTAATTCTTAAATCAAAGTAAAGTTCCTTACGCACCACAGTGGTCCCAAATCGCGATCAAGTGGCCAAAAATCATTTCTAGTTTTCCTAGTGGTTATATATGATTCATTTTTAATTGTATAACATTCTAAATGATATTACATTGTGAATATAAACTAAATATAATTGGGATTACGATGGAGGAAATTTGGGGGGGGGGCGCAATAGAGGCGGCAAATTTTATCAAATTTTAATTTTCTGTTTTTACAGGATTTCTTTTACAGGAATGAGAATTTTCCACTTTTGATTATGGTGAATATTTTCACTTTTTTAAGACAAATCATCTAATTCAGTCTCCCCTGAAATTTTAACCCTCTCCCTCCCTCCCTGAAAATATAAAATAAGTCTTATTTTTTTATTCCCTGAATATAGAAAAAAATCTTTTTTTTTTCTCTTTTTAATGTTATTGCAAAGTAACAATAAAGAGTATAAGCAATCAATAAAATACATAAATAATCAATCAGCTAAATATCCCCCCCCCCCCCCACACGCACATAAACGTGAAATCTCCCCTTTTCCATTTGCCCCTATAGCAAGGAAAATCTAAAAATATTATTATTATTTTTTTTTAAGTTTTCGACATCTATTTACTAGGAATTAATAATAAAATCATTCAATTCATTAATTAGATTACTTTAAAAAAATTCGCCCCACCTTCTTTTGCCTCTTCCTATTACATAGAGAATAATACCATTGAAATTCCAATAAAAAATGAAGAATCTGCCTTTGTTACTTTATTTTGGTAATATTAAATAAAAAATTACCTATCTAACTTTCTAGTATATTTGAAATTTCCGCTTCTTAATTTTTCTTATCGTTTTCTCAAAGAAATTACCGACATTCTTTGGTTTTCTTAAGAGAATGTTGAGGAAGCTCTCCCCTTCCACACGAAGAGGGGATAGGGGATGAATGAACATCAGAGATAGGGATAGCGGGGCTGTGAAAAGAGGGGAGCCCATTGACTACTCAATGTGGGGTTATACTTTTAGACCAATATCCAGTTTCAGGTCAACACATTTCTCTAGAACAGTAAAAGCGCAACGGATGGACTGTACATATTTTTTTAAAAATATTACGAGATTGATTCTTTTTTTAATGAGAATAAATGTAAATAAGTATGAAATCCATATAAATAAGTGTTTACATTAAAGTATTCATTAAAATTTAAATAAATTAATATAATTAAATTAACATTCATATAATAAACTGAAAAAAATACCGTTAATAACATTTTTTTACAATAGATTTATATGACGATACGTGAAAATTAATAAAATTTATTTGCAAGTAGGTAAAATATACTTTTCAAATAATCAGAAAATTTAAAACATTGAATGATGCTTTTAAGTTGATTGAATTTCCCATACATGCATGTTGGTAGAATTTAGTATATATATATATATAACTTTAAATATGTACTTTTAAAAATAAAGTCAAGGTCGTAATATTATTTTTGATATAAACGAAAAAAGCAAGGGAAATTTGTAAAAACAAATAATTAATATATATATATATATATATGTGTGTGTGTGTGTGTGTGTGTTGGTGTACGTGTGTGTGTGTGTAAGAAAATTATAAAGATTAGACCTATTAATTAGTTTTTGCAATGAATCGTCCCTCAATTTGGATACGGGCCCAATGACTAATAATCACGAGTTTGGCAGGGTAGCCAATTAATCCATTTTATCGTTAAATTAATAGCAACACCTGGCCCATTTTAACTGGTAACCCTAAGAGATGAGCAATTTCAGAGAGATACCTCTACGCCACTTGCTGTCTGAAGTCTATCCTGTAAGCAGCTATGAAATATAATGGTTATATTTTTAATTATTTAAATAAAACTTAGTAAAGTGAATAACACGGAGTTCTGTCATCTCTTTAAAATGCCACACACATATATATAAAATATCCCCAACTCTTAAGCCCTCCCCCCACCGCGAATTTAAAAAATTCCTCCCGACTCGGATACAGGCGCAGGTACATTTCGAAGTTAAGTACTAATTTCACCAACAAAAACTAAATCATGATTAGAGATAAACCAAGTTTAACAATTTTATCTGGCCACTTTTGACGAGTTTTTAATTTCATTTTTATATAAGAACTGGTTTTATCCGAATTATGTTAAAGCGAGTATTCAAAAAATATTTTTCCATGCTCAACAACTCGAAATTTTCAGACACATTTTCAGATTCAATTTTAAAAGGAAAAGCATGAAAGTTGCTGACGTGATTTTTTTAAGACATTTATAAGAGACCTATTTTTTTTTAATTAATTAGAACTTGAATTATAAAAAATTATTTTCTCAGTAGGGCCCTATTTTTCGTTTCCAACACAATCGCATCGAGAATTTCGGTTCAAAAAGCTCACTTTGATATCATTTTTAAAAATGTATTCTGCCTTAATCAAAAAATCGACCATTACGGCACACTATATAATTTCTGAATAAGAGAATCTACCAATTGGATGCGTTTGAAACAAAAATGAATTTAAAAATGAGTCAGAAAATAAGCAGTTTGGATTTGAGTACATCCTTAATACGATATTTTTTCTTCAATCTTGATGTATTTTTAATTTGTTTCTGCTGTAAGAATTGATCCTATAAAAAACTTGTCAGTATAAAAGTTGTAGATAATATTAAGAAGATATATAATAAATTCATGCGGATTTGATATCTTGTGAATTGACGAAGTTATAGATTTTTTTCTTATTCAACCCCTCCTTTTTGTTTTCGTTTTAAATTTTTTTGCGGTAAGAATTGGTATCCAATGTCCAACTTCAAACTACTGATTCTCAAAAAGTCGCAATAAATCTCTTGGGATATGATTTTAGAAGGTTCAATCTACATTTTGTACTATAAAAGTCTGAGGAACTTGGAAGAACTTTTTTCATATATCACTTTTTATGTACAAAACTTCCTTAAAACTATGTATTTTTTTTAAAAATTCCTCTTTTTATAATTTTTGAGATTTTTGCAATCGAAAGATCAAATTAAATATTTAATTTAATGTTGTTTCAGAGAAGTGCAAAGAAAAAGACGACAAGCTATCTGAAAATGTCTTAGTTAGGGTGTGAATGCAACGAATTTGCCTGAAATTCACGCAACCGCAGAAAACGTTGAAAACTCCTAACTTCATATAAGCAATGCGAATTCATGTAAGCTTATAAAACCAAAATATTAAAGAACATAAATGTTCTGATATTTCTAAATATTTTGGAATTTATTTCATTTCGAAAAACGAAACTTCGATTTTCTGATTTTTGGCCACATAATCGCGATTTGGGACCACTGTGCGCATGTGCGATTGCGACAACTTTCAAACAACTTTTAGTATATTCAATCTTTCACACCAGAAAAGATTTTGTGAAAATTGTAAACAAAATATAAACAGATTCTCAAGCTGTAGCAAATTCGGAACGTAGATGGACTCATTTAAGAAAGTTGTCTCACCTAGAGACGATTTCTAATCTAACAAAAGTAGTGGCGTCATATCATGTTCAACGTCGTCCCTTATCTACTAATGCAACTGCAAATTATTTGCGATTCAGCAATTCAAGCATTCGAACACGCCTTCTGGTGGAAAAAATTTATAACTTCTCTCTTCAGGAAAATCCTAAGTAGCATATTTAATTACATATATTTTTAATTTGTTCAGGATAATTACAGTCACCTTTCACTTATGCGCTTCTCAGTTATACGCGAATTTCGTAAGGTCCCGCCACGACGAATAGGAAAATAATGCTATAGATCTCTCATTTATAAGCGTAACTTTGAATTGTCTCTCTCAGTTATACGCAGAAATAAAACGCAATTCACAAACTATAAATTACGTGCGAAATTTTTTTTAAATCTATAAAAAAATTTCTGCAGGTGTCAAGGTCAAAAGACCGTACCGCAAAGCGCCTGAAAGGGTGGAGACTTTGTTACAATTCGACTTTTCACCCTCTCCCCTCAGTTCTAATGGTTTGTTCATTTCTTTCTTTCTCTTTTATTTTGATTAAGCTACGTGTGTTTCTTTCCGTCTTTGCTTTTATGGTAGCATCAAGATTTTAATTTATTTATTTATTTTATTTCAATAAAAAAGAGTAAAAGAAAGTAAACAATTTTGTTCAAAATAGAGGTTATACGAGCAGCAGAAAATGATCCTAAACTGTCAAAAATAAGTTTAGCTCGAAAATTCGATTTGCCCGAATCAACGCTCAGAGGTTTTTTAAAGAACAAGGACTCGATCAAAAAAATAAACAGAGAATATTCTACACAAGCGAAGGAACGATCAAGTATTCAGAAAGGAACATTTGGAAATTTTAGAAACCACTTTAATTCAGTGGTTCAGAGAAATGAGAGCTTCTAATTTACCCATCAGTGGTGAGTTATTCAAAGAAAAGGCACTCATTTTGTCATCAAAATTGGGAATCGAAAATTTTTCGGTTTCTTGCGGATGGCAAGAAAAACTTACGATAAGACACTGATTAACAAATCATTGTCTGAGTGGTGAAAGTGCAACTGTTTCAGATTCAACTGTTAATGAATGGATTGCAGGTCTTCCAAATTTAATTCAAAACTTTGATGTTAAGAACATCACCTAGTGAGATGTTAAGAACATCACCCTAAGAACTGTGACGAAACTGGTTTATTTTACCGTCTTTTTCCAAAAAAACCCGCTGGATTTTATGGTAGAAACATGTCATGGCGGCAAACACAGCAAAGAAAGAGTGGCTGTGCTTTTATGCTGCAATGCGGGCGGATCAGAAAAGTTACCGCCAATAATAGTGATTGGTAAATCGAAGAAACCAGTGTTTAAAAAATGTGAAAAAATTGCCATGTTCTTATGAAAGTAGCTCCAAAGCCTGGATGACATCGAAAATTTTTTTAGACTTTTTGAAATAATTTGATATGAAGATGACAAAAAAAAAAAAGAAAGAAATGTTCGCTATTTACGGACCAGTGTCCCGCCCATCTTCCAGATCTCTCATTACTGACACATACACAAGTGATATTTTCCCTGCAAATTGTACTAGCAGACTCCAGCCATTAGATCTTGGTCAGTTAATAAGGTCAGTTAAAGCGCAGTATAGGAAAGATTTGGTGGGAAGAATGTTCATATCACTAGAGCAGAAAAAGGAATTCAAGAAAATGTGGATTCTGGATGCTATGCATATGTTGGTTTCCTCTTGGAATAACGTAACAGCCACAGCAATTTCTAACTGCTTTAGAAAAGCGGGTCCTTTTCATTCAAATGATGTTGAAATTATTCTATTACAGGGAAATGTAAACAACAGCAATGATTTTAACGTACACATGGAAGAATGGAACAGCATAAGCCAAGATTCTCTTTCTTTTCAAGATTTCGTCAATGTTGATGCCGTTTTGATGACGTGACAGCTGAAAAAGAAGGGGAAGATAATAATAATGATGAAATTGATACTGTAATTGCCCCATCTTATGCAAGTGCTTTAGGAGAACTGGGCACTTTGAGATTTTACCTTCAAAATGCGGATGAAGCATCAAATACAATGACGCACATTAATGCATTAGAAAGGGTCGTCGTACAAACACGACCGAAGCAAAAACAAACGACCATTGATGACTTATTTAAATAGGACTAATTAGCATTTTTTCATTTGTAACTACTATATATCTTTCTATGTAAAATTAAATTTTACGTTTATTGTATTTTGTTAAACTAAATTTTATAGTGAAAGTGTAAGAATTCTTTAAAAGTACGATATACTAATATTACACCCTTTTTATTTTATAAAATGTTATTAATGATAATTCTTATATTGCAAAATGCTTTTTTTTTCCATAATGTGCATAAAGAATTACTACACCAACATCCTCTCAGTTATACGTGGCTCTCAGTTATGAGCGATTTTAAATCAATTTCTTCAAACGCGTATAAGTGAGAGGTGACTGTATTTTTTAGCACAATTTCATGTGACATTTATGTTCTGTGTTATATGAGAATGTAGTAATTGGTCAAATGCGAGTATTATTCGCGCTCAGAGGGTTCCGTACAATAAATATATGAATTTTTAACTGTATTATTAAAAAGAATCGTTGCTAAAATAATAATAAAACCTATATACTAGAAAAGCATGAATGGGTATGCCATAAAAGTTCAAAGAGATATGAAGCCTAAATAATATCAAATATTGCTATTCTGTATAACTGTTTTTTTCTTTCTTCTATCTTTACAACAAGAAAGTATTGGATTCGTGAAAATTTTCGGTTTTCGACGGATTTGCCCGCTTTAGGGGTCAGAGATTCCGAAAAAAGTGTTTTTCCAAAACGTCTGTCTGTGTGTTTGCATGTGAAACAAATTTTGTGGACGCTCTATCTCAAGAACTAATGCACGGAATTTAATAAAAAATTATATTCAGCTAGTCCCTGATATAAATGGGTGCTGATTAATTTTTGGCGTAAATCGCTCAACAGGGTGCGCTGCTATGCAGCATTTTTCACGATTTCCCCAATAGCTCAATCTCCAGAACTAATGCACGGATTTTCATCACACTTCAGATTCAGTTAATCCTACACATGAATTGACGTTTTATCAGGGCTGCGGAGTCGGTGGGAAAAATGGACGACTCCAACTCCGACAACAGACTTGCTTGTAAAATGGACGACTCAGAGACCGATTCCGAGACTTCCCTCAAAAATGGGCCCGACTCCAACTCCGCAGCCCTGCGTTTTATACATTTTGTTGTAAATCGCTCAACTGGAGGCGGCTGTTACGCTGCATTTTTTGTAACTTCCGAAATAGCTCTATCTTAAGAACTACTGCTTGGATTTTCAACAAACTTCAGATTCGGATATGCCTGGATATGAATTAGTGCTGTTTAGTTTTTGATGCAAATCGCTCAACAGGTTGCGCTGCCATGTAGCATTTTTCACGATTTCCACAATAGCTAAATCTCTAGAACTAAAGTACGGATTTTAATCAAACTTCAGAACCATTTAGTCCTTGACATGAATTGACGTTTTATACATTTTGGTGTAAATCGCTCAACTGGTGGCGTTGCTATGCTGCATATTTTGCAATTTCCGCAATAGCTCTATCTCCAGAACTAATGCTTGGATTTTCAACAAACTTCAGATTCAGGTATATCTTGATATGAATTAGTGCTGTTTACGTTTTGGTGCGAATCGCTCAACAGGTGGCGCTGCTATGCTGTATTTTTCAGATTTTCCACCATAGCTTTATCTCAATAACTAATGAACGAATTTTCATTAAACTTCAGATTTAGGTATACCTTGATATTAGTTAGTGCTGTTTATGTTTTGGTGCAAATCTCTCAAAAGGTTGCGCTGCTATGCTGCATTTTTCAGAATTTCCACCATAGATCTATCTCAGTAACTAATGCTCGAATTTTCATCAAACTTCAGATTTAGGTATACCTTGATATCAATTAGTGCTAAACTAATATAATTTCTTGTACTATTTAAATGATTTAATTAACGTGATTTATATAGAAGAAAGTTTTGCGATGGCCACAACATACTAGTTTAATCTTATCCTAATCTGTTTATGATGAACTTAATTCGGTACTGACAATATAGTACAGGGGAAATGTACAGTCGTGGAAAAAAAAAGTAAACACCCCCTATTAACTCCTCAACAAATCATCGTAGAAGAAAGTTACTGGTATCGAACGATTGGAAATAATGTCTACTTTTAAATGATGTATATAAAATTTCTTAGGGGGTCATCTACATATTAAAACGAATCCAAACTTCATTTTTTTCAATAGCAATACCCAATTTTAACGAGATATTTCAATCTTCGTTTCAAACTATACCTAGACACCAAATTTGAAGTCATTTGAATGATAAGTTTTTGAATTATAAACATTCAAAATTTAGTGCTTCTAATGTTAAATTACATTTTCATATTTTTATTTATATCTCCCGAAATTATGCTCCTAATGTGCTAATTTTTTGTGTAGTAATAATACTAATATACCCAAACATAAATAAGCTGAATTTGCAATTTTTATAATTTTATGATATGAATTATGAATTATTAAATTAATATTCGAAAAAATTATGAATTGCAACCTACAATTTTTTTAATGGATTTAGATTTATTAAGTCCTGTTTTATGGAAATTCAAAAATTTCACATTTTTCTTCCAAGTAGTTTTCAAATTATGCTTAATAAACGGCAAAATGATGGTTTAAGGGGCCGTCTATGATGGAAGTGAGTAGACATTTTGAAATTTATTCTGCTCTACTGTAATCTAACATGCTTCATTGACTCCTTGAGTGGCGCTTAAGGTGCCTTGATCAAGGAAGGGGCTCTCTCGGTTAACAATCCAGTACGGAACTTCAATTTGGATACAGCCCTTAAAATACGCTCGTTTTAAAATAATTAATTTCTCGGAAACTTATGGTACGAATTTCATAAAAATTCGTTTTTAAGCTAATTGAAGGGTGTAGAGTTGATTTATGCTGTCAGAATTGGGTACTGCTATTAAAAAAAACAAAGCTATGGTTCGTTTTAATATGTAGATGGCCCCCTAAGCAAATTTTATATACATCATTTAAAAGTAAACTTTATTTCCAATCGTTCGGTACCAGTAACTTTCTTCTACGATAATTTGTTGAGGAGTTAGTAGGGGGTGTTTACTTTTTTTTTTTTCCACGACTGTACATGCGTGCATACATACATACAAAACCGGCGGGCACATTAGCTCTCAGGCTTTGAAAGCCTGTGACGCTGAACTTTGAACTGGAAACCTTTTGAATAGCAGGGAAATGCGATTTATCGGAACTATCTAAGCTTGTGTGAAAATGACTCACATTAACGTTCCAAAAATCTATAATTGCAAAAGTGGTCGATATCATAGGGAGCCGACAGCATAGACAATCACCTCATCGAGTTCACGGATGAAATTCTAGGATTAGTTAAATCTCGATTCGCATACTTTAACCCCATGAGGGGAGGTAGGATATATTTTATCCCACCTACGATTAATGAAGATTTACACTTGAAAAATTTTATGAAATTTTATTTTTCTAACTTTCGTGGAAAAAAGACGTAAAATTGCTTTTTTCTTATTTTGAAATAAAATTTTTCTAAATTTCCAGTGGGAATTCAGCATTACTCAAACGCAATTGCTTGCCCCTCAAGGGGTTAACGGCCAAGTCCTATCTTGGCGGAAAACACCTGAAAACCCGATTTCAGCGCTTGACTTGTGGGTGTAACATTGTGTTTTCCTGCACCCAAAGGTATGAAAATACGGAGGACTGGGAGCAGGAAAACACAATAGTAAACCTACGAGTCAACCGCTGAAATTGGCTTTTCAGGTGCTTTCCAGCAAGATAGGAAGACCGGTTGCGTTTTTATATACGAATCGAGATTTAACTAATCCTAGAATTTCATCGGTGAACTCGATGAAGTGATTGTCTGTGTTGCCGGCTCCCGGTCTATCAGTAAATTAATTAATTTAATTAAAATAAAATAAGACTTTTTCAAAATTATATGAGTTATCGTGTGACCGGAGGTATTCAGCTATAAATATGCAAAATTTCAAGTATAAATTTTCAAAATGTTCTTATACATGTTTCTGAAAACGATCTCTTTGACGGACCACAACCCCCTACATACTACATGCCTCTCGCATTTGACTCAAAAATGGAAGTCAGCAAGGTTGATAGATGGCGCTACTGTTTGGGGTATGTTATTGCTGTATTTACATGGATCGCCTCTTAGACGTGCCTTTGAAAGCTATTATTTTTTTAATTTTTTGCAGTAATTTGTGATTTTTTTAAACAGAATGTTTACTTTTAATGAAATTAATATATTCTCTATAAATTGCCATATTGCTGTGTGCCTTACTGCTGTTCATCCTGCAAAATAAAGGAAAATATTTGTTTTCACCATTCCTGTAGAAGACAGTCAACGAGTCTTTTTAACTTTTTTTCATTGTATTTTTAAAAATACAAATAGATATTTTTAGTAATATTTGCATGTTTCTTATAACATTCCGTTGAATAATAATAAATTAAATTAATGTACAGTTGCTATTAATAAGATGTATTTTTATTAATTTACAGTGTCTTAAAAGGAAAAAAGTACCTTAATCTAAAAGAATCTGAAATAATATTGTTATTATTATTAATAATAAAAATGATAGATCAAAGTATTTCTTTTTATCAAATAATTATGCTAAGCATTTTCTGTATGAAAATGAAAATACAATAAAATTCAAAATTATTTAAATTTCTTCCAGCAAAATAATAATGATAATAATAAGAAATGATACACGATGAAATCGAATTCGAATTAGTAATGTGATCAAAATAAATATGTATTAATAGCATTATGTTTTGAAGCAATATAAATATTGTGTAATTGAAATATATCAATAATTTCATCCCTGAAAGTACTTGATTATTACTTGTAATAATTAATAATACAAATATAAGAGAAATAAAACTAAATTAAATGTCTAAAAAAAAAAAAAAAAAAAATGCAGAATTGACGTTTTGAGGTTTTGACCGGAAGACTTGCTAGTTTCATTATCATAATAAATGTAATTAATATATGTAGTATTATTATCACAATATCAATAAATTAATTATTTTATATAGAAAATATAAAATAGGGAATTAAAAAAAATACTATTATCAATTTATTGAGGCAACGTGTGTGTGTATCGGGGGGGGGGGGGGGGGGGATAGTAAAAAGGATGAAAAAAGTGTCTTGGAACATCAGTGCACAGAATCGTATTTCCAACTTTTTAAATTTCTTGAAAGTACTTGATCTATTACTCGTAATAATTAATAATGCAAATATGAAAGAAATGAAACTGAGTTGACTGTTTTAAACACTGCAAGAAAAAAAAAAAGAAAGAGAGAGAGAGACTACAGAATTGACGTTTGAGGTCATGACCCGAAAAAAAGATGTGTAGTAAAAACGATGAAAAAACTGTCGTGGAACATCAATACATAGAATCGTATTTCCAATTTATTAAATTCCTGAAAGTATTTGATATATTACTCGTAATAATTAATAATGCAAATATGAAAGAGATGAAACTGTGAGTTGGCTGCTTTAAACACTGCAAAAAAAAGAGAGAGAGAGCAGAATTGATGTTTGAGGTCCTGACCCGAAAAAAAGATGTGTAAAAAAGATGAAAAAAGTGTCTGGGAACATCATTGCATAGAATCGTATTTTAAATTTATTAAATTTCCTGAAAGTACTTCATATATTACTCGTAATAATTAATAATGCAAATAAAAGTGAAACTGTGAGCTGACTGTTTTAAACACTGCAAAAAATAAAAATAAAAATAAAAATAAAAATAAAAAAAGAGAGAGAGAAAGAGAGACAGGGAGAAAGAAAAAAAAAGCTGCAGAACTGACGTTTGAGTTCCTGACCCGAAGACTTGCTAATTTCATTATTACAATAAATGTCACTAATATTTATAATATTATTATCACAATATCAATAATTTAATTATTTTAGATAGAAAATATTAAATAGGGAATTTCAGAAAAACATTGTAATCAATTTATTCAGGCAACGTGCGTGTGTATGTGTGTGTGTGTGTGGCAGGGCCGAAACTAAGGGGGGGCAGAGGGGGCATGTGCCTCGGGCGCCAGAATGAAGGGGCGCCAAACGAAGGATTTTACCTTTAGAATGGATCATTTTGTTCTGACGGACTGGTGGCTTCCATTATTATGGAACAGCGATTATAAATGAAGTGTTAGGCGAAGATGAAAGAGCAGTCGTAAAAAGTTAGAACTCTGATTTTCTGGTTAGAATGGAAAAAAAATGGCAAAAATATTATGCCCATTTTTTCCCCATTCTGACCAGAAAATCAGAGTTCTCGAAAAAAAAATGGCCATAATTTTTTTTTCAAAAAAAATTTGCCCATTTTTTTCCCATTCTGACCAGAAAATCAGAGTTCTAACTTTTTACGACTGCTCTTTCATCTTCCCCTAACACTTCATTTATAATGGCTGTTTTATAATAATGGAAGCCATCAGTCCATCAGAATAAAATAACTCGGTGAAAGCGGAAACTCGGTTAGGCAGGACTCGGATAATCGGGACTCTACTGCATATTTCATTTTAAAAATGATCTTTAGAATATTTTTGCTGGTGTCAGAGGGACCTCCCCCTTGGATCCGCCACTGTAGATTATGTAGTTCAGTATTACATATTTTATGATTGCATATTTTTAATTTTGAAATAAGTCGTCTATTATAAAATTAGTAAAATTCTCTTTGTAAATATACTTTGTGGAAGAGGGAGGGAAAGGGGGGCGCCAAAATCCATGTTTGCCCCGGGTGAAAAAAAGGGCTAGTTTCGGCACTGGTGTGTGTGTGTGGGGGGGGGGGGGGGGTTAGTCAAAAAAGATGAAAAAAAGTGTCTTGGAGCATCATTGAACAGAATCATATTTCCAACTATTTAAATTTCCTGAAAGTACTTGATGATTACTTATAATAATTAATAATTCAAATATAAAGAAATGAAACTGTGAGTTAAATGTTTTTTAACCACTTAAAAAAAAGACTTGCTAGTTTCATTATTATGATAAAGGTAATTAATATTTATAGTATTATTATCACAATATCAATGATTTAATTATTTTAGATGGAAAATATTAAATAGGGAATTTCAGAAAAATACTGCAATCTATTTATTGAGGCAACTGTATGGTACTAGTACTGGAGTGTCAAGTAATTATGTTATTAGAATTAAATTTTAATTCACGATGGGGAGTACAACTATGAAGTTAGTTAAATATTGTTGATAGATTAATATAATGTCAAAAAAACAGGAATATAATAATTATAATTATTAATTAAAAATTATTTTTAAAGCAATTCCTTAAGATTGTCCTTCACTGACACATTCACCCCACATTAACTTTGTTTATTATTATTATTTTGCCTGAAAGAAATACGTGTCTTACTATTTAGTAAATTTTAATTTAATCAAATACTTTTATGTTTTGCAATAACCTTTTTAAATTTGCTCATAGTTTTTGATCCATTGATTAAAATTCATGTACCATTTTATAGTGTTAATAAATATTTTCACTTCATAAACCTTGTTTATTTTATTTTTGATGGAAATCTATTTACAAGTAAATGTAAGTGCTATTAATTTATATATTATAATTAATTTTTAAAAAGAACATATAATTTAAAATTCATATAATAAAATAAATTATGTGCGTTATTTTATCATTCATCATTTGAAATTGAAGAGAAATTATGAAATAATTTCTCTTTTCAAATATTTTATAGAAAAAATATCATTTAATACAACAATTAAAATAAATACGAAAAGAGAAAAAAAAAAAGTGAAATTCTAGGAATAAATAACAAAAATTTTTTAACAAATTTTGCTTTTTAAGCTAATTTATTTAAAAATTTTATATTTAAATATTCTCAAAACAACTTTTGTTTACGTTATTTATCTATAGGTTTTTAAAAATCATGTCAATTGTCACCGATAGATGGCAGAGCATTTTGGGGCTAAGCTGACTTCCAGTTCTTATATGGGGAAAACAGTGAATGCGAAAGGCATTTAGTATGTAGGGGGTAGTGGACGGACTGACAGAGGAGTCTTACGAAATTGATACTTTTAGCTTACAAAGTTAGCCTCATGTGTAAATCCAATGTGTTACACTGAAAATGAGGGAAAAGGCACACTACGCCGAATAATTAATTGATAATGCAATGTCAGTTGCTCCTCCCACTTCTAAGCATATTGCACGAGTACTTATATATTCTCCCACCCCCCATCTTCCCGAAAACTCCAATTAATCATTATGCAATATTCTTTTCTTGACACTTCTTTTTTATTCTTCCATTTTTAATAATAATTGCAGAACGCCTAAATTACGTCAGAATTTCTGGTTTTAATGATTTTGTTAAACTCTGTCGAAAAACTGGCAGTTGTTTTCGTTTTCGAATAGGCGGAGTTTCATCACAAGCGGTCAAAGGACTCTTAACCTTCCGTCTACCAGACGGGTCCATTGGACCCGACATGTACATTCAAAATATTTATTCAAACCAGAAATTTCTTCAAAACAAACTAAATGTATAAATCAGACAATAATAAGCTAAATAAACAAATTAAATAGTTTTAAGTAAAAATTCTGGTGTAGAATGTTTTTATAAAACTTGAGTAAAATTTCCGGTAGTTCTAGGGTTAAAATTGTGGAAAAAGAGAGAAACAGAACATTTTCAACATTTAATATCTTAAAATGTATACCATTTTAAAAGAAAATTTAAAGAGGGGTGAAAGATATAAGTATGTTCTTTCATTTCATATATTTAAAAAACGACAAGATGCAGAATTAATATTTATAGAGGGCTTCAAACTGACAGACATTTCTCGAGCAGAAAATTGGTATGACAGCTTACGCGCAGGATTACGAAATAAATTTTGAACTAGAATGAAATTTTTTGTGCCTAATTATACTTCAGATCGTAATAATTACCCTGAACGAAAATAAATTTGTATTTAAAGTATTTTAATATTTTTAATACAAAGTTATATTTAACTACTAAATTTTTTTTTTAATTTCACCAATATAATCACCTCAAAAAAAAAAAAATAAATAAAATAAAAAAAAAAAATAATAAAATTTTAGGTTCAGGTTATACAGACTAACATGAAACCTACGTTTTTAAAATTTCATGAAAAAAATATTCAGAAGTTTTTGAGATATCCTGCACGTTATGCCCCAAAACGCCATTTGGAGAAAAATGACTTCAAAGTTTCGGAAACGCCTCTTCAGAAATTGAGCGGGTATAATAGTCCAGTCAAAATAGACGAAAAAAAAGGGAAACATAGCCAAAACTGGCGGAGAGCTGAAAATTTGGGAAAACCTTTAAGACATCATTCTAAATGAAATTCCAAAAATCTTAATCGATCTGGCTGGAGCAAAAAATGTTATTCAAGGTCAAAGGTCAAAGATAAAAAAAATTCGTTTTTTGCAGATATCTGGTAGACGACAGGTTTTACCGTAAAAATAGTTGTTATAAAAATTGAAAATCTTGGAATTTTCTACAAAAAAGATCTTTACCCCCCCCCCCCCCACACACACACCCTGTTTGTGAGATATTGCGATTTCAAAAATTGTAAAAATCTAAAATTTTCATATTTTGCATAATATCTACTCTTTCTAAATGCAGTGCATGTTATTAGCTGTTGAATGGAATAAATATAAGTAGATATAATAAAATTAAATATAATAAGGTCACAGGTCAAGGTCAAAATAGACGTATAACATTGCCAAAACTGGAGGTGAACTGAAAATTTGCAAAAACCTTTAAGATATTCTAAATGAAATTCCAAAAATCTTAATCGATCTGGCTGCAGCAAACAATTTTATTCAAGGTCAAAGGTCAAAGATTAAAAAAAAATGCGTTTTTTGCAGATATCTGGTAAACGGCAGGTTTTATCGTAAAAATAGTTGTTATAAAAATTGAAAATCTTGGAATTTTCGACAAAAAAGGTCTTTACACCCCCCCCCCCCCCCCCGTTTGTGAGATATTGCGATTTCAAAAATTGTAAAATCAAAATTGTAACTTCGACACTATATATACTACTTTACTATATGCCCAGGAAAATTTAAAAAGTTATGGCCACGTTGTATGTATTATTACTTTTGATCAACCTTTGTATGCTAAAGCACGAGAAATTGTATCTGCTGCACCTCAAGGATCTGAATTATCAAAGATTGTAGTAAGACTTGGAGGATTTCATTTAATTATGTCGTATCTTGGGGTTATATCATGCAAGGAAGTGGTATCAGAGAGGCACTTTCTTTAATTTATGCATCTAATTCACTAGAAAAAATGCTCAATGGTCATGCTTACGCCAGAGCAGTCATACATTAGTTCATCTCACTTTAGCAACAATAATATCTAAAAAACTTGCCATTGATGATAATATGCATGAAAATCTTAAGAATATGGTTGAAGATGTAATAAATAATACTATTTCATATGGTGATATTGAAAATAGTGACGAAGATGTTAAATCATTACTTTATAAGTTTAATGAAAAACAGAAAGAATCTGAAGGACGAGACCCTACAGCCAAACTTTGGATACAATATTTTCGTATGGTATCAATAGCGAATGAGTTTATAAGAGCTGAACGTATGGGAGATTGGCAAGAACATTTGAATAGCGTTAAAGAAATGCTTCCTTACTTCCACGCATCAGGAAGAAAGTGTAATAAGTAAATGGGTTTATCCCTTGAGGGGCGGTGGGAGATATTTTATTCTACCTACGATTAATCAGGATTTGCACTAGAAAAATTTTAGGAAATTTTAGTTTACTGACTTTAGTGGAGAAAAGTCGTGAAATTGCTTTTCCTTATTTTGAAATAATTTTTTTCTAAATTTCCGGTGGGAATTAAGCATTACACAAACACAATTGCTTGCCCTTCAAGGGGTTAAAGCATGCATGCAATGAATACTGTGTGCGAAGGATTGGAAGATCTTGCTAATGGATACTACAGATAAGCATGTAGATGCAAGTGATTCACACATGAAAAGAGATACTGCAGATGTTAAAAAACTCTTCGAGTGGTTCTTATTACATGATCCTTTTCCTGAGGCTCAGAAAATAATGTCAATCGCAAGTGAAATCATTGGTGATGACAAAATCAATTGTCATAATGCTCATGAAGTTGGAATTGCTTCTATGACTAATATCATTGGCAAAACGTTTAGTAATATCAAATTGAAGCGCGCTGATAAAGTATTCCCCATTTTTATGGTCAGTAGGGCTGTAAAACTTCATGATGAGAAAGTACAGTCGTGGAAAAAAAAAAAGTAAACACCCCCTGCTAACTCCTCAACAAATTATCGTAGACGAAAGTTACTGGTACCGAACGCTTGGAAATAAAGTCTACTTTTAAATGATGTATATAAAATTTGCTTAGGGGGCCATCTACATATTAAAACGAACCATAACTTTGTTTTTTTCAATAGCAGTACCCAATTCTGACAGCATAAATGAACACTACACCCTTCAATTAGCCTAAAAACGAATTTTTATGCAATTCGTACAATAAATTTCCGAGAAATTAATTAATTTAAAACGAGCGTATTTTAGGGGCTGTATCCAAATTGAAGTTCCGTACTGGATTGTTAACCGAGAGAGCCGCTTACTTGATCAAGGCACCTTAAGCGCCACTCAAGGAGTCAATGAAGCGTGTTAGATTACAGTACAGGAGAATAAATTTCAAAATGTCTACTCACTTCCATCATAGACGGCCCCTTAAACCATCATTTTGCCGTTTTTTAAGCATAATTTGAAAACTACTTGGAAGAAAAATGTGAAATTTTTGAATTTCCATAAAGCAGGACTTAATAAATCTAAATCCATCAAAAAAATTGTAGGTTGCTATTCATAATTTTTTCGAATATTAATTTCATAACTCATAATTCATATCATAAAATTATAAAAATTGCAAATTCAGCTTATTTATGTTTGGGTATATTAGTATTATTACTACAAAAAAAAATTAGCACATTAGAAGCATAATTTCGGGAGATATAAATAAAAATATGAAAATGTAATTTAACATTAGAAGCACTAAATTTTGAATGTTTATAATTCAAAACTTATCATTCAAATGACTTGAAATTTGGTGTCTAGGCATAGTTTGAACCGAAGATTTGAAATATCTCGTTGAAAATGGGTATTGCCATTGAAAAAAATGAAGTTTGGATTCGTTTTAATATATAGATCACCCCCTAAGAAAATTTTATATACATCATTTAAAAGTAGACTTTATTTCCAATCGTTCGATACCAGTAACTTTCTTCTACGATGATTTGTTGAGGAGTTAGTAGGGGGTGTTTACTTTTTTTTTCCACGACTGTACGTATGTACGTAACGCGATAACTCTTGATAGAAGCATCCGATTTGCTTCAATTTTTTTTCTAAGTTAATTATGATAAGGCGCTTCCGTGATTAGTTTTGGTGGTTCATTGGTCATAAAGGGGGGGAAGGAGGTCTAGTCCCCTCCTTAATTTAGATAAATGGGTTTTTCATGCAGAATTATTCGATTTGCTCCAATTTGGTAAACAATTATTATTATGTTAACACTAGAACGCCCGCTACCATTTTCCCCCTAGAACGCCCGCAGGAGTCGCTTCGACTCCTGTCTGTTTCAAAAGAGAAAAAATAAACGAAACACATAGAAATGAATAGAAGAGTGTAAATATAATATTTATATTTGAATTTAAGATTCATATATATATATTTTACAATTGAAAGACCAATATTTATATACGCATTTTTAAGAAATTGGAAAATATTTTCAAAGGAAATACTCACAGAATCGTTTCGAATTTTCAATCTGAAATACAGTTTTTGCAAGTGTAGTCAGTTTTGGCCAAGCATTTTCCACAAACCATTTTCTTGCATGTTATGCAATCATTGAAAGTCATGTTGTCTTTATATAGTTTTACTTCGCATTTTCTTCTCTTTAGGGATTTTGTTTCAGATGATGTATGAGCGAGTCTTTTTCTTGTTGGTTTATTTTTAGCAGATGTATAATTTTGACGCAATTCATCTGCTAATAACTGAATAAATGCTTGTCTGCTTATTTTTTTTTCTCCGGTAACTTCTTTATAAATGATCCAGGCATTTATTGCTGCTAAATCTAAGAGATTGTAAAAAGTGTACACAGGCCATCTGCTGGAGGGCGCCTTCACTAAATATTTCCTAGCCATTTGATCAATAACCTCAACACCATACTTAGTTTCATTATAAAATCTAGCAGTTTCTGGGGTTTTCAATATCAATGAATGGGTGGAGAGCGCTAAGAATAATAACATTTTTCATTCTCTTTCCTTGATACACGGTTAGAGTAGTACCGGTTTCTTCGTGTTTTAGAAATTTTGTTTCGTATAATTTATCTTTCGAATCTTTCAAAATTTTTGGAATTTCTCTCCTAGTTTTTCTCATGTGCCTACTAAACTAGTACCTTTCTTTTTCAGTTGTTCAGCCAAACGCAGTGACATGAAATAATTATCAACCGTGACGTTAATGCCTTTGTTTAGAAATGGCTGCATCAATCGCATAACTACATATTCTGATAAAGTTTGATCTGAAGGCCGTTCTTCCCATTTGCCTAAATAAGGGAACGCATTCAGTAAGTACATTGTTCGAAGGTCTACTGCAAGCCAAAACTTTTGTCCGTATTTATCCGGTTTTGAAGGTATGAATTGCGTGAAAGGACAACGCGTTTTGCTTGGAAGTAACTGTTCTTCTATTGTTATATTTTCACCAGGCTTGAAACAGGCAATACAGTTTTAGTGAATCTATTCCATATATCAGATATCATTCCAAATTTATCTGTTTTTAAGCATATAGATCTGGTAGATTTCAAATCGAATTTCAAAAAGCGTAAAATTTCACAAAACCTATTTCTTCCCATAGTTTCAGTGCAAAAATTCAAACCCCATGAGTTTGACCACAAAGAATGAATATCAATTCCATTTGCACCACATGCACCTCGGGCATACAAAATTCCAATAAAGGCATACAGCTCGTCTAACGTAACTGCCCAGTTATCGGTTTCAAGAACACGTCTTGCCTCTTTTTCTGTGCATCTTTGTATTTGTTCCAGCATTTTTTTATCTACAAATAACAGCCTTGCACTCAAAACGCTTTCAGATTTCACGCATTTCTTAGCATAAATAGTTGGTCCAGTAGTCTGACACATGATATTTTGCTTCGGATATCTTCCAGAAATTTTCTTATTTCCACAAATTTTCCAATGTATGCCATCTCGAGCGACATGAATTCCATCTCTTTCAGATGCAATAATTAGCGCATCTTCATTTGTATCGGAATCTGATGAAGAATTATTTCCAATACTAATTTCTTGAATTTCGTTTTCATTTTATGATAACTCACCACCTTCAGATTCATTGTCTGAAAGTTCTCGTAATAGAGCAGTTATTTCGTCCGGTGTTAGAAATTTTTTCCGTGACATTAAGTTTTATTTCTAATAAAAAGGAAGAACGGAGTTGCTTAGCTGTGATGAAACACAAGACTGATAAAAATTGAAACAAAAATTCAATTCGAATGATACAAAGAATTTCGCAAGCAGTATGCAATCATTTCAGCAGGTGCATGGAACTAACCATTTTTCTTAACAAAAGGGGTGTAGAGAAAAGAGGAGCAAAAACATTTACTTTCCTGATAACAGATAAAAATATTATGAATCCCAAGGTCATGTTACGCAAAAATAATGAAAGCATTTTACAAATCTTACTTTGGAGTCGATTCGACTCCGTTGGGCGTTCTAGGGGTAATGCCTCATTATCAATTTATTAAATGTGCAAATAATTTATAAATTTCAGAATAAACAGAGATTATAAAAATAATAAAAGTCCAGGAAGCGGGGGAAAAAAAATCAAAATTTCTCAGAGATATGGGTGTTTTAGGAGCATTTGGAGTCGAAACGACTCCATCGGGCGTTCTAGTGTTAAAGAGCTTCACTAATTAGATTTGGAGGTTCATTAGTTAAGTATAAAGGGCGGAAAGGGGGACCCCCCCCCCCTTAATTTAGATAAATGGGTTTTCATGCACAGTTATTCTATTTGCTCCAAATTTGGTATACCGGTTTATTATGCTAAGGAGCCTTGATTAAATTTAAAGGTTTATTGGTTAAGTATAAAGGTGGGGGCGGGGCTAGTCCTCCCTCTTAATTTAGGTAAATGGATTTTTCATGAAGAATTATTCGATTTGCTTCAAACTTGATATACCGGTTTATTCCGATATGGCGCTTCCTTCACTAGATTTGGAGGTTCATTGGTTAAGTATAAAAGAGGAAAGGGGCAAGTCCCCTCCCCTTAATTTAGATAAATGTGTTTTCATGCAGAATTATCCAGTTTACTTTAATTTTTTTTTTCTATGTCCATTTTGATAAGGAGCTTTCCTGATTAGATTTGAAGTTTCATTGGTTAAGCATAAAGGGGGAAATGGGGGAGCTAATTTCTCCCCCCCTTAATTTAGCGAAATGGTTTTTTCATGCAGAATTATCTGATTTGCTTCAAATTTGGTATACCGGTATATTATGTTAAGGAGCTCCCCTGATTAGATTTGGAGGCTTATTGGTTAAATAAAGGAAGGAAAGGGGACTAATCCCCTTCATTTATTTTATAAGGGGCATTATTCTTTGAAATGAGAGTATAATATACAATTAGTGTGAATAGCCAATAAGCTCAATGCCATCAGTTTAACTGGGCACTTTCCTTTTTATTCTTTATCTATTAGATTCAATTTTACAGAACTTTTGTAATTTTTTTGTCATTTTAAGGCCAAAGGTTGTTGTAAACAATTTCATCAATTGTTTTTTTTTATTCGAAAATTCTTTTTTTGAGAAATTTGAGAATTTTTAAATTGACTACATTTCACTGTCTGGTGGATTTAGTTAAAAGAACTTTCGTATTTTTTTGCCATTTTAAGGGTTTCTTTTTTTTTTAGCTAAAGGTTAATCATGTCATTAAATACGCTTTTCAGATATACAGAGGTATGCTGTTACAATTGTCAGAAAAGCAGTTCTTTAATATTTTTAATTTGATAAAAAATATATATATATATATCGTTCAGTTGTAATAATTTTTTAATTAAATTTGATCATGCTCTAATCTATGTTCTTATCAAAAAAGTTAAGGATTTAATAACTATAAATTAACGATTTGAATGTAAATTAAAGGATAATGTGTTTTGAAAGGAATATTAAACGAAACCCTCTGTGCAATCTTCTATTACTCTGAGGCATTTGTTTACTCCGTCGGCGGTTGCTTTCAGAAGCAAACGATGGCATGTAAAATCAAAGCTGCTTTATAAAGCGAAGACACTCTGCAGAGAGAAGATGCCGCAGACTAGCGCCACTGGAGTTTGCAGTGGCCTTGATGAGAACTAAATTGTTTGGTGGGGTGTTCCACGATTAGCTTTTGGTTCCGCTTTCACGGCCTGAAATGTAACCGTTGAAATTTTCGGTTATTTCGCGGCAGTATAACAGTAAAGACAATCAGAAGTTTTCATTTTTGTCATTAACCCTTTCAACGGCAAAGTTCTTCTGTTGCTAAAATGTTAAAATGATTGAATGACATCGGTATTTATGAACAATTTTATACGAAAGTCTGTAAAAGCTTTTCTTCCGTACATTTTATAAAGAAAAATTTAGTTCCTAAATTCTGGTGCCAATGTGGCAAGTAGGAATTAAAATTAAGCGGTATATATAATATACCGGTGCCTTTCAAGGGGTTAAACAAACTTATAGACTGATGAAATATCTTAATTGTTGATTAAACGAATAGGATTTATTTCTTTTAATTTTTAATATTATTTATTTTTGGTTTACTTCTTATAATTTATAATGGCGTGAAAAATACGAATGTTTTTACAAGAAAATATTTTTTTGTAGATATTTTCTTACACCTATATTAAATATAGTCCCACATATTAAATATTGCATTAAAGCAAATTGTTGAACATATTAAATTTTATATTTAAATATATAGGGTAACCCCGCCAGTAGTTGATACCCTTTCAGTAGTTTATCAAATTTTCAAAAATTCAAGTAGTTTATCAAAAAACAATTTCCAACGAAGTTGAAAAGTGTTTATGCATTCGCTTTGTCTGTCCGCGCTCTAACTCCCGTAAATAGACTCGGATTATCATGCAATTCATTAACGTTATTTAGGGCCACCAAGGCATGTTTGGTATTGTGTAGGAAGTATGTTGGATAAATAATGGTACATAGGATAAGTCGTTTTCAGAGTATTTTAATGAGATAACGCTATTTCAAATCATTGAAACTGATATAAATCACTGAATTTAACTACAAGATGAATGCGATAAAATAGGGCATCCATAGAATTTGTCGATCATTCACAGAGACACAAAAGAAATCGGTTACAGTATTGTCTTTGAGTACTATTTGCTGGAAGTGCGTTTTCAAATTCGGTATGCGCTTTTAAATTTAACTAATTTTTTACATGTTACTCGTTGTATATATATTCTGTACTTCATACATAGGACTGCGAAAAAGTATTCACGTACCATTCTCCTTATTAGAGAAAATTGCTGAAGGGGAATTTTAAACTGGGGTATGTATTTCTTAACTGAACTCAATTTTGGCATTCATGTAGTTCAGGGATGGCGAACCTATGGCACGCGGGCCAAACTTGGTACGTAAAAAAACTTCTCTGGCACACGAAAAAACTTATAGATCATATTCAGTTTATGGAGAACAATTAACTTTATATATTTTTTTTTTTTTACAAAAATTATAGTTTTGTGTAACAGCTATTTAAATATATAATTCACTTTAAAATAATCCGTCACTTTTGAATTAATTAAGGTATTATAAATTTCTATGAAAGCGCCTTGTAGCGTCATTTTCTCGCTAAACCATTTCACATATAGTGTTTTTTAAATCATTTTACTTCTATCAAATTTCAAAGGTTTTATTTTTGAAAATGGAATTTTGATAGTTTGCATAAAGTAATCTACCTAATTGGCAAGCTTCTACTTCAGATTAGGTTTTATTTTATTTAGGTTTAGGGCTTTAAGTTACTTTAGGTTCTAATTTTGAAAATTGAACTTTAACTGCTATTGTAAATAATTATGTATCTAGTGAACCTGCTTCTACCTGAAGAACTAAAAATGATCTGATTCGGAAGTATACAATAAAAGAAAACTCATTTATAGATTACTAATACGGAATTCGATGCGATATGGCTATATTATTGGTTAAAATGTTTCTGGCACGTTAGAATGTTGGTACACAATAATTTTTTAATTTTTGGCACGCATACTGAAAAAGGTTCGCCATCCTTGCTGTAGTTTATAGATACAAATCTATAAATCCTATACAGGGATGCTCAAAAATTCAAATAATTGTCCGATTGTAGATAG
The DNA here is from genome assembly GCA_963932465.1 of Maratus speciosus. Lineage (NCBI taxonomy): Eukaryota > Metazoa > Arthropoda > Arachnida > Araneae > Salticidae > Maratus > Maratus speciosus. The sequence goes on from OZ010794.1 coordinate 88,441,319, forward strand.
GAATTGCTGAAATTGGGTTTTTAAATGTATTATGAGTTTACAAATGGTTGAATCAGACATCATATTTCAGCTTACTAAACGGTGAAGTACATTATTCTGAATGAGCCGGAAAGTGATTTATAATCTATGCTTGACGCATGTTTTTTCTTTCTTGTTTGGTTTTTAAAATATTTTGTTTTTAATATTTTACTTTAAGCAAAAACAATAATCACCCACATAGCATTTTTAGTTTGCAGAAAATTTGCAAAAATCTTGCTTTGAAAACCTACAAAGTTGCAGCAAGCTCAGCATGACAAGACTGAAAGTTCATAACAAGACTGCAGCAAGATTATGCAAACGCCGAAGTCACCACACTTTGAACTTGCAGCTAACTTGTGCAAGATAAATTCATGCTGTATCAAATTTATTGCAAATTAACGGCAAACAAGTAATCAAAAATACTACTGCAAAGTAGTAATCTTTCCATGCCACATTAACTGTTCACAATTGTTACGCTATAAGTTTAACCCCTTCGAAGGGATCCATACACCTGGTTAGATCTATTGATACGCACGCGCCGTTAAGATGCATGCATCGTTTTTACCACCACAAACAAGTTAGAGTAATATTTGTACTATTCAATTCGAACCTTTTTTGGTTTTTGCTAAGTATAGCGTTTAAAAAAAGCTACCGAATAAAATTTCTGCAATTTCTGTGTACTGCTGATTGTCTATTCTCTCAACAGAGGGATTTTTTTGCTTTCGTCACTTTTATGAATTAAAATGTCTTGCCATCAGTTTCACAACAAACTACTCATGCAAGTGGGTGAGGGTATATCTTGCGGAAGATTTGCTGCGAATTTCTCAATTCAAATTTGTCACGGCAAGATAATATCAGAAAAAATCAAACTTGCTGCTAGTGTTCATGCTATCTGGGCATGACGCTTAATCTTTTTATTTTTTATTGATGTAACTTGCAAAGAGATCAATAAAATAATTTATAAGTGTAAATGTTTTCATTTAAAATTTTACTGTATTTGTTAGTAGTTCAACGACATGTTAGACACTTAAATTCATAACAAATTCTGTGTATTATTAGCTTCCGGTATGCTATTTTTTTCTCCCAGCTTATTTTATGTCGTCTCCGAAAAATAACGTTACCGTACAGATGCCAGCCGTAAAACAAAGCAGCTGTATCATCGTACGATTAAATAATAGCAATTTTTTAAATTTCTAAGCACCGCACATTTTCAATTTTTATACCGTCGTATTGGGAAAAAATGCACTTTTAAATGCAATTTGTTTGAAAACTACCTCTCCATTTATTTTTGAAATATTAACCCTCTCGCTGCGCAACCCGAGATATTCTCGGGCATGCATTTTCCCGTCTATTTAATACTATTTGGTTATTCCCACCATTTAGTTTTTAGCGAAAACTTTGTCTGATTTAATCAGGACATTTTCCCCGATTACGATAGTAAAAAATTTCTGCTTTAAAGAACCGGTGACAAAAGATAAAATATGCTCATCGCGAAGAATTACTTACGCAGCTAGAGGGTTAATGTTTTTTGTAGTTTTTAGAGCCATTTGCTTAATATTGGCAACAGAAATACTCCATTTCTGTAGAAAGTAAAGGGAAAATAGTGCATAGCTGCCAACTTGTATGGATTTTTCATACCACTAAAATTTAATAGAAAATTTCAGTTAATTGAATTACCGAAATTCAAACAATTTTAACGTTTAAATAAGTCAAAAATTTCTATAAAATTTTAGTGGTAAGAAAAATCCGTACAAGTTGACAGCTATGATAGTGGTAAAATCGAGGGTGAAATGATAAAATCGAGGGTGAAATAGTAATTATATATTTTTGTTGCCATTTTCTCACAACAGCCGAAAGAAAATATAATTAAAATACGTGCTATTTTTAAAAATATATAAACGAATGATTTCTGTTAAAACATGGAGCTATTATAAACTATATTTAATTTTAAGTATCTATATTAATGTAACAAACAAATGAAGGCCTATGAATCATTAGATAGCCTTTTTTTTGTCGAGTTTCTTTAATATCGCATCTTTTTGCTGCATTTGTGTATTATTTCGCGATAGTGGCGTCGTATGCATATTTTACTGTAGATGTTTAAGAGTGGATCGTAAATGTGGAATTCTTAAGCGGATTCGAATGACAATTTTACATAAAATAAAAGCGTGTGCTTTAAGTTTTAAAATTGAAATATGTTTTGTACTATTTATATATACATATTTTTTTTTTTTTTTTCATCGGGGGCGACACTAAATTCTGAAAAAGCAGAACTCCTGTTTTCTAGTTATTATTATTGTTTCAAATTAAAATAATCGATAAAAATGTAGCTAAATATTTTATTTTAATTGTGTAAAAGTAACTGACATAAAAATCATTTTTACTTACATATAATATTATTATAATACAACTTAGAGATATAAATACTAGCATTGAAACGTTTGAAGCAATTATTAATGAATACAGTTTAATAGTTTGTAATTCAGTACATTAAAAAGGGAAAATTTTCTGAATTTGTATCGCGATAATCATATTATTAAGCTACAGCCACGATCTTGTTAAAGATTACCGGAATGTAATTTTTCCTCTTGCGCCCTCTAGAGGGCATTTAAATTCCAAATCACTACAAAGGATTCAGAAAGTGTGCTTTTTACACTAGAAAGTAGATGTCGGGAAGCTCGGGCTCTCGAACAACCAATCACAGTAAAAGAACGGCAAATCGAAGCCAAAGCTTCGCCAACGTGAGATAAATGAATTCTAGTAGCCATGTTTGATGTTTGAAGCACAGGGTTGCATTATATGAATTAGTAAATAAAAAATATTCCTTCGTTCATTTATTACGAGGAGCATTGTTTATATGTTTTAAGGATTTTTTTAAAGTTAATTTATCATCATTTTCTTCCATGGATGCTTTGAGACATATTACAGCCAATGCAAAGTGTATTCAACCTGCATTCTATGCAATTTTTTCAGATAATTATTTTCAATTCAATTTTGTTCATGTGATGTAACAACAGTGGATCAGTTTGTTACTATATATCTCTAAAGAGGATTTAATATTTCTTATATCTATTATTAGGAAAAGACTGTAAAATAATAATGAAGTCACATTTTGCTTTAAAAGAGTATACTGGTAATTAATAAAACTCGTGAAACTTTCATAAGTTGTAAGATGGAATATAATATTTGATTGAAAATTCTAACTAAAAATAAAATGTTCTGTTTTAAAAGATTTAGAATTTTTAAGTAACAATAAATAAAAACAAAGCCGAAATAAGACAATCTTTCATCTCCTATAATTTATGTACATAATATAGCAATACACAAAATTTATTTCCTTTGTTATATCATGTCCATTGTGATCTAAAGAAGCAAGTGTTGTACATGTTTGCTTTCTTATTTTTTTAATTAAAAGTTTCGTGTTGATAAACTTTGTTTATTTCGTGCATTTCAAGTCTGATTTGTTTACATTTTAAAACTTTATCAGAGTAATTAGATCTTTATGAAACAGAAAATTGCTATCTATATGTTGTTAATGCTAATAAAAATCAGGATCTACTGAAAATATAAATAATTCATTTAAAAAATGTTTTTTTAATGAATAATTAAAAAAATATATCATCACTTTTAGAAATTTATATGATCAACAGTACCAGGGCAATTCCGAGCCAATGTTACCATTTTCAGTATTTCATTTTTTACATCAAATAGGTAATATGTATATTTTTTTTTCTGATAGCATTAAACCTATATATTTTTTTTTATTTACAATGCATTTTATAAAATTTTGAATAGTCAAAATCAATAAAATCCTTTATAATCAACCTAGCTTCTTTTTATGTATTTATTTGTTTGTCTGTTAGATGTTCAGTGTTGGTCTGTTACAGGTAAGATGACATATTTTTCATAAATATATTGTGGCAACACTCAAATTTTCTGAAAGATGTTCATTTATGAGCTCCCTCTGAATGAAAATACATTTTTGTTATAATAAATTGTATGTTGTTTTATAATACAGATAAACATTGAGCTATCCGAAAAGCACGGTAATTCCTGTTTGTCTGTTACAATACCATTTTTTTAATAATAATTATTTACATTAAGTAATTTATTCATAATAACTATATAAATTTATCTTCTAATGTCAAATGCTACTTGTAGCTATCTTATAATTACAGAATTAATATTATTTAAATAAGGTACAGGCATTTTTCCCTCTATGACTGTTAGTCTGTTACAATGGAATTGCCCATCACCAGTTTAAGAATATTCATTTTATTACTTAAAAATCTTTTCCCCGAATCTACAATCAGCAGTTTTGTTCAATCATATAAGTATGTGACTGTAGGACATTCAAATATATACCTTCATGAGTATCTAAAATGATTATATTTTATCATAATATAAATTGCATAAATTTAAACCTATGTATGTGTATTCTAACAGTAGCGTAGGAACTTTGTACAAATAGAGGGAGCCGGGGCATATTGCGGAAAGCTAGTGGCGCGGTTCATTTCTTTCATTTTGGAGCGTTCTTTCATATTGTTGCACATTTCACAAACAGAAGTATAAAATAGAAGCATATCAAAAGATCACTAACTCTTTAATCCAGTTAAAATAATTTTTAATAGATATACTTAAAACATAGAAACTTAATTTATGTGCGATCTTGAATACAATATTCAAATTTAAGGCTTCTCCCACTTCCATTTACCAAAAATTAAAGTGCTTTCTGTTGTTTTGCTTACAAATTCTTTACAAATCTCTTCCAAATCAATTTTAAAGGCCTCATTCTATAAATTATCAAATAGGAATCATCTATATAAATATGTTATCTGTGCTGGTAATTTGTAGTATACCTCTATAAGACTCCCTTTTGTCTGGAAATCGGGAGGGTTGTAAACAATGAGAAAAAGGGTGATGGCACAAACAAGTGTGCACACCACACCCTCTCTCTCTTTTCTTTGTTGTTTATTGCGTGAATTTCCTAGAAAAAGTATACTTTATTTTTTAATTCAGCAATGTATCGTAAACAGATGTGGTGCGAGAATTTCTCCCGGGGGAGCTAAGCCCGTCTGAAATATTCCTGGGGGAGCCACAGCTCCCCCGGTTCCTACGCCCTTGTATTCTAATAAGAGAAAAAAAAAATTAGTTATATCCATTTAATTCTAATTCCTACACTTAACATAAGCTACTAATTATTATGGAAAAGATAGTAGGGGAGAGTGGAGTGGAATGGGACAGTAGGTTTTTTCTTTATGTATCATTCTAAACATTTCATCAATCACACACTAGATGAAGCAATGGTAGCCCAATCTTCATTTGAAAAAAGTTGCTGATCTGCATAAGCTTGCATTTGTATACAGAAAAAGATTATTTAAAGAATCAAAATCAAAAGTAAATTTGCTTCATATACTTTTTATGCTTTCTATATATTAATGACTTGTTTATGCAAAGATGTAATAGTTTCCCTATTTATGGAACATTATACTGTATATTATCCATAATTTAAACTAAGCCTAAAAGCTAAAAGCAGCATTTTTGTTTATACAAGAAGGTAGTGGGGAGGAGTGGGACATTCCAGCAAAGGGAGGTATGGGACAAGTCCAATTCCTTCTTTTTAATAAGATGAATGTTAATTGCTAAAATGCATATATTTTTAGAGGGTAATATATTAACACGTTGAGTGCCATGTCAGTCACTGGTGACTGACACTGAACTTTCTGTTTAGGCCGTGTCAGTCATCAGTGACTTATACTTATTGATTGTGTAGTGGGCAAGGGTGGGGAATTTCTAGAAAATCTTATCAGCCAAGGATTTATTTCACCAGCCAGTAAAATGCAACATACAGTTGAAAATTTTTATGACAAAATTACGCAACTCAAAAATAGTTGGTTACTATTACTATAATGTATTTTCATATATTTTTTCCTATAAAATTAAGAAATGTAAACAAGAGATGAAAGTTTAATATAAAGTAGAACTCCATACCATGTTTACATCGCAGTAACTAGGAAAGTTGAAAAATATAGCTAACTACCAAATAAAAAAACTTTTTGACATACCTCTATAGTTTGCAATTTCCAAAGACTACCTGAAAAGTCACTCACCCTGGCAGAAAATTCACTCGCCAGTGGCAAGTAAAATGATGCATTTTCCCACCCCTGGTAGTGGGAATCTTATTTCATGGCCCAAACGGAAAGACAGACAAAATAGACTTGGCATTCAACGTGTTAATTATAACATTGTTAATATATCCATTTACTTCAAAATGTAAATAAATTTAACTGATGATTTTTTTAACGTCATCTGTGACCAACAATCCTGAATTCTGGAATCCTGAATGAAGATACTAGAATTTGATATTGTGGCACAGACATTATCAACTTACAATCTTTGTTAGACTGTATATACAGTATAACTTCTTTAATCCGGAATCGTCGCAATTACGGTGATTCCGGATTACAGAAATTTTGAAACTAGAATGGATTTAGATAAATACCTCTCATTAATATGGCAATATAAAAATGTCAGGAACTTGATAATTACAAATAATCGGAAACATTGAGAAAAATCAATTCAAAATACTCAAAAATACAAATATTTTTTAAAAAATAATGTAAATTTTATGCAGTGTCGCCATCTTTTATATAGTATAAGAAACAGTAACCATGCGATTTTTTATTACAATTTCTGATTTATAAATACTCATTAAATAATACAGATAACAAGAATAACAGAGATATCATGAAAAATATTGCAACTATACTAAAAAAAAAATTATAGAGAGAAATTTAAATGACTTACAATTAATTTAAAAAATAACTTTATAATTACATTAACATATTTAAAATAGTGATATATATTTCTAATTTTATAAGAAATTAAATATATAGTATTTACAAATATCGAAGTAAGTCACAAGTTAAATAATGAAAAGAAATAATAAAAATAAAAGCCCATTTTCTGATATTTTGACGCCATCTTTGGAGAGAAAAAAATAGTAAAATTCACATTAATTCAGAATTTTTTTTTAACTTAATATTAAAAAATGACATCTGTATTTTAATTACATATGTAATTCAGAAAGTTCTCACAATTTTAAAATTACAAAAAAATAAAAATAAACAGTAAATTAGATAGTTTTTCATTTTTCTTAAATTTATTCATATATGAGCTATGGCGCCATCTATGATCTTTGATTGAAAATAAAAACGAATAAGCGGGCCGTAATGTCCAGATTACAGAAGTTTCCAGATTAAAGATATTATACTGTATAGCCGACACTAGACTACTTGTGCTTATCATACTTTGTTTTATAGCTGTCCCATACCTCCCTGTTAGTGAGGAGGTATGGGACACATTTGAATTTTACAAAATCTTTAATTATGAAATTGTTTCTGCAAATTATGTTTCTATATTGTTCAAAAACATTAGAAATATATTCATTTTCTATTCTATAAATTGAAATTTTTGTTTTTGTGTCAAACTAAGTTAATGTTCTTATTTTTGTAAAAAGTGTCCTATTCCTTTCCACTCTTCCCTACTTTGAAAAATCTGTATGCATCACAAAACGCATGTGTTACTGCTGTATACTAATGAATATATCTAGTTTCATACATGGAAGGCAGAAAACTTTCTTTTATTTAATTCATATTTCCTTCAAGAACATTGGTAGTGAAATATGAAAAAACAAAGCCACCATTATATGTTCCTCATTAGTGTTTTTTTTCTTCTTTTTTTTATGTATGTGCATAAAAGGAAGTTTAAAGATCAAAATACTTTTAATCTAAATGAAGGTTTACTCATTTTTTCTCCCCAGGTGAGCTAAAAAGTTACTTTTATGAAACTTCACTAAGCAAGGGGGTGGGGTGGGGGGGGGGGGGAGTCAGAAAACAGTAGAAAAATATTTATAACTTCAATTTTCTCTGCCATCTTTCTGTGCTTTAATTTTCGTATATGCGGAGTGCCGTGTAATTCGTATATGTTAATGATAATTACTATGGCATATTCACTATTGAAAATGAAGTGTGTACATTTATAGTTCATTTACACGGACTCTCAAAAGAATTCCATTACATTATGATCTATTCTATAAAGAAAAATATTTTGCAATATATTTTAATCATGTTCCTTTATTACAAACATAATTAAACTAATATTCATTTCTAAGGTGTGTTAAAACATGTTTTCTGTAAAATATGAAGTGCAAAGCATTTATCATTAATTTAAAGTGTTGCACTAAAGAATTCGATTACATAATGGTCTACAAAGAAAACTTTTTGCAGTGTATTTTAATTATTTTATGTATTTCAAACATAATGAATTTGATACATATTACTGAGGTTCACTACACGATGTTTGCTGTAGAATATGATGTACATAGTATTTAATATTACTTTACAGGAAAGCACAGCAGATACTGTGGGCAGAGTACTGTACATTATCGATTATTGATGTAAAAGCATTTTCAGTTATAGTATGCGTTGATAATTTTAACTAAGTTTTTGTATATTATGTTGTGTGCATAAATTTTATAAATCATATACAAGGCTACATAAAAGAATTCGTAAGCAATATATAGTATGGGTGTAAATTGTTTAAAAGTGTTTTTTACCGAGTTTTTCATTTTCAAGCTGAACTATATTTGAAGAGTATAAATAAATTTATATACAAGGCTACCTAAAGAACAGGATACATTGGTGTCTGTACATAGTAATTTCTGGAAGTAGTAGTAGTCTAGTAGTTTTAAGCATTTTTTGCCTAAAATTAATTTTAGTTTGTCTTGTGGTATAAACATCTGTAAGATAATATATAGAACTTTAGAAATGAATTTAAGTACATTTCCGCCCATTGGCAAAAGTGAATTTTTAACAGGGTTATGCATTTCTTAACTAAATTTTCCCTTCCTATGTATTATATATAGAAATCTATAGATCATATACAGGGCTGTACAGAAGAATTTGAATACATTTTTCGCTATGGATGGTGCTTGCTGTAATCTAGTTTGGAAATAATGTGCTATGTGTTTCCTAAATCGTTTATTTGGGTATTTTCTTTACCTTACTAAACAATGAAAGTGTTTCATAATCTATGCTTCATGCGTAAATTTTCAATGTTCTCATTTCAAGGAGAACACTTACATATGTTTCTATAGCGAAATTGCACGAAAAATTACAGTCATGTTTTGCCATCCAAAGTTAAATTTTACATTGCTGAATGGGGGAATCATTTGGAAAATATTAAAAAAAAAATTCAAATATATTAATATCCTGATTTTTCACAAATTTAAAAAGAAATCAAAGACAATGCATTCCCTTATAAAATGTATACACATCTGAGCGACATCTGCTCCATTCTCAAATGAAATGAACCCTTACTTATTACAATATTTTATTTTGATGCAATCGTTCACATTCCTATAGGAATCAATTTACATTCTTCCATCTCCAATTTAATTGCAGCATTAGCAAACTTTAACAGAGAGTTCTCGTTCAGGAAACAAATGCCAAAAAATTGCTTAAAGCAAACTTCACTAAATTAGGCTAAAAGATTGAAACAAGATTTTTTTGTGAATATGAAAAAATATCTATTACATGCAAAAAATTTTATAAACATTTTTTGAAAAGTTAAAAAATTACAGAGAAAAATTTGCTATATTCAGCACAGAGCCCGATTATACCAGGGGCATGTGCCCCGGACCCACATTTCCAGGGGGCCCCAAAATACATGTTCTTCACTATCTGAAGATACAAATTAATGTAATTTCACCGAAGAAATTAATTTTTACCATTCATGCAAACTAAAAACTAAACTATCGCATTTTTCTTCACTAATGACAATAAAATACAATTTAAATTTCAAAATTCAGAGAAAAACGGATATTATATCAAACTTGTTTCCTTCAGGCTCTTAGGTTTAGAGTTTTACTCATACTAAATAGCATATATTGCAGAAGATTTTACCTTAACATAATGTTTTAATGCATTTTTACATGCGTCTGTGATGTATTCTATTTTTATAAAGATATAGTTTAAATTTTGAATTGCACACAAAACTGTTTGAAATGCTTATAATATAGTTTTCTAGATAAAGGGGGCCCTGATACAGCCTGTGTGCCCCGGGTTTCACCTAGAGTTAATCAGGCCCTGATTCAGCACCGTGTGAAGGAAAAATTGCGTCTGAGCCAAGGTTTCAATTTGCACCGCCGCCACCACCTTCTCTTTGTGACAGGTGTTACAAAATTGAAAAAGGCAGAAATAGAAAAAAGTTCTATTGAATACATATTTCACATTTATTTTGGAACTTTAAAAGTTTAATTTTAGTTAAGAAATTCAAAACAACTAAATAATGTAAGAGCACTTATATTTGGGCAAAAAGGATTTGGGAACTGAGTGTAGAAAAAAATGTATCTAACAGTACAGTACAACAGTGTAAGTGCAACCCTTTTGGATTCCAAAATAGAAACCACATACTATTTTGAAAGTTATGTTTTTATCTCTAGTACAAAAATAAAATTACTGACTCAGGAAAGAGAAGGTAACAAAAGAGATAAAGACCTAAAACATTTTTTTAAAAAGAAGAAGTTCTTAGTCAGAAATTTGTTTTGGAGTGTGGATTAAGGTAGAGTTCCATAACTTTGAAACGATAAATGTATGTACTTTCATGGGTAAAAAATTCCTGATATATATATATATATACAGGGTGTATCTGAAATGCTTCAAGAAACTTAGAGGGATGATGGTACTCATGAAGACGAACAAAAAATGCAATGGAACATGGTGTCTCAACAAATGATGTTTAAAGGGCGAAAATCGAGAAAAAGCATCTGGAAATGGACAAACTGGACAAGAAAGAAACACTCCAGAAAATTATTTATTGCACAGAAAAGGCACAACACAGCTCGTGATGCCCAGAGAAAACAAATATTTTACAATAATTGTTCAAAGTGTTGACCGCTGACTTTATTACACAGAATAGGTACATCTATGGAGGAACGACTGACGGACAAGCTCAAATTTGCATATGTGGATTCCTGCTCAAATATTTGTTTGGATTTCTTCCAAGTTTTTGTTATCTCTTTCTGATTGGATATACACAAAGTGAAAGGAATACCAGCTTCGTGCTACTAGCCACTTCTGCAGAAAAGCACCATGCGAGATTTCAATATTTTTATTAGTTTTGCGATTATCACCCTTTAAACGTAATTTGCGACCCGATGTTCCATTGCATTTTTTGTTCATCTTGATGAGTACTATCATCCCCCTAAGTTTTTTGAAGCATTTCAGATACACCCTGTATATTTTACAGTAAAACAGGTAGGAAAATCGAGGTTAATAGTATAAATTTGGCCCCCTATATTTCAGCGACTGCCTCCTACCTGCATCACACAGACCTATATTGCACTAAATTATTGAAACTGAATTCTTTTTATTAATTTTGAACAGTCAATATGAAAAAACTGTGAATATCGCATTAAAAAATTCAGTTAAAGAAAATTGAAAAAAGCTTGTTTCGAGGTGTAGAAGGATTTTATATATTTAAATGAAAATCTATCCAAATGTACCGGAGTATGTACCGTATCTATCCAAATGTATTGGAGTAGGGGAACCACTGCTGCCGGCAGCATACTATTGGGTAAGCAAGGATTTTTGCATTCCGGTCTATTTATATTTTTAAACGAAAGACTGGAACAATCCAGGCATGTAATACCTGGAATAACCTTAAATATACCTAAAGTCAGTGTTGTATGAATTGAATATGAAAATCTTTCCAAACAAACATAATGCTGGGAGCCCCACTTCCTTGATTGTTATGTTCTTATTTTCTTCTCCTTAAATAAAGTAAATAGGTTTTTAAAAAATCATTGAATCACCTGTTTAAAATATTGTATTTTTAATAAGGCAGAGTAAAGAAAAAAAAAAGGTGAGGTAGAGAAAGAAAACTGTCACTTAATGTCTGACCCTTTTTAAAACGCATGTGCAGAAATGATCTCCTGTACAATAGCAAATAAAATAGTGATATTTTTAAGACATCGAAAAAAAAATCTAAATCTCTTCTGGTTTCTCCCCCCCCCCCCCCAAAAAAAAATAGGGGCTTTTTATATAACATTGACCGTCATTGGATCCATTAATTATGTTTTTAAATAGTTTTTATTGTCGAAACTCTTTGAAATTTTTATGGGTTATAACTATAATATTATCAAGGCCTGTATATATATATATACAGTAGAAGCCCGAAATAACGAGGTCCGATATACCGCGAATTCGCATTTAACGCGGGGAAAAGTATGTCCCCTGAAAAAAAAAAGATCAATTTTAGGATAAATTTGGCGTTTAAAATTTCAGTGAAGCAATATTCTTCATAAAACGCTTAACAAACAGATCAGGATATTATTGATGCTGTAACGCCTAAAAATTGCAGTGAGCAGGATAATGATGATGATGAAATTGAAAATGATGTGGTAATGAATGACAACGTTCCACATGTTAGTGAATTCATTTCACATTTAACGAAGGTAATTTGGTGGATGGAGAGGCAAGACGATTCAGATAGTGTTCATCTACTCCATCTTGCTAGAGTGAAACAATATTCCGGAAAGAAACGAAACACCTCAGTTCGCCAAACAACACTTACGGACTTTTTTAAGACAGTGTAAGATTAAGTTTGTGTTCAATGAACGATAAAGTTAATTACATTTCACAAGGTGGGTAAGTGTTTTCAATGTACCATATCGTTGACACCATTCCGATATACCGCGGTTAAGCTATAACGAGGGTGTGAAACACGTCTCCCAACAACCGCGTTATATCGGGTTTCTACTGTGTATATATATATATATGCAAAAATATTGATATTTAGTTGCAAAAGCCACTGGTGCAATATTCATGATCTAAGCAAATATTAACCAGATTTTATTTTTTTAAATGCTTCTAATTCTCTAAATTTGGTTTTCATATGTTATATAATGGATGTATCAGATGATTGTGTAAAGAAATTGTGTTAAAATATCGAGATTTAGTTTCTTTTAGCCTTGGAAAAAGAATGTTAACTAATACAGTAGAAATGCGTCACAGTGAATGCCACTTATACGAATTTTTCAGTTTAACAAATATTTGAATTGCTGAAAAAAAATCCTATTTCATTATAAAAATATTCAATTTAACGGATTTTTCAGTATAATAAATTTAATCAGTGCTCCCCAGAGATTTGTTGTAATGAGATTTCACTGTATTATTTTCTTAAACGAGCTATTTTATGCTCATAACCCTTTAAGACCTGACCTACACAATTGTGTAGATGATAGTGATGCCGCCGTACTTGATAAAACCTGGGTCCCGGGACTCAGGATTTCCAAAAAACTGGGTCCCTTTTTTACAAAAGTGGGTCCCCAATCAATAATAATTTACATTTTAAAGGAATAAATGAAACTTGTTTATTTGGAAAAGATAAATGAAATGCATTAATTATCGTTTTAATAATAATTAAATAATGAATTAAAACCAGTATTATTTGCACTCAAATAAGATATTTTTAAAAAATACTAAGAGAAATTTTCTTTACTTTTTTAAAAGTAAAAGTGCAAGATACAATTTTAATTGTAAAATAAGGCTTATTTGAGAGTAGGAGATACCAATGTCCACATTTCTTTTGAAAAGGGGCAAGACTTTTTTGCTGAAAAAAAGAATACTTATGTTAAGTAAAGGTGTACTTTTTGTTGAATGAATGGGTGCTTTCATTATACTTCCCATTGAATTATTTGTCAGCATAGATCTGTGTTGGAATCAGACATTTTCCTTGGAAAGTAAATTTACATCTAAATCATTAATAAGGATCAAATCCTAAATGTTCTGAAGGCGGGAGACATTTCAATGCAGTAAGAGGGGGGGGGGGGGGATTTTTCACTGGTCCACCTACTGAATACATTATCAAAGTACACTGAAATCATGCTGAATTATTTTTAACAATCTCATTAAAAAAAAAAATTAAATCCCATTTTATGAATTTTCTACCTATAAGTTTAGTTTGCACATCTTTTTTGGTGCTTTGACTAAATTCACGTTTTTTCCACGTTACTTTGACGAAATTCGCGTTTTTTCCACGACCCTTTTGTCGAAATTGACTATTTTTTTGGGAGCCTGTCACGAAAATCGTGTTTTTTCCGCGATACTTTGACAAAGTCCGGCTTTATTCCGTGATTTTTGACGAAATTCGCGATCTTTTGACGAAATACACTATTTTGTCTCAGCCCTTTTACGGAAATAGCGTTTTTTCCGTGATATTTTGATGAAATTTGTGCTTTTTTCGCGATCCTTTGACGAAAATCGGCTTTTTTACACTATTTTTTGACGACATTCGCTAATTTTTGGGGATCCTTTGTCGAAATACGCTATTTTTTCGCAATCCTTTGACGACATTCGCTATTTTGGGGGGATCCTTTGACGAAATACGCTATTTTTTCGCGATCCTTTGACAAAATTCGACTTTTTTCCACGATTTTTTGACGAACTTTGCTATTTTTTAACGAAATACGCTAATTTGTCGCGGCCCTTTTACGAAAATCGCGTTTTTTTTGCAATATTGATGAAATTTGCGCTTTTTTCCGCGATTTTTTTTACGAAATTTGCTATTTTTTCGCGCTCCTTTGACCAAATACGCTATTTTTTCGCGGCCCTTTTACGAAAATCGCTGTTTTTACGCGATATTTTGATGAGATGTGCGTTTTTTTCGCGATTCTTTGACGAAAATCGGCTTTTTTCCGCGATTTTTTGACGAAATTACGCGTCCCACGGGACGCGTAAGAGCTATTCTTTTGCGTCCCGTCTCCGATTTTTCGCGTAATTTACGCACTATAGCGCGTCCGCGGCATCCCTGGCAGCCATCCTAAAGAAAAAGAAAAAATATTTTCCTACTTTTTGTGTGATTTAAAGTCGAGCATGCACCCACAGAATTGCGTAGATCCTCCCTTGACATAACCTGACATTGGATATATTTTTTAGGGAAAAACACCAAAACTTTTCATTTCTACCAAAAATCTTTCGGTCTTAAAGAGTTAAACTCGATATGTTTTGATTTCCTAATCGGATACAGGATTTCCAACATGTAATAATAGATGAAGTTGCAAGTAATTCTCAGAGGCTAATTTCTCTGCAAGGGTTAATATTAATATTTTTAAGAACCTAATATATCTTTTTAAAGTAAAATGCACTATCCTTAAGTAAGAGTTATCTGCTTTTCCATATTTTGATAAAAAATAGTGGATTCAGAATTTCAAAGTGTGCTAAAAAATTTTTAAATTCCCCAAAAGGAACTTTAAGAAAGGCATTTGGTTGAAAAGGGTTAATATTTGTATTTTTTAAAAGATTGCGCCGTTCAAATGAAATTCTAAGATATAAATATGTAGTTTGGAATTTTTCTTATTTTCATACTTTCTTATTTCCAAGGCCGATGTAGATTTTTCAGCATTGCAGAACATTACATAATCAAACCATGTCCAAACTTCGTTCGAAACTCTTTTCTTGAAATGGTTAAACCAAAATTAAGTGAGTATTTTTTTATTTTCTTGCATTTTGAAAAATCGAGCCGATCCGAGCTTGGAAAGATGGGGAAAAATACGTTTTTAAAAGAATTTTTTCACAGGGTTAATATTCATATTTTCTAACGAATTTTGCCTTTAGAAAGATAAAAGTATTATACTTTGGTGGATATTTTATATTCAGTATTTTAAAACTGTTTAGCTGATGAGGCTTTGGATCTTCTCTGCTAGTGATATTCCAGTATGGGTGTTACACGCCATTTTGAGAAAAAATTTATCTTTTTGATGATTGTTCATTTTTATCCAGCTGCCAAGAAGGGTTATGTGTTTCATGCGTATCTGGGTATGTGGATTTCTTTATACCCTCGAAACATCCCAACGGCAGGATGGATTTTAATGAATGAGGTCTCTATCGATTCGTCTTAACCGTCCGATGGTTATAGGCTAGGTTTCGTTTTTATAAATTCAAAGTGGTGGTCGTAAAATACATAATGGCGGTAGAGACGAAAAAAATTACGCACCCTATTGAGTGGCATATCATTGGATAGGTCTTTCAAAATGAAGACTGTGTTTCAATGACTATTTTACAGTCAGAAGCTCCGTTTAAATATTACAGGATCTGGAAGTTGTGTAGGTAGGATCTCTAGTTTACTGCAACTCTAACCTCCATAGACATCTATAGGCCTCATCAAAACAGTGTTTATAGATAGGAACTAACAATTAAACACAACTTAAAAGTCATCAATACAAGTAAATAAAAAAATAGGTAAGTAATATAAAAAATAGTTTCACATTTATGAGACATGATTGATTAGTTTGCTTTTTACTCAGTCGGGTTTTTTGATTTTTTAAATTTAATTTTTACTTGTTATTTGTCATTAATATCTCGGCTAATTATTTAAATATCTGAGGCTCAGGTGTCTGCATTCGTAGAAGTCTTGGACTATCCTCATGAACATTTTCAAACCTCTGCTTGCAATAGATTTTCCTAGCCATCGCAGACAGGCAAACTTAGGGCTTTATTAGTATAGCTTAATATTGCCGATATTTTTATTTATTTATTGCCAAGAGTATTTTGAAAACAGTTTTTTTTTTTTTTTTTTGTAAGTCAGTTTTATCTACGTTGCTGCCAGTAGATTGATTGACTTTATGAATAAAAACATAGCAAATACTTATATTTAGTGTGTCCTGCTGTTTGTGTTATAATGGACCCGAACCCGAAAATTCTACTTTAAGACAACCCGACCTGGACCTCACACTCTTCAAACTGAAACTGAAATTAAACAAAATTAATCCATATTCTAATATAATTGCATAAAAGTAGTCTGCAATAATATCTTGAATATCAATTTTATCTCTTAAGTAGCAAAATGAACAAATTTCTATACTATTAATGTTGGTAGGTGCCTGTGGGGGTGGGGTTGGCCGAAACTACTCTTTTCACACAGAGATGCAAGAGCAGTGTGTAAAAAGGAAATATCGGGGGAACCCGGACTTTCATGTCTCAAGGTAATCCCGTGGGAAATGCCATAGAAATTAATAACTTGCCATCACATTAGAAATCATTGGGAAACAGAATAGAAAAACACTAGAAAACAGGAATTCTGCTTTTTCAGAATTTAGTCTTGCCCCCGATGAAACAAAAAATATGTATACATAAATAATACAAAACATATTTCAATTACTTAAAGCACACACTTTTATTTTATGTAAAATGACGTCATTCGCATCCGCTTAAGAATTCCACATTTACGATCCACTCTTAAACATCTAGCATGCATGGGATGTCACTATCGCAAAATAATACACAAATGCAGCAAAAAGATGCCGTCATTAAAGAAACTCGGCAAAAAAGGCTATCTAATGATTCATATAGTCAGGGGTGGGGAATTTTCAGAAAATCTTACCAGCCAAGGATTTATTTTATCCGCCTGCAAAATGCAATGTACAGTTTGAAATTGTTATAATAAAACTTAGGCGATTGCAAAAATAATTGATTACTATTGCTACAATACATTTTCGCATATATATTTTTCTCCTGTAAAATTAAGAAAAATATACACGAGAGAAAAGTTTAATAAAGAATAGAACTTAGTACCGAGTTTACATCACAGTAATTTGGAAAGTTGTAAAATACAGCTAACTAGTAAAAAAATAAAGTTTTTGGCATGGAGTTTTTTAAATACTGCCTACAAATTCACTCGCCCTGTCAGAAAATCCACTCGCAAGTGGCGAGTAAAATGATGTATTCCCCCAGCCCTGCATACAGGCCTTCATTTGTTTGTAACATTCATCTAGGCGATTTCAGTCGTGACGTCAGTCATGACGTTTTGGTTGGAAACTGACTCCAAACAAATGGTTGCTATGTTATATTTTCTATTTTGTTTGTGTGTTGCAGCTATATCTTATATCTCACGTCTAAGTGTTTTAATACTTGATATGAACTGGTAGCATTTTCCACGATTTATATTTAAAAACAAATGACGCATAGCAGCCGTTTGTTTGGAGTCAGTTTCCAACCAAAATGTCCTGACTGGTGTCATACTGAAAGCGTCTATAGATAATTAAAATTAAATATAGTTTATAATAGCTCCATGTTCTAACAGAAATTAATCGTTTATATTTTTTAAAAATAACACGTATTTTAATTACATTTTCTGTCGGGGCCGTTCAAATATTACGTAAGCACCTAAGGGGGGGGGGAGGGGGTTAGCGATTTGCTTATTTTTGCTGACAAGGGGGAGGGGGGGGGGGTTGAATGATGCTTACGTAAGACATTTTCAGAATCTCTGACTTGTAAAAAAAAAATTATAAAATTTCAAATTGAAAGAAAGAAATAGCAAAAGAATATTAAACTTGAAGTTCTGATGTCAGCTATTTTGACCGCACAAGGAAAACATAAACGATCTCTTTTATCTAGAGGTGACTGTTCATGTTTGATGCATGAGGGCTTATTATCTCTGAGAACTTACTACTATTTCCAATTGTGAGAATAGAATAGAATAGAATTGAATGGACCGATGCGATATGATGTATTGTGACAATATGAGTTTTCCGGGAAAGCTTCCAAAACGTAAGTGAAATTCTATCTTTTTTGTTTCCACCCCTCCTCTGTCAAGTGGTTGAACCCCATAACCATAGTGACCGACTGCTCTACTGTCTGGTGTTTCGTGAGTTTTGAAAACCTCTCAGTACAGATTTGCACGGGCCGGGCTCGGGCCTATTTTCATTCACGGCACTCGGGGCGGGCCCGGGCCATACATTTTTCTGAAGACTCGGGGCGGGCCCGGGCCATACATTTTTCTGAAGGCTCGGGACGGGCCGGGCGTAGTTACTACTCTTTACAGGACGGGCCGGGTTCGGGCCTTACTTTTTTCCTGGGGGATCGGGCCGGGCCCATTTTTTTCTGTACAGAGCCGGGACTGGTTTCATTCCAAGTCTTCAAGGCCCAAAATTTTAAGTCCTAGTTTTGACGCAGCCCGTATGAAAATCATTGTCTCGGCGTAGCCTGATCTGTTCAAAGGTCAGTAAAATTAGGTCAGGCTCAAAAAATTTTGAAAAAAATGTACACATTTTTAAATCGCTATTATTCTACTATTAAACATTCAAATTTATTCTTTTTAAAGAATAGTAGATTTCTACGCTTATTAAAATATAGCTAAATTAAAATATAAGAAAACATGTGAGAAGGAACCTGTCTATGACGAAATCCTGTTATAAACTGAAAAACGTGTTGATCCATACAAAATTAATATACTAATACGTAAGAATAGGATATATAATACATTTAAAACTTGCTAAGAAGGGCACTTGTCTATACGGATTTTTTTCTTTTTTATGCAATTCCGTTTTAGAAGATTTTATTGTGTAGCATTTTTCAGATTTTTAGCACTTCAATACATGGAATATGGATTAACGATATTAATGATAACGGATTCATTTACATACAAGAAATAGAGATTGATTAAAAAAAATAAATGTCGCAGCCTGCGCCACTTATATAAAAATGAAGATTATAAACATAAAAAAATATTTAAGACATATTTTTGGCCAGAACTCCTCGTACGAGACAAATCTTTCACCAAATCGACATAAAAATCAATGTTTTGTAGAAATTCAATCGGGCCGGGCCGAGATTTTAACTTTTTTTCCGGGTCGGGCCGGGCTCGGGCCGAACTTTTAACTTTTTTATCGGGCTGGGCCAATAATTTTTTTGTACGGGTCGGGCCGAATTTTTTTCTCTATGAGTCGGGCCGGACCCGGGCCTGGAAATTTCGGCCTGTGCAGACCTCTACCTCTCAGTACTGCAGTGTAGTGGTGTTTAAAATAAATAAAATCAGAAATATGTCTTCATTTCGAGAAATCTTGTATAAAAAACTTTTTGAAAGTTTCAAAAAGTCTGCATCAGATAAACCTTTGAAGGATATCCAATGTAAAACTAATGATGTGTGGCGGCAGTACAAAAAGTCTTCTAAAACTGACAAAGAGTTAGAGGTATTGGTGCTAAAAAGAATTGAGGACGAACTGCGTAAGGCAACCAAAAAGAAATCAGTCTTTCTTGATTATTTTATAAAGGTAATTATAATGAATTATTCTTAAAATTTTAAATATATTTTATCATAACTTTAAGTTTACATAATTACTTGTAAAAATTGGAAAAAAGATAGATAAGATAAAATGACCGTGTAGCCTTGGCAAAACATGGTCAGTATGGGAATAAATAAAGACAAAAAAAAAAAACGTCAAAAAACGAGTTATTACTTTTTAAATATGGCGTAGCCAAGCTAAGCCTTATTTTTTCTTTTCAAATAACTCAAAAATTAATGGATCCATGGGGGAAAAAAATTAAAAAATATGTTAGTTTTGTAGCAGATAATCTTCTAACTATTTTCAAATTTTGAACCTTACTAAAAATGAAATGTAACCCAATTGAATTGAAACCAATGTATCTCACAAGGAGAGGGCCAACCTTGTTAATCACAGATTTTGATTATTTTAATATATGTTGTAGGGTATAGACCACTTAGTCTCAGGTTCAACGGATTTTATACAACACTCGTTAGTTCTTGAGAAACCGGGGGGTCTAATATTAGTACACAACTCAAATACTTTGAAACAAAAAGAGCAGGTTGGGCGTAGCTCAGTTGGTACGTCGTTTGCTGGCTGACCCGCGGGCCTGGGTTCGATACCCGAACGCGCTACATTTTTTGTCTTTCTCATTTTTTTGTTTTATAAATATACTTGTAATTATAATTTAATAATTTCAAGTAAAAATTTTAATATCGTATATTAATTATAATGTTAACAAATTTAAATTTAAATTTATAGTTTTTTATTTTGAACTATTATTTCTCATCCTTTAAAGACATTTAAAAAGAAATTGGATTTATTATTGAATAATAAAAATTGCAAAATCGTTAGAAACCTGTTGTGGTGCCATCTAGTTATGATAAAATAAAACATATTCAAATAAAATAAAAAAAAAGCAGAAAAAAGATAGAGGGAAAAACGAAATATTTGAAAGTGCAAGCATACATATTACAAATTTAAAAATCTTTAATATGCAAAAAATCCGTTGTAATTTAATTCCGATGCTAATTTTTAACATAATTATGTTTGTTACTTTAAAAACAGAGTAATAGTATCATCGTATTGATTTCACTTGTTAAAGCAATGAATAAATGATATTTCTTTAAAATCACGAATTGACACAATTGTTCAATATCATTGCATACATACTGAATATATGAAATACATTTTAAAAGTGATTTTTAAAAAATTATCAGTTTTATGATGTTTTATACAACTATTTAGTTAAAAGTAAAAAAAAATTAAATAGGTTAAAATTATAATTGAAATACAGTAGTATAAATTTTAATTGACAATGCGATTATTAAGTTATAATTACAAGTATATTTATAAAACAAAATATAAGAAAAACAAATTTAGTGCTTTCGGGAATCGAACCCGAGCCCGCCGATCAGCCAGCAAACGCCGTTCCAACTGAGCTACGCCCAACCTGTCCTTATTGTTACAAAGTAAGTATTTAAATCATCTACTAATATGAGACCCCCGGTTTCTCAAGAACTAACGAGCGTTGTATAAAATCCGTTGAACCTGAGACTAAGGGGTCTATACCCTACAACATACACTGCTCAAAACAATTAAAGGATATTTGAAGTTTTATATAAAATAAAGATATAAACGAAATTTTTTTTGCCGAAAATAGAAGAAGAGAATCACAAATGCAAATTTTTCTGGTTTTCAAACTGTGGAGTATGCAAATATTGAGTTCGACGTCAAAAACGTCGCTTCAGCGGCATCGAATGAAATTTGACTTTCAACTGGATAAAAGAAAATGAAGACAAGGATGATCGGCATTCAGTGATTGCTTTGTTTCGATGAGTACGATGTCTCAGCGAAGTCATTTGACAGATTCAGAAGCTTTGAGAATTGTTGGTAGGTTAGAAGAGGGCCAAACTCAAGCCGAAGTAGCGCAAGTCATTGGAGTGTCACAAAGTGTCATTTCCAGGATCTGGAACCGTTTTTTGGAGAGTGGATGTGCAGGCCGAAGACCAGGGCAAGGTCGTAGACGGGCAACAATGCCCAATGAAGATCGGTATTTAGCGTTAACAGCTCGGAGACACCGAACCATGAACGCTACTCTTCTCCAACAACACATTCGCTCGGCTACAGGCACCACGCTTTCAACTCAGACTGTCCGAAACCGGCTCCATGCTGTAGGTCTGTATGCTCGCCGACCGATGGTATGTGTTAGATTAACATCAAGGCATCGTCGCGACCGCAGGGAGTGGGCAACCGAGCATGTCAACTGGAGGAGAAATGAATGGAGCAATATTCTGTTTTCTGACGAGTCCCGTTTTTCTGTGCTTCCGGATAATAGGCGTATTTTCATCTGGAGGGACCGTGGCAGTAGGAATAATCCCGCGTTCGTGCACGAAAGTATCAGATTTGGCGGTGGAGGAGCGTTGGTGTATGGTGGCATCTCCATTGACGGGCGCACTGACCTCTACATCATTCGAGATGGAGCTCTGACTGGTCGCCAATATAGGGATGAGATCCTCAGACCTATTGTAGTCCCTTACGCTGCAGCAATCGGAGATAACTTCATTTTAATGGACGATAACTGCACACCACATCGTGCAAACCTGGTGGAGGATTTCCTTTTCGAGGAAGGAATCGCCAGCGTGTTTTCCAGACATGAATCGAATCGAGCACGTTTGGGACGCTCTAGGAAGACGAGTTTCTGGCCGCCAACAACCCCCACAAACTCTCCAAGAACTGGAAAGAGCTCTTCTGGAAGAGTGGGGCAGAATACCCCAACTCGTCATTAATAGCCTCATTGAGTCCATGCCTCAAAGGTGTTCAACGTTGCTGGCCGCCCGTGAAAACCATACCCTCTACTGAAAATGATTTTCTTTGAAGAAAACACCTTTTCTTATTCTTTTTTTCTCATATGCACAAATTGTGTTTTTTTCCTTTAGTACACAAATGCGCAATAAAATGCATTTTTTTCTGCCAAACATGTGTAATTTATTTTCATATAACCTACTATGTCTGTCGACCATGTATCAATCAGCTAAACGGTTTACCAGATACAAAATCTACCTAAAACTGCAATATCCTTTAATTGTTTTGAGCAGTGTATATTAAAATAATCAAAATCTGTTATTAACAAGGTTGGCCCTCTCCTTGTCAGATTCAAAAACAGATAAATAAGGTTTCCAGTGATCTCAAAAAAGGAAAAACAATCCTTAAAAAGGAAACGACAAAATGCTGAATACCAAAGAAAACATCGAACCACCAAACGAACAAAGCTTGGAGAAATCTGCCATGATAATCCAGACATTAAAAAAAAATAGCTTTGAGGGAATCAGTGGGAAGACCAAGTTTAAACAACCATTATTACTTAAAGCAATAGCAGACATAGCTATTATTGGAAGCGCTGCAGATGCAAAGAGATGAAACAAGTCCGAAGTGTCAAAACTCTCGATGACTTGACTGCAAAACTGAAAAAGGTTGGTTTTGCAATAAGCAGGAGTAGAACATATCTTCGTTTGCTTCCAAAAAATTCCTCAACCATCGAGTGTCGAAGACATGCCACCACAGTGCCGATAAAACTTTCTTGGATTCTGGCTGATTATCACCGATCTCACATTGATACCCAATTTGCAGTAATAGCCATCCGTTATTTAGAAACTTTAGCTTCAATTTTTGGATCCATGCAAGTGTTTCTTCTTTCACATGATGACAAAGCGCGTGTACCTTTGGGAATTACAGCAGCCAATAAACAGGCTATGATACTGATGCATATGGAGTATCACGTATCCTTAAGCGATCACGACTAGGTCATCGCTGAACGCCGCAAACTTATTCCATGTGTTTACGCTGGTATTGTGATTGCTCCTGGCATGGCAGGTCAAAGTAAAGCCATACATAGGTTATTCTGGTCCAACGTTAATAGCTATAAGAAGTGGGAAACACAGTTCTTCCACAGCAAATACTCATGCTCAGGATTTTGAAACTCTATTAATACTCAAAGATTTTGAAAAATTAGTGAAAACAGAAGAGGGTTTCATCAAACCTGTAATCATAGTAACGGTTGATGGAGATCCAGACAAGAATCCCCGCTACCAGAAAGTTATATCGTTTGCTATTAACCATTTCAAAAAGCATGATTTGGATGGAATTTTCATAGCGTGCAATGCTCCAGGAAGAAGTGCGTATAATTGAGTAGAAAGGCGAATGACACCACTCAGTCGAGAACTGTCTTGTCTTATACACCCTCATAACCATTATGGTTCCCATCTCGATGAGAACGGTCGCGCTACTGATGAAGAAATGGAGCAAAATAACTTAGCATATGCTGGTAAAACTCTCGCAGATATCTGGAACTCATTAAACATTGACAGTTATCCCGTTACTGCCACATATGTTGATTCGGTCGAACCAGAGTCTCTTGGTTATGACTTGGATTGGTATTCGAAGCTCGTACAAGAAAGTCAATACTTGCTGCAAATTGTAAAATGCGAAAAAAAGAATTGCTGCTCTCCTGCACGTAGTGGATTATTTCGTATATTAAAAGGACGATTCATTCCTCCTCCAATTAAAATGATACAATCGTCAAATGACATCATTGCAAGTGAAGAGGGGGAATTTATAGATTTAAGTCTCCGTCTGGCCTTAAATCTGAATAGTACAGAAAAGGGATTTTTAAAGATGCTGTATGATTATTTTTGCTCTTTCCATAAAGTTACGCATTTATCCGCAAGAACTTGTGGAAGTTGTGGCCAATATCATGCATCTCAGAAGTCAGCAAACAGACACAAAAAAATTCAACAGAGTGAAAAAAGCGAGAAGGACTGCCTTATACGACTATTGAGAATTGCTGCTCGTCGAGCAAATGAACTTAAGCGCTTCGTAAAATTCGTGGAAAATATGGAAGATGTTGAGTGGGTCAATGAAGATGAAGTTGATAAAGATTGAATCCGAATAGTAAGCGATGAAGATAATCAAGTAAAACTGGAAACCAATATCATAACAGGTATGGAAAAATGGCTTGAGCAGCCGTGGTCAGCATCGGAATAGATATTGTCATGTTCAAATTTAAATTTTTCAAATGGCTAAGTTCTTCTAAAATTGTGATCTAAGAAATTTTCTTAAATAGAATTGTAAAGAAATAAAACAAGCGTTTATTATTATTTAGTAGTTATATTAGTCGAGTAGACTTTTATAATTTGTATTGTGTCCTAATTTTTTTTTAAGTAGGGGGGGGGGTCCAATTTTCTTACGTAATTATTAAGGGGGGGTTCGCGATTTGCTTATTTTTGCTGACAAGGGGGAGGGGGGTCAAAAATAGTCAAAAACATGCTTACGTAATATTTGAACAGCCCCTCGGTTGTTATGATAAAATGGCAAAAAAAGACATAATTGCTATTTTTCAACTACTTTCCCTTTACTTTCTACATAAATGGAGTACTTGAGTTGCCAAAATTAAACAAATGGTGCTAAAAACTACAAAAAAAAAATAATATTTCAAAAGTAAATGGAGATACAGTTTTCAAACAAATTGCATTTAAAAATACTTTTTTTCCCCAATACAACGGTATAAAAATTGAAAATGTGCGATGCTTAGAAGTTTAAAAAAAATTGCTATAGAGTATTTAATCGTACTGCATTTTTTACGGCTGGCTTCTGTAAGGTAACGTTATTTTTGGAGTCGACACACAATAAGCTGGGAGAAAGAAATAGCATACCGTGGAGTTGGATTTCGGGGGGGGGGGGGGGGGCATGTAAAGACATTTTTAAAACCATAGCGTTTTATACAATAAATATAGTTTCCGATGCGGTTTTTTTGCGGATCCCTCATTTAAATAATTATTAAATATAAAAATTTCAAAGAGGTGTGGTTGTGTGAATTCTGAGTGGTATTCAGGGTGCACGAGAGTGGACCCATGGAGGGGGGGGGGAGATTTTCAAACTTTTCCCGAACCTATCGTGATGTATCATCGGAAAGCCCTCGGACCACTCTTCCCTATTATGAACCTTTCTGCCCCCCCTCCCAATTTGTCCCACCCGGAGGGTACATTTCTAAATTTTTTGAAATCTGAGCATTTTCATCATTTTTATATTGGATTATTTTACAGAGCCCTCCCATAAATATTATTTATGATATGTAAGAATTTCAAAGAGGGGGATATTTCAAGGGTGATGATAGTAGGTCCCTCACTATGGGGCACTTTTCTAACTTTTGCCGACGCCCCTGATGTGATACATCGTTAGAAAATCCTGTGGCCACTTATTCATGTGATGCACCTCCGGTGTCCCTCCCCTCACTTTTCCTCCTGGGGGAGAACTTTTCTAAATTTTGTCGACACCCCTCATGTGATATATCATTAGAAAGGCCTGTGACCACTCATTCATAATATGCATCTCCCCCTACTTTGTGGGCTGGAAAGACACTTTTCTAAATTTTGCCGACACTCATCCTGTAATATAGTGTTAGAAAGCCATGTGACCACTTATTCATACTATGCACTTCCCGTGCCCCTTCCCCAAACTTTTGTCGGCACCCCTCATGTGATATACTGTTGGAAATCCCTGGGCAGTGGAATCGAAGATTACGGTGCCGTAGGCAGCGGGGATCTGGTTCGAGGTTTGTTCGGTTTGAAATTTAATGAGTTCGAGGACCCCGATGAATGCAATACGTTGCTGCAGGCTGCGGGAACTTGCGTATAAATTAGAGATTCGTTTTAAAGGAGTGATCCGTTAGCAGGCGAAACCAATTAGTTTACTTATTTAAATTCATTCAAATTTTAATTTCATCAAAATCTTTAAATTATATGCCTACCCCATCTGCCAGCCTGAATTTTCGATAGAGTAGTGCAGTAGACTTAATCATTTGTCACAGAGTACTTTCATCTCCTCTCTCCTCTTTGTCGATTTCTGCTTAACCGAGCCCTATCTTAATAACTCAACTTCTGTTACTCATACCTCTTCGAGGCTAATTCCAATATTCATTAATATCTTAATTATCATCTCATACAGTCTTAAAGTTAATTTATTAGTAGGAGTTACCACTATTTTAGAATAGTAATTTCAGTAAAATCTTTAAATTATATTCCTGGCTCATCTGACAGTCCCAATTTTTGACAAAGTACTTAAGTAGTCTTAATTAGACATTTGTTGAAGAGTGCTTCCATCTCCCCTCCCCCGCCTCCGACCTATGTGGATTTCTGCTTAACTGAACGATATTTTAATAACTGAACTTCTATTACTCATATATCATCGAAACTAATTTCAAATTACATTAGGATTTCATTTATAACCTCTCACAGTCTTAATTTATGTGTAATGATTACCATTATTTCTGAATAATAATTTCAGCAAATTTCTTAAATTTTTATTCGAGTCCTCGCCCCCTCGACTAATATATCTACGGATAGGTTGAATAATCTGTTTCGTTTGGATATAGTTTAGTTTAGAACAGAGTGCGTTCTCTGGCGGTGGAAAGTGAAACTAACAGATTTTGCAGAGCGTGTACAGCACTCGTGCTGTATTGTGCCACAGGTACGGGAATTGTGTTGGATGCTCGTATAAAACATGTTGTGCCCTCTAGCTGTAGAAATTTGAACTAAAGGATTTAGCAGCACGCTTGCTAAACGATGCAGGAGGCAACGTGGACACGAGTTTGAGTTTCGTTCGGAAGGTGGTTTGTTTAGAACAATGCGCCCCCTGGCGGTAGAAGGTGGAATTAGAAGATTTTACAGCACACCTGCTATTGGGACTTCAAAAGGCTTATAGAGTGCGCTAATCGCAGCTGTCGGTACAGGAGAATTGTCCCTTTAACTAATGCTAATGTGCCATTGAAATCATTATTCATTGTAAACGCATTTGAAAGTTTTAAATTTTCAAATAATTCGATAATGTTTAACTTCTCATATAACACACAACGCTAATGTCACATGAAAGCTGAAATTGTACAAAAAAGTAATCTTGAACAAATTAAAAATACATGTAACGTAATGTGTTTGCATGGGATTTTCTAAAAGCGAGAAGTTATCTTTTCTCCACCAGAGGCCGTATTCGAGTGCTTAAATCGCCCGTACGGTACAGGGACGAGTATCGGAGATTCATATGAAACATATTGCGTCCTCTAGCAGTGGAAGGAGGTACTAATGGGTTTTGCAGCAGTCCTATACGATGCCCGGAGCAGAGGGACACATGTCAGAGGTTCTTTTTGGGGAAAAATTCATATAATTTCGCCGGCGCGTGCGCAGCACGTCCACTATACGGTGCCGTATTTAGTGGAAATCCGAACACGTTCGTTTATTGGAAAATTTTCATGTTAATTCGACATTCGTTTTATTTAAGGTTCGTATAAATAACAGGTTCCGATGTAATTAGAAGCCCGCTGTTGGGCGAAGCCGGCTAGTATACTTATTAATATTCATATCATATCATAGTTTCATCTGAAAGATACCTAGGACCATTTTTTATTTGAAAAACTGGGTCAACCCAAACTTGAAACGATTAAAATCGTCCCGAGTTTCAATGAAATAAAATTTGATTACCCTACATGAAGTAGAAGTTATTTTCTGTCCTAACTAGCAGCCCACACTCTTGAATTTGACGATACTCATCAACAAATATTAGAATGAAGAGGGCCCACCGTGGTTGAGGGGTTAAAGCACCACGCCGCTAATCACCTGAGAGCGTAGGTGGGTTTAACTCCCGCTGGCTCCGTTGCACACTCCTTGTGGAGCTCCCGGATGTAATTCTCTAGTGTTTTAAATTTCCTTGTGTGATCTTGTCCTTGTATATTGACGATGACTTATAAGCGGACTTTGATGTCAAGCACAAAAGTCAGATGTATGTGTTCAATAAATAAATAGGATGGAGATAATTACAAGCTTTTGTTCAAAACCCTTTTAACCTATCTGATATTTATTTATCGTATGTTGCCAAAGGAAGATCCAGTAGATGGAGCATTCATAAATGAGGTCACTTGATACCTTTCCTACTCCCGTCTGCGTCTGCCATATTTAGCCGCGTCTTACACAGAAGACTACTATCGATGAACGTCATATATGGTGGACGTGGATGGTGGGGAAAGAATGCGTTTTTCGTCTGCAGAACTATCCACGGTGGAAAATTGATATGTCCAGTCCTCTCTTTTCATTACTCCATGTCGCCCATACATCTTTTAATAATCAGATCACGCGCAGTACCAGGACCGTATTCTGAGCGCTGCCTGTACGACTTCAATATCGTTAGTGTCGAAAACAATAATAGAGTAAAATGTTGCCATTGAAATGAACAACGATAGCGTTCAGAATCGAATTCATAGTCAAACGTCTGTCATAGCAAACTTACATCTTCCAGAGCATGGAAATACCTATCCGGGCTAGTGATACACATTAACGAGCACTAACTTGGCGATAAAGGACTCTCAAGATGCTTGGCGATTTGTTTTTGTAACGAATTTAAAGACAACTTTTTTCCCTACACCTTACATTACGGAAGGTTTTAATATCAGAGTAGTCATCATATTATGTATGAACTCTTTTAATATAAACCGTCAACTATTTTAAATTACGATTGTCTGCTGCGATACAAACATTTGCAATAAGGAAGTTGTAATCAGCTGATGATCTTTTTATCAGCCAATCACAACTGCACGGTTGACCTCCAACTGCTCGCACAATCCTCTCCGCTACCAATCAACTGCCCTTCAACGGATATTTGACCGACGAGGCTAACGAGAAAGGCAGGCTGCCGCGGTGGTTCCGATTCTTCTTTTTTTTACAGACCGCTGGAGTCACGTGATGCTCGAATGCACCAATGAAGGTGTGCGAAAAGAGCATCACGTGACTCCAGCGGTCTGCAAAAAAAGAAGAATCGGACCCACCGCGGTAGCCTGTCTTTCTCGTTAGCGTCGTTTGACCGATTTGTGACGTCATTTGAAACTGCAGACAAGTCAACAAATATTAGCTTCAGCAAAAATTACAGGTTCAGAAAGATATTTGACGATTAATTTTTGAGCAAAATCGTTTCAGTCAATCTTTATTTCCCATATGTCGCCACTCTCATACGGAGGAACCCTACGTACTTGTTCTCAACATGATCATGTTTACCAGCCACAGCATGAAAATGGGTGAGTGTATAAGATTTGATGAGACGATTCTGATGATTCGCAAATCGCCAAGCACCTTGGAGAGATATCCACTATCGTCTAGCATGTCTAACTACGGAGCCCACAGATTAAATATCTCATAAATAATATGTAAAATATTTAATCTGTGACGGAGCCTAGATATGAGAAAGGCGACATATGATGCTCAGTTTGTGCTTAGAGATACACGCGTGTTTGTAAACGCGTAAACTGTAATTTCCAATATCGCAATTTATAAAAACTGTAATTTCTAATATCGCACATGTTTAATAACGCAGTGTACTTGCAATCTGTCTTTATGTATTTGAGAGTGGCGAAATGGACTTTACCCATGTGACGTCAGTTGCGGGTAAACAGAAAGAAAACGCCAATAGGCGTGAAGAACATTTTAACACTGCTTCCCCTTCGTCCAATAAACAGTCTTTTTCTGAGGGTATATTCCCGCAGAGGCGTGGCTGTTGCCATTTGTGGGTAAAGTCCATTCGATCAGTAAATATAGACCTTTGAAAATTAAATGGTATATGAGGCCCTGGTAATTATAAGATAGGGTGTCTTTATAAGAGAGTAGGATATGGCGCATGGTCAGATTGGAGGTTTTGTCCAAGCTATGGCAAATCCAAATTTCACAGCTGGGAATACTCGCCTGAACGAATTCGATAGATCAATTTCAGCCACGTCACCCCAATCCTCCAATTATTATAAAACTAGTAAAAATCAACAGAAATTAGTGGATTAACAAAATGCATACCACCTTGTACACCGCCCATTTAATTCTATACCTGAGCGTTTACACAAAAAATGGAGACTGCCGAAGGCGGATGTTATTCAGAGGATGTACGGCCCCTTGGATTTTGGCACCAACAATTTTCAAAAGTTTATTTTCGCTTTATTTTTCTAAGATTAAACAAGTCAAAGAAATCTTTTATAAAATACTAGTGTCTAAATTTAAGGGACCGTACATATGTTAAAAAAATCCGTCTTCGGCAGCCGCCATTGTTGGGCCAGCGCTTAAGCCTTGTATTTAGGGGGCGGTGACTGTTCTATTAGACGAATGAAACAAGTCAACAAATATTAGCTTTAGCGAAAATGACAGGGTCACAAAGATGTTTGATGATTTTTTTTTTGTGCAAAATCGTTTCAATTAATCTTTATTTCCCATATGTTGCCACTCTCATACGGAGGAACCCTTCGTACTTGTTCTCAACATGATCATGTTTACCAACCATAACTGGTCGTGTTTATAATCTACCTCAACATCAGAATGGCGGAGTGTATAAGATTTGATTGGATTCTGAAGAAAAACAAATCTCCTAGCGTGCGTCTAGATAGGAGAAAGGCAACATATGATGCTCAGTTTGTTCTTACAGATACACACGCGTTTGTCGAAATTATGGCAAACATAGTCTTTTTATTTTCCAGAATTTGGCTATACTTGCTTGGACGAGTTCAATTAAGTATGACCGTGACCAACGACATACAAGGCCAGTTCAGGACTTTTAATGCTGCGTTTACACTATATGTACGGCTCCTATAATCCGGGCTGGCTCACGCCGCCATTTAATTGCCGGTAGGAAAAGAATGACTGGCCACGCCGCGTGGGCAACAATCGCTCATTGGTCTAAGTGGGAAACAAAATCCTTGACGATTCAGCCTGTATTATAGGAGCCCTAAATATATGGCCTGCCAGGTCTATAACGTCACACGGAATGGATCATCTTTACACGGCGGTTAGCACAAAACGACGGATGCGCCGCTTTGTACCAATCATCGTGTAAAGATGACCTACTCTATGTGACGTTTTAAAAGACATGAACTGGCCTTGCATGTCGTTGGTCGCGGTATGACAAGCTAACAAACATTAGCTTGGCGACGGCAGACCTGCCAAGATGCTTGGCGATTTGCTCCTGTCCAGAATCGTCTCAACCAATCAAACATTTTACACTGTATTCCGTCGCCTCTTATATCTAAGCTCTCTATGTCTCATTGGCATAATCGAACTCGTTCAAGTGGACATCGCCAAGTTTTGGAATAGGAAATGCCAAGGTTTTCCATAATTTGAGCAAACGTATCTGTCTTGGCACCGTCTGAGCATCATATGTTACCGCTCACATATCTAGGCTCCTTATTAATATAGACGACTTGCATTGACGTCACGTTGCTATTAGCAACGACTGATGCTCTAATCTGGTATTGCATCTGGAGCCCACACGGAACGTCAGAACTCCCCGTTTACCATTAAAAGCACGTGTTGTCTTTCTGTTTAATTTAGATTTTTCTTATTTTTATCATTATAGTGCTAATAAGCCAAATGGAGAACACCACATTCGCATTATATTTGGGCGCCATATGAAGCGATGCCAGATTCTTCTGAACATGTGACGTCATGTGCAAGCCGTCTATTTATGGCGCGCCATATCAAACCCCTAGATATTTGAAAAAGCCTTGACACGCGTCACGAAAACGTCACACAAAGCAGACAAAACAAACAAAAAAGATCATTTGTTGGTTCGTGGATATCCATCAGCCAGTGAATGATCTTTTTTCTTTGTTTTGCCTGATTTGTGTGACGTTTGACAAGGTTTTCTCAAATATCTAGGGGGAACAGACCTGGCGAGTACACCGGCATAGACATGAGGCACAAAGCGTGAATCAGGAAACAGCTAGTTCTGTTTCTTTCCTGTTAACAGAAGAGAAATATAATCGAATTTCAAAATTTGTCTCCTGCCTCATGCAATGTGCTGCGATACTCCCTGACGCCCAGATGTTTGTTTACAGAAAAGTATCTTGCCAATTTTTCTTTCCACTATAGATCAACGAGGATATGTCTATGCACTCTAAAAGAAACTCTTCGCACGCTTTCATGCTCTCTTAGCGATATCTTCTTTTAATCCACTGTTGAAGGGCAAGTCCTCATCTCTATAGACTTTCCATATCAGGATACTTTTAATAAAACTAAAGAGTTCACTCAGCCAGGATGAAGTTTTTCCATACAGCACAAAAACGAATCTCAAATTGATTCTCAATCTTTCAAGAAACCATCTGAAGTTCAGCCTAGAGTGCCTCTGTACAAGAATGGCGACGTAGAATAATCAGACTATGTTTAGACAGATGCATTTGTGTTTTGTTGCTGTTTATGACGGCCAAATATTTACATTAGAAATATAAGCCTTAGATTCGTTGTGTTCTCCGGAGCTCACAAGTATTTCTAAAAGGAACGCAACCCGTATTTACGCAGGGTTTCCAAAGATTTAAAGAAAACCACGGAATACTTCAAAAGTTTAGGTCAACGGGCGCGATTGCGTTCGACCCAGCACCTCTCCCTCTCGTCAGCTTTGACAGCAGAACCTCTCAGCTAACAGACGCGTTTGTCCAAACTATGTCAAACCCAAATCTACATTCTAGAACTTGGCGATACTCACCTGGGCAAATTCGATTATTCGAGTGATACTAGTGCTCCTCGAGATGGGAGTGTTGGCATGTGGAATATAAAATTCGATTAGTTCCAACGATTCTTGACTAAAGCAAATTCCACTAACGTCACTGATGTTTCCTAACTATCTTAGTTACGATCTTATTATCGAATATTGAACTTGCCCAGATACCAGATGAGTATCGCGAAGTTTCGAATGAAGGTTCTGCATAATTTGGCCTACAACGTCTAAGCACAGTATGAGTATGCATCCTGTACGTATATTGCATAGTGTTTCTTTTGTGGTGTAACGGAGCAACGTAGATAGAAACCAATGAAATGTGTGGAAAATTGTCGAAGGAGAATCCAGCCTTGTTCGTCGTTTTTCGGCAGTTATTGTCACTTAAAATTGTCCAGTGTAATTATAAACTTACGGGATGCTTGGAATATCCGAAGATCGAACCCGAATCATGCACGCTGATATCCTTTTCTTCCAGTGTGTTGTTGCCAGGGGCGTAGCTACCGTGGAGCAGTTGGAGCAAACTGCTCCAGGCGCACGAATCCTAAGGGCGCAAAATTAGAAAGAGCGAAATATACATTTGTAAAAATATTTTCATATTTTTTCATTATTAATCAGAAATTATAGAGGAATATTTCTACAGCCATCATAATTCTGTGACATTTTACATAACACAATTTTTCGATTTAAAACATATTTTTATACACAGTTAACAGAAATTACTTCTATTTGCGAAGTTTTAAATCATAACTTATTGCAGCCTCAAGTAACTTCTCCAACGCCATTTCAGCATGCCGGATTTTTTCCCATGTGACTTTTTCGTAGACGACAACTGAAGATTTTCAAATCTTCAAGTAATCAAAACTTATTCACAGGGCTCTCATTGGTCACTTTATTGGCTACCACTTTTTCCAAACAATAAACTTCCTGGTACATTTCTATTGAAAATATTTTAGAAATTTATCATGATGATTACTGTACGGAAATAATGATAGTCAAAGAAGTCACCACTGAGAAACCCATGTTTACGATGTAACAGCCTTAGCAATTTAGTTATTTTACGATTTGAAAAAAAAAAAAAATAGTTTGATAAGTAGAAGAAAATTATTGACTATATTACAAACGAAAAAAAAAAAAAATGAAAATTTTAAAGGTTTTTTTTTTGTGTGTCTTTGCAAACTAAACATTCATCAATGCAGATTACAAACGAATAAGAGCCGGATTTAGGCATATCCCACATCAGTCCAAGGCGACAAACTTTAGATGGGGTATGAGGGAGAAACGGCAAATTAAATTTTTTGCATATTGTTTTTGAGATTTTGAAAATATGGTAAATCTGAAATGCAGAATTGATAAGCATTTCCTTCAAAAAGAGAGAAAAAATTAGGTATCATATTTAGTGTTCCTTAGAACATGATTATCGCTGATGCAAATTTATATAATTTTTTTCGAAAAATATTTTTCCAGATTAAACCTTATTTAATCGCAGAATTTTATGATTAAATAAGGCAAAACATTTTTTGAAAATAGTAATGCGAGTTTTCTGAGGACGTAATCAGATCTGCCTACACACCACCACCATCCGATATCGCATAATTAGTAGTAGTCAATGAATTTTGGAATAATAAAATGGAAAGAAAATTTGGAGTTACTCCAACTGCGTGTTCAAAAAAGTATAACAATGAATAAAAACTTAGATCCTAATTTTATGCAAAGGTGAAATATTTCCACTAGTGATAAAGACCTCGTGTTTTAAAGAAAATGTGCACTTTCATTCATAAGGCTTAAAATTTTTTCAAATGGCCTAATTTTCATTCTGCACATGCTGAAACAAGGCCTATAATTTTAAGAAAAAATAGGATTGTACCAAATTAATTCAAATTCGGGCACTCAGGCTGGCCCGATAGGCAACTGACCTGCGGGTTGGTGAGACCTAAACCATGTAATGCTGTGCTCCCCCTGAGTTGAAATAATAAATGTTACAAAATTTTCTATAAGCATTAGATTTGAACAGTTGTAAGTTATTGAATAATAAAAAAAAATCACTTTTTTTGAAGCATTTTTTTATTAATGATTTTTTGTATCTTTGCAAAGCAGAATTGAATTTTTTTTTTTGGAAGCTTCTTCGTTTTAGAGGACCATGCGTCGTCTCTGATTCAAAATATATATACGAATTTTTTTATTTAGTTTTTTGTAAAATCATTTATTATTTGATTGGAATGTGTAGGTGTCGTGTATTCGTACAATGCTGTGTTTGTAAATTAACCTATATAAATGTTTATTATATTGATTTTTGCGCTTGATGAAAGAAAAATATATAAAGAATATTTTCGGCCAAAAAAAAAAAATCAAACATTCTTTTAGTCAAAAATTACACTTTAATATGAAAACAAGACTGTTTCAATATTTTCTATAAGTGTGATGATCAAAACGGTGGTCTGATATTTTGTATATACGTTAAATCAGGACTGTTCATGTTCAACCGTTTGTTGATCTTTTTGCGCGCCTTCGATTATGCCCTGTTGCTAGGTTATTTTTAAATACAGTATATTCTGCCTAAGGCGGATTCAACATAAGAAGGAAATTTGTCTTACATAGAGTTTTAGACAGAGTTTACTCTATAAAAATCTCTATGAAATTTTAAAGATACTTTGATTTAAAATGAAATTAAATATTTGCACATTTCTTTTTATTACTAGCAGCATTAAGATTTTTTATCCTTACGCTGCAAAAAAAGTTTAAAATAGGTTTAGATAATCTTTCTTATTTAGTACTAAAATTCTTCTATACTTAGAATCCGACAC
Source organism: Maratus speciosus (assembly GCA_963932465.1). Lineage (NCBI taxonomy): Eukaryota > Metazoa > Arthropoda > Arachnida > Araneae > Salticidae > Maratus > Maratus speciosus. Next base: position 88,477,799 of record OZ010794.1, read on the forward strand.
TAAGCATTCGCAAGCTAATTTTAAACCAATGGGAACGCTCATTATAAATTTCCCATTTTTGGTATTTTTAAATGCTTTATTCTTTGCATTGAATATATGAGGTCAATGTCTAAACGGTTATCTTTATGCTGTTTGGATTTTTTTTCTAAGAACACTATCCCCAGAAAAAAAAAACTCGAATGGTAATGGATATTATTGGTTTCTAATAGCAAAGTGGTGCGATAATGAATTTCTAAAACGTTGCACTTTTCAAAAATCCAAGGTCTGCATATTTGACAGTGACCGAGTCCGACCCTGCGTGCAGTAGCGGCTCTGCAAGGGTTCACAATAACGTTTCTACCAGTATGTAGGTACATAAAATTTGATTTGTTTCAATCGTGAGATTTTCTACGATTAAACAAGGAGAATTTTTTTTGTGAAATTACTAATTGTAAAGTGATTGTGAACTCCTTGTTGAGCTGCTACTGTCTGTCTAGTGAAATGTTGTGGTATAAGATGAACGTGAGCAATAAAAATAATTTAATTGAGATATAAAAGAAAATATTGGTCAGTTATCGTCACAGAATGGTTGAAAAATAGTTTAGATACCAAATATGTCGGCCGATTTCTTCGAAAATTAATACAAGTCTTGCGACAGATTTATAACATACTTGCTGACATCATCAAAAAATCATCAAATCGTGCTTTGGGAATCTGAAAACGTGGGGAAATTCTAACACACACGCACACATACACACATATACATATTGAACCATTGTAAAACTTGTGAGAATGGATTCAAGAGTATTTGAAAATATAAAAATATACCATTATTTTCATTTTCTTAGTGTGATTTCAATGCTTTCCTAATTCCTTCCTTACATTGTATAAGTGTATGGAAAGTAAAAACTGTAATCTTGAGTTATATGCACTGGTGAGAAAAAATTAAGATCGAAGCAGATAAATTAGCATAAAAGCCCAACAAGGCAAAAGAACGGACTGAAAGACCAATCAGGGGATACACCTTGGATCGATGCTGTTGGGCATGCGCATATATGGCATATAACGTAAGAGGTGGAAGTCGCAAGAGTATAAAGCACAGAAGTGGTGGACACTCAGCAATTCGGTGAAATATATTGCACGGTGTACAGTGATTTCAACGACGGTTTGTTGCTACTACTGTGTGATATGTCCAACAGCCAATCCAGGAGATGTCATATGGATGACTTTACCACATGTCGCATCATTGGGAGGTTCGAAGAAGGTCAAAGTGTGACAGAAGAGTTTGGAATCGATCACAGCATCGTTTTACAAGCCTGTAGAGCATTTCAAACGATAGAACAAGCTGTCCGAGTGTTCAGCAGTGGTCGTCCACGTTCAACAACAACAGAAGAAGACCGCTGCGCTATATTGTCCTAAAGCGAAAAGAAACAGGCAACAGAAGCTGGAGAAATCGCAAGGCACGTGGAACAGATTATTGGACGTCAGATATCACGTTTTAGTGTGGTCAAGAGGCTGCACAAAGGTGGTCTATACGCACGTCGAACAGTGCGGTGTATACCATTAACGACTGCTCATCGGAGACGGTGGTTTCTGCGGCGCCAGGAACACAAGAACTGGACATAACAGGGGTGGGTCGAGTACTCTTTATGGATGAGAGCCGGTTTAGTCTGACAAGCAATTCTGGATATATGCGCATCTGGAGAGAGCAGGGAATACGCAATCACCCATCCAACAGCATCGAAAGGGGCCGTTTTGAAGTTGCCGGAGTTAACGATTGGGGCGGTATCACGCTTGGCAGTCGTTGGAACCTTCACGTCTTCCAAGGAGATTCAGTAACTGGTAGCCGCAATTGAACTGAGATTATCTTGCCAAACGTGTGTATTTTTACTTTCTTCTATCGTCAATAGAAGAAAGTATTGTAATCGAAATTTTTTTCCACTTCCGGTTTTCGACGGATTTGCATGTTTTAGGGGTCAGAGATTCCAAAAAACATGTTTATAGAAAATGTCTGTCTGTCTGTGTGTCCGTCTGTCTGTCGCCATTGTACCATCAAAAAGTGTATGAAGTTATGTATAGAATTAAACCAAAATTTTATTATAAATTTTTGGCTATGGCAAGCAGGTCCTCACGGAATTTGAAAAAATTCGCCGGTAGGGTGCGCTGATATAACAATTTTTGTGCGATTTTGAATATTGTACCATCCAAAAGTGTATGGAGTTATGCATAGAATTGAACCAAATTTTTAGTTTAAGTTTTTGGATATGACAAGCAGGTCCTCCCTGAATTTGGAAAAAATTCGCCGGTAGGGGGCGCTGTAAATGCGTTTTTTGTGTGATTTTGAATATTGTACCATCGAAAAGTGTATGAAGTTATGCATAGAATTGAACCAAATTTTTATTTTAAGTTTTTGGCTATGGCAAGCAGGTCCTCCCTGAATTTGGAAAAAATTCGCCGGTAGGGGGCGCTGTAATAGCGATTTTTGTGCGATTTTGAATATTGTACCGTCCAAAAGTGTATGAAGTTATGCATAGAATTAAACCAAATTTTTATTTTCAGTTTTTGGATATGGCAAGCAGGTCCTCCATGAATTTGCAAAAAATTCGCCGTTAGGGGGCGCTGTAATAGCGATTTTTGTGCGATTTTGAATATTGCACCATCGAAAAGTGTATGAAGTTATGCATAGAATTGAACCAAAAAAAATTTTTAAGTTCTTGGCTATGGCAATGAGGTCCTCCCTTAATTTGTAAAAAAATCGCTCGTAGAGGGCGCTGTAATAGCGATTTTTGTACAATTTTTGTGCCATTTTGAATATTGTACTGCCGAAAAGTGTATGAAGTTATGCATAGAATTGAACCAAATTTTATGTGTTTATTTTTGGTCATGTCACGAAGGTCCTCCCTGAATTTGGAAAAATTCTGCCGGAAGGGGGCACTATAATTGCGATGTCTGTACCATTTTCATTATTGTACCATCGAAAAGTGTATGAAGTTATCCATATAATTGAACCAAATTTTTTGTGCATGTTTCTGGCTATGGCAAACAAGTCCTCCCTGAACTTGAAAAAATTCCGAAAGAAGGGGGCGCTATAATTCCGATCTCTGTGCCATTTTCATTATTGTACCATCGAACAGTGTATAAAATTATGCATACAATTGAACCAAAATGTTTGTGCTTGTTTTTGGCTTTGGCCAACAGGTTCTCCTTGAATTTGGAAATATTGCGCGGTAAAGGGACTCCGTGCTAGCGATTTTTGTATACTTTTCTTGATTTTTCGTAGTTCTATTGTGCATCGGCTTCTCATGCAGCGGCGGGAACTCGCTTCCTGCTATGCCGGCTATTCGCAAACAGCTGATAATTACAGAATAAGGAAAAATTAATAATTTTAACAAATATCATGATATAGATTAACTCGTTTTTAGTCCGTTTAATTGACTTGAGCAGAAATTTAAGATGAAAATCAAAGTTGGTATAGTATTGAACAAATAATATTGAAGTATTAACATGTGTAACTAGGTTTTGAAATATTAAGATGTATAAGATAGAAGAAAGTTTTGGGATTGGCACATCCAACTAGTTAGATGTGCTGTGGTTCCAGACTTCCTCTTCATGGACGACAATGCTACACCTCATCGTACAGTGGCTGTCGCAGAGCTCCCAGAGAGTGAAAATATGCAACGCGTGGATTGGCCTGCAAGGTCCCTGGACTTAAATCTCATATAACACGTGTAGGACCTTCTCGAGAGACGCTTGGCAAGGTGTGACCAGGCGCCAGCAACGATTCCGTAGCTTCAATTGGGGTTACAAGCGGAATGGGACTATGTCTCAACAGCTTCTTGACAACCACGTCTTCAGCATAGACAGACGTTGTAAACCTTGCATCGCAGCCAGGGGTGACCAATCCCCTATTAAAGACTGAATTGAAGAGCTGAGTGGATGAACATGTTATGCTACATTTTCTAATTCTTTTTTTTTATCTTTTGGATGAAAGCGTTATAAATTTCTTCAAATATAATTTTTGTTATTTAACATGTTTTTCCACTTAGCTCTTCAATTGTTCCTGCCAGGTGCCTGTCAGATAGACATTTCTGTCTTCTCTGCAATTGTGATCCAAGTTACCTTTTCAATAAAGTGTTTTTGTATCCTTTTGATTTCTTGTCTAGATAGTTTTGAAAACTTGTACCATATTTTCACATCTTGGAGAATTTATGGTATGACATTTCGGTCGATGTGGAAAACGTCTGTATGATGTTTCATTCGGAAAACCATCTAGCCTTTAATTTTTGCACACCAGTGTATAAGGGTGTCAATTAGGGTTATCGTTGCAGGGGGACCAAAATGTTTCACTTGGGGAGAAAACGGAAGACTGAAAACGCCAAATTGCAAGAGGTGTTTTTTTTTCTTTCGGAGACACTCTCAATCATATTATTGTACGATTAAACCTTTACTGTGTAACTCATTATTCTTGTTTTTATATTCTTAGTGTTTCTTAGCGGCGAATCTATTACTAACATTATTTGGATTTGTCTAGTTTTTCTTGGTGATTAGCGAAATTACTCAAATTAGCAAAAGCCAGTGAGAAACCCGCTGTCAACTTTTGTCGTTGTCCATTGGCTAATTCTCTAAACCATTAGCTGTGGAAATATAGTTCCAATAGTAATAAAGTTTTAAAGTTGTTCTTCATCCTCTTAAAAGTAATTTATGTCAAAATAGTTATTTTTTAAAAGTTACGAGATTTACATTTTTATTCGGTCCCTGGGTTCTATAAGTTATATTTAGAAAAATTTTCTCCGTATACGGGTAAAATAATAAAAATTTCTTTTTTGTATGACCAAAACTTATCAAGTTATGACATTTTGAATTTTATGGAATTTTAGTACTTTCTAACACTAAAAACAGTTTCATCCATATGCAAAAAGTAAAAAAAAAAATCTGGACAATAGTGGTTTTTTTTTATTATTTTCTACAATGCTTCGAAATCTTTGAAAAGAAAAACAGATATTAAAGGCAGCAGATTGTACTGGCTAATTGGCCGATTTAAAACGAAAATCCCGCCCAATTCTCAGAAAATATTGGTAGGTACTCCATACTTATAGAATTATAATTCATTTCATTATTTATTTTTAATTATTCGTATTTAATACGTGTTTAAATATTCTGACTTTCAAATAAAAGTGAGGTTTTAAATCGAATTAAGATTGATATATAAATTTTAAAGTAAAAAAAATGTCGCAGAACTTTTTCGGGTGACAAGAGGGCGCAGCAACTTCATTTGCTCCAGGGCGCTGAATATGTAGCTACGCCACTGGTTGTTGCAAGAGTCAACAGGCCTTCAAAGGTTTTGGGGTACAGCGAGGAATACTGCGTAGCTACGAGTAGCGGCCAGAGGTCCTTGACTGTCAAGAAGCGAGTCAAGGACTAGTGACGCGGTTAGAGGCGATCCAATCGCCGTCATATGAACAGAGCCTAAATCTACAAATACAGTGCCAATTAAAATTTTATTCATCGACAGGATTTTGCGCAGAAATTTGACGGTCCTATAACCATCCAATAATCAAACCGTGCATGTGGGCACGATTTTTGTTCTAAAATGGCCGTAATTCTCAGGGCCTAACTAGCAAGTTTCTGTGCTCAGGGCACTTTCAATTTTCGTGCCACCTTAGATTGATTCATTTACTGATACTAGTTTTTTTTTTTACATATTAGGTATTACACACTTTTCTGAAAAGTGTAAACTAAAAAAATTAAGTATTCTGGAAAATTGAAAAATAGTTCCAATAAATTATTTTTTTCTATTATTTTTTTAAATGTGCTTTTAACCATTCAGATATATTTTTGCCATTTCATCGTATTAATGTCTCAAATATCCCTTTTTTTACACAATTATGACTTTTAATGGAAATTTAGATGAAATTATGAAAAATTTCGTGTCCGTGCGATAGTCAGGGCCTGGTAGTTCTTCAATCACAGCTGAGACTGTATTGAAGATGCTTGATTATTCCATAGCATCTTGTCAGAATTGCTTGTCATCATCATGCTTATAGTATTCGTTCAAATAAGTCACGTATACTTCGGAAACATTACTGAAGCTTGTCGACTGCTGATGCAAGTTAAAAACATTGTGGAGCCTAGTTTTAAGAGCTCTGTGTGCAAGTCTGTCTTTATCACAAAAGTGAAAGTTCATTGAAAACAAACTGCTAGGCATTTTGTTTGCAAATCGGTTTGGTTTGTATTTATGACGGCCAATTGTCAACACGAAGGATATATGCCCAAAGGGGAGGAGGGCTCTTTGTGGGGTCTTTCTAAGGGAACCTAACCCGTATTTACGCTTGGAAATCCAAGGTTCGAAGAAAACCCCCAAAACTCCGAACGATTAGGCCGATGGGGGGCGATTGGGTTCGAACCCAGCACCTCCCGTCTACCAGCTTCGAGAGCAGAACCTCTCGGCCACTGGTGGGGCGTTTGCAAATCGGATTTCGTTGATGTTTATACAGGCTGACAAACTGATGATTTTGATTAGGTGGATACAAACTGAAAGATTGCGATCCAGGTCCGGCGCAACATCGCGTGGGGCTTTGGCAAAGCAGTTAGTATTACCCAACGTATACTGAATTACTTGACTAATAATTTTTTTAATTATGTGTATCATACGTAATATAGATAATACAAAAAATATTGTTTTAATTCACACTTCCAGGATCATCAAATCTATACAGCCCTGACAATTATGTCAATTTCGTCTGTAAAAAATAAAGTTAATAGGCAATTTTTTCTTACGAAGAAACATTTAAAAACAAATCTAGAACAAAAAAAAATATTATTTTATGCGGAGGAAACGTTCTTTTGAATTATATAGAAGGAGTCGGAACCCTGGTTTACCCGATGGTTAAAGTGGCCCTGTTGCGATCAAGGGCTTGAAACTGTTACATTGAAAACAACAGGATATATGTCTTTGGTTGAAACTAACAGTGACGTAAAGTAACTAGTCACTTTTGTTAGCTCCATTGGACGCACCCTCATAAAACCACTCTACCAGCAACACCGTAAATTAATGCATATGACAGTCAACGTTGTCACAAAAATAGCACTTTCTCTTATATCCACCTTATAGTACGTAGGTATAGTACTTTGTACCATACTCATACAGTAAAGAGAAACAATAGAGATGCAGTATGCCGTAAAAACGATTTACAATATAATGCGGGTTATAGCTCAAATTCAAATGCCCTCATTTGTCCTAAATAAAACAAGCACGTGGAATAAGGGCCGAATTCTTTGACGTCACCTGTGCATTTCTCTAAATAAAAGTGAGCTGTTTATGTTTAATCCATTAAACAAAAAAGAAGAATGGTAACAGCGATTTTTGGGTAATAACAAACGTTCAACAAAAGAATTTTGTTCCTTTCGAACTTATGGTTCTGATATTGATACTAAAATACATATGATAAATGATAAAATAATCAAATAATTCTTAGTTGTGAAATGATATATTAGTCATTTTAAAACTAAATTTTAATCTACCTATGGTCAACACGCAAATAATGAATAACAATTCCTAATGGTAAAAGCAAAAGCAATTTAGGTTTGAATGGACCTTATGCACGTGACCTGAGGTCGAGGCAGAAATTCGTCTGCTGGCGGTATTTACTGTCAGTGTTCAGCATAGCAGTCTATGGAGTGTGAGTTATTAATTCTTGTTGATTAAAAATACAGCAAAAAAAATTCATTGTTGTAGCAGCATATACTTGATATATTGTAATATAAATTCAAATTGTTGTTCTGTATGCAAGAAAATTTCCTAACTTTGCAAAATTTCTGTTAAAATGTATGCACTCAACCTGGATCAAGACTAAAGTCGTCTGCTAGCGGTGTTTGCGCCTGCGCATACTGGCATTCTGGCGGTGCAGTGGCTAGAATAACAGATGAATATACCGCCAGCTCTGGCGTCTGACGTCATCTGCATAAGGTCCGAGGCTAACGAGAAAGATTGGCTACCGCAGTGCATTCCACATATCTTTTTTTACAGACCGCTGAAGTCACGTGATGCTCGAATGCACCAATGAAGGTGTGCGAAAAGAGCATCACGTCACTCTAGCAGTCTGTAAAAAAAGACACGTGGGATGCATCGCGGTAGCCTGTCTCTTTCGTTAGCCTCGCATAAGGTCCATTGACAGGCACGTCAAAGCAAGTTATTGTGGGTTGAGGCGGATGTAATGAATATGAATTATAGAGCTGCATTTCCGGCGTCATTCCCAGCCACCACACCTCAAATCTATCATTTCTCTTTACTCTGTGGCTTATACGTAACCACTCTTGCTAGGTAACGTGCTTCTATTACATGGCGACATATGATGTTCAGATTTTGCTTAGGCATGTGCGTTTCTCCAAACAAATGGACTTTACCCACAAATGGCAATAGCCACGCCTCTGCTGGGAAAAACCTCTAAAAAAGACTGTTTATTGGACGAAAGGGGAGCAGTGTTAAATGTTCTTCACACCTATGGACTTTACCCAAGGCTAACGAGAAAGACAGGCTACCGCGGTGGGTCCGATTCTTCTTTTTTTACAGACCGCTGGAGTCACGTGATGCTCTTTTTGCACACCTTCATTGGTGCATTTGAGCATCACGTGATTCCAGCGGTCTGTAAAAAAAGAATAATCGGACCCACCGCGGTAGCCTGTCTTTTTCGTTAGCCTCGATCATATCATAGATCTGTTAGATCAATCTGTTAAAGACCAATCAAATTCCCGAAGTTTACGTGTATAGTAGGAGTCATAATGAATGAACAGGTTTTTCTTGCTGACCAACAGCTAAGGCTCCTATAATACTATTATAGGAGCCCTACCAACAGCAATTCGACCAACAGTGACGTCAGCTGCCCTTTCCTTACCCCAGTTAAGGCTCCTACAATACGGGCTGACTCACGCTGCCATTTAATTGCCGGTAGAAGAACGATTGGCTACGCCGCGTGGGCAACAATCGCTCATTGGTCAAAGTGGGAAACAAAATGCTTGACGATTCAGCCTGTATTATAGGAGCCCTAACCCCAGTAGTACTTCAAAAAGTGCTAAAATATTATATCCCTTAAATTTCAAACGATGTTGAAATGCAAATAGTCGATCGCAGCGACATCTGCAGGATATTTTCTAAAACTCCAAAACGATTTGGTCTAGGCGCTGTTATAATACAATGTTTACATTGAAAATATTACGCAGATGTCGCTGCGATCGGCTCATTGAATTTCAGCATCATTGCACATTTAAGGGATACAATTTTTTAGCGCTGCTTTGATAGTAGATTTCCACACTATTTATTCTAGGCGCTGTACCCAGAGGCAATCTTTGGTAGTATTGGTAGGCATTTTTTATTTCAAAACTTGGCGATACTCGCCTGCATGAGTTCGATTATACGATTGAAACTTCACAAGCATTAGCTTGGCGATTTTTTTTGTCCACAATCGACTATCGAATCAAATACTATACCTCGTATCTCACTATTTTCTTATTGCGGCACCCTACTGCTAGAGTGTCTCTATATAAAATGCCACCTATAAGAAATAAAATTGATTTGGCTGAAATGATTTTGAACAAAAACGCATGCATGCAAAGTGGTGGTATGGCAAAAGGAAGAGGGAGGGCTCTCTTAAACGCTGATTTCTTTTTTAAACTCACTCATGAACAGCCTTTTAAATGAGACTAAAAAATACAGCTTTTATATATTTTATTAATTACTCTTTTAAATAAAATAACTTCGCTTTTCGAAAATTTAGAACTCGCTTTTATGTAAATATGGCATAAATATATAGTATAACGAGAGTTAATGAAGTTTATTACATATTCAACATTTACTTCGCTGGTAGACGGGAGGTGCTGGGTTCGAAATCAATCACGCCCGTCGGCCTAATCGTTCGGAGTTTTCTTCGAACCTTGGATTTCCATGCGTAAATAGGTGTTAGGTACTCCCAGAAAGACCACACGGAGGGCACTCCCCCTCGGGCGCCAATATCCCTCGTGCAGATAATCGGCCGTCATAAATAACACCAACAACATTTACTTCGAGTTCCATTACTTTTGAATTATTCTGTTTAACTATTTCAGGTAACAGACTCGAAGTCTTTATCAAAAGGTTATCTGAGCGAATTGTGTTCACTGGATTTGTCCATTATAACTGAGTTGGTAGAGTGTTGTCGGTTTAAAACAAGTCCTGGGTTCAATTCCCGGTCAGGACACTTTCCCCCCTCAGTTGGAAAATTACTACTCCTATGATTTATTACAAACTAGAATAATTGTGTTGAATTAATGATGTATGTATAATTACTTATTCAATGCATACATACTTGGACTTCCATTACTTGCAATTTATTCAAAAGGTTTGTAGTCATTTGTTGACGATACAATAACTATTATTCAAATTTTAGCCCACCACACTTAAAGATGCAAATAAACACTCCTTAGTTGATATATTTCCACTACTGCTATAGGTAAGACAGTGGTGCCCCCCCCAAAAGGGGGACCGCCTTACGGTCCCAGGCTCTTTTCAAACCCATTTGTCTACGCAAGGAACCACCCGTGAGACAAGCCCCGCGGCGCGTCCCGAAGTTCGCCACCAGACAAGTCCTAACAGAGCGGAACCCCACGCACACTCCGGTCAAGACCGACGCCGCTGCCTAGCGCACATGGCAACGGCTATTCCCAAAACAGAGACGAACGGTCGCTACGACAGTCCTCACCACCCAGCTAGAAAAACCAAGTGGTCCCTATACTTGGTTACTCGAGACGGTAGACCCCGCAAGCCCTGCAGGAACCAGACGCCTATAAAGAAGCTGGGCCCACGAACTGAACCGAGGCTTCCCGACCCGAATTTGATTTACGGCAGGCCCCCAAGATCAACTACCATTTTCCGGCAAAGACATTTATGTGGGCCAGCCGATAGGAAAGTTAGAGAAGGGCCCCTAACTTGAAAACCCGGGAGGACGGGGAAAGTCCCTCCAGCCGTAAAGCGACTAAGCCCCGGGCTTTGTGCCCAAACCACCCGGCTCGACCGACGGAACCCCTCATGGATCAAGCCGGGAATCAGTTGGCCCATACTAGGTGCTGTTAGCGACCCCAGGCGGACACGGAAAGTCCCACCTAGACGGGATAGGCCCCGCCTCGCTAGGAGGTTGGATGGAACGGAGTTCCGCCCGCCCCCCACCGACTCGACTCGACCCGAAGGCCAAGAAGCCAGCGGAGGCGAGCAAGAGCCCGCTCACCACTACCTTACCTCACGGCCGTCGAGGGTACCCAGGCCCGAAGGTCCATGACCCCGTGCAAGGACCGACCGCTACCTTTGTTAGTGCGTTCGAAAATTAGGTGGAGACACCTCTAGGTCCTCATCACTGGGCGAGGAAAACTCCAGTATCGCATAGACACGAAGGACCTGGATCGGACCAAGAGTTCGTCTGAGGCTTGAAGAGCCGCCGCGTCACCGGCGAGCCTCCGGCCCGTTTCCCCGTGGGGATAGCGTTCGAGGGTGGACCTGCCGGCCGACCCCCTCCCAAGGGTCACGGCACGACATGGAGCAACCAGAGCCATACTGGCCTCCCCACGCGACCGCTCCTTGGTCGACGGGCCCACCCACCTTGGGGTCGGCTCCCAACTGCTACAGCTGAGGTCCTTTGCGGGATGAGCCACCCAAGTCAAAAAGTAACCTGGGCGCTGTCCGTAACCCTCGCCCTTCAGTTGCTCCAGGAGTCCCTGCATGGCGTTCCCGCGAGCCCTGTCGTCACTAGCGAGTCACCAAGCACTTTCCACTACATAGCCCTCTCTCTCACCTCAGGCTCCCTCCTAGTCAATAGGTGGATGGGGTCCTATTGCCTTAGCTAGTCTTTGCCCGGCCCTTAGACCGGCACCGGGATCGACCTATGGACCGTCGCTATCCGGCTTGACCAGAGAACCTGGTTGCCGAAGGTTGCGCGTAGGGTCTCTGCGCGATGGACCCGAAGGTCCCTACAACCCATGCACAACGTCCGTTACCCGTGGCCACCGGACCTTTGGCCTGTCGACCGCAGGTCTCTCGAGGAGGTGGCGATTCGTCCCCCTCGCATTCGTACACAACGAACTCGGCCGAGCTTCCGGTCACCTCCCCCACTCAAGGGGTCGGGTCGGAACCACCCGGAGGGGCGGCCATTACTGCTATAGGTAAGTGATACCGGACACGATGTGAGAAGGTTGGGAATTAGTAACTAAGATACTCCAAATAATACTGAATGGAAAATTTATTTACATTTACAACAAAACACTAATTTCATTTATAGACATGTATATAGTAAATCTTTCCAAATGTTAAATTACACATTAAGATATTATCTACATAATAGGTCATATCATTAAAAATATACACTCTTCTCATCTCTATTGACTGTACTCAACTAAGCTTATTCAGTCCGATAAGTGCACAGGTTTATCCAGAACTCTCATACTCTTCACTAGAAAAATACTTTATGTGTCTATGCCCACAGCACAAGTAGTTAGTTTCTCCAAACCATGCGCTTTACCTCTAACCTAAAACTGAATTCCGTTACTGGTACTTCTGCCGGAATCCAGGGTTTCCACCCGTAAAATCAAGGACAACCCACGCAGTGCCATAAATAAACCAGAGGAAATAGATTAGAATCATGAACGTTAATGACTAGAGTATATGCTATAGCTTTATTTGAGAAACAGTTGGTACATGGAGCACTTAAAAAAATCCAGAAGGTATACAGCATATACCCTCCACTACATGCCTTACCCCACATGTCCCTTTAGACCCACTTGTTCACTGACCGGTCATTACAGGATGTTATCTTTTGTTCATCCTCCTTGCTTGTCACTATCTGGTTCCCTATTGTTATCCGCATTCCGATATATAAAGGGACATCTGCTAGTATTTCTTTTTATACAATAGAGCTTTTCATACAATGCAAATATGAACACAGTGATACTCTTAATCCCATAAATACGAAACACTGTCCATAACTCAAGTACGTAGATAATGATATACAGAATAAATAGAATGATAAAGAAAATAAAATTAATAAAGTTATTATCATTAGGCATTTGTCTCATTAACGTCAGAGACCTGACAAGGCGGTCTGAGTAAATTGTGTTCACTGGATTTGTCCAGAATAGATGAGTTGGTAGAGTGTTGTCCACTTAAGACAAGGCCTTGGGTTCAAATTCTGAGCTGGACACTTTTTTTTCCTCATTCGAACAACTCCTATGATTTTTTCACCAATTAGAGTAATTGTATTGCATTAATGAAGTGTAATTATGTATCCAACGTTTACTTGGGCATACATAATTTGCAATTTATTCTGTTGAGCTGCTTCAGATAACAGACCAGATATCATCATGAAAAAGTTGTCTGAGCAAACTGCGTCCCCTGGATTTGTCCAGGGTAGCTCAGTCAGTAGAACATTCGCAGCTGCCAAAGTCTATGGTTCAAATACCAGTCTAGACACTTTTTCAGTCAGTTGGAAAATTACAACTTCTACAGTTTATTTACAAATTAGAATAATTGTGTTGAATTAATGAAGTTTACTTACATATCCAATGATTACTTAAACTTCCATTACTAATGATTAACTCTGTTGCACTGTTTCAGATAACAAACCAGATGTCATTATCAAAAGGTTGCTTGAGTGAATTGTATTCACTAGATTTGTCCAGGATAGCTCAATTGGTAGAACACTGGCAGCTTAAGGGAACTCTTCAGTTATATGAAGACACTCACAAGCTAATGTTAAGTCTATGGCACGGTTCTTTTCAAATTTCTTATTTGAATATATTTTTTTGCATTGGATAGATAAGGTCAACTTCTAATAGGGCCATTTTTTACTTTTTCGATTTTGGTTGCAGATTTTTTAAAATGTACTTTCACTCGGGGAACCGGTTTCAGAGGGAAAGTACCTTTATTTTAAAAAGATCTACAACCAAAGTTAAAAAAGGCTCTATTAACGACCAACTTCAGCTATCGCATGCAAAAATAATCATTTTAAAATATTGAAATTCAAACAAGTAATTTGAAGATGATTTTAACCTTTTTTTTTTTTTTTACAAATATAAATTGAAAAATCATAATTTCCATACGGATAGCTATTTACTTTTTTCCCATTCTGACAATTTGGACATTAAAAAGTTTCTTTGAATCAACTGTTAGCTCCTCGCACTATGTGATTTAAAATATCTGTGGCAAGATGGAGAGGACTAATGATAGTTTTTTTTTTTGCAATAATAAAGATAGTTGAAATAGTTACATAGACAATATATTATGGTGTTAAGTTTTTCATATACTACTAAATGAATCCAATGTTCACTTGATTGAAAGAATTCAATTTGTTCTACAACTGGTTTAAAAATAGAACATTTTGCTCTAGCTGCTAAACTTCTTCACTAACTGTCATAATTTGAAACCCTTTACAGTTCTCTTGGATAATGGATTGTCATCAGAGTGTACTTTTAATATCGCTTTCTAAAGGGTTTAATGCATGTTAATGTATCACAACTCATTTTTCATTACGACTGGGTGCAAGTATAATCTTACCTTTTCATCCACCATTGGAGCATGAACACCATAGACTGGAAGGTGGCTGCACAAACTATCACCTAATAGAGTGGATGGCTGAAATTCCAGGATTAATTAAAACTCCATTTGGATATTGAAATGCAATTGGTCTGCCAAGCTTAGTGGAGAACACCCACAAACCCGGTTTTAGTGGTTGACTGGTAGGTTTACCATTGTGTTTTTCTGCTCCTAGTCCTTCATGTTTTCATACCTTTCAGTAAAGGAGAAAACAATGATAAACTATCGATCAACCACTAAAATTGGGACTGCAGGTGGTTTCCACTAAGATATGACTTGGCAGATCAGTTGCATTTTAATATGCAAACCAAGTTTTGCCTAATTCTAGAATTTCATCTGTGAACTCGATGAGGTAATGGTCTGTGCCCCCCCCCCCCCGGTCTACCACCATTATCTTTGTTTACAAAGTGCTACAATTAACCCTTAAGGGTCCTGTCCCTGCCGTCGAAGACTCTCACGAGCTAATGCTAATCCTATGGGGAAGGATTTTCCTAATATCTCGTTTGCATTTCGACATTTTTAAATAATTTTTTTTTGCATTGGATAGCCGAGGTCCGTCTCTACAGCGCACCTTGGTTACTTTTTCGATTTTGGTTGCAGATATTTTTTCTTGGTTACTTTTTCGATTTTGGTTGCAGATATTTTTTAGAATGACACTTTCATTTTCAGAACCGGTTTTGAAAATGAAAGTAACTTTATTAAAAATATCTGTGACCAAAATCGAAAAAGTAGCCAAGGTGCGCTGTAGAGACGGACCTCGGCTATCCAATGCAAGAGAAATTATTTAAAAATGTCGAAATGCAAACGAGATATTAGAAAAATCCCTCCCCATAGGATTAGCATTAGCTCGTGAGTGTCTTCGCCAGCAGAGACAGTACCCTTAATGGACCACAAGCATTACTGATGTCATACAACGTCACGATGGATTATAGCTAATCAACTTTTAGATTTTTCCCACAAGCATTCGCCAAAAGCCAATCAAATATCCCAATGCTTGTGGGAAACATTGCGAGCTCCACCCATTGCGTGTGGTCAATTGCATGAATTATTCTTTTAGAATTGTGTTTTTTACTTTTATATTAAGGATTAGACACTAGAAATCTTAAGATAGATTTTTAACTTTATTTAGTAGCATATTTTTGTAACTTTTAGAGGATTAATATTTCTATATAAATATAGTGGTTGTAAGAACTTAATTTATGTATTAAAAATTAAATAAAAAGGTGATGGAAATTTACATCACTTTGCAATTAAGGGTTAATGCTATGCACACTCTACCTGAATCGTACATTACCACTATGAGAATGTAAATAAAACCTTCTTTTGCTCTTATATTTAAGAAGTGTCTGTATTTGATATTATGAGACAAAATTATAGAAACCCCTTTTTTTATGTGCAAAAAATACTTAGAAAAAACAAACTTTAAAATCACTCGAGTGTTAAATGTTTAAAAGACTATGCAAATAACTTCTCCATTAATTTCAAGGAATCATTTTTCATCTTGAATTCAACTGAATATTGCATACAAATGATTACTTTGTTTGATGGTTCTCACTATAACAATTGCATTTGTTTTAAAAATAATAATTCTAAATTTACTGGCATTATCAGAATATAGTAAATGGAAAATGTTTGCAAAGCTACACAATCGGACAACATGCAGGCATTTCTGTCTAGCTAAACTCAAAGCGGCTATCATGTTTGAAACATTCTATCCTATGATTTCAAGATTATGATATTTTACAACAAAATATGAAAATACCCAAGTTTTGAATATTTATCCAAGGCTTCAGTTAATAACGGGTATATAACTAAAAAATAAATACTTACACACTTGGCATTTATCCTTCCCCACATCACTGGACACAACACATTCAAATGACTAAAATTTCACTATAATTCATGTAGGTTAGCATTTTTAAAAAAACATACTTATAAGCAAGGGGATTTATTTGTTAAAGCCCTCTACCCCCCCCCCCCCTCCAAAAAAAAGTGTAATATAAATGGACATTAAAATGGCTATAACTTTAAGCTCTAATTATTGAAGGGTGCCCAAATTTTATACAAGCATACATTTTATAATAAGAGGTAACTTTTCCATTTTTTGTTATTGAAGCTGTTCAGATTTTAGTAGGATATAAAATATAAGGCCTGTCAAAATAAAAGTAATATTGTCATGAAAAAAAACCCTCCTAGGTTGAAAGCTTTTAATATTAAATAAAATTTAAAATAAATAACACTTGAAGAGATGATGTCATTTAAGCCTATGATCTGATTTATATTTAGTAATTTAATCAATATTTATTGCTTCTATATATACTAGGGGGGGGGGGGGGTTCTATCAATAAATTATCAAACATAGAAGATATAAATTAAGTTTTTGAAAAAGCTGATAGGATTTAAAAAAAGTATTTTAATTTGAATGAGAAGGGCTTAGGCCCCAAAAAGTCCTTGTATTTTCCAACTTCCTGATAAAAATTTTGTTAATATCAGACAGAATGCAGATAAGTGTTAGTACAACAAAAGAAGAAAATATTTAAAACCATTAGTTTTTTCCAGTTTACATCATGCCAAGTGGAAATGCCATATTATAGTTTTGACAAATTTGATATAATTTATTTTTTGTGACATTTATCATACATAGTGCATTTTTCGGTAGATTGTTTGGAAAGACAGACTCCTCTAAATCTGCAACAGCTTGGGGCCAGAGGTTGTGTGAATTTTAGAATTTGGCGTATTTCTGGTCACTGCTTTATTTACATTTTTTAAATGGTAATTTGAATGTAATAATGCAATCAAAACTATAATGAATATACTTGCAATGCAGTAAAATATTAAAATAATTAAGTAAAGCACTAAACTAAAATGATAACAAGTAAGATAATGTAAAAAAGCATTAAATTATTAAAAGTAAAGGTCAAGTAAATAATTAACAATGTATAACTAAATATAATGAGATACATTTTTCTTGAATTATTCAATGAAACTTTCCTCATAAAGGTACCATATTCACATCAAAATCATAAAGAAACGAAATTTTATTTCAGATTCTACTCAAGCCAGGGAACTTTTTTGGTTAGCAAGACTTTAATAGAAAGTCTTGCTAACCGAAAAAGCTTGATTAATACATAAATATATTCTGATTAGAAGCGATATCAGCAACAGCTTGCTTTTTTCCAGAAATTTATACTTCCTTAAAGGAAAACCACTAGTTCAGTCATATTATTCAGAATTACATATTAAAATACATATAGAATGATATAAAACTAAAAAATTCTGTAATTTTGCCCCTACATCTGAACTTAAATTTCATGGTTTACATCTGTGATGATGTGCAGATTTTAGAGAGTCCACTGTCTACTAATATTATTCTATGGAGGCGAGAAGAAAATCACCTATCAGCAGTGGCGTAGGAACTTTGTACAAATAGGGGGAACCGGGGCATATTGCAGAAAGCTAGTGGGGCGGATCATTTCGTTCATTTTGGAGGGTTCCTTCATAGTGTTGCACATTTTACAAACAGGAGTATAAAATAGAAGCATTGTCAAAAGATCACCAACTCTTTAATCCAGTTAAAATAATTTTTAATTGATATACTTGATACATAGAAACATAATTTATGTGCGATCCCGAATACAATATTCAAATTTAAGGCTTCTCTCACTTCCATTTACCAAAAATTAAAGTGCTTTCTGTTGTTTTACTTACAAATCAATTTTAAAAGCCTACTCTTTATAAATATGTTATCGGTGCAGGTAATTTGTAGTAGACCTATATAAGACCCCCTTTTTTCTGGAAATCGGGAGGGTTGTAAACAATGAGAAAAAGGATAAAGGCACAAACAAGTGTGCTCACCACCATCTCTGTCTCTTCTCTTTGTTGTTTATTGTGTGTATTTCCTAGAAAAAGTATACTTTATTTTTTAATTCAGCAATGTACCGTAAACAGATGTGGTGCGAGAATTTCTCCCGGGGGAGCTGAGCCTGTCTGAAATATTGCAGGGGGAGCCACAGCTCCCCCAGTTCCTATGCCCTTGCCTATCAGAATTTGTCAGTACTGTAGAAGATTAATAAAAAGATATTTTGGAAGATCTAACTGGCTAGATGAACAAGTCCTGTGTCTATGCTGCTGAATGCTAAGGCTGTGAGACAGCCACAGGGTGTCTACAGAAAATGTAAAAAAAAGTTCCCTGATTTTTCCATGATTTCCCTGACTATTTTTATCAGACTTCCCTGATTTCCATTATTAACAATACACATATGGTATTTTTCTATGTATGCCAATTCCTCATATAACACACTTATCCAGCTTGCTAATATCTCATTTTTGAGAAAAAATAAGAGAAAAACATAAAAATTGCCTAATATTCATTAAGTATTGGTTGACAGTTTTATAAATCCGAACACAACTAACTACATAGCATCCAACATCATATAGAAGCCAATAGATATAGGGTGACCAGAAAGTTACCTCATTTTCTGAAAAATATCCAATTCTAAGACTTATCTAAATCTGACGGGATAACTAATTGGATTAAGCTGGGCACCTGGTCAGGTTATGCTAATGTATCACTTAAAAATTTTAAAAATGTGTAAATTGCCTTCAATATAAGTGCTATGTACAGAAAATCAAGACATCTGATCCCCTTAACTTACGTTAAATACCAAAAACTCATACCATGTGCATCTTTTAAAAAATATTGGGAAAGATTAATCAGCATGTGAAAAAATATGGTACATAAAATAGACGAATCAGTCTCATTGGCAAGATGAAAATGCAAATATTTTCGCAATAGAGACAAATTTCCCTGATTTTCCAGTATTTTTACAAAGTTCTCTGACATTTCCCTGATTTTTCCAGAGTGATAAACCTCCCTGATTTTTCCATGATTCCCTGATTTCCAGATTCTGTAGACACCCTGAGCCAACACTAGGTGAATTTGAAACAACCCGGTTCATAAATACCTGCAGAACAAAATCCAGAGAGTACAAGATTTTTTGAACATACGAGACTGTACTTCACTGCCAAGGCTACAATTTTCAGGGGTCGACGCAGGTTTTTATTCTTGGGGCCCATTTTGTGAAAAGTAAAAGTTTTTTTTTTGTGAATTTTATAATACTTCTGTGAAAAATAAAATTTTGTAACGAAAGTTGAAATCCAGTTACTCATCCGAACCAAGAATTTATTAACAAAAACTTCTTTAAATCCTCATGCTAAAGTTTTTGTTTTTTGTGACCTGGTTTTATTTACAAATTACACATTTTAAAATAGTTTTTATGAAAAAGAATGTTACAAAAGGGGCTTATTTTATTCAAAAGAATTTTGTGAAGGGGCCTGTTTTATTAAATTTATTTTTGTGAAGGGACCCATTTTATTAAATTTATTTTTGTGAAGGGGCCCATTTTATTAAATTTATTTTTGTGAAGGGGCCCATTTTATTAAATTTGTTTTTGTGAAGGGGCCTATTTTATTAAATAGATTTTTGTGAAAGGGCCCTAAATAGACCCCAAATTTTGCCTGGATCGACCCCTGATTTTTTTATAATAAAAATGAGGAATACAAATGTGAAATAAACTACAATAAGAATTTTTTGTCAGAACTCCAAATAAAAGAAAATTTTAACATATCAGCATAAAAGCAATACAGAAATGTAAAAAAAAAAAAAAAAAACACATATTAAAGATCCAAAAAATAAGCTTACATAAAGTGTACCCTTTTTTTATACACTCACTATAGGTCAAAACTGGGAAACTTCATTAGCGGCCACTGGCCGGTAGGACTAGTTTTTTAAGTGGCCACTTTCTTTAAACTAGTCGCCACTTTTTTATTTAAAAATACTAAACAGTAAAATTTCTATAAGTATTAATCTAAAACTGAATAGCCCAAATAAATGTTAATATAAATATTTTGGAACCAAAAAAAGTAGAAGTATTAATCTAAAACTGAATAGCCCAAATAAATGTTAATATAAATATTTTGGAACCAAAAAAAATAGAATCCTTAATGAAATGCAAGAAAATTTTATTCTCTCCTTGTAAAAAAGTGGCCGGAAGGTGGCCGCTGATAGACAATTTTTCACTGGCCACTTTTTCTCATTTACTGGCCCTGTGGCTAGTGCTAATTTTGACCTTTAACACTCACATGTATTAAGATCCACTAGAATACTCTTAATATATCTTTCAACATTGACCAGTCTATGATTTAACTTCATATAGACTTATCACAATATCAGCAAAGCTAATCAAAATGAAGCCAACAACATTGTTGCAAGAAAACAAAATGTGCATCCTGTATGACCACAAAAAAAATTTACATTTCAGTTTAATATTTTTTAAAAAGAAAATTAAAAAGCACCCTTCACAAAATTTTTCATCTCGAAACAGGACCCTTCATAAAACTTTTCACCTTAAAACAACCCTTCACAAATTTGTCTTAAAAATAGGCCTTTTACATTTTTTTTTTAAATCTCTAAACTGAACTTTTCACAAATTTAACCATTTAAAAGTAAAATCTGACCTGTCACTTTTAAATAATAATAAAAAAAATGTATATTTTACATACATATATCTTTTTAAAAATGTATAAACAAGAACCTGAATATAATGATCATTTCAAATTCACAGAATTATGACTAGATTTTTCACAAATGTAAAAAGCTGTTGACCCTGTAATAAAAGACTGGACAGACCACTGTAGGGTTACCAGATTGTACGTTTTTTAACCTTTTCTAAACCTATCGTTCAGCATACGTTTAAAATTGCCTTGTACGACGATTCCTTCCGTTTTCTAACAAATATTACTTTTGATAATTTTAAGATTTTTTTTTTTCAGTTTGCTTTAAAATTCAACCTTTTGTCGAAAAAAATATACACATACGTGCACATTAAACATAAAAATGTTTTGTTTCCAATCAGGATGACAAAAATCTTTAGAGTTGCATAATAACTGCTCATTCATAAGCTCTTGAGTAGGATTAGTTCATCCTAACTTAACATTATTATAGACTATAGTATCTGCATAATAATTTTTTTAATTTAGTAATCTTACGTTTGATTTATTATCTCCCTTTATGCTTAAATAAAAACTTTTTTTTTTTTTTTGTAGGATTTAGCATTACTAACATTTTCATAATCATTGAACTGTGTAGGACGTTTTGATTTACTGTTGTTCTTACAATTGATTTTTCATTCATAGTGAAATATATATGAGTGCAAATTTAGTTAATGTAATACAACTACAGTTGGAAAATAATGATTAAATTCGATTAATAACCTCTTTTTAAACAAATTTGTTGCCGAAAATATTATTGGGACATTCAACATAGTTTAGCATGGTATAAAAAAAAGATGACAGCACAATCAAAGCAAAACTTACTAGTGCCAATAAAAATCTTCGGTTTTTTTCTGAGATAAATCTGGCAGCCCTAGATCACTGCTATTAATTTTATTTTTTATTATATTTGCTAGCCTCTTTGATTTTGTATTTCATGAAATTAGAAATACTAGAAAAAAAGGTGTACATGTATAGTCATTATATTGTTATGCATATTATTACTGTTTTATGTTAAAAACGTTATGTATGCTACAAAGAAACTTAAAGAACATAATTTGTAAATTTAAATTTTATATAATCCCCTTAAAAAAGGTGAAAATTTCATACCTGTCAATATCGGAAATGAAGAAAAGCATAAAATAGCAACATGATACATTTACACTGTGTATATTTGAAATTCATTAATAAACAATGCAATCGAATAATTTTATTATTTTTTTTTTTCTAAAATCACAGAAATTTTTTGAAACTTAATGGAAAATTTACCTACAATGCTGCATGGAAGAAAATTCAATGAATTTCTTTTTGCAATCATTTTGGATTTGAATTTTTATAACATATAAATATATTAAAATGTTTTATTAAAACATGATTATTTCATTATTTTTTGACATATCACACATGCAACAATTTAAAAAAAAAAAAGCGAGAGGAATAGCGCTCATTGACATTTTTTTCAGCTCAGCATTACGTTTAGTTAGATTTTTTTTCAGTCAATCTTTCGCAAATTAATTTTTTTTACATGACATTACTTAAATTTTTGTTGTAACATTTTTTACGAATGGATTTATTCTACCAAAAAGACGGATATGGTCAATGCTCAGAATTTATATATTTAATTAAATAACTGAATACATTATTGGATAAACTTTCTAAATCTGTTTTTAAAATGAAATAAGCATTCTTACTATCAGCATTATGCAAATGAAAGTTTTAACATAAAAGGAAATGCAAAACGAATTTCACACTAAGAAATATTTTCCAAAATTATGGATAAAAAGGTGAAATACTTACCTTACTTAAATATTATTCAATTTTAGAAAAACAATAACATCAAGTTATACGATCTTGAATCGAATTCAGCAATTCGCCTACAACGTTTCCAATGTCATGTTGTCCAGCCGCCATCACGTTGAGCATAATTGAAAAAAATATTGCTAGTGTATATGATACGAATTATAACATATATCAAAAGCAATACACATTCAATTAAAGAGGATTTGTAACTTCTTTAATAACAGATTGTAGATTTTTGTCCTATTCCACCTCGCTTAAAGTCAGACCACGTGTATCGTCACATTTATTGCGATTAATCGTCGCTTCTTAAGAACTTCGTATACGAATGTGTCTTTAGTAACTTCTATATATAATTTTAAAATGTTATAAAAAATATTAATGATTTCTTACTATACATGAATCAAATCCATTAATGTGGATGTTTGCGAGGACGGGCACGCCGACGACACAGAGCTGCTAGCATTCATTCATGGAGTCGAGGGCAGCGTTCTCAGATGGATTTTACTTTTTTCCCTAGACTTTGGAGTAAAAATTCCCTAGATTTCCCTAGACTTTGGAGTAAAAATTCCCTAGATTTCCCTAGATTCTAAAGTCACGTGACATGGAAGAAATTCTGCATTTTGATTGGTTGTAACAGCCTGAATCACATTCACATATGAGAATTATAAACACCAGGGTGTAGTCATGTATAGAAAAAACAAAAACAAACTTATTTTGTTTGGGACGACAAAATCCTGTTATATATTTTTTCAAAACTACTGGTTAGAATATAAATTTATATTTATTTAAAAACAAGCAACTTTGATTAAACATACTCTTTGCATTTGATTTTTGAGAAAATCGTTGTAATCACGAAATAACAGACATTATAGCTTTGATTATTATTGCTATAATTTTTATTATTTAATATTCTTGCGCATACATTTTATATCAAATTATTATTCTAAAATCTCCTGTGAGTGATCCAACAAAAGGAAATATAACAGTTGCTTGACAAATATTCAAATTCTATTTCTACAGTTTTTGAAGTTTTCAGATGTTCATATTATTGCATTATTAATTTGTATGTTCATATATAGATATGTCCCATATATAACTCATATATAGATATGTCCCAAATGAATGTATGAAAACACAAATAAATTCGTAAAAGTCGTGCATAAGTTTTTATCTCAATTCATTTCATTCGTAAACGCATAAAATTGACAGGCAGTGTTCTAAAAAAACAAGAAATTCAATAGCGTTTTCGATTTCCATGAAAGATAAAGAGTGCTTCAAAAGAGTAGCGTTAAATTTGACGTTTTGCGTTAGGAGACAGCAATCGCTTACAACTGAAGATGCAACACATGTATCGAAAGCTGCTATTAGATCCAAAATCATTTCAATGGTCATGCCTGCCAATTGTATGCTTCTACCTATAAAAATGAATCCGTGAATAAGCCGCCATCCCCCCTCCCCCCCCCCAAAAAAAAAAAAAATCTGAAATAAAATATTCATTTCATTTTCTTGTATTTCATGTTATTTTGGGATAAATGCTCGCGATTGTTATGGCTAATGCTTAAAAGAGATAGAATATAATTTCTTTAGAGGATCAGATATTTCCATCTAACATTCTTCTGTTTTAATACATTATGCATAGTATTTACTTCATTATGCGTATAATTATAACGAAGTCTCCATATGCACTTAATACGCGGTTTAAAAAAAAAAGAAATCAGATTGATGATTTCTTTATTTGGTTTTCTTAATAGAAGAAAGAAAAACCAGCAGTAACCCCGGGCCCACTTCCCCAAACGAACGACCTCAGAGACAGTTTCATTTTAAAAAAGCTTCTAGGGATTCAAATCCATATGATGAAATCTGCAAAAAATAAGTAGTGTTCGCATCTGGAGTAATTAACAACTATTGATCCACCAGGTGGTAATCATTTATTAGCCATCTAGGATCCCTGTTCCGAGAAACGAAAGGGAGGTACGAGACCAGTTCTGACCATAATTTCCTCCCCTCCCCCACCCTCTGTTAACCAAAGAATTGCTTGACAATTTCTCCCCCCTGCCCATACCTTCACTTCCTCTTTCACATTCATTCATCAAACACCTCACATCAATCACTTTATCGTGTTCATTGCTAGAAAAACACACGAGCCGTTAATTCCCAAATTGGCTCAGCCGAACTCAGCAATCTGATTGTTCATTAATATTAATATTTTGGATTACTTTACTGTGATTTTGATCAAATTTAACAAAATAAATCAATTTAAGTCATTATAATTGCATTCTGTTTTACATTACACTACTTCATAAGAAAATGAGTATAATTTTCTACTATATAAATATCAGTTTTAGCCAATCAGATTGCTAAGCTCGGCTGAGCCAATTTGGGAATTAACGGCTCGTGAAAAACACAGAAATCTAACAAAAATCCTTTTTTCCCCTAGATTTTAAGAAAACATTGCCAGTCTTCTAAAAATTCCCTAGAAATCAGAAGGAATTCCCTAAATCCCTAAATAGGCTTCAAATTCCCTAGATCTAGGGAATTCTCCCTAGATCTGAGAACGCTGGTCGAGGGAGCTCGCTCTGCTCGCGTCGGGAAGCTCGAAATTGCTCTTGGCGCGTTGGCGATCTGTGGGCAGAGCCTCCTTCAATGGTTCACTGTGATTGGTTGTTGAAGAGCCGAGCTTCCCGACAACTACCGTCTGCCCTTTTTACACGATTCAATTCTTGATTCGTTGACATGTTGACATACTGTAAATGTAATGTAAATGTCTAAATTTCTGTTGGCCGGCTTCAAAATTCAAGAATTTTATATTATTTTAGAGTTTCAACAAAAATCTACATAATCGATATTATTTCTTTTCTCTCTGAACAATCTCCACAAGTGATGTATTTAAATATCCTTAAGTAAAATATTTTTTTTACGAAGGTTAGAATAAAAAAAAATCTTTTTTTCATTTTGGTTGTAATATTAACATTAAAATTCTCTTGTATTTTAGTATCAATTATTAGTTTTTTTTGTTGTGCGTATATATTTTTTATCATTATGTATGTATTTGCTAAATTTAAAGGTATCCTATATATTGCTTTATATTGTATTTCCTTCCTATAGTATATGGTTGTATTAAATTATCATCGCAAATCTAAAATACGTCTTTTTCTTTTAATTTCTGGTACGAGTGACGCAGCATAGTTTTTGCCGGTGTTACTCCATAGATTCAAGTTTAATTTTATTAAATTTGATATAATATATTTTCATTCTGATCTTTTTTTTTTTCTTTCGTTCTTTTTTTATATTATTTTGTGTGTGTGTGTGTGTGGGGGGGGGGGGGGGTGTTCTTATGTACTTTGACGAGAAAAGGTGTGTTACTACAAATGATATTCTATAAAATTCTTATTAATGGTATTTCCAAAAATTTGTTAAATTAAATAGACATTTAACAAAACTAAAAAACGCATTACTATCATATAATAAAATCAATTATAGTAGACGTTTCAATCTCTATACAACCTCCTCATCAGTACTAAAACAAATATCAATTGAAATCCAAAGCTGTTGCTGACACACGTATATACATTAAAAATATTTAATCACCAAGGTATACGTTGCAGTAAGACAGTAAGAATTGTACATGCTTCGTTTTGGGGAGATTTCTGTAATTTTGTAAAACAACCTTTTAGAAAAATTTGGTGTACTTATGTATCCGGACCAGGTAATAGATAATCGCCAAAAATAAGTTGTCAGTTCATCATTTGTGAATTTTGTTTATCATTGTTATTCGCCAATTGTATTCCCCAACAGGGCTTAGATGCCTTATGTTCCCTCAGCCGTTGTTTTGAATTGTTTGGCGATTTTTTTCGGCGTGTTGGCGGTGTTTATAACTACGGCAACCTTGATATGTGGAACCTCGTGTGACGTGTGTATTCTGACGTGTTGTGTTCTGGTAACCCCTGAGAAGGGGTGGATTTTATGGATGTATTTTGATATGTGTTGTATAGTTCTGTCTTTATATTTTTGTTAAATTTATTGGATGTATTTGACTGACTATAGTTTCTGTAATCCATTTAAATGCTTTTGCTGAAGTAATTAAGAAATATGAGGAAATTTTAAGAAGAAAAGTAGGTTTGTTTATTGTGTCTCAATGCTTATTCGTAAGCCTATTTTGGAAAATGACAGTGGTGTTATGAAAGAGATTTCGTGCTGAAGCTTTCAAGAAAGCAGATGCCCCACCAGTGGCTGAGAGGTTCTGCTCTCGAAGCTGGTAGACGGGAGGTGCTGGGTTCGATCCCAATCGCGCCCGTCGGCCTAATCGTTCGGAGTTTTCGTGGTTTTCTTCGAACCTTGGATTTCCAAGCGTTAATGCTGGTTAGGTTCCCTTAGAAAGACCCCCACGAAGGGCACTCCCCCCTGGGCCTATATCCCTCGTGCAGATAATTGGCCGTCATAAATACAACCAACCTTTTTTTTGCCCCACCAGTGGCCGAGAGGTTCTGCTCTCGAAGCTGGTAGACGGGAGGTGCTGGGTTCGATCCCAATCGCGCCCGTCGGCCTAATCGTTCGGAGTTTTCGTGGTTTTCTTCGAGCCGTGGATCTGCCATGCGTTAATACGGATTAGGTTCCCTTAGAAAGACCCCCACGGAGGGCACTCCCCCCGGGCCTATATCCCTCGTGTAGATAATTGGCCATCAAAAATCAACCCAACCCAACCCAAGAAAGCAGATATCTGTTAAGGTATGTTAATTTTATGTATATTTTGCTGCTTTAAGAGTTTTTTACATTTTGAGATTGCTAGAAAGCGAGAACTGCTGATTGCCACTTTAGCGAGTTTTGTTTTTTATGTGTATTTTGCTGCTTTAAGAGTTTTTTACATTTTGAGATTGCTAGAAAGCGAGAACTGCTGATTGCCACTTTAGCGAGTTTTGTTTTTTATGTATATTTTGCTGCTTTAAGAGTTTTTTACATTTTGAGATTGCTAGAAAGCAAGAACTGCTGAATTTTGAGAATGCTAAACTGGGAGAACTGCTGAATGCAGTGATGTTTTTTTTTTTTCGGTTAATGTGCGCGAAGCGGTAAACGGAAAAAAGGTGACAGGAAAAAACGGGACCGGAAAAAAGGTGACAGAAAAAACAAGAGCGGAAAAAACGGGACAAGGAAAAAACGGGACCGGAAAAAACATGACAAGGAAAAAAGGTGACCGGAAGAAACGTGACAAGGAAGTGTTAAATATTGAACTTGTCGATAAATAAATGTTAAAAACTAATCTAAAGAGTTTTTCCACTGTCAGTTTCTTACAGTGTAGGCGGGGTGGGGTGGTGGTGGTGGTGGGGGGGGGGCAGAGTTAATGGGTGAGTTAGACAATTCTAAGATTTGGTCCAAGCAGGGGCGTCGCCATGGGGGGTATGGGGGGGGAGCCTCCCCCCCCAATATTTGTGAAGTTGGGAAATTTGAGCTTAGAGTTGGGAAATTCGGGATTTTTGAGACATTATGAAATTTTTATTGTTTTGGTGGTTATGTTTCTGACTGAGTATTGTAACAGTAAGCAAGTTAAATTATCAAAAGAAATACAAAAAGAATATAGGTGAAAACTGGGAAATTGAGTTAGTAGCCAGTGGCCGGTAGACTCAGTTTCATTAGTAGCCACTTTTTAAAGTTAGTGGCCACTATAATGTTTCAAACTTTCTTGACATCTAGATAAACTATAATCGTTGTATATATACATATTTTTCTATAAATCAGAGTTTTATACCAGACAACTATTCACAATAAGAATAGGGAAGCAGTCGAAATTCAAGAAAATTGCAATGTCCTTAACCCTTTCATGTCGGATTTTTATTCTTCAGTTTTGATAATAAAATTACTTTTATTTTAATAATGCTAATCGTAGTTATCTGAATAGATTTACTGAAGTTTAAAGATTATCTCATTGTCTGAATTCTAACGAATGAACTTATTTTGTGTACTATTCAATTCATATGATAATAGGAAGGAAGTTTTTGGAGACGTTTGGAAAATATCATTACAACAGAGTTTAACAGATATTACAACTTTCTAATGTTTTTTGTGTTTTATCACACATGATTTGTTCAGAAAAGTAACCTATACTATTTTAAATTTAAAGAGTGATATATATTTATAAAATAAAGGAATCGCCAACGGTGCAAAGAGAATTAAGCAAACTTTTATTGTTATTACTAAATGTCCAAACATAAATGAAATCATAATAAAAGAGGCATAGCCATATACTATCATTACCATATGTAAATAGTAGCAAAAGTAATTGTTAGGACAAAACAATACTCGATGAAAAGACATGTACTATTAACAGTACTCCAAACCCGAAAGGGTTAAAATGCTCTTGCAATTTTAAATGTGAAAGAAAAGGAAAAGGCAATAAAGAAAAAGAATAAATTATTTGAAACGCATGTGGAATCAAAGCTGATGAATATATTTTGCAGAATAAAACTGTAAAAAAAATAATCCAACTGAAGAGCAAGCACTTGGCGAAAAAATGAAATATTGAAAATGCAGCTAAATCATTGAAATCTACTTGCATCCGGTAGGAAAAAAAAATTAACCAGTTTGCTAATTAAATGCAATCAAAGTAGAGATGCATATTTTCATGAAAAAAGTTGTATTTCAGTTGGCGATCGATAACAGATTTTTTAATCGCCATTTGGCGAGTGGCGACTATAGTGGCGATCGATGGCCGATTTTTTAATCGCCACTTTTACAACTTTAATCGCCACGTGGCTAGTGGCGACCGCTAATTTACACCTATAAAAAAGAAATCAGACACACTCAATCTATCATTGTATTTTTCAGTTCTACAAAAATATTATACATCTACCAGACCTAAATTTCTCTACTCCTATCCACCAATAGCTGACTATCCAGTTCCGTTATTTCCTTCAAAACTTTGTTTCTTTCTCAAAATGTTCACCCTCCCAAAAGAGAATCCAGCTATTTTAATCCAAAGGGATTGCAGCTTCTTTTGAAAATTGGAGATCACTTGTAGCACAACAGAAAGGAATGTAGTCACCTACTTGAAACACAGTTGGGCAAGAAGAATTGATGAGTTTTCACAAATTGCACTAATTTTGCGATTTTTGGACAATATTTTACTCATTCTCGTGATTTTTTTTGCTCCGAAAATTAGTTAACCCTTCGCTGTCATGACAAAAGCATTATATGAGCAAATGTGAATATAAGAAGTCGTTAGTTTAGATACATTTGCTACATTTTACCTTTATTTGTATGCGGAAATATATATATGTCCTGTTCATTTATATTTATAGGTGTTTAGTAAATTTTAAACCAAAAGTCCAGTGTTGTGTGTTTAAAGCTGTTCTAAAAAATGACTATAAATCTTAGCACGAAAGAACCCTTCATAATAGGAAAAGAGTTTTCATGCAAGATTTTGGAGAATCTAAAAATCCATTCGAGGATGAAAAAGATAAAAAAGTGGATGATTTGAATTTGGAACAGAAATATGACCATGAAAGCAGTCCATCAACTGAAGAAAAAAATCGACATACAGGTTGACATAAACACTGATAGGTTGCACTTGAATAAAATTTTGAAGAAATAAAGATTTCCTTATAGACAAGTTCATAAACAATTATGAATATTAGGATGTGATTGAATAAGCTGGCTTCTGAAAGCGCCGTGGGAAAACGGTTTCACCAAATGGAATAGATAAAAATAATAGCATAGCAATGGACATTGATAGACATAAGTTTTACAGGGAAGAGTTATAAGAAATACAAGAAAATTTCGGCAATTTAGTAATGGGCTTAAATGACAATGTTCCCTATATCAGGAGAATATTGCACCAATACATTCCATATTTAAATTGCAATTGTGCAAAGCAAATTTGAGTATCACTAACTAAGAAAAGTTAATAATGTTTCCCCCTGGATATGAGAAACCGGATGTACATGACTTGCAGAGTCAAATAGAAATAAACCAAATCCCAACTCCCTTAACAAATCTTTTCTGATGCCATGAAATCCAAAGACTATTTGGGTCACACTGTCAAACTATATACTCGTACCTTAACATTCACAGCAGCTTATCTTTATGGCGTTGCATCTAATGAAAGAATCTTTAGTCAAATAAAAATTTAATATATATTGCAAATTGCAAGCTACAATGAGGCCTGACAGACTTGACAGCCTAATGCTTTTAAAATGTGAAATTGAAATAGTGGATTTTATTAAACTGGACGATGTTAGGTTAGCTTCATCAGAGTTAGCTTGATTGAAGATCAAAAGAATTAATGTTAAATGAAAATTATTTGGATGTGCCAATCCCAAAACCTTATTCTATCCCATACATGTTAATACTTCAAAATTTGCAATCACAATGTTAAAATTAAATAACAATTCTATGCCCATAATAATGAATTCTAAAGGTTTAATTGTGTGCATTTAATTTATAATTCGTTTAATTGTGTGCCTTTAAAAAGGAGATAGAAGCATCGCATTTTTCAAACAAATCATTGAATTTCGACACCTATGCTCTTAGATGTCTGCAACCAAAATTCCAAACCCAAAGAGCTCAAAAGCGATACCTTTGGACAGTATACACCCAAGCCCAATAAGGAAGTGTAACCGAATATGAAGTTTGACTAAATTTCCGTGCATTAGTTTTTCAGATATAGCTAACGCGAAAACTGCAATACAGCAATGCCACAGATATATACAAAAACCTAATAAGCACTAAATTATGTCAAAGTTTAATAGCATATGAAATTTGATCAAATTCTTTGCAACAGTTTTTGAGATATAACTATCGCTAAAATCATGTAAATCGTGAAAAATACAGCATAGCATCGCCACCTTTTGGGTAATTTACACCAAAAACTAATCAGCATTAATTTTTATCAAGGTATAACTGAATCTAAAGTTTTATAAAATTCCACGAATTAGTTCTTGAGATAGAGCACCAACAAAATTTGTGTCACATTCACACAGACAGACATTTTCTAAAATCAGTCAAATCATGTTCAGGACCTTCTAAAACGTATCAAATCGTCGAAAACCAGTTGTAGATTTTTTTTACGATTCAATACTTTCGCCTTGTAAACACAGAAGAAAGTAAAACGGGTGTTTGTTTTTTTATTAAACAAACCAATAATTAGAATTTTTATATTTCTAGTTTCAAACTTTTTCTTTGGAAAGGAATTTTTTATGCATAAGCTTCGTTATCATTATTACACACTTTGTGTATATCACTTTAGTTGAATGTTAGAGGAATTTGTTTCAAGTTGGGAAATTTTCGAACTCTCCCCCCCCGAAAAAATATCTGTAGCTACGCCCCTGGGTCCAAGAAAACAAAATTTTAACATTTCATTAAGAGAAGTTTAACATGACTTCTACAAGGGACAAGATGGTGCTTTCTACGGGGGGGGGGGAGGGGGTGATTAAGAAAATACAATTTATAGATTCTTTCAACTTCGCATGGTACTTTTCGGTTAGCCGGGCGCCAGTGTTATATATACATATGTGTATGTATATATACATATATGTGTATATTTATACATATATAGAAGCTATATGTATACATATATATGTGTGTGTGCACATATACAATATCTATAAATGTATATATGTATATATACATATATATATACCACTGGCGCCCGGCTAACCGAAAAGTACCCTTCGCATTTGCGAACGCCAATACAAATATTTTTTGTCGATTTTTACGAATGCTAATATTGAAAAAATTTGAAAGTTCACTTACGATAATTCTAATTAACATCACTACTTGATATTTGATGTTCGCGAATGGTAATACCAATATTTTCCGTTGATGCTTGAGTTAATGGGTGAGTTAGACAATTCTAAGATTTGGTCCAAGAAAACACAATTTTAACATTTCATTAAGAGAAGTTGAACATGACTTCTACAAGGGACAAGATGGTGCTTTCTACGGGGGGGGTGGGGGGGGGGGGTGATTAAGGAAGTACAATTTATAGATTCTTTCAACTTCGCATTCGCGAACGCGAATCCAAATATTTTTCGTTGATGTCTACGAATACTAATATTGAAAAAAATTCGCTTACGATAATTCTAATTAACATCACTACTTGATATTTGATATTCGCGATTGGTAATACCAATATTTTCTGTTGATGTTTAAGAATGCTATTATAAAAAAAATTCCTGAATATTCGCATATGAAAATTCACATTTACACTACTACTTAATTTGGACATTATGTGAATAAGAATGCTTTCCGTTGATAATTAGAACGCAAATATTGAAAAATGTTGTGAATGTTTGCATACGAGAATGCTCGTTTACATAACTTGTTTTTCGACTTGATGCATGTATAATATCATATAAGCTTTTTTTTTTTTTAAATTTTAAAGAAGTTAGTTATAATAGATTTAATTGGAAAGTTTTATTTTATTTAACGCTATTTGAATTTTTTGTTTATTAACATAAAATTATATTAATAATAATAATAATAACATTTTTTAGACTTTCTGAATCACTTATCAATTTATAATTTTTTATGTCCTGATCAGTGGCATTAGTATTTTCAGATATTAACAGAACAAATAAAGAAAAAAAAATAATAAGTAAATATCTTTGTTAAGATATGCCTAAAATTAGAAATTAGCATAGTTTGTTTCTTTTTTTTTTTGTTATATTAAACAATTGATTGAAGTCAAATTTTTTGCAATTTTTGGTTTCATCATGAAATTTCCAGATATATTATTTTAAACATTTAAACTAAACAAAATAAATTAAAATAAACATTTCTATAAAATACTGGAATCACGGAAAAAAAGCGAACATAGGAAAAAACAAATCGGATAAAAGACCACGGGAAAGTATTCTATTTATTAAGCTGTATACATAACAGAAAATATAATGTGAAGTTTGTTTTTTAAGGAATTTAATATATATTTTAAAAACATAGTAAACCTTATATTTTTTTTAATGACATGAAGGCCATATTTAACTAAATAATTAAAACTAAAGTGCAGTTTTTCCTCTGTCAGCTTTTTACTGCGTAGGGGATGGGGGGGAGGTACTTAGACAATTCTAAGATTTGGTCCAAGAAAACACAATTTTAACATTTCATTAAGAAGTTTAGTATGACTTCTACAACGGACAAGTTAGTGCTTTCTACGGAGGGGGGTGGGGGGTGGGGGGCATATTAAGGAAATATAATTTATTGATTCTTTCAATTCGCTATTGATAGCTTATATATAAGCAAAGATGTTTTAGATATTTATAAAACTTTAATCAATAATGATTTTTGGGTACAGTGGAGGGCGGAGGGGGAGGGAAAAATTACGTACACAGCTTGTAAAGGGAATAAAATAAAGACGAAGAGAGGAGGCATTTTCTTTAGAGGAATTTTTTCATTATACTGCTTTTTAGCTCGCAGGCTATCAAAACCCAAGGGCTAATGTGCATGCAGGTTCTGTATGTATGTATGTATGTATGTATGCAATGCACTTACGTCTCTATGTACGTAACACGATAACTCTTGACAGAAACATCCGATTTGCTTCATTTTTTTTCCAGGTTCATTCTGATAAGGCGCTTCCCTAATTAGTTTTGGGGGTTATTGGTTAACAGTATAGGGGGGCTACTCCCCCCACCTTAATTTAGATAAATGGGTTTTTCATGCAGAATTATTCGATTTGCTCCAAATTTGGTATACCGATTTATTATGTTAAGGAGCTTCTATGATTAGTTTTGGAGGTTCATTAGTTAAATATAAAGGGAGGGGGAGGAGCTAGCTACCCCCCACCCCCTTGATTTAGATAAATGGGTTTTTCATGCAGAATTATTAGATTTGCTCTAAATTTGGTATGCCGGTTTATTATGTTAAGAAGCTGCCTTGATTAGGTTTGAAGGTTCATTAGTTAAGTATACATGGGGGAAAGGGGGCTGGACACCCCCTTAATTTAGATAAATGGGTGTTTCATGCAGAGTTACTCGATTTGCACCAAATTTAGTATACCAGTTTATTATGCTAAGGAGCTGTCTTGATTAAATTTGGAGGTTTATTGGTTAAGTATGAAGAGGGGGGCGGGGGCTAGTCCCCCCTTAATTTAAATAAATGGGTTTTTCATGCAGAATTTTTCGATTTGCTTCAAATTTGATATATCGGTTTATTCAGATATGGCGCTTCCTTCATTAGGTTTGGAGATTCGTTGGTTAAATATAAAAGGGGGAAAGGGGGGCAAGTCCCCTCTTCTTAATTTAGATAAATGGATTTTCATGTGGAATTATCCAATTTATTTTATTTTTTTCTATGTTCATTCTGATAAAGAGCTTTCCTGATTAGATTTGGAGGTTCATTAGTTAAGTATAAAGCTTAATTTACCGATATGGTTTTTCATGCAGGATTATCTGATTTGCTTCAAATTTGGTATACCGGTTTATTATGTTAAGGAGCTTCCCTGATTAGATTTGGAGATTCATTGGTTAAGTATAAGGGGGGGGGGGCTGAGGCTAACCCCCCTTCATTTATTTTTTGAGGTGCATTATTCTTTGAAAGTTATATTTTACAAGATTATATTTTACAAGAAAACCCTATTGTTCCGTTTGCTCCTATGTCCCATTAGTCCCCAGTCTCCCCTATATGTATTTTTTCTCAATATTTGTTATCTGGATTTTTTGTTATACTGATAGCATGAACTACGGGTGACATGAACAAAAATTTAATTCCCCTTGATGTTCATGTTAACAAGGTTTGACTGTATTCACTTATCTTTATGTACCTAAACTTAATTTGGTAGGCAGAAAAAAAAACCACATGGGAAAATTAAGATTTATATTTCTGATCAATTCTGTGGAAACTGATTGAGAAAAAATGTTGGAAATGTTCATATATATAGGAATAAAAAATATTTCGTAATCGTATTAGCGGACGTGGAAATGGAAAATATGAAACTTAGCAATTAAATAATACATTAACCCTTTATGTGACGACAGTTCTTCAAAATACCATTAAAATAACTGTTTATAAAATTCATTTAATACATCGATTAGTAGTAATACAGTTTAGAATGAGTTACAGATGCTTTACTCTATCATGTTCGAAAGCATTATTGGTTGCACAAAACAAAAGTATTTTTAAAATAATAATTTATTTGCCTTTGCATCTTTTCAGCTTTCTTGATGTTGAAAGATTGGGGGAGGGGGGGGATTCTGTTGTAAGAACATGATATTTGTACATTTCCAAAATCTACAACAAGGTGAAAACAATGTGAGTTCTTAAATTATTGCCCCTCCAGTGGCCGAGAGGTTCTGCTCTCAAAGCTGATAGACGGGAGGTGCTGGGTTCGAACCCAATCGCACCCATCGGCCTAATCGTTCAGAGTTTTCGTGGTTTGCTTCGAACCATGGATTTCCATGCATAAATACGGGTTAGGTTCCATTAGAAAGACCCCCAAGGAGGGCACCCCCACCTTTTGGGAACATATCCCTCGTGTTGATAATTGGCCATCATAAACACAACCAACCAATCTCTTAAATTATTATACATCAATCTGCAATAGTTAAGCAAAAAATAATTCAGTCTTTAAACTTGTGAGGTCTCTAGAAATGTATAGCATATGGCACTTCAGGGAATATTTAAAAAGGATAAATACAGCTGAGTATTTGTTCCAATAATCCGATTCAAAGTTATTCATTATACGCTATCTCAAATTGTGTGAAATATCTAAAATCAACACCATTACCTATTATTTACATGAAAATATCTCATAAAACACGATGGGTGGCACGTAAAAATTTCACAGAAGAAACAACCCTTTTATTATACATTATTCGTCTGTCAGATTAATATCATTCAACAAAAACCATTCTGGAAAACTAAGGTTTATCTTCTATCACTTTCAAATATGTACATTGAAGTGAGTTGTAAAATTCCAATGTACTTTTCGTCAACATAATACCTGCCTATCATTCTTTTAAAACTACAATCTGAAAAACGCCTGTTACAATCAAATAGAAAGCAAAATATTTTTAATGATTGTCAGTCAATAATAAGAGGAACCACTCTCTTTGTTGAAGGATTAAGGATTAAACCTGAGGGGTCCCATGCTTCAAAAGCATGATTTTTCGTTAAAGTTCAAAATTTGGGTACATTTTTTCTTAATAGCCATATTTATTTAGTTTGAAATATTTTAATTTTATTCAATTATATATTTTTTAGTAAGCTATAGATTTTTTTTTTTTTTTTTTAAATATTTAGCCAGGCCT
The DNA here is from genome assembly GCA_963932465.1 of Maratus speciosus. Classification (NCBI taxonomy): domain Eukaryota; kingdom Metazoa; phylum Arthropoda; class Arachnida; order Araneae; family Salticidae; genus Maratus; species Maratus speciosus. The sequence continues at coordinate 88,514,966 of OZ010794.1, forward strand.
TTACGTTTAAAAATGAATCGGAAAGTTTCGCGTTGTTGAGTAGGGAATTTGAGAACCGCCTAAATGTATATATCTTTATTTTCGGTTGTCTGATTCCATGACATTTTTAACTTAATTTCGTTATTTGTTTTTTGAACCGGAAGACGAACCAAATTTAATGCCTCCCCCTTCTACCCGGGAGCCCAGGGTAATCACCCCCTAGCTTTCCTCTAGTTCCCTGAGGTCATGTAAAGTTAGTTAAACAGTATTACCAAATCTAATCGTATGAATATATTGCCCTCTCTTTGAAACAATCTAATTGTTTGATAGGAAACAAAATATTAATAAAATTAAATAAATTATAAATAACTATTAGTTATAATATTAAAACTTATGGAATTAAGACTTTTTTAAAATGATAATTGCTTGTGAATTAATTATTCAAATTATTAATTTATAAAGACTCACTAAACAAAAACATACTCAAAATCTCAATTTTTCATTTTTTATATACAGTAAAACCTTCCTGCGATCACGTTCCATTCCAATGAAAATGGGTCGTTCCGAGAGGTGGTCTCTTTATGGAGGTCATGTTTAAATATAGATTTTCATCGTAGAAAAAGGTAACAATTAATTTTACTAAAATTTACTTTTCACATTAGGAAAAAACAGGAAAATTTAAATATCAAAACAAAAGTTAATTACATAAGTTAATTACTGCAGAGTTTAAAAAATGAATACATTGACGTTTGCTTTGATTTTACGGTTTTATCTTTTATAACTTTTATTTCCAAGTTCTTTCGAAATTCATTAAATAAATGCAATTTTTTTGGACGGGAACAAATAATGACAATTTCATTAATTTATCTATTTTTTTGAGAGTTTCCTGACAGAATTGGGCAGGGGAGTTTATTGACCGTCATTCTTAATTTGTCATCAGAGTTAAATTCATTGCTTAAAAAAAACACAAAAGGGTTTAAACACTTAAGAGTTACCGGAATAATAATAATCAAAAAATTCTAAACTTAGTTTAGAAGTTTGATGGATAATGCTCTCTCCGAAATTATTTTTCTAATAAAACCTTCTTCAAGCGACCAGGAATAAACGGAATTTATTTCATTTTCTTCAAAGAAATGGGTCGCTCATGGAAGGAGTTCAACTGGGATGGTCTCTGAATGGAGGTAAAATTAGTATTGAGTCTATGGCAATAAATTTCGTTCCATGAAAAAAAGGTCGTTCAGGGAGGTGGTTTGAAAAAAATTTTGAAAAAAAATTGAATTTCCGTGTATAAGTCGAGCCACATTTCTGTTAGTATGTTGAAAAATTATTTGTAATCGAGGATAAAAAAAATTATTAAATTTTCATTAATAATTTTTACTAATGTAAACTTTTTACGTTTCTAATTAAACTTTTTTAATTCAATGTAAAACCGAAGAAGGTTCAACTATTTTGAAATCTATTCATATAAATTCAATGATGCTTAAAAAGAAAAAATTCTTTAAAAAATTTATTCAAGCCTTATTTACGAGAGTAAACAACTCTTAAACTGCTAAAATATAGTACTTTTCTTATTGTAGGACTTTTACAGAACAATTACAGGGACATTATCATTGAGCTTTTATTTGTCAATCACAGGGAAATGACCATTGCCCGGTTTTATCTCTCATGTGGTTACTTAAAGCTTTTTTTTTTTTTTTTTTTTTTACTTCCTCGTGTATAAGACGACCCTCCCATTTTCAACTCCCAAATTTTGTCTAAAATTCTTCGACTTATACACGAGTATATACGGAGTATATATGGTATATCTATATATATGAGTATATACGATATTACTTACCAATACAGTAAGTAAGAAAAATTAAACACTTCTAAAATTGCTTCGGTATTAATTGCCAATGTATTTGTTCTGCTACTTAAGGGGTCTCAAGACTTTTAAAGCTTCAAAATTTTAATATTTTTATATGTTAAATTCCTATTTTTTCTGAACATTTTGACATAATTATTTCTTTGAAATTCCCATTAGAACAGAAGTTGTGGCTTTTAAAATTATATCCGCCCAATAGCTGAAGCGGCATTTTCGAAACTTTGAAGTCATTTTTCTCTAAATGACGTTTTTGGGCATAACGTGCACGATATCACAAACTTCTGAATATTTTTTCATGACATATTTAAAACATATATTTCATGTTAGTCTGTTTAAACTGAACCTAAAATTACATTTTTATTGCTCAAAGAAACATTTTTTTATATGTTTATACTGTTGAAATTTGCATTAGCCAAATACAACTTTGCATTAAAAATATAAAAATGCTTTAAATAAAAATTTATTTAGGCTCAGAGTCTAAGTTCAGGGTAATTACTACAGCCTGAAGTATAATTAGACACGAAAATTTTTATTCTAGTTGAAAAATTTATTTTTTAATCATGCACGTAATCTGTTATACTAATTTTTGTGCTCAACGAATGTCTCACAGTCTGTAGTAGAAGTCTGCACGGGCCGGAATTTCCAGGCCCGAGTTTAGGAGGTTTTCCGGGTATTTCAAGATCTATTGCATTCCACAGGTGCAATAAGTTTCGTTGGAACACATTCATGGATTTTGATATACATTACAAACCATTTTTCTCTCTTTAAATACAAAGGGATAGGAATGAAGTTCATATTTACGAGTATATCCTAAAGGTCTTTCTATTTATCTGGCATAGCTTGTCAAAATTACAATACAAGTTTACATTTTTGTTACTATACTCAAACCTAAGCCTTTTTGTTACTCAAACCTAAGGGATTCTAGTTTACCCCTGTTGTTCATACCAGCCCCGCCCATTTATCGGAATGAACATAGAAAAAATAAAATAAATTGGATAATTCGGCATGAAAATCCATTTATCTAAATTAAGAAGAGGGGACTTGCCCCCCTTTCCCCTTTTATATTCAACCAACGAATCTCCAAACCTAATGAAGGAAGCGCCATATCGGAATAAACCGATATATCAAACTTGAAGCAAATCGAAAAATTCTGCGTGAAAAACCCATTTATTTAAATTAAGGGGGACTAGCCCCCACCCCCCCTCTTCATACTTAACCAATAAACCTCGAAATTTAATCAAGGCAGCTCCTTAGCATAATAAACCGGTATACTAAATTTTGTGCAAATCGAATAACTCTGCATGAAAAACCCATTTATCTAAATTAAGGGGGGTCTAGCCCCCTTCCCCCGTGTATACTTAATTAATGAACCTCCAAAACTAATCATGGAAGCTCCTTAACATAATAAATTGGTATACCAATTTTGGAGCAAATTGAATAATTCTGCATGAAAAACCCATTTATCTCCCCTTTACTCATAACCAACAACCCCCTAAACTAATCAGGGAAGCGCCTTATCAGAATGAACCTGGAAAAAAAATTAAAGGAAATGGGATGTTTCTGTCAAGAGTTATCGTGTTACGTACACACAGACATAAGTGCAAACATACATACATACAGAACCTGCGTGCACATTAGCCCTTGGGCTTTGATAGCCTGCGAGCAAAAAGCAGGATAATGAAAAAATTCCTCTAAAGAAAATGCCTCCTCTCTTCGTCTTTATTTTATTCCCTTTAGAAGCTGTGTACGTAATTTTTTCCCTCCCCCTCCGCCTTATAAAACATCTTTGCTCATATATAAACTATCAATAGCAAATTGAAAGAATCTATAAATTGTATTTCCTTAATACCTCCCCCCCCCCCCTCCGTAGAAAGCACTAACTTGTCCGTTGTAGAAGTCATACTAAACTTCTCTTAATGAAATGTTAAAATTGTATTTTCTTGGACCAAATCTTAGAATTGTCTAACTCACCCATTAACTCTGCCCCCCCCCCCCCCCCCCCTACGCTGTAAGAAACTGACAGTGGAAAAACTTTACTTTAGTTTTTAGCATTTATTTATTGACAAGTTCAATATTTAACACTTCCTTGTTACGTTTTTTCCGGTCACCTTTTTTCCTTGTCACGTTTTTTCCGGTCCCGTTTTTTCCGCTCTTGTTTTTTCTGTCACGTTTTTTCTGGTCACCTTTTTTCCTAGATTCGCGCGAAGCTCTCATAGAAGATTACTGATTGCCACTTTAGCAAATTTTGTTTATTATTTACATTTTATTTTCATTAAGCAAAACATGCGTATAAACCGATGCTGGCGACACTTACTACTTGGCGGAAAAGGGGTTTTCAAGCCAAGTAAAATTCCAAGATGGTGGCCGTGGGAACTTATGACATCTGTTCCTCAAGAGATAGTAGTACTGTCGACTACTTATAACTTACATTTTTTTAGTACTACATCTTTTTCTTTTCTATTTGTATCAGAATTTCTGATACTAATCCGAATTTTTTGTAATCTGAACAGGCACTGGTCCCAATTAGTTCAGATTAGCGGGGTTCTACTGTATGTACATATACATAAAGTCGTTAAAAATTATAAATACAGTCGATTCCCTCAAATCTGCAACTGCCTAAAATCTGCACATCATCGCAGATATGTAAATAATGAAGCTTTCCATTCAGATGTAGGGGCAAAATTACAGGATTTTAGTTTTATATCATTTCATATGTATTTTAATATGTAGGTCTCGATAATATGACTGAACTCATGGTTTTTCATGAAGGAAGAAGTATGAATTTATTTCTGAAAAAAAAAAAAAAAAAAAAAAAAGATAGTGCTAATATCATTGGCAATCACAATCTTTTTAACAAATATATTTATGTATTAATCAAGCTTTTTTGGTTATTAAGACTGGCTAAACCTGAAATAAAACTTCTTTACTTTAATATAATTGTGATGTGAATTAGTAGAGTACTTTTCATAAGGAAAGTCTCATTGAATAATTGGAGAAAATGTATCTCATCTTTATTCGTATTTAATTATACATTAAAATTATTGACTTGACTTTTACTTTTAATAATTTTTCAAATTATCTTACTTTTTGTCATTTTAGTTTATTGCTTTACTTAATTATTTTAATATTTTACTATATTGCAAGCATTTATTATCATTTTGATTGCATTATTACATTCAAATTACCGTTTATGAACAAAGAAAAAACCAGAAATCTGCAAAATTCTAAAATCCGCACAACCTCTGGTCCCAAGCTGTGCAGATTTGAGGGAGTCTACTGTAATACATATAAACTAAAATAATATAAAACACTAATTTAGTATACATTTGTTAAATACAGATATCTTCTGTAGTAAGCTTGAAATGGGAATGTTTCTGTATTGTGAGTCATACACTTTTTCCTTTCAAGAAAAGGATATTGTGCCTAGAAATGTATTTTGTATGAAAGTACACAAAATAAAATTGTATTTTAGTGATAGCATTCAATGGAGCTGCGATGTTTGTACTTGTTGCACTAAAAAGTGCATTTGGCAACGAATGTGGTTTGAATCATCTAGCTTGAGTTTCAAAATATTAGCCAATGTTATAAGATTGGTGATATTAAAAAAAAATTTGGTGTTCAATGGCACCGGCTAGCATAAAAGTACACTGTTATATTTATTATTATTTATAAATTTACCAAATGCCAAAAGATCACAACAACCACATCTAAACATTTATCATTCAAATTAACTCGCCAAAATTTCCGTCACAGGTTAAAGGCGTTTCCCTTTGAATTCCTACTGTAATTGATTAGTGATTAGGGATTATAATCCCGGGATCCCGCATCATTTTTAATCCCAAAAATCCCGGGATTTTCAGGATTGTCCTTTTTTTTTAAATGGAACAATATTCAGCTGAAATAAAAAATATATATTTATAGACTTTCTCTTTTGGAAAGAAAAAGAATTAAGTTTTATGAAATTTATATATCCTTGAAAAAATATACGTATTTTAAGTATTTTTTACATATTTCAAAGCGATTAAATCGTTTAACAAGAAAACCTTTTGACTTGCAAACAGATGTAACCTGCTTGTCTATTATTCGGGAACAATGAAATCATTTGTTTATTTCGATTTCGCCGCATTTAGAAAGCCGGTCGTTTCAGCAACTGGGAATCACAAAATTTCAAATTAGAGTTTACTGATAAGCGTCACATTTGAGTTTCATAGTCATTATTATGTGCTAACTTCTTTGCTTTTCGGGCGTTTATACCTAATTTGCTTTAAAAATGTCTAATGAAAAGGATTTTGTAGATCATAGGAAAGATAATGATGCATCTTCAGTATGGCACTGCTATTTAAGGTCAAAAGATGAAAAAATCGCTAAACGTAAAAGATGTACCCAAGTGCTTAAAACGTTGGGTGCATCGACTAAGGGTTGCATGCACATTTATCGACAAAACATGGTACTAAAGTTTAGAAAGTATTTAATACATCATCTCTTCCTTCCACACGTCAAGATTGCATAGAATACCTATGCATTGCTTTCTAAAAAGCGGAAAATAGAAGATTATTTTAGTAGTGATAAGGAATCACTGGATTTAATTTTATTGCGAATGACAACTAAAGACTGTTTTTCATTTAACTTCAACTGATTTAAGAAACTTACTGATAGCTAAAGGCTATAATGATTTGCCTAAATCTGCAGTATCAGTTCGAAATTGTGTAGTGAACTATAATAAAAGAGTTAATTACAAGTGAAATACAAACTTTTAAAAATTCAGGAAAAAAATTTAGTTTGACTTTTGACGAATGGACATTTACTGCAAGCAAGCGATTTATGAATATTAATGCCCATTCAAGAAATTTAAATTTGAGCAAATTCAGGAATTTAGGCCTTATGCGCATATATGGATCTTTTACAGCAAAAAAGTGCATTGAGATGCTAACACAGTGGTTAAACGAATATGACATTTCCCTAAAAACAGACAATGTTACAACTGGGACTTGGAGATGAAACTTTAGATGCCGTCATATTTCTTAGAACATATTTTCAAAGGAATACCGATTAGTTAGGAAACAGTGAACTATTCAAAATACTCTCTTTTTTTCACGAGGTACTTAATAATTTTTTATATTATGCAACATTTTCGAATTTTAACAGCTATTGCTATTTAGAAATTTAAACTATACATCTATGTATTATTTTATTCTATGTGTGTGTGTGCTAAGTTCTTTTATTTCAAGAAAAAAATCTTCATGTTAGGGAAAACCTTAGATTTGCAATATCCTAGAATTATAAACTTTAATTACGTGGGTATGAGAATAATTCATAATTTAATTCGTGATATTAATTAGTTTTTAATATTGTAAATATTAAACTATTCAAAAACTTGTTTAACAGGAAATAAAAGAAATTATCTAGAAGATGAAGCATAGACATTTCATATTTTTTGTTGCATTTTCAAACATCAACAGCGTATTTCTTTTAATTTTCAATTGTTCTAATTTATCCTATAAGTTTTGATAATTAATTGAAGTTAATTGTTTTAATTTGGTATATTTTCATATGTAAATTAGGCTGTAATTTTGCTCTGTCTTTTCTATAGTATTATGATATTTAGCTATTGTAAAAATTGATGATATTACAGAAATTCTAATTTTCCTAATCCCGGGATTGGAAATTAGTCTCGGGATTGTAATCCCTATTAGTGATAAAGGTCAAAATTAGCACTAGCCACTGGCCACAGGGCCAGTAAATGAGAAAAAGTGGCTAGTGAAAAATTGTCTATCAGCGGCCACCTTCCGGCCACTTTTTTACAAGGAGAGAATAAAATTTTCTTGCATTTCATCAAGGATTCTACTTGTTTTTGTTCCAATATATTTATGTTAACATATTTATTTGGGATATTCAGTTTTAGATTTATACTTATAAAGATTTTACTGTTTAGTATTTTTAAATAAAAAAGTGGCCACTAGTTTAAAGAAAGTGGCCACAGATTTATACTTATAAAGATTTTATTGTTTAGTATTTTTAAATAAAAAAGTGGCCACTAGTTTAAAGAAAGTGGCCACTTAAAAAACTAATGAAATTTCCCAGTTTTGACCTATAATTAGTGATATTGCATTTTTAGTTTTATTAAATGTTTTGGTACATGCATATTATTATCTGTGCCAGGTCAGATGCATTTGCATATAGCATTGCGCCAAGAATATAACCGTTATGCCTTTTTTCTAGGTCTGCATGCATGGTAACATGGAAACAATACTTTTGATGTATTTTTAAGACTATTGCAGAAACATTACCACTAGAAAACAAAATATCACCTTAAATCCTTTTATCATCTAATAGTTATTTATACGATATAAAATGTCATACTTTATACTTGCACAGTTTCCCCCATGTCCCAGTAGCAGAAAGTTCAAGACAGGAGACGGGCGTCACAGATTTTCTTTTATGTTTTTCAGATTCCTTTTCCATTGAATCTTAATTTCGCTTTATGCAGTAGAAGATCTTTATAACGCAATTCTCCATATAACGCACAACTTCTCAGATGTAAACAATGATTTTTGCAGTTAAAAATCACTTGCATTTTCACATTGTAAAATATTGTTACTCTCTAGAGGACTAAATTTGATACATTAGTTCAACTTTATCTTCTAATTTAAGACCTTTTTGCTGAAAAAAAATGCTATTATTACAATAAACATTGAAAATGTCTAATATAAGGTATGGTTGTGTCAGTTATATTTGGATAATGTTTATAAAGTAAATTTAACAATGTCTGACCTCTATATTATGCAGAAATTTTGGATAACTCTTGCTAACAAGGAATGCAATATAAAAGATATTCTAATGTATTTTGATATGTTTCAGACAGGTTTGGCCATGTTTACAAGGTGACTTTAATGATATGATCCATATAACGCAAAATTCTATATAACACACAACCTTGCGTTTTTAGGTTTGCGTTATAAAGATCTCCTACTGTATTATGTTTATCTCTTTATTATTCAATACAAAAACTTCAGATTATTCATTAATAAAAATTGAATAAAATGCATAAAGACATTACAGGTAAGTGATTGTTTGCTTAATTAACGTTTCAATTGTAAAATATTTTAGCTGCAGATTATTTTCTGAACCTGAAGTATCTGTTGCAGACACTTGGAGTATTTTCTGCTACGATCCCCAGGTTTAAAAAAGGGTATGGTGTTGCTGGCGGGAAAAGGGCATTTTTTAGATTTGTAAGGATGTTTTTTAGATACTTTCTTCTGTGCACTATTTTAGGGTCTTAGGACACTTTTTAGGTTCGTTAGGACATTTTAAAATCTTAGGGTACTTTTTATCATAACTTTCCAACATAGTAGAAAAGTACTTATGAATTGGGTTTGTCTGTCCATCCATACTCTCACGTAAATACAGTCGGACCTCCATTTAACGAAGTCGCTAAATCCCGAAAAAAAGTTCGTTATATGGAAAATTCGTTAAATAGAGAGTCACCTTTTAAAATACTTTAAACTACGTAAAACACATTTTAAGTCCATAAACACTAAATATAATTTAAATTAAAGTAAATAGTCACACTTTTTTTTTTATAAATTATATCCATTTGTTTTACTTATTTTACCCATCAAAAAGAAATCTGCAAGGGAAATAAGAATGAAACAAAACATTGTCTGGAAATACATTGTATTTTCAGTTAAAAAAATAATTTAACCTTAAAATCACGATTTTTTATTATGGTTGATAAGCTGTTTGGAGGATTACCAAATTTTAAAGCAGTATTCTTTTTCTTCATGCCTTTATCCACCTCATGAAGAGTATTTTTTTTTCTTTGCGGCTCAAGCACTTTCGCTTTAACATTTTCGAGCTACAAGAACCGAAATTACAAACACGAGTGATCATGATGAACAACCTAGAAAACGGGAAACTACAGTTTAAGGACACGGGGCAGCTCCATTTAAGGTTAAAAGGGGATATTGAAATTTTGCTCTTCTTGGATGGAAAGCAAAAAATCACAACGATTTTACTGCTCTCGGTGAGTTAGGTGCCTGGTAAGACCTGTTCATGGTCATTGATCATCATAAAATGTGTTAAAAGAAAGAATAAATTTGAAATGTCCAGTAATATTTTAAGAAATAGGGAGAAAAAAAAATAGATCCAAAGGAAAAGTTTGTTAAATAGAGAATACACTTCGCTATTTGGAGGTTATTTTACGAAGAAATTTGTAAAATGTTCTTGGTTCCAAGTAAAAGTTCGCAAAATAGAGAAATTCGCAAAATAGAGGTTCGTTAAATAGAGCTCCGACTGTATACTCAGTTAGCCACAATATTGATACATTTTATTGGTGTTTACGGTGGCATGTTCAGTATTGAAAGTGAAGTGTGTAAGCATTTAATGGTTCATTGACAGGGACTCTCAAACGAGTCCCGTTACATGATGGTCCATGGGAAAAAATCATTTGTGGTGTTTTCTAATGATATTGCACTATTTTAAAGATGTTGAAATTTGTGTATTATCACTGAAGTGTATTGCAAATTACTTGCTATAGAATATGGGTGTGCATACAATTTATTGTTCATTGACAGGGGCATACTAAAATATTTGGCTACAGTACTGTCTAGGAAGAATAATTACTGGAAATGTGTTTTCAGTTGTGACACACGTTTTAAAATTTAATTTTTTTTTCAATATTACTAAGTGTGTATAAATTCTATAGATCCTATACAGCGCTACATAAAAGATCTCACATGCGTTTCCGTTGACGGAACTGAATGGGAAATTTCAACTTTGATTGAACTAAATTTCAGCATACTAGTATCTAATATACATATGAATCTATAGATTGTGTATATAGGGCTGCAAAAAATATTTGGATATTTTTCGTACCGTTCTTCATGGTCATTGCAAAAATTGGGTTTTCAGTTGCAGTATGCATTTTCTAAATTGTTTATTTAGACATCTTTCACCTTAATAAATTGTAAAGTTTTGTTACGGTATTCTCAGTGCATTGGAAAGTGTTTCATAATCTATGCTGGACGCATTAATTTTCTTTCTTATTTATTTTTGAAGACAATTTTAGTATTTAATAGTCATGGAACTGTTTTCAAGATACAACATAAAGTCACTTTTTGCTATGTCAGCAATTTTTCAATACAAAAGGCAGTAAGAACATAATTTTTTGACTGAGGAGCAGAAAGAGTATAATTTTTTTTTTTTTTTTGTAAGAAGTGTTCTATTTTTTAAATTAAAAAGCAGGCAGAATGCAGCACCCACCTGAAACTATCTGGGAAAAAATCTGTATTTGTGTTATATTGGTATGGTATATTTTATTGCTATAAACTGTCAACCTTATGCTATTCATTTAGTAAATGTGTACTAATTATTAAAATTAATTTTATATTATTTACAATTTATTATATTGTATTATTTATTTTATTTACCATTTATTCATTTTGCTAAATTAAAGTTATATTTATCATATTTAATAATGGGATATATAGTAGAGTCTCAAAAATCCGCACAGCTTGGGACCGGAGGCTGTGCGGATTTTAGAATTTTGTGGATTTTAGGGTTTTGCAGATTCTGGATTAAATGATTTTTTTCTTTTTAACTTACCTGTATCCATTTACAAGAAGAGATTGTAGTAATTCAATTTAAGCAGATCAAAACTTGAATCCCTTTTATTTACCTGTACATTATAATTTTAATACCCAAAATTATTTTTTATTACAATTTTTAAACATTTCTTGTATAGTTCTTTACTTGAGAACTTTCATTTTCTCTTGATGAAGTTTCTTTTGAATTCTGTAAATAGCCTTTATTTGCTGTTGGTCTATACAACTCAAAGCAAATGCAAAATAATAATGAAATGAGTGTTGCCAACCTTATATGAAATATAAAATAAATTAATTCGCTACTTTCTATAGTGGCCGATAGATAGTGCCATTACTAAGACCTTTGTGGGCTTGTTTACTCTTCACACCAATCTCTATTGTTTGACATTTTATTGTGTGTAGGTTTCTGTGAAATAAAAGCGTTTTATTTGCATAATATGCAGTGTCATTAGTATTTTCTCATACATTTATGTTAAAAATAATTTTATTTTCATTCGCGGATATTTGGAATAAAAATTGGGTATTTTTCGGTTAGCCAGGCGCCAGTGTTATATATACATATACAGTGAAATACGTTTAACACGAAACTGAGGGGATCGAAAATTTTTTTCGTTGATAAAGAATTTCGCATTAAAAGACTCTTTAAAGAAGAACAAAACTCAGAAACATTTTCGACGTTGTCAAATTTTATTTCTATTTCCTGTTAAACTACTAGTAAGTTGCATCCATTAGGATAAAAAGCAAGTAAACAAAATATTGTTTTGGAGGAAAAAATCAGATCTTTTTTTGAAGTGTCTTTTTCAACATTCTGAGATCTAGCTTGTTTGAACAAAATAAGCAAAGTTGCCTCTAAATCTTCATGCTTAGCAGTTTTCATACGCTTTTTCTCAGGCTTAAACATACTGCGCTCAGACATTAACATAATGGGATTGGGATCCCTGTTTATTATTGTTGATAATGTAAAATTTGCAATGCAAAACTTTTTACAGATTTCTGTTTTTGTTCTTCTGTTTCATTAACTGCATTAAGCAGCTTCATCTTCATTTGAAGCGAAATAGCAGTTTGTTTTCGCACCGATTTCTCAGCAATTGTGCTCATAAAGCATAAGCTAATTTACAAAAAATACGAAATTCACTGGTTTTAACATAAAATTTACCAATTTATCTCAAACTTACTAGCTCGAAAGCGAATTTTTTTCGTGTTCTAAACGATTTTTGTTTTCTGTTAAAAGAATAAAAATGTATTAAATTGAATTGTATACAATCCGGACCGCTATACATTTCGTGTTAACCGATTTTTCATGTTAAACATATTTCACTGTATATATATACATATATGTAACATATATATATACATATATGTACATATGTATGTATATATATGTGTGTGTGAGTATATATATGTATATGTACATACATGTGAATATATGTGTGTGTTTATATGTATATATATAACACTGGTGCCCGGCTAACCGAAAAGTACCAACAATTGTAAAGAATACTTCTTAACTGGGAATTTCATTGTTTACGTTTTAAAATGCAAGTAGATTTCAGAAGATTGGGGATTTTAGAGACTCTACTGTATTTAATAAACATATAACAAAATTTTGTTTTGAGCATAAGAGGCTATGATAAAAAAAGATTGGCAATTTCAACCATTTTTTTGGCAATCCATCTCTTGGCTGAGGTAATACATATTTTTTTTTTTTTTTTAATTCTGTTTCAGATGTAAGTTGTTTAGTTACTTAAAGCTAGTAAACTTTACTGCTGAAACTCACCCAGGTTTTTTTTTTTTTTCATGGAACTGCTGGGTGAATTTTTCAACTTTTTTTATGTGACTAATTGATAAATTTCACAATATTTTCCCACAACCAAAGGATTAAATTTACAATTTTTTTCCCCTGTGATTGACTGATGTATTTCGTGATTTTTTCCTCGTGACCGATTATCAAATTACGTATTGTTTTTCGTGATTGAATGCCAAATCCTGCCGTTTCATTTTGTGACTAATTCACAAAACTCATGATTTTTTTCCCATGACCAAGCGAAAAATTTCATGATTTTTTTGCTGTATGCATAGATTAATTTTGATTATTTTTTTCTGGCAATTGAATTTTATAGTTTTTTTTTTTTTCTTGCAAGTGATTGGCAAATTTATTGATTTTTTTTTTTCTTTCTCCGTGATCAATCGATAAACTTCACATATCCCTCCCCTCAGCCAATTGACAAATTTCATTATTTTTTTCCTGTGGTCAATTGACGATATTGTAAATTTTTTTTCTTACAGCCGATTGAAGTATTTCACAATGAAATTTACCAACAGGGCATGTCAAAAAGAGCAGTAAGGACCACCGAAACGCATAAAGTAATTTGAAAAGGGCAGCTGAGTACATAGTTAAAAAGGGTCGATTTCCACTGCACCCTTCCATATTGGCATAGAATCAACACTATTGTCGTGAAAATGGCTTCTTTGAAGCCAAACATTTAGATAGTCTGTATGTAAAACTTTTTTTTTATATGTTTTATTTACTGTTTCATTTTAACACCCTTTAGCATTTAATGAAGCATATGGGAAAAGTCCCATAACCGGTGCCATAAGATTTGGAGAGTTTTTTGGCAATAACTATTTTGATGTGGTTGTTATGAAACAATCTATTTTCAGTATGTTGTTTTGGTACTACAGTCAAACCTCGTTTACACGAACACGATTAACGCAAATTACTTTTAACATGTACCAAAAAAGTTTCCCCTTGAGTGTTGTTCATGTTAACGAGGTTCGACTGTACTTGATTATCCCGTCGATCAAAAAACTATCGCCAAACCTATGATTAAGTTCCTATAATGTATGATCGTAAATATCCCCTTCACTTGATATTAAACACATTACACGTGTTTGTTACGTCATCAAGTGATTTTAATTTGATGTTTAATTTGTATTTTTATTAATGTTTTACTAAATTATTTGTTCTTTTGTTATTTAAAATAAAAATTGTCAATTTGTATAATTTAGCAAAATTGATCGATGGGATAATCAAGTAGTACTCTTTCTTCTTTCATTTATTGTTTACAATTATTTAAAAACGGCTGGTGGTGGTGGTGGTGGGGGGAGGGGGTTCAGAAGTTTCTGCCACCCCTGACAATAACAATTAATCACAAAAAGGCCTCTTAGATTTGTTAAATCTGATATCTAATTTCATTACTTGTAAAAATCCAAAATGATGATAAAATGTTTTAGCATCGTACCTAATTTTTTAAGATTGCACTAAAACATGTTTTAATAAATATGTTTTGATACATATTTAAAAACTAAATTTTTCTGCCATCTTGAAAAATGTGGTAAGATACTAAAAAAGCCTTTTGACACCTTTTTGGATTTTTTAGGTGTACCACACCAAGCGGCCAGAATGAGGAACTCTTGATGCTGATCTCTGGTTGTTTGAACTTGTTATATTTTTACAATAGTGCAAATTAACATTTCCTTTTCACTACACTTACAATTAAGTTATGTTTTTCGTGAGGATTTTTTCTCTAACATCCTTTATTGTAAATGCCTCAAATTTTCTTTTCATGTAAATCACCCTTTATTTGTTTTTTCAGCGCCATGCAGGTTGAATGGCTCGAATCGTGGGTTTTCCGACTATTCCAGAACCTGATCGGTTATGCAACAGTAGCTGTTCCCGGTGCTATTCTTGTTCATTATTTGAAAGACTCAAAGTTCCTCGATGTCACAGGTACATTTTTCAGCTGCATTTCACTATCAACTACATAATTCTCTGGTATTTTTAATTTTTTTTTTCTATGAAAGTGTTATATGAATTATTGTAATATGAATATGATTTTACTAGTGAATCTGCACACAGATTTCAAATTGTAAATACTTTTTTTAGCAACATGCCATATCTAATATGTTTTAGATGTAGATAAAAAAATTTACATATGGTTGAATCCGTATCAATTCAGGCAGGGCGGTTATCTTCATAGTCTCAGAAGTTTTTGAATTGAACATATGTTAAAATTTAAGAAAAAGTAAGATACCTGTATATTTTTGTTTTGTCCAAATAAATTCCTGGCCTGAGATACAGGCCGCCTAAGATGACATTCCGGGCACCATTTCCCATTCATGATTTTCAATAAACATTTTTAAAGTGCTCTATCTCTAGAACGGTGTAAGATATTTTGTTGCGCTTTTTTTTTATTTTAAAGATATTTTTCTGTTTAAAATGATATACTCAATTTTGAAATATGTATTCAAATTTTCTTGTGGCAGCCTTTTTATTTTTTATTTATCAAAAAAAAAAAAAAAAAAAAAAAAATTTTCAAAAATGCCAGTCCCAAAAATTTTGATTTTTTTTTTTTTTTTTGCTGCTGATCAATACCATTGGTTACTACCTTCACTGTAAAGAAAAACTTCCACTTTTGAGTTTGTTTTAGAAACATTTAAAAAATTCAGAGGATTTTACAGGAACTGTATATATACAGTTCCAGTAAAAGACACTGAATTTTTGTTTATTTGTATCCTATTTGTAAGGGTAAGCCTACTACATATCCTAAACAAGTTGGAAAATGCAACTTCAAATGTGGCAAATGAGGTGCATTCGTACTGCAACTAGTTTTATAAATATTCAGATTTTGGTGCAATAAGTGTTACGCTCTTGGGCAGAAAGGCATGAATACAAAATTTATCATGATTCTATATATTAAATTCAGTAATACAGAAGTAATATGAATCCATCTTAAAAAGGACTTAATCACCAGGGCAAATCTAGAATCATTATCTATCATGGTATATCATTGAATCAATTACATATTATAGGATTTTTAAATAGAAAGAAGAAAACTTTTATTAATAACTTTAAGTTTTAATTCGATTTTCATAACATGTGAAGTGACACATACTTTATTTTCAACACCGAACATTGCATAGTAAAACAATCTCAATAACATATATCAATTACACAGCAATACAACTATATTAATGCAAGTTAGAGTTCAGACAGATAGGCAGACAAACCGAATCCATAAAAACTTCCAACTATGTTGGAAAGTGTTAAAGACACATAAATAGGTTGGAAATTGACTTTTAGAAATTTATATCAGTAGACGGAAGCATATTGGAATACTTTCATACAACCTTGTAATTTACCTACTATCTTTATATACATGCAACTATTTAGCTAATATTTAATTAAGACTAAAATACGCTTAAAACTAGTGAAATTACACTTCCAGAGTTTATCATCCATAGCCGGCCATATATCTAATTCTTTGTGTGGACCTGTATATCATTTTATCTATATTCTACAAACGTATCTTAGTATACTAAATGGAGTTCAGTGTAAAAATGCATAACTCATTTAAAAATCACCTTTAAACTACTTTCGTTCATACTCAGTAACCCATATGATTTCTTTTGTGTAGCCTTGTATATGATCTACAGCATTTATACACGCAACGTAATATGGAAAAATTTAGTTAAACTTTAAAACTCATATTACAACTAAAAATGCACTTCCAGCAATCATCGCTGAAGTACAGTATTTCGTGTACAGCAAAGTATCCGAAATCTTTTGTGTGTCTCTGTAAATACTATGCACTTTCTATTACACAGGAAGTAACTTGTTGTAAACCTCAGCAACATATATCAATTTCATTATATGTGAAAAAGTTTAGCATAATTGAAATATGGCACAAACAATATTCTGCTTATACCATTATGTAACAGAATTCTTTTGTGTGGATCTGTAAATGAATAATTAATATTCTTTGCTCCACATATTTTACAGAATGTATATTTTAGTACACTTTAATTTAGTACATCGTTAAGATATTTTGTTTCTATGTTTTGTTTTATTTGTTCTGTGCTTCCATTCACTGAACTTTTTAAACACATCTTGTATAACTTGTCAAAGTGATAAGTGGAAGTTCTCCTTTACAGGGAAAGTAGTACTCAATGGTATTGATGAACAGCAAAAAAATCAATTTTTGGGATTCGTATTTTTGAAAAAAAAATATTTTTGATAAAAAGAAAAAAAATCAAAAGGCTGCCACAAGAAAAATTAAATACATATTTCAAAATTGAATATATCATTTTAAACAGAAAAATATTATCTTTAAAATAAAAAAAACTGCAACCAAATATCTTGCACTGTTCTAGAGATAGAGCACTTTAAAATGTTTATCGAAAATTGCGAATGGGAAATGGTGCCCGGGATGCTATCTTTGGCTTTTGGCAGCCTGTATCTCGGGCCAGGAATTTGTTTGGGCAAAACAAAAATATACAGTTATCTTATTTTTTCCTGAATTTTAACATATGTTCAATTCAAAAACTTCTGAGACTATGAAGATAAGATTTTTTCTTTGGCTGCCTGAATTGACATAGACTATACCATATAAATAAAAACATACATTTATTTTACTTAGTGTCACAAATAAAAATCAAAATATGTTGACATGTTTCCGTTCAATGGTAAAAACCGTATTCATAACACACACATAATCAATAGAAATGAATGACACTGGGTACCAAAAAATAATCTAAAAACCAAAAAACATAAAAATGCAAACACTGCGCCCTCTATGATCTCAAATAGCCTATGCTCCCTCTACCAGACTCACTTTTTAAGTATTTATTAAGGAATTCCAACCATAAAATTGGAATATCAAAGCAAAAAGAATCATTACACACAGTATCACTCCTAGAATATATCTCAATAGATTCACAGATGATTGACTTGCGGTATAAACTTGAAACGAACACTAATCTACTATCCCTGAAACAAATATTAACCCTCCTCTTTAAAAACAGCCTTGATAACGCAATCTTATCCCTACCAAATTTTATATCAGATTCATGCTCTCTCCTCCTTATCCCAAACTTCCTACCTGTCATACCAATATAATAATTAATATCCCCCCCCCCTTTCATTCTCATATGGAAATTCATACACCCTTGCGAGATCATCCTGTGCAACCGGATCAAAAGGTCTGTACAGAAAATGTTTCAATTTAGGGGGTGGTTTAGCAACTAATTCTAACTTAAACTTCATTAATTTACTTTTAAATCTCTCAAAATTACCCTTTATATATGGAAACGATAACCTTTTAAATCTACTAACCTCCCCCCTCTCGCACGCCTTATCAACCAAAGTACAACCAACCCGTGAATGACCTTTACACTTATAATCTTTAATCAAATTATTAGTTTTCTCCCTTTTGTAACCATTTACTTTAACAATATTGAAAATATAATTCAACTCCATGTCCAAAAAATCCTCTGAACAAATATTAAATGCACGATTAACCATGAACCTGAACGTTGACAATTTATACCCAAAAGGTGAATACGCTGAATCTGGAATAATATGCTGACTACTAATATCCTTCCTATAAACTTTTCTTTTTAAAACAGACCCCTCTCTCATAAGGCACAGGTCTAAAAATGAAAGAGCACGATCATCTTCTAATTCAAAGGTAAATTGAATATTTCCATCTAGTTTGTTAACTTCATCAACAAAATCAATAAAAGACTCACCCCCCCCCCCCCCTCTACCAAATTAAAAACACATCATCAACATACCTCTTTCAAAATTTAGGAACTTTCTCAAACTTTACGAAAATATTCTCTTCAAAAGGTCTCATTTTAAACTCTGCTAAAAAACCCGAAATAGGAGATCCCATAGGGGCACCCATGTTTTGTTTATAAATTTTACCGTCAAAAATAAAATAGTTACTTTGTACAATTAACTGCAATCCATCTTTCAGAGTACATTTTATGCTATCATTATACATTTCTGCATTATCAATTTTCTTATTAATTTCACGACAAACTTCAAAAGTGTCTATTGATGGAAAAAGTGATTTAACATCCATACTCGCTAATAAACAGTCATGAGGAATCTCAAGTGTCCTAATGCTTTCAACAAATCCTGCAGTGGAGCCCACAATATAATCTGATGGCGGCAGTAACTCCTTCAAAATGAGCACGAATGCTTTTTCCAAATAATAAGTCGGTGCTTGGCACCTCTTAATGATGGGGCGTAGTGGATACCCCTCCTTATGATCTTTTAATCTACCAATCATACGTGGAATCACACCCTGTTTATTAATAAACAATCTAACTTTAACATTATCTGGCCAACTGCCCTTTTTAATAACCTCTTTCACACTTTTGTGATTTTATTCAAAGGAGATTTTTCAATTAATGAACAATCCATTTCACTAATAGCTTTTTGTATTTTATCTTTATATTCATTTCGATCCAAAGCAGCAATCCTGTTGGACTTACCAGTTTGTATGAACAATACCTCTCTATCCTTCCTCAGCCTCTTAATGATGTCAAACTCAGATGTATTAAGATTTAAAGGTCTTTTCATGTATTTATCTAATTCAGTAAAACAAGGAAGAGGTTAGAAATATAATGTTTGCTGAATTAGATAAATACATGAAAAGACCTTTAAATCTTAATACATCTGAGTTTGACATCATTAAGAGGCTGAGGAAGGATAGAGAGGTATTGTTCATACAAACTGATAAGTCCAACAGGATTGCTGCTTTGGATCGAAATGAATATAAAGATAAAATGCAAAAAGCTATTAGTGAAATGGATTGTTCATTAATTGAAAAATCTCTTTTGAATAAAATCCACAAAAGTGTGAAAGAGGTTATCGAAAAGGGCAGTTGGCCAGATAATGTTAAAGTTAGATTGTTTATTAATAAACAGGGTGTGATTCCACGTATGATTGGTAGATTAAAAGATCATAAGGAGGGGCATCCACTACGCCCCATCGTTAAGAGGTGCCAAGCACCGACTTATTATTTGGAAAAAGCATTCGTGCTCATTTTGAAGGAGTTACTGCCGCCATCAGATTATATTGTGGGCTCCACTGCAGGATTTGTTGAAAGCATTAGGACACTTGAGATTCCTCATGACTGTTTATTAGCGAGTATGGATGTTAAATCACTTTTTCCATCAATAGACACTTTTGAAGTTTGTCGTGAAATTAATAAGAAAATTGATAATGCAGAAATGTATAATGATACCATAAAATGTACTCTGAAAGATGGATTGCAGTTAATTGTACAAAGTAACTATTTTATTTTTGACGGTAAAATTTATAAGTAAAACATGGGTGCCCCTATGGGATCTCCTATTTCGGGTTTTTTAGCAGAGTTTAAAATGAGACCTTTTGAAGAGAATATTTTCGTAAAGTTTGAGAAAGTTCCTAAATTTTGGAAGAGGTATGTTGATGATGTGTTTTTAATTTGGGAGGGGGGGGGTTGAGTCTTTTATTGATTTTGTTGATGAAGTTAACAAACTAGTTGGGAATATTCAGTTTACCTTTGAATTAGAAAATGATTGTGCTCTTTCATTTTTAGACGTGTGCCTTATGAGAGAGGGGTCTGTTTTAAAAAGAAAAGTTTATAGGAAGGATATTAGTAGTCAGCATATTATTCCAGATTCAGCGTATTCACCTTTTGGATATAAATTCTCAACGTTCAGGTTCATGGTTAATCGTGCATTTAATATTTGTTCAGAGGATTTTTTGGACGTGGAGTTGAATTATATTTTTAATATTGCTAAAGTAAATGGTTACAAAAGGGAGAAAATTAATAATTTGATTAAAGATTATAAGTGTAAAAGTCATTCACGGGTTGGTTGTGTTATTTATTTTTAACATTTCAGTTAAAATAATGATAATTATTTTACTATGAACATAACTTCTTTAAATATACAAAACATTTATTTAAACAATCACATTACAGCAACAACGAATACCTATATCCAAACCATAATAACAACATCAATCTCATCGTTGAACATCTCACGTTTTTCGCCTGAACAAAAAATAAATTAAATACATGGAGTCAGGAAAAAATGTCTATTATTCAAGAGTTCATCTTTTGAAAAAATAATTTAAATATTGTCATGCGACTTTACTTACAAATCCCTCCTTTCGCATGTCAATAATCCTCAGTAATTCTGAGACTTGTAATATGTTTTTTCATGACATCATAACTCAAATTCTTAGTCATTATATCTGCTTCCAGTTCAGACGAATTTACATATTTTGTTTAAATTTCTCCTTTCGCTCCTTCATCTTTTACAAAATGATATTTTCTACCTATATGTTTGTTGCGATTATTCACTCTTGGGTTTTTAATCCAATCAATTACAGATTGACTATCAGTACCGATTTCTATTGGATGCTTCACCATTTCTTCCTGGTTTAATTCTTCCAAGAGACTCATTAACCATTTTCCTTCACAAACAGCATCACATAAACTTAAAAGTTCAGATTCCATTGTAGAAAGTGCAACCAGTTTCTGTTTATTACTTTTCCATTCAATTAGTGATTCTCTTATCTTTACGATATATCCACCAAATGATTTTGAATCCCGTGTAGTACACCAGCTAGCATCAGAACAAAGTGATAATTGGCCCTTTTTATTTTTAAATCGAAGTTTGTAGTTTTTAGTGCCTTGAATGTACCACAAAACTCTCTTCATTGCCTGTAAATGAATTTCTCTAGGATCTTTTGCATATTGAGACAAATTACTTAAAGTGAAAGCTAAATCTGGCCTTGTTCCTCTTACTAGATATCCTATACTTCTAAGCATTTCTAGATATAATGTTTCATCAATTTTATTTTCACTTTCATATTCATCTAATTTTATTCCAGAAACACCAGGGGTTTTCACACTTTTACAATTTTCCATATCAAATCTTTCTAAGATCTTTTCTGCATACTTAGCTTGCCCTAGTAAAAATTCTCCA
This sequence comes from Maratus speciosus, assembly GCA_963932465.1. NCBI lineage: Eukaryota > Metazoa > Arthropoda > Arachnida > Araneae > Salticidae > Maratus > Maratus speciosus. Next base: position 88,537,184 of record OZ010794.1, read on the forward strand.
TTATTTTCTTCAATATCAATACCAAGGAATTTAATGCTTTTATTCAGCTCTTTAATTTTTGCTTCTTTATTCAATTTTTGTATCAATTTATTTATTAATTCTTCGGATTCACTAACGATTATTCCATCATCGACATATATTCCAACTGCAATAAATTTATTATCATTTTTATTAAAAAACACACATGGATCTGCTTTGCATGGCTATAACCCAATTTTATCAAATATATTAACTAATTTTTCGTACCAGCATCTTCCTGCTTCTGGCAACCCATATAAATTTCCTGTTACCAATAATATTTTCCCTCCTTCAATTTGTAGACCTTCAGGTGGATTCATATAAATTGCAGTTTCTAGATCTGCATTCAGATATGCTGTTTCTACATCGAAAAATCTAGTTTTGTAACCTTTCATTGCTGCAACTGCCAACAAAGTACTAAATGATTCAGTTTTCATTACAGGACTATACGATTCTTGATAATTTGTTCCAAATTTAAGTCTTGATCCGTCGGCTACTAATCTTGCTTTATATTTTACATCTTCGCCGTTTTCTTTTACAGTAAAAATCCATTTGCTTCTCAGTGCCTTCACATCTTTTGGTTTGTCCAATTTTCCACGTTTTCTGTTCTTCTAATGAGTGTAATTCTTTTTTGATTGCTTCTATCCATTTATCCTTATCTTTAGAATTTAATACATTTTTGTAATTCTTTGGAACTTCCTCGTGCACTAGATTTGCTAAATACACTGCTCAAAACAATTAAAGGATATTGCAGTTTTAGGTGGATTTTGTATCTGGTAAACTGTTTAGCTGAATGATACATGGTCGACAGACATAGTAGGTTATATGAGAATAAATTACACATGTTTGGCAGAAAAAAAATGCATTTTATTGCGCATTTGTGTACTAAAAGAAAAAAACACAATTTGTGCATATGAGAAAAAAAGAATGAGAAAAGGTGTTTTCTTCAAAGAAAATCATTTTCAGTAGGGGGTATGGTTTCCACGGGCGGCCAGCAACGTTGAACACCTTTGAGGCATGGACTCAATGAGGCTATTAATGACGAGTTGGGGTATTCTGCCCCACTCTTCCAGAAGAGCTCTTTCCAGTTCTTGGAGAGTTTGTAGGGGGTTGTTGGCGGGCAGAAACTCGTCTTCCTAGAGCGTCCCAAACGTGCTCGATTGGATTCATGTCTGGAGAACACGCTGGCCATTCCATTCGAACGATTCCTTCCTCGAAAAGGAAATCCTCCACCAGGTTTGCACGATGTGGCCTGCAGTTATCGTCCATTAAAATGAAGTTATCTCCAATTGCTGCAGCGTAAGGGACTACAATAGGTCTGAGGATCTCATCCCTATATCGGCGACCAGTCAGAGCTCCATCTCGAATGATGTAGAGGTCAGTGCGCCCGTCAATGGAGATGCCACCATACACCAACACTCCTCCACCGCCAAATCTGACACTTTCGTGCACGAACCCAGGATTATTCCTACTGCCACGGTCCCTCCAGATGAAAATACGCCTATTATCCGGATGCACAGAAAAACGGGACTCGTCAGAAAACAGAATATTGCTCCATTCATTTCTCCTCCAGTTGACATGCTCGGTTGCCCACTCCCTGCGGTCGCGACGAAGCAAAGCAATCGAAACAAAGCAATCACTGAATGCCGATCATCCTTGTCTTCATTCTCTTTTATCCAGTTGAAAGTCAAATTTCATTCGCTGCCGCTGAAGCGACGTTTTTGACGTCGAACTCAAAATTTGCATACTCCACAGTTTGAAAACCAGAAAAATTTGCATTTGTGATTCTCTTCTTCTATTTTCGGCAAAAAAAATTTCGTTTATATCTTTATTTTATATAAAACTTCAAATATCCTTTAATTGTTTTGAGCAGTGTACTTTGGATTCGGTTTCCTAATTCGTGATGATCTTCTAAGTTCTTCAAACAGCTTATTCTCATTAGTTTCTTTTTCTTTCTGTTCCTCATTTCCATTAATTATATCATTTACTTCATATTCTTCTGTCACAGAATCATTCAAATCCTTCACAATTGTGTCCTTTTTCTGATTTAACTCTTTTTCATTTTCATCGGAATTATTCTCTTGTTCATTTATTATATTCTTATTACTGGTAATGTTGATGTATTCAAATTCATCAGTCATTTCTTTCTTGTCAGCTATATCTTCATATCCCATTTTTTCATCTATAAATACTACATCTCTGCTTTCACGTATTCTCTTTTCCTTTAAATCGTACAATCTGTATGCTCGCCGATCTCTTGAATATCCGATAAACACTGCTGGTTTTGCTCTTACATCAAATTTCTTTTTATTGACATCATTGTTGCGATAAAAAGCTTTACATCCAAATATTCTCATATGTTTCACAGTTGGTTTAGTATTTGACCATAATTCTAATGGCGTTTACTTTCTCGTAGTAGTTGGAGTAACATTATATATATAAGCAGCTGTTGATACTGCTTCAGCCCAAAAGGATAAAGGTAGTTTTGCTTCTATCAGCAATGTTCTTGCAGTATTAATAACAGTCCGATTAGCTCTTTCTGCAGTCCCGTTACTTTGTGGACTATGAATTGTGGTTCTTTCATTCTTTATACCCTTCCTTTTATAATAATTCACGAGCTCTTCGTTAGTAAATTCACCACCATTATCTGATCTAACCGCTTTTATTTTCTTGCCGGTTTCATTTTCTCTTCTCTCTATTATATTTATAATTCTTTCTTTTGCTTCATCTTTACTTCTTAAAAAATCTACAAAATATCTTCTACTATATTCATCTACTACCATTAGCATGTATTTACTCCCTCCCAATGAGTGTACTTTCATTGGTCCACATAAATCAACATGTAATCTTTCTAAATTGCGTGTTGTTCCTTCTATCACGTGATTAAATGGTGTTCTTGTCAATTTTCCTTGAATACATATTTTGCATTTTGTTTCTTCCCCATTCATCTTTTCTAATCCCCTTACAAGATTTTTTCTCGACATTCTTTGTAAGTACACATAATTTATATGTCCAAGTCTTCTATGCCATAATTCTTTCTTTGATTCATTTGTTCGTAAACAAGATTCGTTTCTAACTTCATCTGTTTCTTGTACACCTAAGTTTATTTTAAATGTATTATCTTCAAATGTTCCTTTAGCTATTAATTCGCCTGTATTCTTTTCATAAATGGCTGCTCCTTCATTATCAAATATCACATATTTTCCTTTTCTGTCTAAACTTGGAACTGACATCAAATTTTCTCTTAAATTAGGTACGAAAAGAACCTCTGTAAGCTTTATTTTTGTTTCACCAAATTCCTGGTCATAAGCTGTAACATGTACATTTCCACGATATTTTGCTTGTATTGATCGCTCGCTGTCAGCAGTTGCAATTTCTATATCTTCAGGTTTTCTTTCTACAACAATATCTTCTTTATGCGTCATATGCAAAGTGCAAGCTGAATCTAACATCCAGGTTATTTCCCTATTATTTTCAGATTCTTTACACTCATTTCTATTGAATTCATTTGACTGCAATGCATGTTCATTTGTAAAACATGTATATTCTTTTGCCTTCTTGTTTGAAACATTATTATTCTTATTATAATTCTTATTATTGCATGAGTATTCTCTTACATCTTGAACTTTATTACTATAATAATTTTGAAAATTTTTCTTAGGTGAATACTCCCTATTATTTCGCGAGTGTGTCATATTCGATTTACTATAACAATTCCGTGCTATATGATTTGGCTTTCCGCAAGCAAAACATGAAACCTTTTTCTTTTCATTAGCCCTCAATGCTTTAGACTCGTTTTCGCAAAACCTATCATATTTTCTTTCATATCTCAACAATGTTTCTCGCATTACTTCATAAGTTATATTTGGGTTTGATGATATCGCAGTTGTTACTTCGCTATATTTCTTTGGGAGCCTTCTATAATAAATCTTATTAATTCGCATTCATCAATTTCTGTACCCAATTCTAATATTGCATTAGCTATCCCTTGATCTCTTATCAAATATTCTTCCATCGTTTCTCTCTCGTTTTTCTCTATTCTCGCAAGATTAATTTTTAATTGAATTCTTCTCTGATTTTCAATTCCCGCATAACGCTTTTTCAGTAATTGCCATAAATCCTTAGCTTTTTTAATCCCTCTAACTGCCATCATTTGTTCTGCTGACAATGTTAATATAATTATACCGTAAACTTCATCATTTTTTTCTAACCATGTTTTATGCGCTTTTAGACTATCGGGATCACCTTCATTTTTTACCGGTTCATCATTTTCGATAACATCAAATAAATGTTTTGATTTAATCAAAGCTTCAACTTGCATACTCCATAATGTATAATTTTTACTTGTTAACGGCTCTATTCTAGGAATTCCAAACGTATTGGATTCACACATAATTAAAATACTTTATCTTCCAAACAATTTTTAAATGCATATAAATTTCTTACCTCTTAAATTTTTCCTATTGGCGGTTAGTCCAATGGAACAAATTCTTATCTTGTATTAGGCCTATTTTCGATACAATTCGTATTTATTTATTCTTCTTATTTGTACAGTCAAAATACAAAATTTGCTTTTTAAAACCACTGCACCGCTACCAAATTATTTATTTTTAACATTTTAGTTAAAATAATGATAATTATTTTACTATGAACATAACTTCTTTAAATACACAAAACATTTATTTAAACAATCACATTACAGCAACAACGAATACCTATATCCAAACCATAATAACAACATCAATCTCATTGTCGAACATCTCACGTTTTTCGTCTGAAAAAAAAAAAAAATTAAATACATGGAGTCAGGAAAAAATGTCTATTGTTCAAGAGTTCATCTTTTGAAAAAATAATTTAAATATTGTCATGCGTCTTTACTTACAGGTTGTACTTTGGTTGATAAGGCATGCGAGAGGGGGGAGTTTAGTAGATTTAAAAGGTTATCGTTTCCATATATAAAGGGTAATTTTGAGAGACTTAAAAGTAAATTCATGAAGTTTAAGTTAGAATTAGTTGCTAAACCACCTCCTAAATTGAAACATCTTCTGTACAGACCTTTTGATCTGGTTGCACAGGATGATCTCGCAGGGGTGTATGAATTTCCATATGAGAATAAGGGGGGATATTAATTATTATATTGGTATGACAGGTAGGAAGTTTGGGATAAGGAGGAGAGAGCATGAATCTGATATAAAATTTGGTAGGGATAAGACTGCGTTATCAAAGCTGTTTTTAAAGAGGGGGGGGGTTAATATTTGTTTCAGGGATAGTAGATTAGTGTTTGTTTTGAGTTTATACCGCAAGTCAATCATCCGTGAATCTATTGAGATATATTCTAGGAGGGATACTCTGTGTAATGATTCTTTTTCCTTTGATATTCCAATTTTATGGTTGGAATTCCTTAATAAATACTTAAAAAGTGAGTCTGGTTGAGGGAGCCGCGGTAGCGTAGGCTATTTGAGATCATAGAGGGCGCAGTGTTTGCAGTTATTCGTTTCTATTGATTATGTGTGTGTTATGAATACGGTTTTTACTATTGAACCGAAACATGTCAACATATTTTGATTTTTATTTGTGACACCTATTTAAGTAAAATAAATGTATGTTTTTATTTATATGATAAGAAAGGGTGAAGTAAAATTTGTTTGAGTTTTTACGAAAACTTACAACAGTTTTTGACATAGACTATACCATATTCAAAAATTTGCAAACTACATTGTTACTCAAGTGATTATTTATTGTGTAAAAAGTTGCAGACAAAATTCATCAAAGATGACAAAGTGCATGAGTGAGAAAGTAAAATAACAATCCTATTTAGCTGCATTAGAGTGGGGCATCTTTTGCTCTAGGAAAACATGTGACAAAGACAAATAAATTGAAACGTATTTAAATTACAATCACAATGTAATCACATACATTTTATGCTACATATGAAATACCATTGCTTCAATCGATCAACAGCATTTTTTCTTCTAAAGTTTTCAATTTAAATATTGCTCAGTTATTGTAAATGTAAAATAAAAGCATGCATAGATGCCACAGTTTATATGTTTTGTAATGTTTTATAATCATTGTTGAGCATATAATACAGTATATTTTAGTATTGTGGAAACATTGATTCAATAAAAACTTTCAAATTCAATGTATGCTACTTTTTTTCATAAATTTTTAATCAAACAACTTATTTCAAATGAAATGTGTATGTACTATGCCAGAAGCTAGTTCAAAAATCTTAAAAAAAAAAAAAACTAATTTAATTAGTAGTGGTGTATTGAGTAGTACTTTGGCCGATTAGCCGAGTACTGAATACCGAGTAGTTATGTAATTAAGAAAAACCACTGATGTGCACATAATATGAGCTTAGGTGTACATATGTGTGTACAGTACATATGTATAAATATACCTGTACATATATATATTATGCATAATATAGTATATATAAATTAACTAATTAAATTTGAAATTTATTTGTGCACCTTTTAAAGACAATTTTTGACAATTCAAAACAGTAACAAAAAAAGGAGAATTGACACATAACAAGTACAATTATTAGTCAATATAAAATTAAAACATTCTTCAACCCTCCAATTTATTCTGATACCTGAAATCTGTCTATCAAAAATAAAAATGTTTATTGGTTACTGTAACAATTCATTGAATAATGCAAAACATTTGATATTTATTTTGTAACTGTACCTTATTTTCTTTTGATTAAAAATATAAAAGAGAAAAATAAAAAGAGGTACAAAAAGAGATATAGGCTTTGTTAACAGAAGACTTATGTAAAACTGGCACTCCATTTGCATGGTGGTGGTGGGACTTTTCCGATTATGTGCAACCTTGCAAAAAAATTCTTATGTACACCTTCAACCACTGTTTATTCTGAACGTATATTTTCAGTGTCGGGCCAAATTTATAGTAGTAAAAGAAATGTTCTGTCTACTGATAATGTAGAACGTTTGGTGTTTTTGCACCACAATTTGAAATATAATAAATTTAATTATTAATTTTTTTTTATTACATTTATTGTATTTTCAGTTTCTTTATCCAAAATAATAGTCTTTTCTGTTTTCTTATATATTTAAAAAGAACTTATTTTTATTTGTATAAATGTGAAACTAAATTTTAATCTGGAATTATTTTATGAGGGTTTTCTTCTTAACTTTTTCTATATTTTGTAGACATATTGTTAAATACAGAGTAAATAGTTTTATGAATTATTGCGTATATTATACATTGATATTCCAATAACTTTTTACAGATCAGTTTTATTCCGTATTACAGTATTCATATGCTTAAAAAATGAAATTTTTACAATTACTTGGTATTGGCCGAGTACTCGGAAAATTGGCCGAGTAGGCTGAATACCGAGTATTTACTGAGTACTCGGTACAGCTCTAGTAATTAGAACTATTATAACAAATGCTGTAAAAAATTTGCAGCATTACATGTTTGAAGCATCAAATGAACAATTCAAAATACAAAATGATTCCTGATTCATCTTTGTGCATTTTGTGCAAATATTTTTGTAATTTCTTATTTGTTTTGAATGCGCAATGTTGCAAACAGGGGTGTAAAAATGTAGGCACCAGCAGCCAGTCTCTCACCACTAAATTTTATTAGTTTTTTTGCTTAAATTTTATTAGCATTCTTACAGAAAATTTAGACAAAATATTAGACAAAAAATAAATAAAATTTAGTGGTGAGAGACTGCCCACTGCCGCCTAGATTGTCAAAAACATCTTTTTTTTCTTTTTTCAGCTATTGTGTTGCTGATTCTAATTAAATTATTTTTGTTTCTAATTTGGCTTTTATACTATTTAATACATTGCATTAAACAGGAATGGCATTAATATTCTTTAAAAGGTGGTGTTGTATGGAGTATGTCGTCCACGTTTTTATAATAGTACTACTTGTTTGTCTTCATTAAGATTAGTATTAATGTGTAAAGGAGTTCATTGTGGAATTATTTTAAATTGAAAATTGTTTTTTGAGATTATTTAAATTTTTCATTATATGTAATACCAAAGATCAAATCCTCAATTAATAACTTCATAATTTCTAATCTTAATTGCATGTTACTGATTACGTGTAGGAATAAAGTTTAATTTTTCAATAATTTGAAAAATGGAATTTAAAATTTAGTTAAAAAGTAACATTGTTTTTAAGTGTTAGGCTAGCCACTATAATATTGATTAATTATTGCAGGGTTCGCACAGACTCCTTAGACTCCTTGGAAACTCCTTAGAAATGAAAACGTTCCCAAGTAGTACTTAGAACTACTTAGATAAGCAAACAACTACTTAGAAACTCCTTATATTCTATTGCGGCTTCGGACGCAAGCGATAATTGCTGCCGAGGAACAAAAAAATTGTGATTGAAAAACGCACGGTAAATCCTTTATGCACGTCATTCATCTGAAGCACAACATTGATTGGGTAGGGTAATGTAATTGGGCAGGGCTCCCACTAGGTCCGTTTTTCAATTATTAGGTCCGTAAAGTCCGTTTTTCGACACTGTTAGCCGACTTTTATTTTAAATTTTGTCGATGTTTGGCATTTAGCCAAGAATCTCGGAAAAATCGCGTTTTTCGCAAATATGTTCCAAAAAATACCGTCAATCGATCGCGGAAAAAATTCTTAAATTTTGTCAAAGGATCGTGAAAAAACGCGAATTTCTTAAAAGACAGCGAAAAACGCGAATTTGCTCAAATGATCACGAAAAAACGCGAATTCCGTTAAAGATCGAGAAAAAAAAAAACAGATTTCCTCAAAAGATCGCATAAAACGCGAATTTCCTCAAAAAATCGGGAAAAACACACGGTTTCCATCAAAAGATCGCGAAAACGTTCGTTTCGTCAAACGATCGAAATAAAACGCGAATTCCATTAGAAGATCGCGAAAAACACGTGAATTTCCTCAAAAGATCGCGAAAAACACGCGAATTTCCTCAAAAGATCGCGAAAAGCACGCGAATTTTCTCTAAGGGATGCGAAAAACACGCGAATTCCATCAAAGGAACGCGAAAACCACGCGAATTCCATCAAAGGAACGCGAAAACCACGCGAATTTCATCAAAGGAACGCGAAAACCACTCGAATTTCCTCAAAGGATCGTGAAAACCACGCGAATTTCCTCAAAGGATCGCGAAAAACACTCGAATTTCGTCTAAGGATCGCAAAAACACGCAAATTTCGTCAAAAGATCGCGAAATATACGCAAATTTCGTCAAAATATCATGAAAAACACGCGGTTTCCACCAAAAGATCGCGAAAAAATGCCAGATTCGTTAAACAATTCGTTAAATAAAACGAGAATTCCATTAAAAGATCGCGAAAAAAGCGAATTTTCCCAGAAGGTCTCGAAAAAAAAGCGAATTTCTCTCAGAAGATCGCGAAAGAAACGCGATTTCCCCCAGAAGATCGCGAAAAAAACGCAAATTTCATCATCAGATCGCGAAAGAAATGCGAATTCGTCAAAATTTCACCTTCAAAGAAAGCGATCACCGCTGTTCTAAAAGAATAAATTCAAAACTTGTTATATTTTTTCTTGTATGTTGCATTTAGCATTCTTTTTTTTTTTTTTTTTTACTTTTTAAAATTTTCTTTAAGATGTATCATGTATGTGATATACATAATAAGTGTTTGAGGTTTGACTAATCTCTATTTATATGACCTAGGGGTGATTCTAATCCGAATTTTCCGAAAATGTAAGGCATTCATTTCTGAAAATTTAAAAAAATCGGTCACCAATCCAAAAATTCGGACATATGGTCGCCGAAAAAAAAATATTTGTCCATCGTTTGCAGAAAAATCGCCAATTTCGTCAAATAATCGCGAAAAAACGCAAATTTCGTCAAATAATCGCCAAAATCCCTGACAATTTCGTCAAAAGATCGCGAAAAAAACCACAAATTTCGTCAAAAGATCGCGAAACCCCCCAAAATTTCGTCAAAAGATCGCGAAAAACGGCAAATTTCGTCAAAAGATCGCGAAAAACGGCAAATTTCGTTAAAAGATCGCGAAAAACGGCACATTTCGTCAGAAAATCGCGAAAAAACCACAAATTTCGTCAGAAAATCGCGAAAAAACCACAAATTTCGTCAAAAAATCGCGAAAAAACCCACAAATTTCGTCAAGATCGCGAAAAATCGACAAATTTCGTAAAAAGATCGTAATAAAAACACAAATTTCGTCAAAAGCTCGCGAAAACCCCCACAAATTTTGTCAAAAGATCGCGAAAAAAATTCTTAAATTTTGTCAAAGGATCGTGAAAAAACGCGAATTTCTTAAAAGACAGCGAAAAACGCGAATTTGCTCAAATGATCACGAAAAAACGCGAATTCCGTTAAAGATCGAGAAAAAAAGAAACAGATTTCCTCAAAAGATCGCATAAAACGCGAATTTCCTCAAAAAATCGGGAAAAACACACGGTTTCCATCAAAAGATCGCGAAAACGTTCGTTTCGTCAAACGATCGAAATAAAACGCGAATTCCATTAGAAGATCGCGTTAAACACGTGAATTTCCCCAGAAGATCGCGAAAAACACGTGAATTTCCTCAAAAAATCGCGAAAAACGCGAATTTCCTCAAAAGATCGCGAAAAGCACGCGAATTTTCTCTAAGGGATACGAAAAACACGCGAATTCCATCAAAGGAACGCGAAAACCACGCGAATTTCATCAAAGGAACGCGAAAACCACTCGAATTTCCTCAAAGGATCGTGAAAACCACGCGAATTTCCTCAAAGGATCGCGAAAAACACTCGAATTTCGTCAAAGGATTGCAAAAACACGCAAATTTCGTCAAAATATCATGAAAAACACGCGGTTTCCACCAAAAGATCGCGAAAAAATGCCAGATTCGTTAAACAATTCGTTAAATAAAACGAGAATTCCATTAAAAGATCGCGAAAAAAGCGAATTTTCCCAGAAGGTCTCGAAAAAAAAAGCGAATTTCTCTCAGAAGATCGCGAAAGGAACGCGATTTCCCCCAGAAGATCGCGAAAAAACGCAAATTTCATCATCAGATCGCGAAAGAAATGCGAATTCGTCAAAATTTCACCTTCAAAGAAAGCGATCACCGCTGTTCTAAAAGAATAAATTCAAAACTTGTTATATTTTTTCTTGTATGTTGCATTTAGCATTCTTTTTTTTTTTTTTTTTTGCTTTTTAAAATTTTCTTTAAGATGTATCATGTATGTGATATACATAATAAGTGTTTGAGGTTTGACTAATCTCTATTTATATGACCTAGGGGTGATTCTAATCCGAATTTTCCGAAAATGTAAGGCATTCATTTCTGAAAATTTAAAAAAATCGGTCACCAATCCAAAAATTCGGACATATGGTCGCCGAAAAAAAAATATTTGTCCATCGTTTGCAGAAAAATCGCCAATTTCGTCAAATAATCGCGAAAAAACGCAAATTTCGTCAAATAATCGCCAAAATCCCTGACAATTTCGTCAAAAGATCGCGAAAAAAACCCACAAATTTCGTCAAAAGATCGCGAAACCCCCCAAAATTTCGTCAAAAGAGCGCGAAAAACGGCAAATTTCGTCAAAAGATCGCGAAAAACGGCAAATTTCGTTAAAAGATCGCGAAAAACGGCACATTTCGTCAGAAAATCGCGAAAAAACCACAAATTTCGTCAAAAAATCGCGAAAAAAACCACAAATTTCGTCAAAAGATCGCGAAAAATCGACAAATTTCGTAAAAAGATCGTAAAAAAAACACAAATTTCGTCAAAAGCTCGCGAAAACCACCACAAATTTTGTCAAAAGATCGCGAAAAAACGCGAATATCGTCAAAGAATCACGGAGAAAACGCATAGCTAGTGTCGGGAGTTGATTTCCCCCTCCCCCCTCTCTCATGTAACTTTACAGAAAATTTGCTGTGAATTTCAGAATATTTTTTTTTTTTTACTCAGAATCACCAGTAGATTGTCGATTTTATGTTTAAACTTACGAAATCATTAAGCAATATATTGTGAATACTGTGCGATTTCAGCACTAACAATCAGATTCTGATAGAGTAAAATTTGTTTTTGAAATGTTTTTCTCTCCAAATTGGGTATTAAAAATTGGAGTGTGCATACCACATAACGATGCAGCACAAAACAACATCGACAACAAAAAAAAAATGGCAAATCCTTAAAATTTTTTGGACTCCTTGGATTTTTTGGGTACTCCTTGGATTTTTTCTTCCCAACTCTGTATGAACCCTGTTATTGTAATTATATTTGTTAATTCAGTCAATCAGTTCTTTAAAACATGTTGTTTTTGTATGTAAAGTTGGAATTTTGTTTCCAGCATATGTAGTACAGTCGAACCCGGTTAAGACGCATTTCAAGGGAGTGGACAAAAGTTGCGTATTAAGTGGGATCGCGTATTAAACGTGATTTGTATAATGCTGCAGGAAATGGGCTTATTTACAACATCTAATCGTCTAAATGAACTGTAGAACTTTCATTTATATGTTTACGGTAGAAAATTGTATCTTTTAGGTATATTTAGATTAAAATTTAATTGAATTCAATTTAACTCATTGTTTCTTTTTATAGAACCAAATGGAATAATAACTGAAAATAAAAAGTGAATTCAAACGGCTTTATTATGGTTTATTTTATCATATGCTACAATCAAAAATAAGAATAATAATTTCCTGCTAGACTAATTTTTTTAACAGAGGTAAAAAAATATTAAACCTTTGAGGCACTTATTAAAATCATATTTAGTACTTGTGATGATGAGTACAATTATAATCTGTCCTTCTTTTCCTTTTAAGAAAAAAACTATCCTTTTTAATAGTATTTGTGTAAAAAACACTGTTAGCTTAGAAAAAAATAAGCAAAGAAAGCATAAAAGAAGTTAACAACAGCAGTCGTATTTACTATTTAATCTTTACGAGTTTAATTCTTTGCGTATAATATGTATCATGAAACATAAAAGGATATAACGTAGATTTAAAATCTCAGTAACAATAGGTATACTAATCTTTAATCATAATAATTTAATGACATATCTGAGTATCTTGAATTCGTCTATCTCTCTATACTACAGTAAACACATATACACCAAGCGAGAGACAAAAAATGTTAGGACGCGGGACCAAACAAGAATTGTAGTGTTGCTAATTTAGGGTTTTTTTTAAATTCAAATATCTGGCACTATTTTCGATTAGTACTGTTCACCTTAATTAATCTGTTATTAAATAAAATAAATATTACTATTCGTAAGCAGTGCGTTTTATTCGAATAAAAAAAAATATGGTAAATTGGCAACATTGAAGAAGAGACAAGGAATTCGCGTCTTAAGCGTGACTTTTTGCTGCAAAGCACCGAAAATCTCTCGCGTATTAAGCGGGATCGCGTATTTGATAGAGATACCAAACACTGGTTTTCTCATCGCCTCCTATTTCCTATTTATCATAGTTTCATACCACAATCATCTTTTTTATTTACAAATTCATATTTTATTTTTTATTTATTACTTCATTATAATATCTCATAATATCAGTAATAAATGTCTCCAAAACTGAACTTACCATTTTACTTCATTTCCGGACTTTATATAATGTATTAGTCCTGTAACGTCAATAGCTATCTCTATCTTTTTCCGTTCACGGACTCCATTTTCTTTGCAACCTACATCGGCAAAACCACGTTTCAAAGTGATTACGTATTTCCGTAACGATATTTTTCCCGCCAGATGGCGACTGACAATATCATATCTATTATCGAATCTATCATTGAATCTAGCTTTTGCATCGATTTGATGCCGTTCTGTGATTGGCCCGTTTCGTGGTCTCTGCTCCGAAACGTCGATTTCAATCCTAGCCATTTCATATAAATAAATGATTCGGACATCGTTAGTTTGCATTTTTATCTTCCTTTAAATGGAAGTAACTTTTCTAGATACTGAATGTTGGCTGGTCCAACATTCTGGAAGTATTAATTAACATACTTGTTATTTTATTTTAACTATGAGTTTATTTTTAAATAGTTGTAAATCTTAAAGTAATGTTTAAAAATGTGTCTTCAAGCCTTCTGCAAACCGCCATTGTTATGGCGTGTCGTTATGTGTACAAGAGCAACTGCTGTGTTAATCTTCATATTGATTATTTATTTGCTGTATCATTGTCTTGTGCCATCCCAGTAAAATAAACTTTCTTCGTTAACTCTACTATTATGCATTTTGTTTTATTATCCTAGTTAAGAGATCGTTTTTCATATATGCTCATTTAAATACTTCACTTCCAATACGTCCTATTTACCAGCCTTTACCTCCACTGGGCTTTTCTGCATGTTTAAATAGACTGTTACGTATATGAACCACATAGGTTATATTACGTCCAAGAGTATTAACCGTTCGCGTATTAAACGGGATATTGTAGCATTAGCTTTATGGGCGATATTCAAGGAACTGCAAAAAATCCGCGTATTAAGCGGGATCGCGTATTAACCGTGAGCGTCTTAAGCGGGTTCCACTGTATTTGGTATACATAGTAGATTGGTATACGGGGTATTCTCACAATCTTTTGACTTTCATGTCCCTGAATAATAATTTTTATTTTAATACACTTTTTTGTGTGTTTTTTTAATTTCATATACTGGGGAACATCCCATTGCATGATTGCATAACAATATTAATGAGATAAATAAGTTTTGGACGATGTTGGGGGTCCAAATACCAGGAAAACTCTTCTACCGTCCCATGTCCCTGATGCTGATTTTTAAGTTTGGAGCTGTCTGTATAAAATTGTTTCAATAAAAGTAATTCAATGTAATTTTTTTCCGAAACTGGGACACTTGTTTTATATAAATATGTAGCAAAAAAGTAACCTGCACACATTTTTACGGTTGGTATTATTTTTTTAAATCTGTCCCTGGGTTTTTCATCCTTACTGTCCCCTTGCTAAACTTATACAGAAAATCACTTCAGATGCAGCCACAGAATTTTTTTCAAGTTTTTTCTCATGCAGAAGTATGCTAGAGAAAGTATGTCTAAAATTCTTTGACAGGAAATTTACTGCAGAATTTAAATCAGCATTTAAGTATCAATTTCTAGATCGTGCATTTATTGGTAATCTTACCATCTCCAAGGTTTATTCCTGCACTTTTCGAGGTAAATAAAAAAAAAAAAAAAAAATCCAATATTAACAACTGTTTCTGAAAATCAATGAACATTGTGGCTATCACTTAGTCTTAACATGATTTTCCTAAAAATAGGTGGTAATTTTCCTTACCATTCCATCCTTACCGTCCTTTTTTTTACCATTTCGTCCCATGACGTCCCATTTACCATTTCGTTGAATGTCCTGTGGGTACTATGCAAATTCATTATAAGTAAAAATTTAGAGGAAAATAAAAAGTTATAGGGGTAAAATGGTAAGGAAAATTAAACTCGTAAGTTTAACTTAAACCTCAGTTAAATAAAAAAATTTTCGCTGCTGACCATTTTTTCTTTATTTTGAATCATTAAGGCATTCGTCTATCAGATTAAAATGTTATTTTAGCAAGTTTAATTTCACCAGATTTTTTCCCCCAAAAGTCAAAAGATTGTGAGAATGCCCCATACGAGCAGGGCCGGCGCTAGACATTTTTCTACCTGAGGCGAACATTATTTTACCGCTCTTGGCCTTGTGATGTAATTGATTTTTCAGCAGTACTCAAACTTTTTAAAAATAAGTAAATTAATTTGATAACTATAATTTATTTAAAAGAAAACAAATATATGTATATAATTTGTTTACATTTAATTAATTTAAAAAAATAACAACAGTTAATTTCGAATTAAATGAATAAAAATTTTATCATATTCCACTTATTCTACAGGGTGCAAAAGTCCCTTTAACCTGAAAATACTTGCGAACGGAGAGAGCTACAGCTATGCAAGTGAGGTAACGGTATAGTAAAATGACTACGCCCGATTTAATGCAAATGACAGCAGCGCCCCTACTGGCTTTGGAAGATAACCATTGCAAATCGAAAACGAAAAGAGAATAGAGCAAAATTTCCAGTTAGAAAGTTTTAGAGCATCAACTAATTAGTACGAAACGACATTTGGTTCACACGGATAAGAGAAATCATCGCCTGTATACCCAAAAATGTCCGAAATCGATGCACTCCATTTTGTGTAAATATTTGAATGGAATAGCCAGAAATATGAAGAAATACGCACAATTTATTGTATACACTGTAAATTAAAATGTCTGAAACGGAGTGTTCAATTTTCAGACATTTTAAAATGTTTAAATTTTTTCAGACACTTTTCCGTCTGAATTTCAAACGTCTTAATAGCATCCATTTTTTTGTAAGCATCATACGTAACCATGTTTGACCACGTTGAATCCTGGAAAAATATTTGGCTGGGGTCCTCCCCCCCCCCCCCCCCCCTATAGCCTGATTTTTTTTGGTGCTCCCAATTTTTGTATGCAATTTTCATTAAGCTGATAATTTAAATCTTTTACGACATTTTACTGATTATAATCAATATTTTGAACTTCAGGAGTAGAACAAGATTAAAAAAATATATTTATCTAAATATTAATTTTTTTTTATTTGTTTTGTTTTTAATCTTATTTTACTTTAAAAGTTCAAAATATTGATTATAATCAGTACAATTTCGAAACAGATTTAAAATATAAGCTTTACAAATATTGCACATCAAATTTGTGGGCACTAAAATCGTAGGGGGGCGGGGCATGGCCCAGTATGCCCATTCTTTAATCAAGAAGTTCTTTTGCAAAAAACTCAACCCTGCGTTATTGTTATCTAAATTCAGATGTCCGGTATTCGGGAGTATCCGTTGTGGAGGTTAATGGACATTCCCGAATAGCTGAAACATCTATTTAGCGAATACTTTTTTTAATACGCATGGCATACATATTTGTATATTTTTACCTCACAAAAGCAGGCATCTCCGATTATCGGACAAATTCAACGGCAAGGGCTATTGAGGGCTTTTAAGGTACATGGATAAATATATATATTTCTTATAATCTTGTCCCACTCTACTTCATACAATTTAACTAGTTGGATGTGCCAATCCCAAAACTTTCTTCTATCTTATACATCTTAATATTTCAAATTCTAGTTACACATGTTAATACTTCAATATTATTAGTTCATTACTATACCAACTTTGATTTTCATCTTAAATTCCTGCTTCGGTCAATTAAATGAATTAAAAACGAGTTAATCTATATCATGATATTTGTTAAAATTAATAGTTTTTCCTTATTCTGTTGTTATCAGACGTTTGCGAATAGCCGGCTTAGCAGGAAGTGAGTTCCCACATTTGCACGAGCCGCCGACGGACAATAGAACTACGAAAAATCAAGAAAAGTATACAAAAATCGCTATCACAGAGCCCCTTTACCGCGTGATATTTCCAAATTCAAGGAGGACCTGTTGGCCAAAGCCAAAAACATGCACAGAAAATTTGGTTCAATTGTATGCATATTTTATATACTTTTTGATTGTACAATAAAGAAAATGGTACAGACATCGTAATTATAGCGCCCCCTTCCAGCGGAATTTTTCCAAATTCAGGGAGGACCTTCATGCCATGACCAACTTGTTGGATGTGCCAATCCCAAAACTTTCTTCTATCTTATACATCTTAATATTTCAAAAACTAGTTACACATGTTAACACTTCAATATTATTAGTTCAATACTATACCAACTTTGATTTCCATCTTAAATTTCTGCTTCAGTCAATTAAACGAACTAAAAACGAGTTAATCTATATCATTATTTGTTAAAATTAATAGTTTTTCCTTACTCTGTTGTTATAAGATGTTTGCGAATACCTGGCTTAGCAGGAAGCGAGTTCCCGCCTTTGCACGAGCCGCCGATGGACAATAGAACTACGAAAAATCAAGAAAAGTATACAAAAATCGCTATCACAGAGCCCCTTTACCGTGCGATATAGCCAAATTCAAGGAGGACTTGTTGGCCAAAGCCGAAAACCTGCACAAAAAATTTGGTTCAATTGTATGCATAATTTTATACACTTTTCAATGGTACAATAATGAAAATGACACAGAGATCCAATTATAGCGCCTCCTTCTGGCGGAATTTTTTCAAGATCAGGAAGACTTGCTTGCCATAGCCAGAAACATATACAAAAAAAATTGGTTCAATTATATACATAACTTCATACACTTTTCGATGGTGCAATAACGAAAATGGTACAGACATCGCAATTATAGCGCCCCCTTCCGGCGGAATTTTTCCAAATTCAGGGAGGACCTTCGTGCCATGACCAAAAACAAACACAAAGAATTTGGTTCAATTTTATGCATAACTTCATACACTTTTTGGTGGTACAATATTCAAAATGGCACAAAAATCGCTATTGCAACGCCCCCTGCCGGCGAATTTTTTCAAAATTCAGGGAGGACCTGCTTGCCATAACCAAAAACTTAAAATAAATTTGGTTCAATTCTATGCATAACTTCACACACTTTTGGATGGTACAATTTTCAAAATCTCACAAAAATCGCTATTACAGTGCCCCCTACTGGCGAATTTTTTTCCAAATTCAGGGGGGACCTGCTTGCCATAGCCAAAAACTTAAAATAAAAATTTGGTAGAATTCTATGCATAACTTCATACACTTTTGGATGGTACAATATTCAAAATTGCACAAAAATTGCTGTTACAGCGCCCCCTACCTTCGAATGTTTTTCAAATTCAGGGAGGATCTACTTGCCATAGCCAAAAAACTTAAAATTTGATTCAATTCTATGGATAACTTCATACACTTTTGGATGGTACAATATTTAAAATCGCACAAAAATCACTGTTACATCGCCCCCTAGCGGCGAATTTTTTCCAAATTCAGGAGGACCTAATTGTCATATCCAAACACTTAAAATAAAAATTTGGTTCAATTCTATGGATAACTTCATACACTTTTGGATGGTATAATATTCAAAATCGCTGTTACATCGCCCCCTAGCGGCGAATTTTTTCCAAATTCAGGAGGACCTAATTGTCATATCCAAACACTTAAAATAAAAATTTGGTTCAATACTATACATAACTTCACACACTTTTGGATGGTACAATATTCAAAATCGCTATTACAGCGCCCTCTACCGGCGAATCTTTTCCAAATTCAGGGAGGATCTGCTTGCCATAGCCAAAAACTTGAAATAAAAATTTGGTTCAATTCTAACCAATTCTAATACAATATTCAAAATCGCTGTTACAACCCCCCCTACCGACGAATTTTTTCCAAATTCAGGGAGGACCTACTTGCCACATTCAAAAACTTAAAATAAAAATTTGGTTTAATTCTATGGATAACTTCATACACTTTTGGATGGTACAATATTCAAAATCGCACAAATTCGCTATTACAGTGCCCCCTACCGGCGAATTTTTTCTAAATTCAGGGAGGATCTGCTTGCCATGGCCAAAAACTTAAAATAAAAATTTTGTTCAATTCTATGCATAACTTCATACACTTTTTGATGGTACAATGGCGACAGACAGACGGACACACAGACAGACAGACATTTTCTATAAACATGTTTTTTGGAATCTCTGACCCCTAAAACGTGTAAATCTGTCGAAAACCGGAAGTCGAAAAAAATTTCGATTATAATACTTTCTTCTATTGAAGATAGAAGAAAGTAAAAATAGAGTTTTTTAAAATTTATATTGCCACATAGGCAATTTTACATACATATCAGATGACAATCACAACAGCTATTTAACTATGAATAAATAAATAAAAATTCTACTTTAACCCTTTGCACTCGAGGGCTCCGGAGCAGAGCCAATTAAAATTTGTCTTCAAACTCGAGGGCTCCGCTACGGAGACAATGCAAATAATTTTGTGATACCTGTCTAGAAAAGCCAAGATTACGTGGTTCAAGACAAATTTTAAATGGCTTCGCCAGGGAGCCCTCGAGTGCAAACGGTTAATATTGAGAAAAAAATTACTTCGGTATTTTTTAAATTATATTTTACATTTTTAATCTTGTTCTACTCTAAAAGTTCAGAACTTTCTTTATAATCAGTGCAAGATTTAAGATATCAGCTTTACGAAAATTTCATACAAAATCCCCCCTCCCCCTCCCCGAAAAAAAATGAAAATCCTTATCATTTAAAAATTAGATTTTTTAAAAATTTATTGCCACATGGGCTTATTGTTATCTTTCCTATGAGCTACTAAACCCTTTTCATTAGACATCTTTAAAGCAAAATAAGTATAAAGCCGCAAGAAAAAGAAGTCACATGATAATCACTATGACACACACTTGCGATGCTTATCAGCAGGGATGTAGTGCAGGGTATACGCCGTATACCCTCTGGATTTTTTTAAGGAACACTGTATACCCTCTGTTTCTCAAGAAAGCTATAGCATATATACACTAGGGTACACCCTCTGCCTTGAGCGTATACCCTCTGCTTAGAACGTATAACCTCTGTTATTTTTACGACTACACCACTGCTTATCAGTAAAGTCTAATTGAAAAGTGACCTTCGAAGTGAAATATATTTTCTACACACGCAGCGAAATCGAAATAAACAAATGATTTCATTTTTCCTGACTGGGTTACATCTGTTTCAAAGTCAAAAGATTTCCACATTGAAAGATTTAATAGCCTTATAAATATATCTAAGAAATACTTGAGATATATATTCTTTTTCAATTATATATAAATTTCATAAAAATCGATTTTTTTTTTTCAAAAGCGAAAGTGTATAAATATATTTTTTTAATTTCAGCTGAATATTGTTCCATTGAAAAAAAAAAAAAAAGACAATCACGAAAATCCCGGGATTTTCGGGATTAAAATTAAAGCGGGATCCCAGGATCTCAATCCGGGATTGCAATCCCTAGCCAGGAAGTAAGAAAGCTTTAGGAGATCTTTCAAAGTTTTTTTTTCTGTACTAGGGGCCTCTGCCCCTACGAGCTATGCTCGCCAACCCCCGTTCAGACAACCCAGATTCTAAAATCATGCTAATTTCATCGGCCTTAAAAAGTTTGAATTATAATTTAAAAAACAGTGACGGTCTCCCTGTAAACGGGTTTTCATTCATTTTCCTTTGATTGGAGATTTTTAAGACGAAATCAGCCACTGCTAAGCGATACAATGGCTGTTTTCGTCTTTGATTAAACACAAGAAAGAAAAATCATGCGTACGGCATAGATTATGAAACACTTCCCAACACTACCTGAAAGCTGTAACAAAACTTCGTTATTTAGGGAAATAAGGTAAATAAGATAACTATATAAACATTTAAAAAACTGTTTTCAGCAGTTACCATCCATAGCCAAATATTTATTCCAATTCTTCCGAACAGCCGTGTATTTGATCTGTAGGCTGATATATGTACTATATAATAGAAAATTTAGTTTATCATGAAAACGCATAACAGGTTGAAATTTCTCTTTCAGCAATTTAGACTAATAGATGGAAACATACTTCAATACTTTTGTACAGCCCTGTACTTTACCTAGTACCTTTATTACACGCCAGTATTTAGCTAAACTTTAATTCAAACTAAATCACTCTTAAAACTACTGAAATCGCATTTCCAGAATTTATCATCTATAGGCGGCCATGTATCCAATTCTTTGCGTAGCCCTGTATATCATTTTATCTATATTCTACAAACATTTCATAGAAAACTACATGCAGTTCAGCATAACACATTTTAAACCCACCTTTGAGCAATTTACAGTCATACTCAGTAACCTTTACAAATTCTTTTGCGTAGCCCTGTATATCAACTATAACATTTGCACATACCATATAGTATGCATAAATATAGTGAAACTTAAAAGCGCATATCATAATTAAAAATGCAATCCCTACCATCGGCGCTAATATACAGTATTTCGGATAGAAAATACTTGTCTGAAATGTTTTGTATGTTCCTGTAAATGCTATACACTTCGTATTATACATGAAATAACTTAAGTAAGCCTCACCGACGTATATCAATTTTATTATATATGAATTTGTATAATTAAAATACGCAGCAAACAATTTCCCCCTATACCATTTGTAATAGAATTCTTTTTTGTAGCCCTGTAAATGAATAGTAACTATTCGTTGCACCGCATATGCTACAGAATATTCTGCATATTTTAGTGCACTTCGTAAATGCATATATTTTTTATTATGTTTGAAAGGGTGTAACATCTTTAAAATTCATTTGAAATGATTTTTTCCCATTGGCCGTAATGTAACGGAATGCTTTTGACTGTCCCTGTAAATGAACTAAACATGCTACAAACTTCATTTGAAATAGGGTTCGTGCTAGGCTAAATGTCAATAACAGACCTGCCAACTGCTACGAAAAAATCGTAGTTGCTACGATTTGGACCTATAAACTACGATGCTACGAAAATCGGTCTTAAACTACGATTTTTTGCAAAAAACACAAACTCATTTTTTGTTTCTCATTGCGATTTTTATCACGCGCAGCATATTTTTCAGGAGTTATTCTGTTCCGAAATTTCCAAAATTTCAAAGTATTCATTTCCGAAAGTTTTAAAAAATTGGCCATTAGTCCGAAAATTCAGACATTAAAAAATGCTCATGGGAAACAAAAATCTAGGCTGCAAAACAAACTTCTTAACACAATACACTCTTTAAGTATATTAGCCACGAGTGAATCATGTTTCTGTAAATATTTATAGAGGATGTCCCTTCCTTAGAAACAAGGGTGCCATTTTAAGAATTTCTGGAGGGGGGGGGGGGGGTCTTTGAAGGGCAAGGTTTGAAATAGTGTACAAAATCGTACGATTTGCGATAAACTATCGCGAATTTTGACAAATGAACATGTAAAAAAAATCAATTTCATCAATTGGTCGCAGAAGAAAATAAATTTCGTCAAAGGATCGTGGTAAAAATGTGAATTTTGTCAAAATATCGCAGAAAGAAAACGCGAATTTCGTCAAAAGATCAGGAAGAAAATGCAAATTTCACCGAAAGATCGCAGTAAGAAAACACTAATTTCATCAAAGGATCGTGGTAAAAAACGTAAAATTCAACAAAGGGGTGCGGTAAAAAAATGCGAATTTCGTCAAACGTTCACACTAAAAAGTGCGGATTTCAACAAAGAATCGTAATAGAAAAATTTGAATTACAATTGTGGAAAAAAAATTTTGAATCTCGTCAAAATTTACTGCACTGGGCTAAAATATTGAAACTAGGCTCCTTTTACAAATGTAAAAAAAAAAAAAAAAACGCTGCAAAACGAAAAGAAACTCTAACAATCATATAAAAATTTTCAGAGGAAAAAATTTACTATATTGAGTTGAAAGACGGAAACCTTATTCCGTTTACGAATGTCAAAAGATGGCTGTGAAACACGAAAAACCAACCAACCAACCTCCAGATCAATTTAAATTTTGTGTGCTACGATTTCTCATTTTCAAAAGTCTGCAATAACCAAAAATTTCTGTGCGATCCGAGTATATTTGCGAGAGTTAGAGCGCGAACAGACAAACCGAAATCAATAACACTTTTCAACTTTGTTGGAAAGTGTTAAAAATTAGTTAAAAATTTGAAAGTAAGCTAATGTAAAATGAATTAAGTACACAGAGTCTTTGTCTCTCGGTAATTTTTAACACCGCTATGAGAAAGTTCTTTTAAATGTATCGTTTTAAATCTGACGTAATTTTCATCAAAGTTTCCTTTCTCTTTTTAATATTCACATGAAAATTCTTTTGTTGTTAGAAAGGAAATATTATTTGCGCTGTCTTAGAATTCACGATAATAGTTGAAAAGATTATCTCCAAATATGAAATAAACGTCTTGTGCAAATATATTTTTTAATTTAAAGTGTTTTACCAACTTTTATTTATTTGGCCTTTTTAAATATGACGTAATTTCCTTCATTTGTGACTTTTAACGCATAATAATGAATTTAGTATTTAAAAATTTTCTTTTCCTTTTAAAATTCACGTGTAACTGTAGTTTTTATGATGTAATTTTCAATATTTTCCTGATTTTTAACACGTAATCACTTAATTCTAATTTGAAAGGTTTTTTTTCTGTTTATAATAGCCACGTGTAAATAAATTTTTTATTTGAAGAAAATATTATTCTTTTCGCTGTTTTTAAAATTGGCAACAGTTTAAAATAATTGCCATTTTCTAAAATGTGTAAAAAATATCTCTCAAAATGCTGGAAATTTGAATTTAAAATGGAAATAAATCCTCAAAAAATGAGTCAAATTAGAAATATAATTGCAGTCTGCACATCTGTAACTTCCAATGTACAAAATGATCTAAAAATGTTTAAGTTCCTATGTATAGTTTTTCTCCTATAAAACTTTTTTGATGGAACGATTTTGACAATCTTTAAGATTAAATATCTCTTAAAATAATTATTCGATTTAAAAACTGTCTGCATCAGCATGTTTATCAAACATGTCTCTATAATACCACCGATTTTCATATTTTTGTATGAAACAGTTTTCTTAACATTAACAAAGAAAGACCCCCGGTCATAAAAAATATGGATTCCGATCTAGTAGGAGTATACCCGGATGATATACGCAGATTTTCATTGGTCCATTTCCAAATCAAAACTTTTATATATATATAGAAGGATTTCCTTGTGGTCGTTTAGTGTGAGATAAGCATTAGCCATTGAAACTAAGAACTGCCATATTGAAAAAAAAAAGCAAACAAGAGAATGAACTCAACTTAAAATATGTCTGTTTTTTAGTGATGTTATTACTTTAAATTTGGGAAAAAAGATGAGAATAAATAATACATAATTTGTAATAAAAGACAACGTCATAAGTTTAAAAATATATACTTCTAGAATTAGTGTTTTTTTTTCAAAAAGATTCAAAACCAGGGTTGCAAAAAAGCCGGCTAAAATTAAAAAAAGCCAGGCCGGTGGCTTTTATTGGTTTTAACCGGCTTTTTTTGGCCAAAATTGGCTTTTTTTGGCCATAATTGGCTTTTATACAATAAAGCATTGTAATTATAAACTACACATTTTAAAGTGTTTTTAATTAGTTTTAATGACATTTAATTGATTTACAGTTTAATAAGTAACCCAATTTCTTAATAATGAGGACATTAATACTGGAATAAAACTTAGACGATTTTGCTTGTGATTTGTATTCTGAATTGCACATATGTCAGCTAAATTTTAAAAGGGCCATACCAACTGCCAATTTTTTCATTTTTACTGCTTTATAAAATTAAAGAGGACAATGGTTACTTAGTTATATGTTTTATTACTTAATTTTAAGAGCTATTAATATACAAGTCTTATTTTATTTCTAGCAAACATTTGAAATTATACATAGTCATATTAATAAAAACACCACCATTTCTCACTTTTAAAAAACATTATGAATAGCATATGCATGAATATGCTTAGCAACAAGCTTTTCAAAATTTTATTTGGAGAATTTTTTTTTTTCTTGTTTTAAATGCTCTATTTTTTATACACTTATGTACCACTCTCCTCAAACAAACATCTTTTCTAATTTCTCTTAACATTTAACTTAATCTCTCCATATGGACACATAAGAATATTTCCATTTTGATGTGCTACATTTTGTCATTAAGGCTTTTAAATCCAAAAGGGCAACTTTCAGACATAAGTTTTAATTTATTTTTGTTCAGAAATGCATGAAACTAGCAGATGTTGTTCAGAAACTATGTAATTGTGCTGTTTTTTTGCAAATGCAATAGATTTTTCAGAAAATAGTGTCAAAGTGAGCGTTTTGAATCGAATTTCTGCACGAAAGAAGAAACCACTCAGAAAAGGGTGAAAAAACATGTTTGTCACGTGATCAAAATCTCTTATAACTCAATAGGTAATTGATGGATCAAAAAATGGAAAACACAGTTCGATTCCAAATCGCTTCCATGGTCAGGCTTTCGAATTTTACATCTTTCCGTTAAAAAATGAATTTTTAAATGTGTCAACATTTTGTGCTTGTTAAGCAGAGCAGTTAAGAACAGTTTTAATTAAATATAATCTTTAAAATGTGTAGTACATGTGGAGCTATATTAGTGTTGATGTTAGAAAAAAAGGACCGCCAGGCGTGAATTTTTCAAAAAGGGAACACTATTCCAAAAAAGGGTATATTTTTCAAAAAGGAAATGCTGTTCTAAAAAAGGATGCATTTTTTTCAAAAAGGGAACACTATTATAAAATAAGGGCACATTTTTTTCGAAAAGGGCACACTTGTACCTTGTTCATAAAACATATTTTGAACTGGTTTGTTTGGAGTCCCTAGAATTTGCAATATTTTTCTGGTATCAATTGAATTACCATGGGGTGCATAGGAAGTGTTAAAAAGGGCAGCCGGGCACATCGGAAGGGTTTAAAAGAGCCGCCGGGTGCAAAAAGGAAATAAAAAGGGCTGCCGGGCGCTGCACTTTGCTAAAGCGGCTTAGAGTCAACACTATATATAATATAGAATTTCAAAACACCAGTTTAAAGCCTAACTTATATCCTTTTCAATGTTTATATATATTTTTTTTTTCTTTTTCAGACATAATGCGTTCACAGTTGCTTTCTAGAAGTTATAAAGACTTATTTATTTGATAAAATTTAATAGAAATCTATAATTTTTTTTAATAGAAAATATTTATAAGTGTATTAAAAATTAACTGATCCAAATTTAAAACGAATTTACTGTAAACCAACTTTAAAAAATAAAAACTGGCTTTTTTCAATAAAAGCCGGCTTTTTTTAAGTAGTTAAAACCAAAAAAAGCCGCCCGGCTTTTTTTGGCCTGGCTAAAAGCCAGCAACCCTGTTCAAAACTAATTAAATTTCATGCAAGATTTTGTTTAGTACAATAAATAAAATCATAAAAGACATCAATTTTAGTACTATGAAGAAATTATGACACTTACTTAATCGCTGTTAGCAAGAAGTAAGAAAAATTCCTCAATTTGAAATTTTAAAAACTACCACAACCACAGTGAGGGAGAAAGACTTGCATCATTTTAAAAGGAAATCCCATAATATATCCGACTAGCCATATTTAAAGAATGAAATGTTTCATTCTCAAAATATAACCCGCCTGACAAAAGTTTCTTTTTTGTTTGCCAGCTTCGACAGGACGAAGATGAATAACACAATATTATTGATATAAATTAATACGAATTAACACTAAGTCCATTGCACACGCTTTGTAGAATTTCCGGGTGTAATCTTCAAGCGTCGTCTACTTCTGTTCTGTGTCTATCCCGCCCTTATATCGACGACAGCTTCTAAGAGACATTTGATGCCAAGCACACACGTCAGATGTATGTATTCAATAAATAAATAATCCAAGTGAATACGAATTAAAATCGCAGAACTTCACATTCCACAAAAAACGAATTAAAGTACACGCGTACTAAAACAAACTTTGTTTGAATTACAACGTATACCAACTTCGAACGAAGACATCTAAAATGCATGCGCAACTGAGAGTGCCCCTTGGTGGTTATTTCGTCAGAAGAATCAAAACGTCTTAAATTAAGACACGTTTAAAGCAATGAAGTGTCTTAAAATAAGACGTTTGCGGATACTTGAGACATTATTCTCAGTTCGTTTACACTATGGTCATAGTAAGGTACTTATGTATCTTAAATAAAGACATCTATAATGTCTTAATTTTCAGATTAAGACACTTAAGTAAGTGTCTAAAATTCTTTTTCAGTCACATATGTGTCTAAATTTAAGACGCTTCTATTTGCAGTGTAAATTCGTACTTATCTCAATACATTTTGGTAATATCACACAAAAAAACAAAAAAGACAATATGTCTCGCAGTGATAAAAAGTTAATATTCAATATGTTCGCCATTGCTACGATACACGTTTGTATTCGTGAGAGTAATTCTGCATGCATATTTCTCAGCATGGAACGTCTGTTGAAATCCTCTTCAATACGACGACATAGATTTAACCCTTTCAATGGCGGTGGCTAGACGGTCTGGCAAAACTAATTTTAATTCCAAAACTGACAATTGGCACCAAGAATATTTTAATAAAATTTTGTCTTTGTAATGAAAGTTTGAATATTCTGGTATCAGTCAATTATTTCATCAGTTTTTACGAACAGAATTCTTCTGCCCCTGAAAGACTTAATCTAAAATTTTAAATGCATTAGAAATTAAATTCTTACAGGCATTACAGCACAGTACAACGTCAGAATCTGCATTTGTGCACTGTTACATTTCTGGAATGTGAATATGCAAAATAGAATAGTCGCTCATCAATTTCTGACATTTCCGGCGATGATTTATCTTATCCGTGTGAACCAAATGTCGTTTCGTACTAATTAATTGATGCTCTAAATCTTTCTAATTGGAAATTTTGATCTATCTCTTTTCGTTTTCGATTTGCAATGGCTATCTTCCAAATTTTGCCACAAGGGGTGCTGCTGTCGTTTGCATTAGGTCGGGCGTAGTCGCTTTACTGTATTGTTAAAACTTATTCATATTCATAAAACGTTGAGTAATATCATTCGAAGTAATAAAATGATTTCGAGGAAAAAAACATATTTCGTTGTTATCATAGGTGATTCCTTTTAAATAATTAATCTTCATGGTCTTTTCATTTTTTATTTGTTACAGTACAGCACGACGACGGCACATAAGAGCATTTAACATTAAAAATAAGATTATAAATTCTCGGTATGGTATATAATGGTAAATATCAAGATTATATAAGTGTTTAATTTGAATCAGGGAGTGCTCCATAGGATTGAAGGATTATCTCCGCATTTGGATTATCCGTCCACATTTTATCCGTCTTCCCGTCGTCTCGTCGCAGATAAAAAAAAAAGGTACTGTAGCTATTTTGTTCTATGCATGAAAATAACCATTTACGAATATCAAAAAATCGCCGCAGAACGCTAAAGACTGTAATAAAAATCATATCAAAAATCGCAAGACTTCGAAAATCGCGTAGGGCAAAATTTGCTACATTAAGCTAAAAGTATGAAACATTTTTTTTTTTTTTTTAAAGAAAAGAATCACATTGAAAATCTTATTAAAAATTGGTAAAAAAAAATGTGAAGGACAAAGTTCACAATATTAGCCTAAAATTTTATAAACGAATTCTTTTACGAATGTGAAAAAATGGCCGCGGTACACGGAAAAAGCTATAAATTCAAAAATCACAGAGAACAAAACTTTCCCTAGTGCACTAAAATAAAACATAGTAAATGGAATTGTTTCACTGTATTTATATACAATTTCTATGACTGCAATTATATGCAAGTTCTATGACTGTAATTATATGTACTGTACTGCATATTTTTATTCTAAAATAAGGAAAAAATAAACTTCTTTCTCTCTATTTTTTCTTAAATTTCGACACATGTAATGGATTATATGTTCGATATATTAGTACAGGAAAAATAGATTTTTTTTTAAACAACTAATGGCCATTCACCAAAACTTGAGAAGAACTTCGCTTTGGTAGTAGTAATAAAGATCAGAAGAGTCCCCCCCCCCCCCCCCCCCAAAAAAAAAGTTGTTTTACCATGTTTTGGTGGGCAAAAGGGGAAGGGGACAAAATTTTAACCCAAGGAGGGTGAATAATTCTACATTTTTAAGTAGGCCAAGAGGGGTATCATTTCTTTTGTATTTTAAATTCTGAATCGAATGACACCATTCGGAAGTAGATACGAACATTTTTTTACAAAGTCACGGCACGTGTTCCTAAAACTTATGAGTTATGTCAATTTTCAATTTCGTTGGCGATTTCGTGTGATGGCTGCACGATCCACGTCGGTACTCCTTAAGTACCGTGTTGACTTGACTTTATGAATAAAATGTCGAAAATTATACTTCATGCAGATAAAATAGGTTTTTACAGAAACAACTGGATGACCATTCCCAAAAATGTATTTCGGAAGAATAGGATTTTGGCGCTAGAAATGCGGATCCGGTGAGTATCCAAAAAATAAAGTTGTTTCACAGCAGATTTTATTTTTATTTATTTTTTTTGGGGGGGGGGGGGGGGGGAGAGTGGGGCATTTTAACTCGGGGAGGGAGGGGATTCGGGATTCAATTTTTTAATTAGGTCAAGTTGGGTATCGTTTGCTATGCATTTCTTAATTCTGAATTGAATGACATCATACGCAAGTCGATACCATCATAACTTACAAAGTTCTGGTAGGTTTTATGAACACGAAGTTGAAAATTATACTTTATTATTAAGCACAGCTTTGTCACATTTAAGTTGAAAACATGTTCTTTATATCATATCAAATAATCTAAAACTTATTAAATGTCCTCAAAATTGCAATAATCAAAATTAGGATCATATGAGTCTTCTTCAAGGTTATTAAACTTGTCAAAATCCGTTTATTCATAATTTTGTATTCATAAAACCGTTCATAACTTTGTATTCATAAAATATGTCTAACTTTGTAACCAATGACCGTATCGACTTGCGGATGATGTCATTCGATTCAGAACCAAAAAATACACATCAAAGGATACCCCACTTGCCCTAATTAAGAAAGTAGAATTATCTCCCTTCCCCGAGTTAAAATGACCCCTCCCCCGCAAAGAAGAAGAAGAAAGAAAAAAAAAAAAATATGGTAAAACAACTTTTTGGGGATCTTCATTTCTAGTGTCAAAACAAAGTTTTTCCCAAATTTTCGTGAATGGCCACCAGTTGTGTTTTACTCAATTTTTGGTCTATTTTACCACTACTAAATATTCAAGACAAATGCCGCCCTTCTACAGTCTGCCCTGAGGCGGCTGCCTCGTCTGCCTCACCCCTGGCGCCGGCCCTGCATACGAGCATTTTATTTACAAAGGTGTGATATTTTTAGAACTCAATTATTAATTAATATATTTTAAGGCATTTTCCAATTAGCACGCTACTGGTGATAAATCACCCTCATATTCTATGTAACTTGTATAATTGTTTGCAGTGATGGAAATTGAGAAATAAAAGGTAGGCACCAAATGATGACTACTTTAAATATCTTAGGCATCCAATTAAAAATTTTAATTGCAATTTCTAAAATTCATTTTGAACATTACTGTAATATTGTATGCTACTTTTTAGAAAAGCACAAGTACTTGTTTTTATTTAAAATATATAGCAAATTAACTCCTTGTAATAGTACATTAATTTCAGTTGCTAAAAGGTGTAAATTAATACTTTAAAACCAGCAAAAATACATTTATTTTGACTGTTTACATCTTTCAACTCTACCCAAGTCATAAAAAACTAGTCGGATGTACCAATCCCAAAACTTTCTTCTATCTCATACATGTTAATAATTCAAAATTCGCTATCACACTGCCAAAATTAAATGGCAATTTATGCATCTCATGAGGATTCTAAAGATATGAAATTCCGTGCATTAGTTCTTGAGATATGACTATCGCTGAAATCGTCTAAATCGAGAAAATGCTGCCTAGCAGCACCACCTATTGGGTGATTTATACCAAATCCTAATCAGCAACAATTTATGTCAACGTCTGACTGAATCTGAAGTTTGGAGAAAATCCGTGCATTAGTTTTTGAGATAGAGCTATAGCGAAAATCGTGAAAATTACTGCATAGCAGCGCCCCCTATTGGGTGATTAACACCAAAACCGAATTAACAACAACTTGTGTCAACATACAACTAAATCTGAAGTTAGGTGAAAATTCGTCCATTAGTTCTATAGATAGAGCTATTGAGGCAATCGTGAAAAAGGCAGCACAGAAGCGCTACCTGTTGGGCGATTTACACCAACACATAATCAGTAGCAGGTCATATCAAGGAGTAACTGAATCTGAAGTTTCATGAAAATCCGTGCGTTAGTTCTTAAGATAGAGCTATTGGAGAAATCGTGTAAATCCTGCAAAATTTATCATAACAGCGCCACCAGTTGGGCGATTTACACCAAAACGTAATCAGTATCAATTCATATCAAGAACTAACTAAATCGGAAGTTTGATCAAAATCCGTGCATTAGTTCGTGATATAGAGGTATTGCGAAAATCGTGAAAAATGCAGCATAGCAGCGCCACCTGTTGAGCGATTTACACCAAAAACTAATCAGCATCAAATTGTATTAGGGACTAACAGAATATCAATTTTTATTAAATTCCGTGCATTAGTTCTTGAGATAGAGCGCCCACAAAATTTGTGTCACATACACACAGACAGACAGACAGACTCACAGAGTCACAGACAGACATTTTGTAAAAACATGTTTTTTGGAATCCCTGACCTCTAAAACGTGTAAATCCGTCGAAAACCGGAATTCGAAAATTTTCATGAATCCAATACTTTCTTCTTGTAAAGATAGAAGAAAGTAAAAAAATATATATATAAAAATCATTCAATTTTTCATGCATTTTTTCATATTATGCACATTATTTTCATTTTACTTGGATGCTTATTTTCATAAACCTTGAGTAGCTCAAGCCATAACTTTGGTATGTTGAGTGATGCTGTATCGTTATATATTGAATTTTAGCAAACGATACAGTATCGTTCAACATACCAAAGTTATGGCTTCAGCTACTCAAGGTTTACAAAAATAAGCATCCAACTAAAATAAAAACAAATAAAAAAGCAACTTAACAAATTACAACGACCATTTGGAAAATGATTTTTTCAAAGACATAAATTTAAGACATAAAGAATTGCATGGAGTTGATCATACATTACGTACACCATGAATTAAACATTAATAGTGTTATTACACGTAAAAATTGCAAGCAACAAAAATCGCCTGCGACTCGTCAGATTTCCTGAAACTTACGTATTATCCAAGCATTTCATTGGCTTTTCCATCGTCATCATTTTAAAGGAAATTTCATTCTTAAACTTCTAAACATCTCACAATATTACTTTTTACACCGTCGTATAGGGAAAAAAATGTACTTTTAAATGCAACTTGTTTGAAAGCTGTATCTCAATTTGTTTCTGAGCTATTAATTTTTTTTTGTAGTTTTTATTACTTTTTTGTCATAGTGGCAACAGAAGTATCCATCTCTGTTGAAAGTAAAGGGAAATACAGATTACTGTATAGACTAATCAGAAAACGAATAAAATGCGGATTCAACCAATAAAACGCTTCAGATATGCTTTTGATTTCCTGCCCTGACGAGGACAATAACCATTTTCCCAAATGGTTAATAACATGCATAATATGAAAAAATACATGAAAAATTGAATTATGACATTCATAGACTGTGAAATTTTAGAGTATTTTTATTTGTTTTGAAAATGACTTGAGTAGAGTTGAAACATGTAAACAGCCAAAATAAACATATTTTTGCTGGTTTTAAAGTGTTCATTTACACCTTTTAGAAATTCAAATTAATGTTTATTTAAAATTGTTGAAGTTAATAATTTCCAAGATTATAATAATTTAAAAAACTGTAAAACTGGTGTAAAGCATTTTTAATTATTGCCATATTTAGAAATTAATAGAAAAATGCACTTAATCATGTAAAACAAGATTAAAACTTTATAGCAAATCAAAAACAAAATTTTTTCCAATGTTAATAATTACAATTGAATTTAGTGCTAAGAAAGACCATACAATGCATCTACATTTGAATCTCGTAATATGAAATGAAAAGGTACACTATTTTTTTTTAAACTTTTGCTAACCTTTAAATAAACATAATAATAATAATAATAATAAGCACATAATTTGATGACCAAGAATAATTCTTTAGTCATCAATCAAATGCAATAATTTAGTTGCATTTGACGACTAGCGACTGCTAATTTCAAACACTGATTGTATGGGAGTTGAAAAAGAATTAGATTTCATGATGCACCCAAAAATACTCACCAAAGTAGGCTGGAGCACCCTGAAACTGCAACAATGCAACCTTTTAAAGACTTAAAGTAGAAAATAAATTATAAATAAAAAATGAAGGGTGTAATATTAAACATAAATATTCCTTTATCCGTTAATAGTTAAATATTAATTTATGATTATAAGTTGAGAAAGCCACAAATGCCTAAAATTCGCACATCATCGCAGATGTAAACAATGACATTTTCAGTTCAGATGTAGGGACAAAATTAGACTTTTTTATTTTTATATCATTCTGTATGTATTTTAATATGTAATTCTTGTTAATACAGTAGATTCCCTCAAATGCACAACCCTAAAATCTGCAAATGCCTAAAATCCGCACATCATCACAGATGTAAACAAAGAAACTTTCAGTTCAGATGTAAGGACAAATTTACAGAATTTTTTAGTTTTATATCATTCTGTATGTATTTTATTATGTAATTCTCAGTAATATGACTGAGCTCACGGTTTTTCATGAAGAAAGTATACATTTATTTCTGAAAAAAATCAAGGTATTGCTGATATTACTGGTAATCACAATCTTTTTACCAAATATATTTATGTATTGATCAAGTTTTTTTGGCTATTAAGACTGGCTAATCCTGAAACAAAAATTCCTTACTTTATAATTTTGATATGAATTAATAGGGCACCTTTAAGAGGAAAGTTTCATTGAACAATTCAATAAAAATGCATCTCATCTTTATCATACATATTAATTATTATTAATTATCTACTTGACCTTTACTTTTAAAAATGTAATCTTTTTAAAAATTATCGTACTTTTTATTATTTTAGTTTATTACTTTACTTATTTTAATATTTTACTATATTGCAAGTGTTCATTATAATTTCAATTGCATTATTACATTCAAATCACTGTTTAAAAAATGTAAACAAAGCAGTGATCAGAAATCTGCAAAACCTCTGCTCCCAAGCTGTGCGGATTTGAGGGAATCTACTGTATTACTGAGCACATGCTTTTTCACGAAGGAAGTATAAATTTCACAAAGATGTTATACATTCCTGCGACCGCCATCTTGGATTTCTTGTTGCCGTTTATTGATAAGGTAACCCTGGAGTGACGTGTTCTGGCAACTCTGTTAAACCTAATATCCACATAAGTCACTGTGGAAAAGTATTCCCAAGCATTTTTTCCTAATTTCTATCTTTTTAAATTAATTTGTAAAGTTTACCTGAACTCGACTACACCATATTTTCTTTTCGTTGGCGCCCTTTCGGCGTTTGTTTACGTTTTTATCGCCACGGTTGAGTGGTTGCATATCACATTTTGGTCGTGGACTGTATACGGCAATTTCACTTGCGATCACATTCGCTCGTATTCATTTTTTACAAGATAAGTATTTGAATTTAATTAACATGTAAAAGAATTTTTTAAAGTCATTTTTATATTAAAGTAGTTTTTCTAAAGTCATCGTAATATTTATTAAATGTTATTCAAATTAAAAGTAAATAATAAGTATCTTCCGACTTATGCAAATTACGTAGTCGATTCTGATTGGCCAATAGGTTTTCGTCCTGATTTAAAAGGACAGTGATTTCACGTTTTCTTGTTCTGGTGTCTGATGGCTGACTTCTGGTATCTGGTGTCTTTTTTGATGAAGTTTCAGCTAGTATTTTTAAAGTATATGGCTAAGTGCCAATGTAATTGTAAGAATTCAAAAAGATTTATAAGCATAATTGTCTAATAGTATGAAGAAGTTTCAGCATAAAAATGTTAATATAAATTGGCGATAAAGTTGTTCAAAGTATACTGCAAGTTGCTATTCTCCAAAAATTACTTATGTTGTGTAATAATGAGGTGCCCCTTGAGTTCAGGTAAACTATCGTCTTCAAGTGTTCATCAGTTTAATTTTGGAACGAAGTAAAGTTCCTGTATGTTAGTCCCAATAAAGAAATCTTCATGGAAATCTTCTGTTTCATCATTCTGGCATATTACTGTAAGTACATTTCCAATTTACACTTACCTTTTCACTGGAAACAAAATGCTATATATAGGAGTCATGAAATTGCATATATTACAACTTATTTTTATTCCAAGTTATTATTTCAACAATCTTTTCATGCATAACTTAATTTATTTTGTCAAGTCACTCTGCTGAGTTTTTATATGGGTTTAACCCTTCTTGTGTGAAACGCAGAAAGAGGGCAAACAACCAACAACCCAAACCCACAGTCACTGCTTGGCGAACATTACATTTACTACTTGCTAGAAAAGGGGTTTTCACGCCAACAAAAAATCCAAGATGGTGGCCACTGAAATATATAACATCTGTTCCATAAATTCATTTCTGAAAAAATTTAAGATATTGCTGATATC
The DNA here is from genome assembly GCA_963932465.1 of Maratus speciosus. NCBI lineage: Eukaryota > Metazoa > Arthropoda > Arachnida > Araneae > Salticidae > Maratus > Maratus speciosus. Next base: position 88,573,334 of record OZ010794.1, read on the forward strand.
ACTGGTCATCGCAATCCTTTTACCAAATATATTTATGTATTGATCAAGCTTTTTCGGTTATTAAGTCTGGCTAAACCCAAGATAAAACTTACTTATTTTATGATTTTGGTGTCAATTAGTAGGGTACCTTTACGAGGCAAGTTTCATTGAATAATTTAGGAAAAATGTATCTCATTTTTATTATGCATATTTAATTATACATTATTATTTACTTGACCTTTGTGTTTACTATTTTATTAATTCTTAAAATTATCTGAATTTGTGTTATTTTAATTTGTTATTGGGAGTACAAATTAATTCGGTCCGTTTTTTTTTTTCGTTAAAAAAACATTTTATTTATTATCAAAATGAAAAAACATGTTATTCAAAGTATTGTCCATCGGCAGCCACAACCTTTGTCCACCTTTCTGGCAATTTTCGGATTCCATCTCTGAAAAATGAGTCCTCTCTGGACACAAACCATGAATCGAGCCATTCTTGAATTTCTTTGGAAGAAGTGAAGCGGTGTCCAGCCAAATCGTGATGCATCCGTCGGAACAACCAATAATCAGAAGGAGCAATGTCTGGCGAATACGGCGGGTGGGGTAGGACCTCCCATTTCAACGTTTCCAAGTAATTTTTAACGACAATTGCCACATGGGGCCCGATGGTTTCTGGCCGTTTTTCACGCAATGCTCGGCTCAAACGCATTAATTGCAGTCGGTAGCGTTGGCCAGTAACTGTTTCGCCAGGTTTTAGCAGCTCATAGTACACTATCCCAGTCTGATCCCACCAAACGCACAGCATTACCTTCAGACCATGAATATTCGACTTTGGCGTTGATGTTGACGTCGATGGCAATGATTCACCAGGCCGAGCATAGTATTTTCTCTTCTTGGGGTTATCGTAGTGTATCCACTTTTCGTCTCCGGTAACAACTCGATGCAAAAAACCTTTCCTTTGTTGTCGTTCGAGCAGCAGTCTACTGATGAAAAATCGCTTTTCAACGTCGCGCGGTTTCAACTCGTATGGGACCCAATTTCCTTGCTTTTGAACCATTCCCATGTTTTTTAAGCGCACGGAAATTGCTTGCTGAGTGACTCCCAACGATCCTGCAAGCTCTTGTTGCGTTTGGCACGGATCTTGATCGAGCAATTCCTCCAATTCGGCGTCTTCGAACTTTTTCGGCTGGCCCGGGCGCTCCTTGTCTTCGACACTAAAATCACCATTTTTGAAGCGTCGAAACCACTCTCTACATGATTTATCAGATGGCGCAGATTCACCATATACTTCCACAAGCGATCGATGCGCTTCAGCGGCACTTTTCTTCCAATTAAAAAAGAAAATCAAAACTTCCCGCAAATGTTGTTTATTTAGCACAAAACTCGACATATTGAATGCTCAGAAAACCAATTTTGTTGTATAAAACTCGAAGCTTCGTTGACTGAATATGGTTGACAAAGGTCAAATCTTTCTAACAATGCCAAAAACATCTATCATTATTCAGTAAACAAATCAGCCAGAGCCATCTATTGAAAACGGACCGAATTAATTTGTACTCCCAATACTTTAATATTTTACTATATTGCAAGCATTCATTATAATTTTGATTGCATTATCACATTGAAGTTAATGTTTAAAAAATGTAAACATTGCAATGACTAGAAATCCGCAAAGTTCTAAAATCTGCACAATCTCTGCTTCCAACCAGTGTGGATTTGAGGAAGTCTACTGTACTATATTTTTTAATAAATTCACTTGCTTGTAACAGAGAATTTTCCATAATCAAGTTTGTTGCCCATGCCAGATTAATGTATTCTAAAAGGAATGTTCAGCAAAAGACATGAATTGCAGTCAAAAAATTAGGTGGTATTTTGAAGATGATCATCCAATGCAAAAGAGTGTTAAAAAAAACAACAACAAAAAAAAAAAACTATTATATTTTTATTATTTAACTAAACCTGGTTTTTGTATGTAAAGATGGAATTTTGTAATAGATCTTTTAACCACTTCCTCATATGCTAGAACAAGAAAAATTATGTACACAGGCGTGTTTCCTAAGAAGATAGAGTATTTTAATTATTTTAAAACATAATTATAAATTATTTTTAAGGCATTGTTTAGTCGGTCGTGGGTGATAAATTACTAAATGTTCCTTATGTTTATGAATTACAAAAGTAAATTTACTTCATGGCTGTGAAATTGCAACAACAAAATATTTTAATCGCACAACTGTATAAAATTTCAAAAAATGAAGAGTGTAATAATTTTTTTTTCTAAATATGTTAAATTGTGATTGTACACTGAGAAAACAATCTTGAAATCCTAAATAGAGAGTTTAAATAATGTTATTTTTCTTTCCTGCTTCCATATCTTAAACAAGAAAGCAAAATTATGCATCAAGTATAGATTATGCAGCACTTCTAGAATGCTTTAAGAAAACTTCGCCTTTTATGTTCTGACGGTGCTTTAAAGTACCATTAAAATAACTTGTTATAAAATTCATTTAATACATTAGATTAGTAATAATACATTTTAGAATGAGTTATAGATACTTTATCTTATTTTGAAAGCATTCTGGGTTGCACAAAACAAAAATATTTTTAAAAGGATGATTTCTTTTTCATTTGCATCTATCTCTTCAGCTTTCTTGATGTTGAAAGATTATGGGGGAAAATTTTCAATTTGGAATTATTCCTATATTTCTATTGTAAGAGCTATTTGTACATTTCCTAATTCTATAAAATACAAAAAAAAAAAAAAAAAAAAAAAAAAAAAAAAATTAAAAGATTTGAGTGAAGTTATAAAAATTGTACAAAATGCTATAAATACAAATTTAATTTTAATTGGAAAAATCCTACTAAAATTTATTAAATGATTGTGTAAGTTTTCTAATGTAGTTTCAAACATTCACGAAAAATGCTTTAGAAGATGAAAATTTTATGAATTTATAATGTGGGACATAAAGGGTTAATAAATTAAAGCAGATACCTAAACAAACATTTTAAGAAACAGATTTCAACTACCGGCCATAGCCATAAAAGTACTCCAATTCTTTTGTGCAGCTATTTATAGGATCTATAGATTTGTACAGATTCTACATAGTATGCTAAAATTTAGTTTAGTAAGAAAATGCATAACACAGTTGAAAATTCCCCTTAAGCAATTTCTAGCAATAGACAGAAACTTACTTGAATTCGTTTGTCCAGACCTGTATATTACATTACAGATTTTTCTACATGCCACATATTATGCTGAAATTGTATTCAAGCAAAAATATGCTTAAAGCTCCAGGAATTACTATCCATAGACAGCCATGTATCCAGTTTTTTGCATAGCCTTGTATATGATTTTATTTATATGCTAAAAACATCTCTTACAAGGAGAGGGACAACCTTGTTAATCACAGATTTTGATTATTTTAATATATGTTGTAGGGTAGAGACCCCTTGGTGTCAGGTTCAATGCATTTTATCCAACGCTCCTTCGTTCTTGAGAAACTGGGGCGTCTAATAATAGTATACAACGCAAGTACTTACATTGGAACCGCAATGATAGGTTGGTCGTACCTCTGTTGGTATGCCATTCGCTGGCTGATCTGTGGGCCGGGTTCGGTATTCGAACACACTATAACTGTTTTTCTCATTTTTTGTTTTATAAAATACTCGGGGGCTCTGCCCCCTACGAGCTATGCTCGTCAACCCCCGTTCAGACACTGCAGACTCTAACAGCACGCTAATTTGATCGCCTTTAAAAAGATTTCGGAAGATTGAATTATAATTTGAATCTGACAATTATAATCTGACGTAATTTTCACCAAACTTTTCTTTCTCTTTTTAATATTCACATCAAAATACTTTTGTTATAAATGAAATATTATGATCATCTTAAAATGTCAAGTAAATGTCTCGCGCAATTTTTAAATTAAAACTGTTTTGCAATATCATTTTTTGTTCATTTTACGTAATAAGTGTAGTATGACGTAAATTCTCCTATTTAGGACTTCTAATGCATGTTACTGAATTTATTATTTTACAATATTCTTTCTCATTTAAAATTCACGTGTAACTATAGTTTTTATGACGTAATTTTCAATGAGTTCCTGCTTTTTATATTTTTTGTTTATAATAGTCACGTGTAAAATAAATTTTTAATTTGAAGCAAACATTACTGTTTGCACTGTTTATACAGTTGACAACAGTTTAAATTAGTACAATTTTCTAAAATTTGTAAAAAATATCTCTTGAAATGCTGAAAATTTGAATTTAAAATAGAAATAAAACCTTGAAAAATTATTCAAATTAAAAAACTAACTGCAATCTGCACACCGGGAAATTCTGACGCATAAAATGATCTAAAAATGATGAAATTCCTATGTACAGTTTTTGCTCCTATAAAACTTTTTTAATGGAACGATTTTGTCCAACTTTGGCATTAAATATCTCTTAAAATAATTCTTCGATTTGAAAACTGTCTGCATCAGCGTGTTTATCAAACATTTTTCTATAATACTACCGATTTTCATATTTTTGTATGCAACAGCTTTTTTAATATTAACGAAGAAAGACCTCTGGTCACAAAAAAATCAAAACCGGCAGCGGTGACAGCGGTAGTTATTTTTTTTTAGAATAGAGAGATACTTCTAATTATAATTTAATAATTTCAATTACAAATTTTAATATCATACATTAATTATAATGTTAACAAACTTAAATTTATCATTTTTTATTTTTAAACTATTATTTCTCATCCTTTAAAGAGGTTTAAAAAGAAATTGGATCTATTATTGGATGATAAAAATTCCAAAATCTGTTGTGGTGCCATCTAGTTATGATAAAATAAAAGAATATTCAAATAAAATGAAAATAAAAGCAGAAAGAAGATAAAGGTGAAAGCAATTATAATTAAAAGTGCAAGCATACGTATTACAAATTTAAATATCTTTAATATGCAAAAAATCGGTTGTAATTTAATTCTGGTGCTAATTTTTAGTAAAATTATGCTTGTTACTTTAAGAACAGAATAATAGTATTATCGTATTGACTTCCTTTGTCAAAGCAATGCGTAAATGATGTTTCTTAAAAATCACGAATTTACACAATTGCTCAATATCATTTCATCGATAAAGAGTGTATGAAATACATTTTAAAAGTGATTTTTAAAAAATCAACAGTTTTGTGATGTTTTATACAACTATTTAGTTAAAAGTAAAAAAATTAAATAGGTTAAAATTGTAATTGATACACAATATTATAAATTTTAATTTACAATGAGATTATTAATTATACTTACAAGTATATTTATAAAACAAAAAATGAGAAAAACAAGTGTAGGGCATTCAAGTATCGAACCCGGGCCTGTGGATCAGCTGGCAAACGCCATACCAACTGAGCTATGACCAACCTATCATTGCTGTTGCAAACAAAATATTTAAGTTGTGTACTATTATTAGACCCCCCGGTTTCTCAAGAACTAAGGAGCGTTGGATAAAATCTGTTGAACCTGACACTAAGGGGTCTCTATCCTACAACATATATTAAAATAATCAAAATCTGTGATTAACAAGGTTGGCCCTCTCCTTGTTAGTATTATACTAAATGCAGTTGAGCTTGAAAATCAACTTGAAGTTCCATAACTTCAGTTAAAAAACACTTTTAAGCAACTCATACTCATTCCCAGTAATGCTTACAATTTTTTTGTGTGGTCCTGTATATGTTCTAAAAAATTTATGCACACTATGCAGTATATATATATGGGAATATAGACAAGATAATTATAAAAGTATCACAGTAACAATGGCTGTTGCTTTTCATTAAAAAAAGGAAATGCAATTTACACAAGATTAATTCCAATACAATTATTTTAATTGGTAAATAATTCATATGAGATAATTTTCCAACTGGGCAAAAAATGCCCGGATCAGGATTCGAAACGATTTATCCGGGATAGCTCAGTTGGCAGAGCATTGGCAGCTTCAGCCAAGAGACCCCTGGTTCGAATCTTGGTCCGTACATTTTTCTCCCAGTTGGAAAATTACTACTTATAAGAATACAATTTCATTTGTGCAATGAATAAATCAATTAAATATAATTATTATTTTGCTTAGTTAAATTTTAAACATGAAATATTTGTGAACAAACTTTTCTAAATATTTTTTTTAGAACAATTATTTATTAACTTACTTTTATAAATAAACAAACAAAAAAAAAACAAAACAAAAAAACAAAAAAAAAAAAACACAAAACTGAGACTATGTACCATTAGTTGGTAACCCTTTTATTTAAATTCTCTCTCAATTTAGATTAGACCATAAAGTCCTAGATTCATTTAAAACACAAAAAATTGTTTTAATTGCTTGTCATTTTGCATTATTTTGATATTTTAGTAATTATCTATGTTATTTATTTACATTTCTTAAAGATTTTTCAATTTATTTTCTCGTATTCATTTTTTTTTTTTGGTCTGTTTTTTTTTTTTTTTTCCATATATTTTCTTATAGAAAGCTTAACACAGTGTCCTTTGTGCGAAATGTCACTGCTATTAAAAAGAAAAAGTTGCTGGTGGGGAACTCTAAAGCTGCTCTTTTTTTTTCATGTATTTCCATGTACCTCTTTTCAACAATTGTGCCGTTTTCCTTAATTTTTGAAATAGATGCTTTGTTCACATATATTTGTGTAATTTTCTTAATAATTTATATAAAATGGTTTTCATTTTTATAAATCATTTCACTTTTCATGTGTTTAAATTTCATATTTTAAATGCACTTATTTATGCTCATATGTATTTGTGCATTTTAATATCAATTACTTAAATGGTGCTACTTTGTGAAAACAATAAAAGCAGAGTTGTTTTGTTTTATAATAAGAAATTATGAGTAGTATTTGTAATTTTCTTAAGGTATTGCTTTAGGTAAATCTAACAAACATTTATTTTATGTGAAGGAAATTACCGAGATTATTTTAAACATCACTTTTAACATTATACATTAATTTCGATAATTTTTTAATTGTTTTGCCACATTCTACAAATATATATTTGCTTTTTAAAATTACTTAATATATATTCTATATATATAGAACATAATATAGAATATAGAACAATTGAAGAGCTAAGTGGAAGAACATGTTAAGTAACAAAAATTACATTTGAAGAAATTTGATATGAAAGTTTTTGTTGTCAATTTTAATGATTTATTTTCTGTTTGATACCATGTATTTAAAATATTAATAGGTGTGGTACTGAACTCTATCAAAAAAAAAAAAAAAAAAAAAAAACCTATTCATATTTAATTTTTAAATATTAAAAAATATTAATATTATTTACATTATTAAATAATAAAATATTAAATATTAATGAATAGTGTCTTAAATCTTCAAGGCTAAATAGAATTTTGGTATTTTAGCTTTACCATGTGATAGAATACCTGATAACGCCTTCGTACAAAAGATAAAATAATTTTTAAGAAAATGTAGCATAACATGTTCTTCCACTCAGCTCTTCAATTATTTTTTGGATCAAACACTTTGATTCAGATTGAATATTATGGAGTCGTAATTTTCTTTTTTCAGTGTTAGTCACTTAGTCTGTTCTCAAAACTACTTAAAATATTTTCTTTTTAACACTTTCCAACTAGGGTGTCAACAATTTGAATCAGTGATTAAATCGTGATTTTAATTTAAATGATTTAAAAAAAAAATCATTGATTAAATCATAAATTTTCTAAACGTTTAAAATGACATTAAAAAAATAAATAAATAAATAAATAAATAAAATCTAAGATGAACATAATTTGTAAAGTTTCTAAAGATATTTTGCCATATGAATAAACAACAATAAAATAGCATTAAATAATTATTTCTAAGCTTAATTGCTTAGACTTGTAAAAATGTACTAGACTTGTAAAATTTTACAGAATTAATACTTTTGTAAAATCTCTGCTAATATATTTCGGTTCTATCTGTATCTGCAGATTATCTTCCTCTTTAGAAATGCTTATTTGTGCCTTTTTAAGTTTTAAATTCCAGAGCTTTCTGAATGACTAGCCTTTTTTACACATGTTCCTTCATCTAACTTGTTAAATACGGTAGACCCCCTCAAATTCACATAGCTTGGGACTAGAGCTTGGGCAGATTTTTTTTTTTTTTTTTTTGTAGATTTCTGATCGTTGCTTCATTTACCTTTTCATACAGTTACTTGAATGTAATAATGCACTGAAAAATATAATGAATGCTAACAGTGTAGTAAAATGTTAAAATATAAAAGTAAAATAATGAAAATTAAGAAAATTTAAAAAATGATTAAAGTATTGGGACCATGGACCTTTATTTTATCAAAAATCAAACCCAAAATCGACATTTCTTTTTGTGTGTATTACTATTTTCCAATTTGTACTACGTCATTTGTGGAAAACTGCATGCAGATGCAATTATTTTACGCAAAGTTGTGAGTGTTTTAATTTTGTTCTCAAACAACTTCTTGGCCTTTTAATATACTTTAAATTTGTTTTTCTCAATACTGATGTTTCAGCTTTTTTTTTTTTTAATGCTCCTTGCTACTTACTTTTAGATCAAAATTCATGAAACTGATAAGGATATTGCACTGGGGAGGATATTGAAACACTGATATTGCTTAAAAAGAAACTGTGTATGCATTTTAAAATTAGACTTCAGTAAGACAATTAAATTTGATTTTTAACTTATTATAAAGCAGAATTTGGATGAAAATCGATATGGAATTCAGAAAAGTATCTCTAAAAAAATTAACTATTCAAGGGATTAAAAAATCGATACACAGATTTGTTTGCAATAGAGTTTTACGTGATTAAAATTCAAAATCGAGGAAATATCTGAAAAATTAAGATGCAAGGAGCATTTTAAAACTTCGTTTTAAAATTTAAAATTTTTTAAAAGATCTTAAAATTATAATAAGACTGGAAATTTTTTTAAGGTGCTCTATATACTTATGGTGAAATGTATATTTGCACAAAATTTCAAATCTGTATTATGAAAATGAAAAAAAATTTATTTAAACGTAAACTGTCCCCTAAAAGTATGGGTCAAGTAAATACAGTAAACTCTCTGTAAGGCGGACTCTGTGTAAGACGGAAATCTGTCTAACTCGGAAAGATTTTCAAGTCCCTGCGAATCCATAGACATAGAGTTAAATTTGTCTAAGGCGGAATATTGTCTACTGCGGAAAATTTTCTTTGTCCCGATCGATTCTGCCTTAGACAGAGTTTACTGTATTTAATAATGCATACTATTGATAAATTTTTCTTGAAATATTCAATGAAACTCGCCTCATAAATATATACTAATAATTTGCATTATAATAATAATAATAATAATAATAATAATAAAAATGAAGTTCTTTTCATGTTCAGCCAAAAATGCTTGAATACACAAATGTACTTGGTAAAAAGACCGTCTACCACTGTTATCAGTGGTATCTTGATTTCTTTTTTTAAAATAAATTTATGCTTCCTTCAAGAGAAAGCATGTACTCAATCATTTATCCAGAATTTCATACTAAAACGTGTACAGAATGATATATATAAAAGAAAATCTTGAATTTTTCTCCTATATCATAACTGAAAGTTTCACTGTTTACATCTGTAATGATGTGCAGATTTTAGGGTTGCAGATTTGAGGGAGTCTACTGTAATTCAACTTACTTGAATTCAAATATGTTGAGGGGATTGTTTTGTATTTTTTCATCTTTCTTAAATAACAGTTTTTACTTTTTTTTTTTTTACTTTGATATATATTTGGTAGTATATCCAGGACATATAAGCATTAAAAAAAAAAAAAAAATGCTTTTTCTAGCCAAGGTATTCAAATCATAGACTAGCATAACTTGCAATGTGTATAAAGATATTTATTTAAGACACAAGTTAGAGAAGCTTCTTTTGATAGAATAAAAATGTTTAAGCTTAATTTTTCAAAATGTAAAAAATCCTTTTTCACATAAAAGCAATTTTAATTAAAATTGATGTTTAATTAGATCAGTTTTAATTTACATATATCTTAATCACGTTTTCCACAGGCTTAAAAAGCAGCAGGAAGTTGCTGATGGAAAAGGGACAGTTTTTAGATTTTTAAAGGCATTCTTTTGATTTTTAAAAATACTTTTAATATACAAAAGTCTTTTTAAGGGGGCTCCCCCGTGTGATGGCCTGTATTTTAATCATTTTTGGGGAATTTTTTTTTAACGACAAATGAAAAAAATAGAACTTCCAGTTTTTTATTATACATTTATTGCTATTTCAAGAATATGTAAATCAAATTTCAAGCAAAAATCTTTATTAGAACGTAAGTTACACAACTCTGAAGACACCTGCCTCCAAAAAAAAGCACGCTTACTGTCTCCATGATTTTGGCTGATTGGCTTATCTGAAAGAAAAAACAAAACTTTGTTTTAATCTGTAAGCCTAAATGCATCGAATGAACTAGAATCATTTGAAAATTTGTTTTTTGGCAGACTTCTGAAAAAAAAAAAAAAAAATTTCAAATTTCATGTTTTTTTTTTTTTTTTCATTACAAAAAAAAAAAAAAAAAGAAATATTCAGAATTTTTGGATGATCCTAGTTCACTCTGTGCGTCTACATGTGCTGAGTCTACTCTATAAATTTCAAGTGAATCGGTCAAACCATTCTCGGGGTTTGATGGAGAAAAGTTTGAAAAACAACGTATTGATAAAAATGCGTCTAAAGTTTCAAGTACAGTTAAAACAATGAACATCTCAACTTACCATCAATCTGCGATGCCTGGTTCATAGAGTATTTCTCCCTCTTCCTCTTGGAGGTCTTTTAATGCGGATTGCTCTGCTCTTGCTTCCATTCTGGCATTTTTCGCAACACCACTCGTGCGCTGTTCAGAATGAACCCATCACATGGGGGAACCCTCTTAAGTCACAACATTGAGTCAGTTTTTAATGGACAATTTTTTTAAAAATAAAAGCAGCAGTAAGGATGCTATATTTGGACTTGGGGGCAAGAAGGGCACTAATTTTCAGATGAAGGACAAGAAGGGTGTTATTTTTCAAACCAATAGGCAGGAGTGTGCAGCACACTCTGAAAATTGTCTGGTTGAAAGAAACTCTGTCGTAATAATTCCCTTTGAATAATCAAAATATTTGCTGCACAAGCTGAATTTCTCTAGTCAAACAAAATGAATTTATCTTATTTTCTCATTCTGTATTATCATTCTTCTTATGTGTGTATTGCAAAATACGTGTGAACATGTGCATATTCGTCTGCTATTTGTGCTATAAATTAATAAAATTGTTTATTTACAGGTTTTATTATTATTGTAATTTCGATTAATTGATGTGTAAAAATATGTATTGTGTTTCTGAAAATCATCTAATTTGTTTAAGGCTATTCTAAAATCCAAATGGGTTACTTTCTGACACATTTTTTAATTGATTTTTCTTTGTAAACACATGAAATTGGCAGGTGTTGTTATTCAGAAACTATGTAATCAGAAGACATTTTCCATTTTTTAATAAACACAAAAGATCTTTCAGAAAATACTGTAAAATTGTTCGTTTTGAACAGAATTTCCACATACAACACTGCGAGACAGGAGAAAAACTGGTTGTCATGTGACCATAATTGTTTTTGACTTGATAAGTTTTTATCGAGCTTTAAGTTAAAATTTAGCCTTGTTTTAAGTTTTTACTTATTAAAAAAAAAATAATAATAAAAAAAAAAATGGAAAACTCATTTTGATTCGAAATCGCTTCAATAGTTAGGCCTGCCCATTTTATGCCTTTGCATTTAAAAATGTATCAGAAATAGTGATGTAAAATTCCCAGGCATTTATAAGTTGGGGCAAGTGCCAAGGTAAAATGTCCGGGCGAAGGCCCAAATCAAAAAATGACTGGGCATTTATGCATTTCTGAAAAATATTGAATTCTCAAACAAACACTTATTGATCAAATGTGATATATAATCTTTGTTTATACAGTATTCCAGTCTAATGGACTAAGTTTTGCTACAATATTAGTTTTGAACGACAACTCATTAAACAGTTCAACTTTTTTTTGAAACATCATTATGGTAGAAAGGCATTATTTAAAAATTAACATTAAGGATCAACCAAAACAGATTTTTAAGACCAAAATAAATATACATAAATATGCATAATATATACATAAATATACATAATTGTTAATTAATTATACATGTTTATTAAATAGATATAATTATTAATTAATTATACATGTAGCCCAAGTTGCCTCTCTCTGCCTCTGACCAAAGCATTTTATTTTCATAGAAAATAAAATTTAATTAATTCATCAACGACACAGAATGGTTTTCTAGCTATACGAATTTCGTTTAATTAAAAAATGTTTTATGTACACATACTTCAATTTATCTTTTGTAATGAGTTTTGTATTTGATCATCTGTTTTACTACATTTTTCTTAAAAAGCATTCGAAACGCTTCTGCAGTTTCAAACTAAAAATTTTCTATTACTGTTAAGTCTGCAGATGTTAATGAGCACATGGAAAATACCTTCAAAGTTTAGTCATGTGTGCATTGCTTGGTTTATAATTTACGCTCAAGTCTTGAGTCAGTGTTGACTGACAATTGTAAACAGTGAAATTCATAGCAGTAAATAAAGAGTATTTAATTGGAGCCGATACAGCTCAAATCAAAGAATAATGTTGAAAATTTCTGAAGGAAGAAATGAGATTTTTGGAATACTATTGGTTTCGGTCCGGCCGAATTTTTGCTGAAATTCAGATTTTGGGCCGAAATCAAAAACGAATTTCCGGTCAGTCTCTAATTAACACTAATACATTTTAGCAATCATATTATTTTTATTTTGGTACTAAATAAGCTAAGGCTAACATGTATTAAGGTAGGCCACCTTATAAATTGTTTATTAATTATTAGATTTTGTTTCTATTTTAGAAAAAAAAAAAATATTATATACATTTATAAATTACAAAATAAATTACTGAAAAGGACTTCTACTTTAACTTTACATATTGCTCACCCACAAGAAAAGTGACAAACCTCAACAAAAGTAAATTTCACAGGAGAGGCCAAAGAAAATCTGCATGATTTAACTGTAACATGAAATTATAGCACTTAGCTCTGCACACAGGATTACAAACATGCATAAATTCAAAAAACCCTTAAGATTGAAGACGTAGGATGAGGTTTGGAGGGTTGGGTAATTTTACCTCTTCACACAATCCACCCCTCTTCTGTGGTCACAAATGGACATATAGTGTAATAAAATGATTTTCCATATAACTACACTTATGAAACTGTTTGTGTAGCAAGACGCACCTATGATAGACCTATTAGTGGAATAAAACATAAAATGAATTTTTGCGAGATATGTTACTTTTCTATATATTGTTTATTAGTTATTAGATTTCATTTTTATTTTAGAAAAAAGTAATTGTATACAATAATTGTAATGGTGTTTATATTGTAAGGTCTAATACTTATTAAAAGTGGTGTCAGAGGGATTTTATTTTATTATTATTTTTTAAATTTTATAAATGCCCGGATATCGGGCACTTAAAAATGCTTTGGGCAAATTCTCAGGCAATTGCCCATTTCATAAATATCCAGCCCACTGGACATTTGCCCAATCCACATTACTAGTCAGAAAGTTTTGCGTTATTGAACAGGGGATTTGAGAAATGCCTTAATGAAAGCAATATTTCTATGTTTTTTTAAATGTTTCTGTGTTTTATAAACTATGTTTTTTGAGTTGTCTCACTTTAGAAGTAAGTGTGTGATCTGTACAAAACCCATTTAAATCTCAAATATTCTTACATAATGCACACCTTGACTTTAAAGTAAATTTTAAGGTAATAAAATCACACTGTATAAATGAAAAAATACAGTATTTTATATTCAATTCAGTTAAACTGTAAATGTCTGTTTTTGAAGGCATGATTTTGAGTGTGTGTCATTTATTTTCATTATTTTTCCAGATAACTGTTTTATGAAATATGTGAAACTTTTTGTGCGTGGACAGGAAGAACCGAAGCTCTCCGAAACGGCGACGAATGCTCACTCTTCCAAATTCAAGCGGAGCACATTTCAAAAGACAGTTACGATCTTCATCTGCTTTGTGGGCTTGCAGCTCTCCTACCTCACATGGGGAATCCTGCAAGAGAAAATAATGACCCAGGAGTACCACAGCGAATCAGAAACCGGAAAATTTTCAGACTCCCAGTTTTTAGTCTTTGTCAATCGTGTTCTCGCCTTTATATTTGCCGGCACTTATGTTTTGTTCTCCACTCAGCCGAAGCACATTGCACCACTGTATAAATACTCCTATTGTTCCTTTTCCAACATTATGAGTAGCTGGTTTCAGTATGAAGCCCTGAAATATGTTAGTTTTCCAACGCAAGTTCTGGCGAAGGCTTCCAAAATTATACCCGTCATGATTATGGGTAAAATTATATCGAAAAAGACTTACAAATATCATGAGTATGCCACTGCCGTAGCCATATCTGTCGGGACTGCCATATTTCTCCTCGCTGGACGAAAATCTGTCGATATTGCAACAACGACCACGGCTTCGGGGGTTGCTATCCTTCTGGCATATATCATCAGTGATAGCTTCACGTCGAACTGGCAGAGTGCATTGTTCAAGCAGTATCACATGTCATCTGTCCAGATGATGTGCGGGGTCAATTTTTTCTCGTGTATTTTCACTTCCATATCTTTACTACAACAAGGTGGTTTTATAAAGTCATTTTTGTTTCTGATGAAATTCTCCAATTTTTTATGGGACTGCATATTGTTATCGATCTGCTCTGCCGTAGGACAATTATTTATATTTTATACCATATCCGAGTTTGGTCCTGTAGCATTTGTTATTATAATGACTGTGCGGCAAGTACTCGCCATCCTGCTTTCTTGTCTCATCTATAACCATACGTTGACTGCCACTAGAATTATTGGAGTGTTTCTAGTATTTTCCACCGTTTTCTTGAGGATCTATTTGAATCACAGGACAAAAAAAGCACCGTTGAAAGTCCCTGTTGAGAACAGTCAAAAAGTGTGAATACGAATTTTTGGGGTACTTGTTTGCTTTCTTATCAACCGAATGTCACTCATCACTGTTACTTAGCGCTAATAAATAATAAGCATAATGTATATACTCATAATATCTGTATTTTATTTTGTGCAACCCCCATTCATTTTCAATAGGCCAATTTTTAAAGGTTACAGATATATGCCTCTATGCGCTTGCTAATTTCATACTCAAATTCATCTGTCGTTTCCCTCTCCTCCCAACCACCACCATTTTGTGGGTGTTATTATTATTATTTTTTGAATCAGATTTACATAAACTGGTACTACTTGATTATGCCGCTGACCAAAAAACTATCGTCAAGCTATAATTAAATGCCAGTAATGGACGATCATAAATAGCACATTTACTTGACATTAAACACACTACACGTGTTTGTTACGTCATCAAGTGATTTTTAATTCAACGTTTTATTTGTATTTTTATTAACGTTTTACAAATTTATTTGTTCTTTCATTATTTGAAATAAAATTTATGTAAATAAATGAAAAGAGAAAAAATATAATAGATAGTTTATTATAGTTATATCCGTCTACATTTTTTTGACTAAACAAAGAGCATTAAGCTCCTTACAATCTTCCATTACCACTGGTATTTTTTATATCCTTTAATAAATTCGATTATTACATTTAAAATACTTAAATTTTATTTATATTTGTTTATGGTTTATTTTAATAATTCTAATTCTTAGTATTCTTTTGTTCGAAATCATCTGAATAAATCAAATTTGGTATGTCTTTATGTCATCAGTAAATGAGTGATTTATTTATTTTAATTAATTTTCCTAACTTAAAATTTCAGAATGGCAACATTCTTCCATTTATATAATTTGATGAATAAATTTGTATAATTTGCTGAAATTGGTTGATGGGGGATAATCAAGTAGTACCCATAAACTTTAGTAAAATTGCAAATATAATTTTTGAGATGTGAAACTACATTCTTTTTTTTTTAACAGAGATATTATCTTGTCACAGTTTTTTATATTGTATTTGCATTGTTTATGTAGAAATGTTTCATATTGTATGCATTAATGCACACTTTTTTATTGTAGGTTAAGGGCCAATTGAGGCAAAATTTAGGGTTTGTGTAATGCCTCTCCTCAAAATTCCTCTTACTAAAACAGGCTCCTTCACAAAATTCCTCGGAATTAAAAGAGACTCTCATAAAATTCCATTCCATAAAAATTATTCTTCATTCTATGTTTTTATTTTGTTAGGTTTTAGAATATGTCGTTTGCAAACCAGAACGAGTTCACCAGAAATGAAAACTGCAAAAGGACGTTAAAGAAGCTATTATTAATAAATGCTGGATTTGAATTTAAGTTATTGGATTTCATCTTTCTTTGCAAATTGTCATTTTTCACAGAGATGTACAGTAAAGCGCCAATTATCTGAACAAGTCGGGACCAATCCTAGTTCGGATAAAGGGGCAGACAATTTAAGGGATGTTTCTGATTATACTAAAACTTTCACACAATATCTAAGCTTAGGAGCGGCAGCACCAGTTAGTTCTGGCATGTTTAATTTTTTTTACATTTTTATCATTTAATTTTTTTTTCTCTTGTTGTCATTTTCTGAACTCCAGCGATTATAATAACTTAAGCAAAAAAGCTTTTGATTGTTGTTTGCTTCACCGAAGACATTCTTTTCAATGCTGCCATATCCCTAATTCTTCTTAAATATGTTACTTGAATAGGATCAACGTTCTTCTGCCGTTCGAGCCATTTCATAGCTGTTTCCAAACATTCAAAGGCTTTGTTATGTGATAAACCTTTGTTATTTTCAGGGCATTCGTTGTCATTTTCTTCAATTTCTTTTTCATCTCATCCACAATCTCATCATCATTTAAAATCTGATATCCAGGGTCATGTACTTCATTATTTAGCCACTCGTTAATTTAATTTTCTTCATAGCTTATGATTCTTCCCATCTCCTTTGTTTTACATTCCTCGTATTCTGATCCACTATTAGTTTTTTCTTTATTTAAAATTTTATTCCAAGCCAATGGATAATTGGGAGTTCGGTTAAATTTTTTTTGGGAGAAATAGGATGCTCGGATAACTGGAAGTTCGGTTAATTTTTTTGTTTGGTGGTGGGGGAGGGGGGGGGGGGAGAAATAGGCTGTTTGGATAATTGGAAGTTCAGTTAATTGGAGTTCCGATAATCAGCGCTCCACTGTAATAGTAATTTTCTCAGAAATAACTTTTTACAAAATCCCCCTACTTACCATAAAAAAAAAGTCTTATTGAAAATATTTCATCACAATGGATGGATTCGATGGAAAGTTCCAAATCATTATTGTTTTTCTTAAAAAAATTCAAAATAGTAGCAGAAAAATGGCAATTAATTCATATTCTTAATTACAAAAACTAAACTGGCTTACATACAAACAAAATAGAAATGGAATATGTTAATTGCCTATGACGTGCAGTGTCACAGTTGGCAAGATACAGTGAATGTGAAGTCATATTTATTTTTTATTGGCTTTAACATTGTTGGGTGATAAATTTTGTTCACCGTAAAGGGTTGATGTGAAAGTGAACAAGTCGCTGGTTATATTTTAATTGTTATTTATACAAAGCCATATATTATATAATATTGTTTATTTTTGCTTTTTTATATGTTAATGTAATGTATGTTGGTAAATGTTGTTGTATATGTATTTATGGGTACATAAGTTTGGACTTGTTGGATGAAAGTTATTTTGTCACTGAACACTTATTGCCAAAGTATGAAAGAGAAAAAGGTGGTATTATTTAAAAACAGGGTTGCCAACTGCTTCAAAACATACACAGTTTCTCCCCAGTTTTATGTAAAATCCAACTGCATGCCTAGAAGATAATAATAATTTAAAAAAAATGTCTGATTATTTTTTTCAATTTCTAGATTTTAAACAAGCTTAATTTTCCTATGCAGTTATGTTTTTTTCATATGCTGCATATTCCATAATGTAACATGCAAGAAAATAGCATTTATTTCATAAATCAAAAAAGGACAAAAAAAAGTTATTTATTTTAGTCTTTATAGTTTGAAATAGAATTATATGTAGATAAGGTGTCAGCGATTTAAGAAAAAAAGAAAATCATTGATTAAAATCATAATTAAATAAAAAGGAAAGTGCCCAGTTAAACTGATGGCATTGAGCTCACTGGCTGTTCACACTAATTGTATGTTATACTTTTATTTCAAAGTATAATGCTCCTTGAAAAATAAATTAAGGGGGGATTAGCCCCGCCCGTTTCCCCTCTTTATGCTTAACCAATGAGCCTCCAAATGTCGTCAAATCGGATAGAAAAACCCATTTATCTAAATTAAGGGTGGTATTAACCCCCGTTCCCCACTTTATATAACCAATGTACTTCCAAATCTAACCAGGGAGCACCTTATCTGAATAAACCGGTATACCAAATTTGAAGATAATCGGATTGAAAAAACCATTTATCTAAATTAAGGGGTGTATTAGCCTCCCATTTAGACTTAAACAATGAACCTTCAAATCTAATCAGAGAAGCGCCTTATCAGAATTAACCAATATACCAAATTAGAAGAAAATCTGATAAATTATGCATGAAAAACCCATTTATCTAAGTTAAAAGGAAAATTAGCCCCCCGTTCCTCTCTTTATATTTAAACAATGAACCCCCAAAACTAATCAGGAAAGCACCTTATTATAATGAACCTACAAAAATAATTTGAAGCAAATCGGATATTTCTATGAAGAGTTATCGTGTTACATGCATGCATACATACATACAGAACTGGTGGGCACATTAGCTCTCAGGCTTTGATAGCCTGTGAGCTAAAAATAGAGATACATTTGGTGAGATTTCTATGTAAAAACTAAAAATGCTTGTCAGGAATAGTCAGTTGACCCATGTAGTAAAAATCATTGTCATTATATTAAAGTATTTTAATTTTACAGGTTAAAAATTTAAATCTTTTAATTTTTTTGCTAGAATCTTTATAAAAAAAATTCATCTGAAAATCCCTTTTTAAGTACAAGAGGGATTGTAATGTATAATGTTACTTTTGATGAATCTGTAAAACCTCTGATATTGATGTGAATATTCCTGAAACCGCTGGAAAAGGGTTGGCAACCCTGTGAAAGTATTTAAGTTAAGATGAATTTAAGTGGCAAAAGACATAAACTAGTCTATTGTACTCAACCAGCTGCTTGATTTATTTGTATTTATTTATTTTTTTATTTTATGCTGTAATATTTTAAGGAATACTAGATAATTTTTAATGTTGTACTCTGATTTTTAACCCTTTTAATAGTTTATCATGTCATATACATATTAATACATGCTCTATATTTACCCCAAATTTAAGTTAAGATGAATTTTTAAGTGGCAAAAGACATACACTAGTCTATCGCGCTCAAGTAGCTGCTTGATTTATTTGTATTTTTTTTTATTTTATGCTATAATATTTTAATGAATACTAGATAATTTTTAATGTTGTAGTCTGATTTTTAACCCTTTAATAATATATTATATACATGCATGCTCTATATTTACCCTAAATTTACATAAAATGAGCATTGCATTATTACTAAGATCAGAAAGTTCTTAGACTATTTATCAATATTATATGATCTTGATTAGCATATTAAAATGCAACTGGTCTTCCAAGTCCTATCTTGGTGAAAAACACCTGCAGACCCGGATTTAGTGGTTGTCTGATAGGTTTTATGATTGTGTTTTCCTGCTCCCAGTCCTTCATGTTTTCATATCTTTTGTTATAGGCAGGGCTTAATCTCTAACAAAAGAAGTACCGGAGCCCTAATATTCTGCGGTACCAGTACAACAACCGTATCCCCCCCCGTCACTCCAATCCGCATATTTATATTTCGTACATTATTTTCAAAATTTAAAGCATTTTTTTTTCTTTTAGCAAAATTAAAATTTTAAATATATTTATCAGCATATACTTAGTTGTCAACTATTGCACTTTTTAGTCATCACTCCTTCCGAATACTAATCTTTACCTAATTTTAAAATTAATTAATTGCTGAATTCTGCGATTAAATATGGTAAGGATTATAATTAGGAAATAGTGTTAACACAAAAAATAGATAGTTCGCAGTTATGCATTTTTAAGAAGAAGGAAATTTACAGAAATTAATATTTATATGCTGAAGAATGGAACAATGTTTTACAATTTCCTATAAAAGGGGCGTATCTTAAACTATAATCAATTCTTCCGCATAAGTCTTTTGTGGTGAGCCCCTGAAAATCAGATTAAATTAAAAATTTGACACCATAATCGGAAAGAATCGATGCTTTTATAGAAAAAGGGGAAACACTGCTCGATTGCTTTTTATCAGAATAACAATAACATGGCAATTATATCTAATTACAAATGAAAGTGACTTTGTAAATGTGCAGAGCAGAGTCTTAGGATGGGTACCGTTCATGATACAAAATAAATAGAAAAATCACTAACGTAATTTTTATACTTGTACGCAATAGAAGACAAAAAACCTCAAACTGATGCTCGTTGGCTAAAACAGAAAATATTATTATTAGGTTAGATATCTAAATAAAAATAAAAAATCCCAGCCAATAAAAAATTATCCTACTGTCACAAAAGAAAATCGAACTGAAAGCAAATTCATTGTTCAGTCTCTTGAATGGTGCCGTATCAACACATCGTCGCCGACATACATTTGAAATAGAAAAACACGATTTCTGTTTCCCCTTCATTTTGATCAAAATAGCATTAAAATGATTTGAAATAGAATATAATAAGTAATTTTGAAGGAGGAAAAGTTTTTTTTTTCTTTTTTTTTTTTTCCCTGTACATGAAAAAATAAAATTTTAATTGTAATACAGATTGAGCTCGAGTCAGTCCGAGCCCAAAAACTGATATAAAAATTGAGTCCGTTTTATCTCCATCTTCTACGTGTGCGACACATTACGTCACATATAAGTGTTTTGGTAAAAAAGAATGCAAAAGCTTGGAGATGGGAAGGAAAGGAAAAAGTAATTTAGACTTCGCTTTTTCGGAAGCGCTATTGCACTGGGCTCTAGAGCCCTGTATTTATGAGCTCCGGTGAATTCTGACCAATATTTGAATATTTACTAAAAACAGAGAAGTACCGGAGCTGGGCTCCGGTGGGCTCTGGCGCAAATTAAGCCCTGGTTATAGGAAAACACAATGATAAACCATTAAAGTCTGTTCTGCAGGGGATTTCCACCAAGATAGGACTTGGCAGACTCGTTGCATTTTAATAGACTAATCTAGATTTGTCTAATCCTGGAATTTCAGCCATCCACTCAATGAGGTGATAGTCTGTGCAGCCACCTCCTGATCTAATAGGAAGAGTCACTGGGCTGCAAGCGGCCCACAGGCTGAGTACGGTTGCTAAAATAGTCCCCCTCCTCTCCAATCCATGTTAGAGATTTCAGCATGGCTTCCGAACTGTATGATCCTAGTGATATGTCAGGATGTATCAAATGAGTTTGTTTTACATAAAAAAAATCAAGCATTTGAGATAAGACTTCTTTCAATTATTTATTTATTTACTAACAAACTTAAACAAGATATGTAGTTCTTATTCATTTGAGTACTGGGTCGCATCTGTTAAACTCATACGAATCCATAAACTACAATGTGTGTCATTTATGTTACAACTTTTGAAATTCAAAATTTTAGTTTGGAGTAATATTTTGCTTTTTTTTCTGTCACTCAATGAATATCAAGTTTTTTTTTTTCTTTTTGCTGTACTTTTATGTTGTAGGTGCCTTGGCAAAAAAGAAAAAATCGCATATACTTTCTGGGAATTTATTCCATCTTTCATACTCAGTTGCAATTTGTTTAATATTTCTACAAATTATTTACATTATACATTTACAGACAGATGCCAGATTATCTGTTCTTATGTACAAACAGAAGTAACTTATGTAATGTATGTCACCAGAAATAATTTTTTTTTAATATCTTCATAAACAAGTGTAAGAGGCAGTTTTGTTTTTATATATCTGTGTATATCATTTAGCAGCCCATCTCACCCATCTGAACTATTCTAGTGCTCTTTTAAAAAATGCTAAGGGCCCTATAATGTGAAAGTATATCTTATTTTTTTACTATCGAGAAAATTATCGCAGTAAAAGTTTAATGGTTCATGTATTATGATATTTGCATATTGTGTTTGTTATGGATATTTTTTTCTAGCTATTTTTTTTTTTATTATATAAATGAAGTTTCATGATTTCTATGAAAAGTTCATAATAAAAGTAATAATTTCATAAAAGCTCAAAATAGGATGTTAACCCTGCATGAGCCGCATGTATATGTGTGTAATACAAGCCGCCTCTGAGTTTTGAACCCAGTAGATTCAGGACCTGTGACTCTTCCTCCCGCTGGTATCTTATTTTTCACCTGCAGCAGTTGCTCTTAAACTAACTAATGCATTCAAAACTTTCAAGTGGAAAATGGTGTCTTGTATAACATACACGACTTGTATACGACTAATGCAGGGTTAAATCCACATAGTCAAATGTCTTTTATTTGAATCAAAAACCGTCAATAAATCACAATTAAATTTATATTTATCAGTTTGAAATGCTTCCTGTGAATTGTTTTTATTTTATGGTGATTTATATAAAGTTTTATTATTTTAATTACAAATGTCTTTTGTCATGGAAAAAAAAGTCATCTATCACTGATACAAAAATAGTCACTGATATAAAATAGTCACTGAAAAATGGTATGACTTCAGCTGACCATAAATATGTGTGTATTTATGACTAATTTATTTTATTAATTTTAATGTGTGTTTAACGGATGCATGCAACATTTATGTACTATTTGTATCAAGTATTATATGTACCGAGTGGTTTATATAAATTTCACAAGAATTCAATCCTAGTATATGAGTTTATCCATTCTGTTTTAGAATACTCTATTACTTTCGATTGCTTTTAGAAAATAAATACAGTTCCCCCTTTTTCAACACTACACTGCATGAAATTTTTGGTACTTTTCTTCTTAGCCGAACACTAGTGATAACTCACCAAATCTTGTTTCATTTGGCATTATTTGAATGGCAACCCTTGGCATGAATTCATGTGATGAAGAGGAACTAACGATCCAGTTTTAAAAATTCTAAATGATATTAACCCCTTCACAACGAGTGTCTTTTACAGAATTTTTAATATTGTATTACCGATTTTTCAAAACAGAAATTTTTACCTTATTGAATCGAGCAAATGCCCTCATTAAATAAGGGAAAATTTACAATAAAAAATAACTGGTGGAATAATCAAGGATTCTGGGCACATTATGCATCACATATATGTGATGCTCGCCCTGAAGCTATTAAAAGGTTTTGGGATCTTAAAGCAATCTTCTATTTTTGTGTGTGTGGAATTAGGTACGATGTTTTAATTATCAAATAATAAAATGTTTCTATTTTATGTTTTCTCTTATTTAAACATTCTTGTTATTAACTAACTCTAAACATTAATAGGTCCAATTTAATGAGATCTTGTTATTTGTATTGATAGGTTTGTCTTTATGTATTTTGTCATTATTTTTTAGCTATTTTAGTTACGTTTTTAAAGATATTATAATAGAAATTATCAAAATTTTACTACTAATCTTAATTATTTTTGTCAAAATATTTTAATTTATTCATTCATATCTGTGATTGCAATATTAAAATTTTGGCTATTTGTTGTTGGCAAATGTTATAAGATTTGTGAGAAAAAAAGGGTTGGTGAGATAACATTTTGGCGATTGCTGGCACCCCAGCTAATGAAAAAGTACCAATTTTTCTTACTTATATTTAGGGGGTTTTTTTTAGCCCCATTACAGTATTTAAATGTAAGAACTAATGTTTGGAATTTTTCCTTTAAATAATTAATTGTAGTATAATTTTATGTTATACAAGATGACTTTTATTTATTTATGCATATTTTCACACTTTTTTTTCCTGCTGCCAATTTTAGAAAATTTCAGTTTTATCTTCAACTCTGACAACACTCAATTTCTGTCTGTTTTATGCCTAAGGTTTTTTTTTTTTTTTTTGTCAAAGTTATATTCAGTAGTCTATTTGTATGTTTAGGGTATGCTTATTATATTACATTGTGTCTCGTAGATGCGTTTATTAATGTTTTAGTTTTTATTTATTAGCATTTTTTTTTTTCAATTTTTGAAAATATGTTTCTGCAAATTTTAAATTATTTTCTGGTTTAAAAATTATTTATTGGCATGTTATCCAGTTTTAAAATTTACTGGAAATTATTTTTGTTGTCTTTTTAAATATTTTCAAGTTTAAAAAATACGTTTCTATGTATTTTATGTTATTTTCATGCATTTCTTTATATTATTTATAGTAAGAGTATAGGTTACTCATGGAATGAACTATTAATCAGGAAATCGCAATATTGCCAAGAAAATGGGAAATATTTAGAGTATAGTTAAGTTTTTCACTTTTTTCTAAATATTATTTATAGTAAGGTTATAGGTTACTCGTGGAATCAACTATCAATCAGGAAATCGCAATATCACCAATAAAGTGGGAAATATTTAGAGTATAGTTAAGTTTTTCACTTTTTTTTTAATTATTTGTTTTATTCACTCCTGTATTTTTTAATCTTTTTTTGTTTATATTATTTATAGTAAAGATATAGGTTACTCATGGAATCAACTATTAATCAGGAAATTACAATTTGACCAAGAAAATGGGAAAAAATAGGAGTATAATAAAATTTTTCACACTTTTTTTTCATTGTTTCTATTTTATTTATTCTTCTGTATTTTTTTTTTTTTTTTTTTTTTTTTTGTGTGTGTGTGTGTGTGTGTGTGTAGGTGTGTGTCTTTTGTTTTCTTTCTTAAGAAAAAAAACAATGCATGTATTTAAATAAAGTTTAGTGTTCATTTTTTTATATTTATTGTAATATTATATTTATATTTTTTAATTTAATGTAAAATATCGTACATCACAAATGCATAAAATAATAATGTTTCATCTTTTCTGTTATTTTAAAAGTATTTTTCCCTTTATTCTCATTATTTTTCTTTTGTTTTTACTTGTAAAATAATATAAAACTTTATTTCTAAAAACTCTAATTTCAGATATTTAAGTGTGCTATTTAAAATCAAATATTTATTATATTGTTTCGAATGTAATTTTTGTACTTGCTAAAAGAGTGGTTTAAAAAACATTTTTACTTTTGTACTCATTATCTGATATACAGGGTGTTTCAAAAATATCCGTACAACTTCAAAATTTTATTTAAAAAAATCCCTGGTAGTTTGAAGTTAAGTACTAATTTCACCAACAAAAAACTAAATCAAGATTATCGATAAACACAGTTTGAAAATTTTATCTGGCCGTTTTTGATGAGTTTTTAATTTTATTTTTCTAATTCACACACGTGTATATATATAGAGTATATTTGAAAATTGTGAAAGCAAATTCAGAGAACCGCAAAATGTTAAATTTTGCCAATATTTCCATAATCGGGTTTTTATCATGTTTCAATACGTTTTTTCAAACTCACATGATGTTACATATTCACTTGCTAATGTCCATTATATTTCCAATATGATGTAATATTCACTTTTTTAATTCTAAATTCGTTAAACTATTTCATTTTCCTTTTTCACATTTAAATTTTGTTATAGAAAAGTTATGACATAATAGTCACCTTTTTTAAAATTCGTCAAATTATTTATTTCATTTTCATTTATCACGTGGAAATCTTGCAATAGAAAAGCAATCGTTGTGGTATGAATTTCATTGTTGTCTTTTAATTGTTGGCAACTTCTGTAACGAAAAATGTTTAAATTTTCCTGTCATTTTTCTGTAAGAGCTGGTTTTTATCGGAATCATGTTAAGGGGACTGAGAAAGCAAAATTCAACCAAAATATCGATTTTTACTTTTTTATATCATTAAATGATTTAAACTTTTATCTTTCCAAAGATGTGTCACATATGTTTATATATAAAAAAATAAGTGTTGAAATTATTAATTCTTTTCTAAGAGTACTTCACAGCTTAATGGTCATTTAAATCTTTAATTGACTTTTTCTCAAAACTTGGATTTTTCATGTTTATGTTCCTTTTTTTTCAATATCTATTAAACTTAAGAACTCAGATTTTTTTTTTAAATACTTTTATTATGTTATATTGTATACTTTAACACAGGGATTTAATGATTTGTTGAGAATTATTTATTTTAGGCAGTGAAATCTTACCAAAAATGCTAATTTAAAAATGATTTTCAATAGATAATTAATTTTGAGTTTCACTTAGAAAGAAAATGGTCTGTTAAAATACGTAAATCATGTTATTCTAACTACTCTAAAAAATCTAGACCTCTATCTTTCACCATTCCTGAGAAAAAGGTACAAAGTTGGTGAATTTAACATGGCGGAGATAGGGCTTTCCCGGTCTCCTTAAGGTGGTATTCAAAATTTTTAACGCCCCCCCCATTTCTACCACCTTGGATCAATTTTGCCCATTTGCAATCCCTGCCAAGACATTAGCCATCTCAATGTTTTTGGTGAGTTTGAAGGCAATTCGTGCATAATTGCGACTTTTGTTGTGTGGACATAATTTAGTACATACATATATATATTTATAAAAACTTTTCAAAATAACAGACATATTACATTACAAGATAAAAACACTAAAAACAATATAAAAGGACATTTCGGATTCATTCTGAATCCCTCATCAGCTAATTCCTAACGTAAAAGTCTTATATATATATATTACATATATATATATATATACATAAACTTTTTAGGTTGGGGTTGGTTTTGAGTTCCTGGCATCATAAAATGGAAAGTTATGAACGAATTTTTCAAAAGTCGTACCATGGTAACACCTTTATAAGGTAGTATTTCTTATGAAATCTGCCTAAAAAAGAATAGCCCTACAGAAAAACATTACAATAGATAGAATAACTCAAAAAGTTTTTTGTACAGTATACTTCTGGTCATAGATGGTGCTGCACAACACGTAAACGATTATTAAAGAATTCAATTATTCAAAATGACAGATCCCGTGAAGAAAGCTCAATGTGTTGAGTGGTTTATCGAAACAAAATCCGATACTCAAACACAAAGAAATTATCAAACGATTGATGTCAATCGAAATTGAACGGTTGTTGTTAGCATACTAAAACGTTCATGGATTTGAATTGGAATATCGTCTTGATATTCTTCGTGCTATGAAATGATCTCATGTGAAGTTTACTAAGACAACAGAAAAAACTTTTTGAGTTATTCTATCTATTGTTGTACTAGTTTTGCTGTAGATCTATTCTTTTTTTTTTTTTTTTAAATAAGAGTTTGAAGTAGCTTTTTCGTACACCCTGTAGTTTTGGTGTGCATTTATTCATAGCATTGGAACTTCTACTGCTTCTGTGTTACGTATTTTAACAAATAGGATTCAGTGTTGAATCCTTTTTAGAATCAAATTCTTCCATTTTATTCATGCTCCATCTGTGTTGGGAATACAAATGTTAATTTCACCTTTTTTAAAGAACAAAATGACTACAATGAGTTGTAATGTGTTTGATATGTAACATAGTCAGGATTTTTTATATATTTCAGTGTATTTATATCAACATTAAATGTTCAGTTATAAGATGTATTCATTTTAAACTGTTTTGGAAGTATGATTTTATGTAAATTAAAAGATCTGCACACAATCAGGCCAATTTTAATTCTTTAGACCTAGGCCAGTCCGAGTTTGTTTTTTCTGCAGACTTAAGCCAAGCCAGGCCTGGCTATCATTCTATATGGAAATGGCAGGCTGGCCCTTTTTTTTTGTAACAGTAGTAAAATCTTTGTTATATGACATGTTTAGTGGATTCCCTAGAAAGTTATATATTGCTGTATTAAAATTTATTTTTATGCATTAAATTGTATTTAAAATACTAGTCATAAATATTAATTTATAATTGTATTTTTATATAATGGTTTAAAATTGAAGACCTGAGTGGAAAATGTTGTGTAACAAAAATTTAAATTTTAGAAAATTGAAGTGAAAGTATTTCATTGTAGTACATTCATTTATTTAATTGCTTCTTAGTAGCCTATCTTTGAATGTTAATAGATGATACTAAACTCTCCTAGAAAAGAATATTAACATTTAGTTATTAAATATTAGAAATTATTTTCGCCATTTCAATTATTAACTATTAAAAGATATTGTCTCATATCTTCAATACTAACAAGGGAACCACTTTTGGTGTTGCTCACACCTAGCAACAAGACCTGGTGCATTTTGTAACCGTATACATAAAAGTTAGAGAACCGATAAAATTTCACTGTTAAAATCATATTTATATACTTTTAATTTTTTATTATTACATTTTTATTTGTTTATTTCATGCCAAAAGTGAGTTAAGTTGCCAAATAGGGCACTACAATTTTCCGCCCGCTTTATCCGAAGAGTAAATGTAGGGTACATATAACTAGAATTATATCAAATTGCGATTTTTTTTATAATTGATAGCAGAAGGAACAAATATTGGGTTTTTTTTTTTTTTCTATGCAGACGATAAATATATAAATAGTAAATGTAATTCTATAAAAGCTTCCAAGGTCATTGAAAACTATTTTTTAGTGAAATACAAAATAAGCAAACTATTTTATTTTGAAATCAAATGGAATATAGTTTCAAATGTTTAAAATGAAATTTTGCTGTATTAAATGGTCCTTTGGTCAAAGTAATTATAAAGTAAATTAATATTTTTACACAATTTAGAAAAATTATTGTGGCTAATTAGGTCAGACATTACAATTTCTACTGAAGCCCAAACCATTCCTCACACAAGAGACACAGCTATGACATTTGGCTAGGGTTGCCGGAAAGCTCTACTTTTTGGGGGGGAAAAGAAAAAAAAAAAAAAAAAAAAACTCCAACTGTTTTCCCACCAAAAATGTGAATATAATGTTGCAATTTTTCAAAATCAAATTCATGGGTTCTTGAAGGAATTTTTAAAGTTTTTTTTCTTTATTTTTAAATGCTTTTCTTTAAAAAACTTCAATGTTAATAGTCCGGTAAGTGGTCTCGAAAATTGCATTTTCAGAAAGTTATGTTGCTGCAAAATCAAGAAATTTCAACGGAAAAATTTTATCGATTCTCAAATTTCGTAATATAGGGCTTTAAAATACACCAGGTCTCAATGCTAGGTGCAAGCAACACCAAAAGTGGTTCCCTTGTAAGTAGAATTTTAATATTTTAGTTTTACTATATGATATAATACCTCATAATGCTTTCATCCAAGAAATAAAACATTTTTTTGAGAAAATGTATCGTAACATGTTCTTCCACTAATCTCTTCAACTGTAATTTTCAGAAATCATCATTCTTTTCTTTTTAAAGAACATTATTATTATTTTTTTTAAAGTAATTTTCATTCATATAATTGTTTAAGTCAAGGTTTCCCATTCTGGTACATAAATATTCAGATAATAGATAAAGTGTATACAGAAAATTATTATACAGCTGAAAACTGATTTTAGGTTTAGAGACCCCAAAGCCACCTGATGGATTTGTGGATGTTATGCTAATAAGTGTATACAGTAAACTCTCTGTAAGATGGACTCTGAGTAAGCTGGAAATCTGTCTAACTCGGAAAGATTTTCAAGTCCCTACGAATCCATAGACATACAGTAAAATTTCTCTAAGGCGGAATATTGTCTACCACGGAAAATTTTCTCGGTCCCAATTGATTCCGCCTTAGACAGAGTTTACTGTACTATGAATTTTTCTTGAAAAATATCTTAACATTTTTATAAAATACTTTACTCAACTTTTCTGTTTAATTTTTTAATACAATTTTTCTTATTATTTATTTAATGAGTGTAGTTTAAAATATAATCATAGTGTTATTTTTAATTTAAAATCCATAAAAGAAGATAATCTAAGAAATAATTTAGTGATGTATTAATTCCGTTTTAAATATTAACATCGCTGTTATTAACAATGGTACACCAAAATTATGAAGTTCAATTGAGTGGTTCACCCATCTAAAAATTTGGGAAACCTAGTCTAAGTGGTATTAATACTGTTACTAACCTCTTCTATTGCTGTCTGCAGTTTCAACAAGGTGAGATATTTTTTACATCTGTAAGATATTTTCTCACTGTGTAAAAGTGCATGTCAAGTAAACGCTATATGTTACGTGGCAAGTGATGTATGTAGTGTGTGTTGGTATTGCACTTTTTACTTTTCTAAGATGCTCCTTATTATAATTTTATGTTAATTATATTGTAAAACTTCAAAAGTTTGATTTTGCATTTAAATGTCATTACAAATGTAAATTTCTCCATCTTGGCTGAATTGAGCTGACAGATGTGTTTATGAAAATAATTTTTATGTTTGCTGATTTTAATACGCTTGATAATGTGTTATGATCTTTGAACTTTTTCTTATTAACATGTTTTTGTATGAAAAAAAACCTCAAAAATTTTCAATTTTGTTAAAAATATGAATTTTGTATCATTTTTCATACTGTTTACTGTCATAATGTTATCATGCTAACATTTTTTCTCAATCATACACCAGTTTTGATGTTTTTATAAACATATCTTAACTGCTTGCCTGTATACAATGAAATAATTTTTAAATGGAATGCTTCTGTTACTTTCAAGATTCTAAAAATTTTTCAAATGTTTGCAAAAAAAATCTTCTTGATGTACAAGTTTTAAGGATTAGACATGCTATATTAATAGAAAAAAAACAACAACAAAAAACAAACATGTGTATTGTGTATTGTAAATACATGTGTATGGATTAAATAAATAAGAATTTGTTGATACAATCGAGTCTCTATGTAACAAAATCCATTGTTTCATTGAAAAAATTCGTTATACAGAGATAATATACCCTAAAAATTCCTATTTAATGTGTAAATTTTGGAGAAAAAAAATTGGGGGTGTTTAATTAAGATTTTGAAATGTTTTACTCTAAATTTTGACTTGATATTGTATTTATTAATTATTTAAACAGTTTCAAATCAGTTGAATAGATAAGTACTGAGAACTCAATATGAGTAAAGAACTCAACTTTGAAGGTAAACCAGGAATCAATTAAGGAAAATTGATTCCATGTGGTTTTGAAGTTTTTTCTGAACAAATGTCGAAAGATTTCTGAAAAAATTCATTATACAGAGATAGATAATTCTCTATATGGAGATTATTTTTGATGTAATCATGGGAAAAAGGGGTTGTTCTTACAAAAAAATTGTTACATAGATAGAGAAATTCATTTATGGAGGTTTGCTATAGAAAGACTTGACTGTATTTCTATTTATTAATACTGATTGCAGGGATTGATTGTTTGGTTTTTGTATAAATTGTTTTACCTTCAATTCTATAAATTGTAATTATTTCTAGATGAGAATTAAATACATTGTCTAAGTAATTATCTTTTATTAATTCAAATATATTTAAAAAAAATCAATTTTTAAAAGGAAAGTTTTTTTTTTTTTTTTTTCAAATTTACCTTATAAATGATTAAATAAAATACTTTTATGTATACTAATAATTTTAAGTTGTAAAAAACAAGTTTAATTGATCTATACTACATATGTATTAGAATTAAGATTATTAAACAGGAGAGGGAGAAATAAAAAATTGTAGCCTAAAATTATATTTTAAGAATTAATTTCTTTTGTTTTCATTCATATACAGGGTTCACTCTCAACAGTGTCCAATGTCTAATTTCTAAACCATTAGTCGCAGACATAGAGTTCTAAATGCAAAAATGTTTGAAATGAGGTAAAAAATTATTTTAAAAGTCGTTTTAATCAATAAAAATATTTTATTTAAAAGGTACAAAATTTAAATTTTTGTACGGTCCCCCAGTCCTATAAGTAATATTTAATAAAAAATTTCCTATTACGCTAACAAGTAAGACAAAAAATGCCCCATTCATCTAATACTAAAATGAACCAAATTATGAAGTTTTGAATGACATGACTTATAACCAATTTTCTGCATCTGAACACAGTTGAGTTGGTCCATGCTTTGAGGGATTGTACACAATGTGCTTAAAGTATTAGGAGGATTTATTTTGCATGTACATTTCTGCATGGCAGCCGAAAGGAGTCACTTTGAGCAAGTTTTAAGATAACTTTCATTTTTATTAATTGAGTTTTATATTGGGTAATCTAATAATATTTTTAAAATGTATCATTTTGTAAAGAATTGAGATCCATCCTTTCATTTAACGAAAATTCTGTTATTTTTTTCACTTATATTTTTAGTACAAGTTGTATATTTTTCTGTAATATGTCAGAATGAAAATAGATTTCAAATTTATAGTGTAGTGTTAATTTTTCTCAACTATTATTTTTTTAATATCTGACAATTATTTGTATTTCTAGTAAATTTGAGAAGTACAAGCTGTATATATTTCTTTAATATGCCAGAATGAAAATAGATTTCAAATGTATAGTGTAATGTTAATTTCTTTCAACTATTATTTTTTTAATATCTGACAATTATTTGTATTTCTAATAAATTTGAGAATGACCCTTATTTCTCAGCAGAAAAGAGGCTTCTGCTTTAAGCAGCTATGACTTGGTCAGTTTTAATTGTAGAAGAATAGGACTCATTTTGTTTTACTTCTTATTGTAATAGGCTGTGACCTGGAGCCTAAATTTTTTGAGGCTCCAGCTCTGCTCCCAGATAAAATATGTACTGTGGCTCTGGCTCCAGCAACCACTCCAACTCTGTTCTGGCTTCACACTTTTGAGTTAAAGATTTTAATTTACACAGTTAATATTTTGCTCACAAATCCTTCCTTCACCTTTATTAAAGATCTGACAAAATGCATTTTTCTTCTCATCAAATTTGAAATGCTTGTTCAGAAAATCTGACATCCTTTAGCTTTTACTGTTTAAAAAGAAAGTTTGGTGGAATTTTAAACACAAAAAGCTTAAATTTCTTTTACACTTTTCAAACAACCAAAATTGTACAACTACACATGTAAACAACAGGCAGCCATATTTGTTTTCAATTAGTGTTGCCACTTTGCTCAAGTAGAAAGTAGAAGTGAAGTAGTGTTACCATGTTTTTGTGATAAGTTTTCCATCTCTATTTTTTTTTTTTAAACCCTAAAAAATTATATAATTAAAATACTGAATCATGATGTAATTAAAATATTTTAAGCCTGGAAATTTAAAAGACTGAAAAAAAAAAAAAAAAAAAGATTTAAAAGAGTATTAAAAAACTAAAGGTGCCATGGAGCAGGAGAAAAATTTAGAGCTCCAGCTCCGTCTCTAGCTCCAGGGAAAACACAGCTCCGGAGTGCTCCGGGTCTGTTGTAATAGGATATTTTTACTCAATATAACTTATAGGATTGGGGAGCCGTATAAAAATTTAAATTTCGTAATTTTTAAAGAAATTTTTTATTGACCCAAATCGTTTTTAAAATACTCCTTTACCTCATGTAGAACATTTTTGTAATTGGAACTCTATGCCTAATGTTTTAGGAATTAGCTATTGGACACCATTGAGAGTATATACTGTTTGGATAACAAGTTTTGTGGAATAGTGATACTCTACTGTACCCCATTTTATCTTACATATGTAAGATCATTTATAATACATGGGCTATTCTCTTACAATTCTAAATATGTAATTTACCGAGAGTAAACTTTGAAACTTTTTGCATGGGTCTTTCTGTACTATCAAAACTCAATATATTTTATGTCTGTATGTAATGGTCAGCTGGACATTAAAAGATGTGGATTATCTCAATAAATGTTGTTCAGTATTCCATGTAATTTTTGTTTGTTGGCATCATTTATAAAGTTTCAAAAAGTCCCCTTGTCTGGGTGCCTATTTTGAGAGAGATTCTAAGTCACCTTATTTATTTTTTAAATGTTCATTGTTGAAAATCATTTGTTTTTAAAAAAATTGCTGCATTTTTTTTTGTCTCTTGTGCTGGTTATGAGCCGATTTAATGTATATTTTTGCAATTGTGTTGTTAATAAAGATTTTGTTTGAATTTCTAAAGACTGCTTCTGGTTCTTTAATTTTTTGCCAAATGCACGCATGAATAAAATTAACTCTATCTAAATTTAAAGTTTTATTTTTAACACTTTCCAATGAAGTTTAAAAGTGTTTATGCATTCGGTTTGTCTGTCTGTCTGTCCATGCTCTCACTCCTGTCAGTAGACTCGGATTTTCATGCAATTGATAAAAGTTATTGAGGGTCACCAAAGCATGTTTGTTATTGTATAAGAAGTATGTAAGGACTAATAATTCATTGACAGGCGCACTCAAAAGTATTCCATTGCGTTATGGTATGGGGGGAAAAATTGTTTGCAGAGTACTTTAATGACATGGCGCTATTTCAAATGTATTGAAACTGATATCAATCACTCAATTTCACTACAATCACGTTAGAACTCGGCATTCATAGCATTTTTTATTCATTTACAGGGACACACAAAAGAAATCGATTACAGTACTGTCTTTTAGTAATAATTGCTTGAGTGTACGGTTTGAAGTTCGGTATGCACGTTTAAATTTACCGTATTCCCCCGCATTAGCCGGCATGCCGCAAAATTCGAGGGAGGCCAGATTTTTGAATATTAGTCCCTGGTCTTTCCCGGCATGCCGGAGAAAGCGAGGATCTTCGGAATTGGAAAGGAATGAGGTTCATTAACTGTGTTCAGTAGCAGCGATTGTTGTTGGTGAGGAGGGGTGCAATATAGAGTTTGTCCCCACTTTTCTAATTATTTAGTTTACTTTTTTTACATATTTAAGATAATAAAAACGTGTTTCATGTGTCTTACATACCATTTCACACAAAGCTCTCTGCCTAGCACCCATCCGACATTTACAATGTAGAAATAGATTATCCCATAAATTATTACATGAACAGAAATATTTTTAGTATATATAAAATAAGAAAAAAATATATCTAAATATATAAAGAGAGAAATATGTGCTTACATTATATCAAAAATGTAATTTTATATGATAATTTAAAAAACTGAAATTTAACTGAAATACAGGGTTTTATCCAATAAGAAAGATCAGCGGACTAAGAATGAAAAACGTTGAAAGAACCAAAAAAATCGAAAATCTTTCTTTTTAATGAAAAAAATGTCTTAAATGTCAAGCTTAACAAACATGAAAATGCTTGAAGTGCTAACCCTAGCAGTAATAGTTCAAACAAGTCGGAAATTGTTCATCAAACGTGGCAAATCAGGTGCTTTCGCCTTCTTTTTTTTTCGCTCTCTTGAGAAATGTCCTCTTTTGGACTTTCAGCGTTTTCCATTCTTAGTCCTAAATTAGAAATACAAAATTTGCTGTATATTTAATCATTCATTATCATTATACTTGATTTCTTCCTCTGTTAGACAAGAAGTCTCGTTTTTGACATCTGAATCAGGAATAGCATCCTTTTGAATAAGTTCTTTCAAACGATTGTGTAAAAAGTCTGTTTCTTTTCGTAGTTAAACCACATTAATTTATCCACGCCTGTTTAATTAATTCTTCGGAAACTTTTCCCAAACTGCCTTTACTCAGAGAGCTATAGTAAGATACGAAGCAGATCGGCGCGATGTTTACCAGACTTCGTGAATTCCTGTTCTCCATTTCTTAGCCAATCTGTCCATAAACATCTAATTTATGCTTTGAAAGTTTTATTCCAATGCACATCTGCGGTCTGTAACAATGGTGTCAAAGCCTCCAGGAATTATTACAAGCACTGTTTTATAATGTTGTTTAAAACTGTATCTAACAGTCGTTTTTAGGTGGGGTTTTGCACTGTCCAATACTTAGACGGATTTTGGTTTAAAAAAACAATTAGGTCGATTACCCCAAACTTTTTGCTTATATACAATTCATCAAGTCACTATACATAGAACCTTTCATGGACACAGTGACTACAACATCCTTTGGGAAATCTGACTTTGGAATATTTTTTAAGCCTTTAAAAATTAAAATTTGTTTCAATTTTGTTCCATCGGCCATTGCGCTCAATATAACTGTGTATCGTAGTTTTCCTTACCAGTTGTTCTGTATAATATGGATTCCACGCCTTTATAAAGTCATAAGTTTTCTACTGCGGCAGATCAAACCACATATCATATTAATAGTCGTCGTCATATATATAGACAGAGGCAGAGAGAAAAATTGTTTTTTTCCTTAAAATGAAAAATGTTGTTAGAAAAATCAAAATAAATCAGCCGCCCGTCTTCCAGTAGCGAAACCTCATATTTTCCGGCATGCTGGTAAATACGAGTCTTTCCGGCATGCTGGTGAACTTCAATTTTTCCCGGAATGCCAGCAAATGCGGGGGAATACGATAATTAATTTTTTGCATGTGACTCTTTCTATTAGGTTCAGCAAAAAGTTCTGGGAAATTTTTAATCTAATAGTCATATATAACCAGATCTATAACCAGAATTTGTATTGTATATAGGAGTACTAATGGTATATCTATAGGAGTTCAGGACGTGACTACATCTGATTATGGCCTCTTTCGCTCGATGCAACACTTTTTCAAGGGCCGTTGATTTGAATCCTTTATTGAATTTGAAGAAGCATATCAAGCGTTTTTCGATTCCAAGGAGCCACCATGGTACTTCCAGCAAACCCGGAATCTGGTAGAACGATGGCAGACAGTCGTGGACTATGATGGTATTCTCTACTGTGAAGAATAGTGCTTGTTGCTTTTGTTGTTAATTTGCGCATAACAACACAACTTTCACAAATTTCCCAGAACTTTTTGCTCAACTTAGTATCATGGAAGACGGTAGTATTCCGAGTGACGCAGCCTTAAGCCTAAAATCGTATCGTATCGTATCGTATCGTATCATAGAATTCGTAGATAGCGGAACTCATATATACAGCTAACTCGACATCAAAGAAAACGCGAAAAGCCGCCTTTTAATAACTCAGCAGATATAGGTCTTATTGTTCTGAATTTTCTAGAACAGTCTTATATCTGCAGTCTAATCGTATACTGAAATTTTTACATTTCTACGTGCAGTATATTTTGAGATCTAAATAGCCATTTTTAAAGTGAAAACGTTGGTATGATATCGAGGAAGTTCCTAATTTGAAAATCTCGAAAACGGTTCTAACGATTATCTTTAAATTGATACATAATATAAATGTGATTAAGGCGAGGTGAGTAACACTTTTCTTTTTTCTGGGAAAACTCTCGTTCGTTAAATAATTCGATTTTTTTTCTCTCGAAAATGACACGGACGATTTTTTAAAAATCAAATAAATATGTTTCAGATGAACCAAATAACAATTTACTTGTTTCCAGCAAGACTCTTGTTCGTTTTATAATGCGCATGAAAAATCGGACTATATTTCTTCGCCTTTCTATGGAAATTTCACCGAAAATGCATGACACTGTATTCATACACATGCTTTCTTTTTAACCACTTTTGGGGAGAAAAAATTTGTCTTCCCACTGGCTGAGTGGTTAAGGGCCATCGTCTACTGATCTTAAGATAGGCAGTTCGATACTCCCTGGTACTTGTTTTCACATGTGAATGTGTTTTTTTTTAAGTCTGTTTTTTAAGACCATTATTCTCAGTTCCTTTGTAATTTTTTAATTGCTATTAAGATAAATAAAATTACAATTATAATGACGCCAATTTGATGATGATTATTTCTTGGCAATTTTTCAACAATAAAAATATTACCATAAATTTTATAAATATATTTAATTTCAATCACTTTACAAAAAATATACATTAATAATTATTATTTGAATATAAATCACACGATCAGAAACGTAAAAAAATAATTCATTTCAGCTCTTCTTTTTATAATATCATTTTTTATTATTATGACGGTCAATCAATATATAATCACTGACATCCATAATATTATTATTATTAAAATTATTATTTTCCTTGCATAAAAACTATTGTGATGTAATAATTCTTTTATAATAAATAATTTAGTTGAAATGTTTTATTTATAAATAACAATGAAGTTTGATAACCCCGAGACAATTGTTTTTATTTAACTTTAGAATATTTACAGTTTACATAATAAGCATATCAGAATTCTGGTGTCGCCATCTTTTGACGCAATTGCGTACTACATTTTGTCTCTTATTCGGAAAAAAAAAACTAACGCTCTTCGCCGCTTTGAAAGAATCTCTTGTGACTAGAGGTCTATTTCGTAAATATTAAGAAAATTACTGCATACAAAAATATTAAAATGGGTAGTATTATAGAGAAATGTTTGATAAAAACGTTGAAGTAGACAGTTTTTAAATCGAAGAATTATTTAAAGAGATATTTAATGTTAAATCTGGATAAAATTGTCTCATTAAAAAAGTCTCATAGGAAAAAAAAATATAAATGGGAATTTAATCATTTTCATTCAATTTAATCATTCAATAGAAACTCGAAGTTTGCAGAGTGCATTTATTATTTTTAACTTGCCTAATTTTTTGACGGTTTATTTCAATTTTAAATTAAAATTTTCAGAATTTCCAGAGATATTTTTTACATATTTTAGAAAAGGTTATTTTAAATTGTTGCCAATTGTTAAAACAGCGCAAAGAATAATATATCCTTTAAATTAAAAATTTATTCACACGTGACTATTATAAACAGAAAAAAATCCTTTTAAATTAGAATTAAATGATAACGTGTTAAAAGCAGGAAAATATTAAACATTACGTCATAAAAATTGTTTTTACACATGCTTACTTAAAATGAAAGAAAATTATAAAATAATCAATTATTTTCAAATTAGAATTAAATGATTACGCATTAAAAGCAGGAAAACATTGAAAATTACGTCATAAAAATTATATTTACACGTGAATATTAAAAGAAAAAGAAAATTTTTAAATAATAAATTCATTGATATGTGTTAAAAGTCGTAAATGGAGGAAATTACGTCATATTGGCCAAAGTGGCCAAATTTTAATATTGCAAAACAGTTTAAATTAAAAAATATATTTATATGAGAGATTTATTTCAAATTTCGAGATGATATTTTTAAACTATAGTTGCCAATTTTAAGGTAGCGCAAATAATAATATTATCTTTTTAATAATAAAAATATTTTCAGTTGAATGTTACAAAGAGAAAGGAAAGTTTGGTGAAAATTATGTCAGATTTAAAACGTTACATTTAAAATCTCTTATTTAAAATCATTTTCTTATAGCGTTGTTAAAAAAATACCATAAAGCAAAGACTCTGTTGACTTAGTTCCTTTTATATTTGGTAATTTTCAAATGTTTAACTAATCTTATTTAATCAAGCACGGAAACAGCAACTAATATCAGCTGATTCGGTCTTGAAATCCCTCAGTAAAAGGGAAACCCGTTTACAGTAAGATCGCCATTGATTTTTTAATTATACAGAGCAGCCTCGATTATCCGAGCTAATTGGGACTGTTAGTAAATCTGAATCGGAAATCTCGGTTAATAGAAACTGTGTGTAAAAACTCGCATTGCTTGCGAATTTAACATCTCTTTTAAAAAAATATATAGAACGTTTTTTAAATAATAAAAATAAATATATGTAAAGTTCTGTTTCACAGCTTAACAAATTTAAAAAGAAAATCAACTACCAGTAGTAAACTTTAAAATGCAAATTGAAAAATTTGCGAAAGTTCACACAGCCACTGGAAACAAAGCATTGTTCGCTATTGACTTCTCAGAGTCCAATGTTTCTTTGGAGTTGAGTGCTTTTGAGGGCAGAAGGGCCTGTATAGCACGGACAGTGAGCTAAAGAGTGTGGTTATTTTTAAGGCTCATTCAAAAGGGGAAAAAAATCAGACTTTGTTATCGGCTTGGTTAACAGAAACCTCGATTAATCGAAGCTCGGTTAATCCAGGTTCTACTATAATTCAATCTTCCGTAATCTTTTTAAAGCAGATCAAATTAATGGACTTTAGCACAAAGTCACATAGCTGATAACTGCCATGTTTGTTGGCCACCTTTTTTTCAAAAAGTTTGCTTCGCCTTATTCAATTAATGAGATATCTCCGATAAAATAAGTCACATTTTCCCGTTCTAAAATACTGGTATCCAAAAATCGTAGCATGTAACTGACACTACAAGTACTCATGGAACTAGACTATTTTAAGTCTGATTTTTATTATAGACTATATAAAATTATTAAAAATATATATTATGATAGGAACTAGCGGGCTTCGTCCGCTATTTACGTTACGGATATAAAAATCATGTTTTTTCTCTCTCTATTCTAAAAAAAAGTAACTACCGCTGTCACCGCCGCCGCCGCCGCCGCCGGTTTTGAATTTTTTGTGACCGGGGGTCTTTCTTCGTTAATATTAAGAAAAATAATGCATACAAAAATATGAAAATCGGTAGTATTATACAGAAATGTTTGACAAACACGCTGATGCAGACAGTTTTCAGATCGAAGAATTATTTTAAGAGATATTTAATGCTAAAGATGGACAAAATCGTTCCACTAAAAAAGTTTTATAGGAGCAAAAACTGTTCATAGGAATTTAATCATTTTATGCATTAGAATTTGTCGGAGTGCAGATTGCATTAATTTTTTTATTTTGACTAATCTTTTGAGGTTTTATTTCTATTTTAAATTCAGATTTTCAGCATTTCTAGAGATATTTTTAACAGATTTTAGAAGTGATATTAATTTAAACTGTTGCCAACTGTATAAATAGCGGAAACAATAATGTTTGCTTCAAATATATATATATATATATATATATATATTTATACGTGTAAATAAATAAAAAATTTATTTACACGTGACTATTATAAACAGAAAAAAACATTTGGAATTAAAATTAAATAATTATGTACAAAAAGCAGGAACTTATTAAAAATTACGTCATAAAAACTATAATTACACGCGAATTTTAAGAGAGAAAGGAATTTGTAAAACAATAAATTTATTAACATGCGTTAGAAGTCTTAAATAGGAGAAATTACGTCATATTTACGTCACATTACAGTTATTACATAAAATGAACACAAAATAATATTGCAAAACGGTTTAAATTTAGAAATTGCGCTAGACATTTATTTGATATTTTAAGAGGATATTTTTCAACTATTTTTGTTAGGAAAGCGCAAATAATATTTCATTTCTAACACAAGTATTTTCACGTGAATATTAAAAAGAGAAAGAATAGTTTGGTCAAAATTACGTCAGATTAAAAACGATTAATTTAAAATGTCTCATTTAAGAGAACTTTCTTTTCACTTTGTTAAAAAATACCAGGAGACAAAGACTCTGTTTACTTAATTCCTTTTATATTAGCTTATTTTGAAATGTTGTTACACGTGTCTACGTCATCAAGTTATTTTTATTTCGACGTTTTATTTGTATTTTTATTAATGTTGCACTAATTTATTTGTTTTTTCGTTATTTAAAATAAAAATTATGTCAATTTGTATAATTTGGCGAGTGGTTTGGCGATTTATATAATTTGGCGAAATTGGTCGACGGGATAATCAAGTAGTACCGCAACGGATTTGGCATTAAAATTCCCCAATCAAAGAGAAATGAATAGAATTCCGTTTATAGAGAGATCGCCACTGTTTTTTAAATTACAATTCAATCTTTCGAAATCTTTTTAAAGCCGATCAAATTAGCGTGCATTTAGAGTCTACGGTGTCTGGACATGGGTTGGCGAGCGTAGCTCGAGGGGCTGAGCCCCCTAGTTTTAGGGAAAAAGAAATAAAAACCTATTTGACGATAGGTTTATAAAGACACATTTTGTATTTGTTATATTTCCGGGGATGAGGAGGGGGGGGGGGACTATTTTGATTAAATATCGCAATTAGTCCACATGGCAGATATAATTATGATTGACACTAGCGGGCTTCGCCGACTCTATGGCGCCTTATGGGTCCAGCTTCCATAACTCAGAAACTACCTTTCGGACATCAATGCAACAGATTCCAAACGTTATAATTAACTTAATAATCACCCTATATAGCATTAAAGTAAATTTATGAGTACTGCATACTATTTTTTTATCGTAATTTCTGAAGAGAAAAAATTATTTCGGGTCCATTCTTAGGTACTGGTCTGAAAAATTTTGAAAAAGGGGGGAAGGAGGGGACATGAGACTGCTGTTTGTCAAACAACACAACGGGGTCTGGCTTATTCAACTTGGTTTTTGATGACTTCAATTGGAAGGTGGTTTGTTTAAAAGAGTGCGTTCCCTGCCCCATGAAAATTGGAACTATTGGTGCACCATCTATGTAAGAATTTAATAATTATAAATTAACATTTTGGATTTATTAATTTAAGGATAAAGTGTTTTTAAAGGAATATCAAATG
The DNA here is from genome assembly GCA_963932465.1 of Maratus speciosus. NCBI lineage: Eukaryota > Metazoa > Arthropoda > Arachnida > Araneae > Salticidae > Maratus > Maratus speciosus. Next base: position 88,615,664 of record OZ010794.1, read on the forward strand.
AAACCCTCTGTGCGATCTGCGATTATACTTACCCACTTGTTTTTATATACAAACTGCTATAAGAAAAATTGTAATAAAATAGTAAAAATTAAATCTGCATTAAATCCCATAAGTATCTTTTTTTTAATCATTTTATCACTAACCTCAAAAAAGTAATGATATCAATGCAAAAACCCTTGACGGGCTAAAAGTTTCTGACGCAGCACTTTATCTTATGCTCTAAGAATTTTAAATATGGAACTTAAAAATACTGATATCAAATTTTGAGTGACGTTATGCTATTTCTTAAAAAATATATTTGTATTTATTTCATCATTTTATTTTTGTTTTATTTATAATCGCATGTGCAAAAGTTATGTTCAACATGAAAAGCTGCATAAAATTTTATTCGCTGTTGCTTTATCATTTACATCTCTCATAAATTCAAAATATGAGTTTTAAAAGATATGACATAAAATTTAAGTGACGCCTTGATGTGACTTTAAAAGGTTTGTTTTAAAATTCAATTTAAATTATTTTTGACTTGGTTAAAATATTTTTTTACATCTACACAATACTTTTAATTTTCCAATTCACTGTTAAATATATCACTTTCATTGAATCATACTATGCATTGAAATGTATTTATTTCAATAAATTGATTTATCTTTTGTGTCACGCTATTCAAAATTGTGAGTAAGATTTATGTAAATGGTTTATTTGCGTCAAGCTATCCTTTTTCATACATTTCATGTAGTTTGGACACAATGACGCAAAGAAACCATTTACATAAATCTTACTCACAATTTTGAATAGCGTGACACAAAAGATAAATCAATTTATTGAAATAAATACATTTCAATGCATAGTATGATTCAATGAAAGTGATATATTTAACAGTGAATTGGAAAATTAAAAGTATTGTGTAGATGTAAAAAAATATTTTAACCAAGTCAAAAATAATTTAAATTGAATTTTAAAACAAACCTTTTAAAATCACATCAAGGCGTCACTTAAATTTTCTATCATATCTTTTAAAACTCATATTTTGAATTTATGAGAGATGTAAATGATAAAGCAACAGCGAATAAAATTTTATGCAGCTTTTCATGTTGAACATAACTTTTGCACATGCGATTATAAATAAAACAAAAATAAAATGATGAAATAAATACAAATATATTTTTTAAGAAATAGCATAACGTCACTCAAAATTTGATATCAGTATTTTTAAGTTCCATATTTAAAATTCTTAGAGCATAAGATAAAGTGCTGCGTCAGAAACTTTTAACCCGTCAAGGGTTTTTGCATTGATATCCTATACAGGGCTGCTGAAAAAATTCGGATCATTTTCTGATTGTAGATGGGAACAGCTGAAATTGAGTTTTCAAATGTGTTATGCATTTCCATACGGTTGAAATAGACATAACGTTTTCACTTATTAAACGGTGCAGTTTTGTTACATTATTCTGAATGTGTTAAGTGTTTCATAATCTATGCTTGACGCATGATTTTTTTCTTTCTTGTTAGTTTATGAATTTGGCTTGTCCATCCATCTGTCTGCCCGTATTCAAACTCGCATAAATGCAGTCCGATTGCCATGAAATGGGTATATGTAATTGGGGGTTTACTAGGCCATGTTCGATATTGATGTTCGGTATATGCATGTTCGGTATTGAAAATGAAGCATTGACGATTCATTGACAGGGCCACTCAAAAGAATTCCGATACAGGATGGTCTAGGCGGGAAAACGTTTGCGGTGTATTTTAATGATATGACACTTTTTTAAACACACTGAAATGGATATATATCACCGAAGTGTACTACAAGTTTCTTACTACAGAACGTGGTGAGCATAGAATGTATCGTTCATTGCCAGGGAAAAACAAAAGAATTTGCCTACTGAATGAAATGAACAATCATTGAACCATTGCAGCCAACGAACAATAATGGCTGGAAGTGCGTTTTCAGTTGTGGCATGCGTTTTTAAATCAAGTAGTATTTAAAAAATATTACTGGGTGTGTATGAATTCTAAAGATCCTACTATACAGGGCCATTAGGGTGTGTACAGAAATTGTGAAAAAAAGTTCTTTGATTTTTCCACGGTTTTCCTGATTGTCTTTATCAGACTTCCCTGATTTCCATTATTAACGATACACATATGGTATTTTTTCATGCTGGTTGACAGTTTTATAAATCCAAACTCAAAATTTAGTCCAACAACTTCATACAGTGGCCAATGGATATAGGGTGACCAGAAAATTTCCTCAGTTTCTGAAAAAATTTTAAATGGGTGAATTGCTTTCAGTATAAGCACTATCTACAGAAAATGAGAACACCTGATCACCTTAATTTGCGTTAAATATCAAAGACTCGTACCATGTGGATCTTTTTAAAAATATTGGGTAAGACTAATCAGCTTGTGAAAAAATATGGTATACAAAATAGACGAATCAGTCTCGCTGGCAAGGTGAAAATTCAAATATAATTTGTCTATATGATTGGCATATAGACAAATTTCCCTGAATTTCGAGTATCCCTGATTTTTCCATGATTCCCTGATTTCCAGATTCTGTAGACACCCTGGCCACACAAAAGATCTGGATACATTTCCGTTTATTGGCAGAAATTGCTGAACGGAAATTGTCATCTGTGCTATGCTTTTAACTGAACTACTAGGTAGTATACATACATATCTATAGTTCCTATATAGGAATGCAAAAAAAAAAAAAAAAAAAAAAAATATATATATATACATATATATTTTCCCAAATATTCATGGCAATAGCAGAAATTGGGTTTTCAAATGTGTTATGAGTTTTCAAATTGTTCATTGAGACATCCCCTTTCACCTTAGTAAACTGTACAATTTTGTTTGTTAAATGTTGTTAAGGCTGCTGCCAAAAGAATTTAATTATAGTATGGTCTATGGGGGGAAAACCGCTTGCATTGTATTTTAATGATGTTACACTATTTCAATCTATATATATATTATGCTATCGTACGTGGAACAGGAATCGCGATTATTTGTTAATTGTTTAATGGCAATGCCCGACAGAAACGTATCTCGTGGGTTATTGAACAACATTTAATGCATCTCCATATCTAGCCAAATTCCCATAGGCTTCCATTGTAAACCATTAGGGTTTACTTGCTTACAGAAAATAAAAAAAATGAGACATTTTAAAGCAATAAAAAGTAATATTAGCTTAAGGGATTCTATGAATTATATTTAAGGGAGTCCAAGTAAATTAAATTATGAATAAAAGTAACAGGATACAATGCTTACCATGCTTTCCCAAACATAAATTTTAAGGGAGACCAAACGGCTCGCTAAGGGCGGCTAGTTATAAAATTGATATGAATTGCCGAGTCATAATAAAATTGATGTGAATTGCCGAGGAGCACTAAAACATGCTTTCTGTAGAATAGGGAGTTTAAAGCTTTTATTGTTCATTTCCAGGGACAGACAAAAGCATTTGTCTACATAATGGTCTGCAGGGAAAACTATTTGCAGCATATTTTAATCATGTTACACTATTTCAAATATAATGATATACATTACTGAAGTTTACGACTTGATGTAGAATATGATATGCATAGCATTTATTGTTCATTTACAGGAATAGGCAAAAGATTTCGGATACAGTATTTTACTGGTATACAGTGCTAGACAGGGAATTCTAATGATTTTAAGGGTGGCTTATAATTGGAAGTTTTGTGAAAAGGATAGGAAAATATGGGTGTGTTTGGAATTTATGAAATTTCACAGGATTTTTACAATTTGCAAAATAAAATCAGATCCAATTAACATTTTTTGGTTTTAAAATTCCTTTCTATAGAAGCAAAGTAGTTTCCATTAATCTATATAAATAAAAATGTAAATGTTCGTTTGTACAAAATCGCTAATCTCCGAAAGTTCTTCACCGATTGCTTTGAAATTCATGGATTGAGTTGCATTCGAATACGAGCGTGTTGTTTTATACCTATTATGAACCTCGCTCCCCCTCCCCCCAATCTGCCCCCCACCAGAGGGCGCTTTTTAAATTTTTCCGACACACATCATGTGATATATCATTAGAAAGCACTTTGACCACTCTTTCATATTATGCATCTCCCTCCCTCTCCCCCTCTTTCCCCACGGGAGGCACATTTTTACATATCATATCTATATAAATAAAACTGTAAATGTTCGTTTGTACAAAATCACTAATCTCCGAAAGTTCTTCACCGATTGCTTTGAAATTTTGAATCAGACAAAGTGACGTTCAATGTGCTATCTTAGCTGAGTTTTGTGGTGTAACAGGCATTTTAATTCCGAGTCGTGAAACACCTCCAAAATTGGGGTATAAAGTATCTGAAACATCCTGTGTGCACGTAGTATTAGGCGATAGAAACCACAGAGTTCAGAGTATATTAGAGATGCACTATGACTATACCGTCAAAATGCCTTGCAATATGAAGCCAATTATCGATCAAATCATTTAGTCCAAATAAGACAAGCACGTGGAGCAAGGGCTGAATTCATTGGACGGAGAGAGGTTTTCAAAGCGAACCGTAAGTACAGCGCCTAGAATAAATAGCGTGAAAATTTGTTATCCAAACAGCGCTAAAAAGTTGAATCCCTTAAATGTGCAATGATGCTGAAATCCGAAGAGCCGATCGCAGCGACATCTGCGATATATTTAAAAATTTTAATCTAAGCATCGTATTATTACAGCGTCCCTAGACCAAATCGTCTTGGAGTTTTAGAAAATATCCTGCAGATGTCGCTGTGATCGACTTTTTGGGTTTCAGCATCATTGCACATTTAAGGGATTCAATATTTTAGCATTTTTAAAAGTATTACTGGGACAGCCGATTTCCACATTATGTATTTTAGTCGCTATACCGCAAGTGTTCGGTCCGAATGGAGTTTATTCCAAATCTGGGTTCGAGGCTGAAAAAAGTCACGTGATACCGGTAATTTAGCCAAAGAACTTCTAACTCATAATAAGGGAGGCTACTGCTGCTTTCCGCATGAACTGTTTCACTGGCTGGCGAGGGTTTTTTATTACGTCTACGGAGCCTTCCCTTCTTTACGCTAGAAGTTTTTACCTTGACCACGTGATCAAAACGTAGATGGAATATCCTCCATTGGGACATGTTTCAGGGTTTATTTTTAGCTTCACACCAAACCAACATGTTTCCTCTCTATCTTTCGCTGAACTCTAGTACGGAGAAACAAACAAGAGAGCTTTCTCTCGGCGGTACTGAACATTCAGGCTTCTAGTGTGGACTTCGGTGCAAAATAACAATGACTTTCCTTTTAATGTAGGTAGGTGTCGGAGAAAAAAAGAAAGAAAGAGACTTAAGACACAATCCCATGCTTTTTTATTGACACAGTTCCACAGAGAAACTATACAACTGGCGATTACAGAAATAAAGCTGTTTTTTAAAAATTGGCACTCAGTTGTGTTAAAAAGCGTCTTTCTCTTTACAAAATAGCTCTCGCATTTATTAGGTATGGCAGAAAAAAAAAAGAAGTATGGCTCTAGCAGCTATTTCTCCAAAGAAGTGAAACAAATAGAAAAAATACTACTGTAGCAGAGCGGCCGTTGTTGGAATCGCATTTAATTTTCACCCAGTTCAAATCTATTACGTGTATAAAAATAAGCTTGTCTGCTGTGGTTAACAAAGAAATATGTCGAAATGTAGGAGAGTTTGAGAGCAATAATTAAAAACAGAGATCGGTCAATATACAGGGTGTTCCAAAATTCGACCGACAAATTAAGAGGGGTGATAGCAGACATCAAGAGGATAAAGACTTACTATAGAACATGGAGTCACAAACCACTTATTAAGTCACAAATACAGGGTGTTTCACTAACTGAAATCGGGTTGACGGTGATAATTTTAAGAAAAAATACTAGAAAACAGGAATTCTGCTTTTTCAGAATTTAGTGTCGCCCCCCGATGAAAAAAAAACAAACATGTATGTAACTTAGATAGTTCAGTTTTAAGACTTAAAACACACGCTTTTATTTTATATAAAATGACGTCATCCGCATCCGCTGATGAATTCCTTTCGTCATTTAAGAAACTCGAAAAAAAAATCGGCTATCTCATGATTCATAGGCCTTCATTTGTTTGTAATATTAATATAGATACTTAAAATTAAGTTCAGTTTATAAAAGCTCCACGTTTTATCAGAAATCATTCATTTCTATTTTTTCTTAATAGCACGTATTTTAATTACATTTTTTTCAGTTTTTATGAGAAAATGGCAACAAAAAGATATAATTCCTATTTTCCAATTATTTTCCCTTTACTTTCTACAGAAATGGAGTACTTGCGTTGGCAAAATTAAACAAATGGCGTTAAAAACGACAAAAAAAAAAAAAAAAAAATTAATATCTCAAAAATAAATGAAGATGCAGTTTTCAAACAAATTGCATTAAAAAGTTTTTTTTTTTTTTTTCAATACGATGATATAAAATTTGAAAATGTGGCATGCTTAGAATTTTTAAAAATTGCAGTAGAGATTATTCCGTACAATGATACCTTTGCTTTGTTTTACGGCTAGCTTATACAACGGAACGTTTTTTTTTTTTTTTTTGGAGACGACATTTTATTAGCTGGGAGAAAGAAATAGCATACCAGGGGCTAAAAAATACTGCAATGAAAATGAAACGATAGGTACCGCATTTGGTATGAAATGCGATAACATCACAAAAGTTCTGAAAAAAAAAGAAAAGAAAACCAGGGTACTCACGGAATCGATGATACCGTAGAAATTGGTCATTTCAGCCCAAAATGTGAAGCGTCAAGGGCATAGTGCTGGCACGTATAATGGAAAATGCTACCACTTTTTTTATACTATCACATTGACAACAAAAGTGAGCATGATTACTAAAAGCTTAATTATAATATACTTCTATTTTCTGAAAGTTATTACCGTCAACTCAAGTTGAGTTAGGATAGGATACCTTGTATTTTTGATTCAATACGTGGTTTGCGACCCCATGTTATATGGGGTTTTCGACTCTCTTAATTTGTCGATCGAATTTTGAAACACCCTGCATATTACAATTTAGAAAGAAACATTCACTTTTTCTCTAAATGGAATAGAGTAGCCATTGTAATTCTCTGATTTTAGACAAACCCAACAACTGCTGCTCGGCTGTTACTTGCGCAAAACCAACGACATAATATACTTCTGATGCAGATATAATATTGTCATATAAATATACATTGTTATTCTATGGAAAATAGAAATTTAAATATGGATAACAATTCATTTCTAGGAAAAACAATTGGAAAGAAATGGGCGAAATTCAACAACGTTCAAAAGTTTAAGAGACTTGCAGTTAAAATATCGATTGCGCACTTGGTTCAAGGACTAGAACTTATCAATTTTATTCTAGGACTCGTGGATTTTAAGAGACCAACGTTATTTCATAATTGTATAATAAATCTTTTAGCTTATTTCACATTAAAACAAAAAAACTTCATGACCATTTGGGAAATGATCACTACTTCCGATTAGGAACAAAATAATAAAACTTTTAGTTTATTTCACATTAAAACAAAAAAAACTTTATGACCATTGGGGAAATGATCACTACTTCCGATTAGGAACAAGGATGTTCTGAGGGGGGGGGGGGGGGAAAACGCATTTTTACTTAAAATTAATGAAACTCAAAGTATCATAACTCGGTAAGTGTTGACCTTAGAAGAATAAAATATTTACTGTTCCACTTATTAAAGCAGAATGAAAAAAAAAAAATTAATAATAGGTCCCGAGACCGTATAAAAAATTTTAAATTTCGTAACTTTAAAAAAAGTAAGTATTTTAAAAGTTTAAAAAAAATGACGTAAATTGTATTTGATAGGATGAAGAACAACATTTTTACATTTGGTACTATACCTTTAAGCTAACGATTTAGGAATTAGATATTTGATAACGATACGCAGGGATACCCTGGTTAATATATAAATATATGTGTGTGTGTGTGTGCTTAAAATTATCAGTCGTAAGTACTGGCAACACGCAGGTGTACCGCGTAAATTAGGGCTCCAAATCATCTGGACACCACTAATTTCTGACAGTTTATTTCGCCATTTTTTATCGCAGATAATTTTGCCATTAGATAAGACTAAGGATGCACCGAATAGTGATTTCGGCCGAATACCGAATATTCGGCCTACTGAATACTTTAAATTTCAAAGTTTGAAAGTATTAAAAAGTTAAATTTTAAAACAATCTTACATAATATTTAACATACATACTTCCATAAACAAGATCTTTTCGCAAGTAAATTTTACACACACAAAAAAAAAATCTATGCTTTCAATTGTTATTTAAGAAGAGGATAGTTTTAACGCTTCTTTAATTGATAAAATTTTAAATTTCATGGATTCATTTCTGAATTAAAACAAATGAATAAAATTTTCTTTGTATATTTTAAAACAAATATTTTAAAATCAAAGTGAAATTTTGAGGGAATTGGAAGAAAATTTTCACAGTCAAATATTGTTTATTTGTCAGGAAGGGATTAAAATAGTAATTATTGGTTAATTTTCTTACATTATTCTTTTCAAATGCAAATAAAGAATGTAAAAAGCATTCTCTTTTATTTAAATATAATTTTATTTCTAATTATTCTAAATATTTTTATTAATTGACAGTTAAAAATAGAAGTTGTTTTAAGGTTTTTAAAAATATTTTTTAAAAAGGCTTTTAAGTATTCGATTTGGCCAACCGAATATTCGGCATACCGAATAATTTGATATTCGTTTAAGCCGAATATTCAGCATACCGAATAGTTTGATATTCGGCCTAACCGTACCGAATATGCCGAATACCGAATAGATACCGAATATTCGGTGCATCCCTAGATAAGACGAAGAAAATTTCTTCAAAATACTGGTGTTCAGGGCATTGAGAGCCCCGATTTACGCGGGACACCTGGCAATACTAGTCGTAAGTGAAAGAGATGTCAAGGTGTTATTTTTAATTTTGATTTTAAAACAAAGAAACTGTGTTGAAATTCAACTAAAGGTTCTAATATTTGCTTACCTTTTCCAAAAATGAAGTAGTTATAGTGATCGTTTTTTTGTTTTTTAGGAAATAAATGAGAAAAAGAAAAAAAAAAAATCTTTGTTCGAAACATTTCTTATCGATTTATCGTTTCCATGAGGAATCGATATCCATTAGTTCCTTTCCTGATCAATAACTCTTCAGTTTTTATATATTCCATTAATGGTAGAGATACATTTAATCTATTCCAAACTGTCAAGTTTTTGTAAAGTATATCGAGTTTTTAGAAGACCGTTATTGTATCTTCTCTTGATGTATTTTTCTTCTTGGGATCCTGTTTTGTGTCTTTCACATAATTTTTTAATCGGTTTTCTATTATTCTTGAACATTCTTAGAGGTTCAAGGATATTGTCTCTTTGCAGTATGTTTTGCGGTGTTGTTACATTTTGTGTTTTCAATAAATTTGTTTTTCTTGGATGTTTTAGTCCATTATCTGAAAGGCTTGGAAGAACTTTGCGGTTTTGTTACGGTAACTTTAAAAAAGTTTACTAATTTAGATGTTTCTTTTTTTTTTCAAATAAAGATTATTATATTTTCTATAAACTATACTTGTGGAAAGAAAATCATGAATCAAATTTGTGCGTGAAATAGATATAAAGGGTGTCCCAAAACTCACGCAAGAAGTAATTTTGTTAGAAAATAAGGTTTATAATTAAAAATTGTAAATCTTTTATTGATTCATAAAGTATACAGTATAGGGTTATGTATGGAGTAGCATATCGGGTAAATGGCTTCCATGGCTTTGATGGTACATGCGCAAAATTTTCCATGACCGTTTTGCATAAACGTGGATGAATCTCGTCGATACAACGATCGATTTTTTCCTTGAAGGCATGGGTGGTCGTGAGCTTGTTGGCATAAATCATAGAAGTAACAGAACTTCTTAAAACACCATCAAAAAATTTTAAATGCGCTAGGCCTTTCGAAAGATACGAGTCTTTCTTTGTCAGGTGCAAAGAAGAGGTGCTTCTACTATGAAAGCAGCAGCAAGACTGCTTAAAAAAAACCCAAAGAAAAAAGACCAACGGCATTAGATTGCATGATCTGGGTGGCCAATTCTGACCACCAAAATGGGAAATGACGCGACCAGGAAATGACTCATGCAGTAATTGAATTGCTTCTCGGACTGTATGGCATGTGGCACCGTCTTGTTGAAACCACATCCATATCTTGCAATGTAGGCACAAATGGCGCAAAATGCAAGGCAATTTTGGGACATCCGGGAAACCTGTTCGAGTCTATTCCATATACAGTAATACCCCGACTTACGTTTACGTAATTACGTTACGTAATTACCCCGCATTTACGTCGTCTGGCCTGAAAAAAAGAAATTCCATTATTTAGACGCACTTTGAACTTTTTTGAAAACTTTTGGAAGAAATTTAACATCTCAGATGCAGTTACAGCCACAGGAGATTCATGGGGTGAAGTTCAGCAGAAAACAATGAGAGATGCTATGAAAAGGCTGTGCCTTTTCCCTTCGCAGAGATTAAGAAAACACCAGAAAATTGTGATTCTGTATCTCTCTTAATTGATGAAATCGTCGGAAATGGAAGAGAACTCAACTTATAGATGGATGCTGAAGGTGTTACTTATAGAGGGTTTATAGAACTTATAAATTCTCCTGATCCGGAATTAACGATCGAAAAGTTATCGAATTAAAGAAACAAAACTACCAAAGAAATAGATAAAGATTTTGAGCCTAGGAGGAAGGGGAAAGATTATGATAGTTGCAAAATTAACCGAAGCACTAAACCTTATTGAAGCTGGAATGACGGTTCTTGAAAATATTGATTCAGACGAGCAAAGTGTAGCAACGACTAGAAAAAGCTTACAGAACTCGTTCTACTGTTACAAAGAGCTTCTAAGAGACAAAAATAAAAAAATGTCGGCTTAAACGTCACTGCAAGATTTTTTTCACATATTCAAAGACTCGGACTAGAAGAACAATGAATTGCAAGTTAACAACTTGGTGATTTATTCCAAATTCGTATATTGCAAACGCATTTTTTTGTTAATGTTAAATATATGTAAAATAATCCCTAAATACAATAGAATATAATATGTTTATTAGACTTTGGTGAATTTTTATTACTTATCTTTTTTTGTTCATCTAAATGTGCCTCGACTTAAGTCGTTTTCGACTTAAGTCGCAAATCTTGGTACGAATTGCTGACGTAAGTCAAGGTATTACTGTACTGTATGCTTTGTGAATCTATAAAAAAATTAGCATTTTTTAATTATTAACCTGTATTTTCTATCAAAATTACTTCTTGTGTGCATTTGGGACATTCTTTAGTAGTTCTTTTATAGGGTCACATAAAAGAATTCGGATAAACCGTCTATGGCTAGGGAATTAACTGCTAGAAATGTGTTTTCGATTATATTATGCATTTTTTCATCAGAACAAAATTGTAATGTGCTTAGGGTGCATAAAAACTATACTTATTATAAAGGACCACACAAAACAATCCAAATACTTTACAGTCTATGGGCGTTTTTTTTTTTCTTGAAATTCATTTTGTAGCTGAGCTAAATTGTTATGTAGCTCGCGTCCAGTTGAGATTCATTTCCTCTCAAAACTTGGTATATCTATCCATATCTGAGCTGCAAGTCCTTTATGAACTTTGTTGCATTGTTTACAATAGCATTGTGAAAGTAATACACATTTCGAAAAAAAAAAAAAAGCATCACTGTACTTGTATATATCCTGAGACTTGACGTATTTTGTATATCATTTTGAACCAAATTTAGCAAAACTTTGCTTGGGCCATTTATGTTGCATCGTGCCAATAACTGAAAGGGCTAAAAACTTTTTCGTATCGCATTTTAATTTAAACAATTTTTTTAAAGTTTTCATATTCTACGTTTATGTAATAATTTACGCATTCTTTTGCATAACGCATTTTGTAAAAAAATAATTACTTGGAAAACTATGATTTTCCGCTTCAACTTTAAGTATTTTTAAGAAGACGATAAAATTTTAACATTTTCACCAAGGTAAAAATTTTAAAATTTAGTTTTTTTAATACTTGAAAGGATTGTAGAAAAAAAAAACTGAAGGAGATAAACTTTAAAAACGTACTTGGGGAGGATCGATGAAGGAGCCACGCTTTCTCAATTATTAAAAAGGATGGCAATAATTTTTAAATTGAATGCAACGAATTTTCACTTTTTTAATCTCCTTGGTTGAACGTAAAATTCGAAAAAGCTATGATGGCATGATTCTTAGATGCCAGATTGTTGGCAGACGATAATTTATTCAGTGGAATAAAAAAATTGCTTTTATTGAATAAAGGTTTTAATCCTTCGATTTTTTTTCGTTTGCATTTGTGATTTTATCACATTTTTTTAAACATTTTCAGTTGGAAACTCTACACTTAAATTAATTTGTTTTCAAAATTTCTTTATTTTTTGAAGAATAAGATATTTTTTGAGGAAGGAATAATTTACCACCAATCTTTCATAAAACATAGCTACTTAATTCATCACTAAAAGAGGCTCGCCAATCACATGCAGGTAAATATACAAGTACAAACATTATTTATACACAAGTATGAATTAACATAGAATATACCTTAACTTGGGGTTATCGAGGAGAGGGAAACTTGATCCCGAACAAAAAATGCTTTAAGTCAATTCTGGATGTATCGTGTTACTATTTAGTGATTTTACTTGTAGAATATTGTTGATGAACCATGCTAATACTCAATCCAGTGGATTTGAAGCTTTTTTTTTCTTTTCGGATCAAGGGGCATATCCAGATAACCCCAATTTATGATACTATAAGGCATTAAATGAATTATTTATGCGCACATAAACATGGACGAGACTAACATAAATATAATATACAAAGCATGGAATACATTGAAATGTTGAAAAGAAAAAACTTCCGTTATACAAGAGAAAGAGAGATAGAAGTAATGTCTTAAAAGCATTAACTGTTAATATCGTATTTTAGTTGAAAGTTGAAATTTGCAATGCAGCTGAGAAAAATTATACGATGTTAAATATTCATTTGAACAGCTTTACATGCAATAATTGATCACGTATTTCCACTCAAATATATGTATTATATTTCTTAGAATTGATATGTTAATACAAAGAAATTTCCACATATAAGATTACACGTGTAAATCTTTGCTACGATGAATTTTTCCATTTTCGAAATTGTATTTATGCAAATTATAACAATAATCTCTTATGGGGTTATTTTTCTGACAGCTGGACCTCATTGACTGCAACTAATAACCAGAAATATTTTTAAAAAGCTTAATTTAGGTACTTTTACAGATATTAGTTCTTATTTTTCTTTGTATTTAAACTTCAAAATATGATCTTAAAAATATATTAAAATTATTCTTAAAGAATTAAAGCTCTCCATTTTCATTATATGTCATAACAACGAAGTTCAAAATACTTTCAGAAACATTAAAATGCATATGCAATAGAGAGCCGAATAAGCGAACCATGTCAAACAATCGAAATCGTCACTTGTCATTTATTATTATTATTGTTATTATTTTGACTCAAATTAAAATTAAAAAAAAAACTTTAAAGAAAATCTTAAGATTTCAAAGGAAAACTTAAAATCACTTCGATTTAAAGCAAAAAAAAAAAAAGTTTGTTATTTATTGTGTAGTTAACCTTATGTACTTATCTGTAATACTTTAAGTTATACTTATCTGTCGTTAAGTATTATACATCCAATTATCCAAATTGGCCATTAATTCGCATTATCGGTGTTCTACTTATTTATTTATTATATGAATGGATACATCATCGTAGCAAGATTTTACTAAGTGTTAGGTACTAAATAAGACAAAGTTTTAAGATTCAAAACTTCATAAATGCAAGTTAATTATTCTTTGTTAAATGTATATATATATATATTTGACAAGTCTGGCGGCTGGATTTTGCTGCGAATTGTAACGGCCAGAAATATTAATTTACTTTATTTTAATAACATCAATAGTGGACGCAACATAAATGCGACGGTTACAGGTAAATATCTACGAGCTAATACTTATCACAAAAGCCTCAACAGCTCGAAATACTATTACGTAGAAAAGGTCACTTTGACAGACGATATTTTTTATTTTATTTTTTGGCAAGACATGAATATCGATTATACACACGTTAGGTTCTCTCGAAGGAAATAAATCGATGACAATTAATTTATTTTTATCCATAGTTATCGATTCGGAATGATGAGCGTCATGGAATCACGTGATTATTCATATGTGGCAGTAGCCTGTCGATATTGGATTATACTTATCTGTATTGTCAGGCCGTGCAATCCTTAAATGCCAATACTTGTAATAAGATGACGATTACGAAATGCAATCGTGCTGAATTTAGCAGAAAGAGTGGTTTCTCTCACTCACAACAACTTTATAACAATCAAACAACTTTCAAATTTCATAAACTAATTAAGACAATTTCGTCCAAATAAAAAAAACTTTTCGATTTATTTGCCATTGTAGTCACATTTATATCGGAGTCCTGCATAAGTGATGTAAGCATTCGCCATTTTGGCATTTCTGTCAATTAAATATTGATTGAATAAATATATAACTGGACGTTAATTACCATTTTTCAGTTCAATTTTTAAATTTAATAAAATATTATTTTTTTTGTAGCTGATGAATCTTTATCATTTGTGTAAACTGTACAGTTTTCCGCCATTCTGCTTGTTTACAAAGTTTGTTTGTTAAAAAGACCAAGACTAAAACACAAGATTAAACCAAAATAGAAAAAAATTTTTTTTAAAGAATAAAATGTTTTCATTTAAAGATTTTTTCAAAACTTTTTTTTTTTATTTATAAAGTGCAAATTCAAGCAAATTAATTAACATTGTTATATCATTTATATTTTGTTCATAGTATTCATAGTAACAGTATGTTGGCAAATTTATTAGAAATGTGATGTTCTGTGACATCACGAAAACGTCACATTTTTGCGTTCCTGTTGCCCTACATCATTCATATTTTACTCATAGTATACAAATTAACAGTAAATTGACAAATTTATTAGAAATGTGATGTTCTGTGACATCCCGAAAACGTCAAATTTTTGCGTTCCTGCTTCCCTATATCATTCACATTTCGCTTATAGTATTCAAATTAACAGTATGTTGGCAAATTTATTAGAAATTTGATGTTCTGGAACATCACAAAAACGTCAATTTTTTGCGTTCCTGTTTATCTGTGCGCTGTGCAAAAATCTATTAATTTTTTTTCAATATTTGTACTTTGTATCGATTTCTTTCTTTTTTTACACAAAGAACTGTTAAAGTTATTAAAGATTTCACTTCGAGAGAATCTAACAATGCAAATCCCATTTGGCACTGTATTTTATCCCGATTTTTCTTTGTGAATGACTTTTTCTATTAACAACAACATAGTAATACCGGTAATATTGACGACAGCTCATCTCAAAAGGCATTCTCTGTTGAACTAGTATTCTTTTCTTGAATAATATATTTATTCTCATCGTAAGAATTAGAAGCTTAATTACTCCATGATTTTTATGCAGGCTGTTCCATAAAATTCCTTTCTTAAAATTTATCTAATTATTGACGGCATTAACCATACAGATGAAACAAGTGATATATTTATCAGGTAAGTCATAAATTTTGTATGCAATAATTAAAAAAATAGTTCATATATTTTTTAATAGATGGCGCTACTCTGTCTCAGCCTGTAATAACCAAAAAACACTGTTGTTGTATCTTCTTTTTGAATCATTCGGCGCGGTCATTTTTTCTTCGTTACAACTATTTCCAAACAATCTTCATGGTAGATTTGTACAACATTTGCAACAGATTTTCGTTGTAAATTTCTGCAACATTTGCAAGAAAAATCTAAAGCGATTTTGTTTGGAAATGCCAGAAAAGTGTAGTGCTGAGTCCCAATTTAGTTAAAAATAATTGATGCTTTAGAAAAAAAAATCTATAAAAACAGTTTTTTTATCAATATTTTTTTAAAACCGTGATTTCGTTTAAAATACTTTTCTTCGAAAGAGTTAAAAGTGTTTTATCTCCAAGTTACCAGTTTAAAAATTCTGCCGTATTAAAATTTATTTCGTCAATTATTGAACACTAGTTCAGCGAGCGTGCCTTTATAATAGAGGAGCGTTTATTTGAAATGAACTATTGGAAACTACATGTTCATTGTTTACTTTTTAAAAAGTGTTTTGCAGTAATTCGTGGACGAAAAGCGTTCAGCCTTCTATCAGATGTGTGTTGAACCTCACATGTTCATTGACCATCTTGTACAATACAAAAATGAAGAAAAAGTAGTGTAAAATATTGAAAGTTGCGCACATCGAAAATTTGTTTAGAAATACGTTTTTATACTTTCAAATAATGAAATATGGATAAGAATGTTTGCAGAGCGTACAATGTAATATAATCGTTATTATGACAACACCATTTTGACTGTAAATGCCCGAACCTGTTTCTAACTGTTTTTTAAGTTCCTCTTGATATTTTTGTGTGTTTACTTGTCCTTATTAAAGATGTAATGTGTTGTATAAATGCTTAGTAATTTCAATATATATCGTTACATGGTGTCAGAAGTGCGATTTGTCCAAGGAAGGTTCTATCGTAACTTACTTACTACCTTAACCTTTATAACTACCAGGTCCATGACGGATTTATAAACTTTTCATGGTATAGGTTATGAATTGTTTACCGCTTCTATGCATCTACAATGATTATGGTTCCTTATGCGTTAGCGTTCATTGTTATTAACATTGAAAACTCAGCCATATTTACTCAGCATTTTTATTTTATGTCAATTCTTTTTTAGTTAATTTATTTTCTTAATGTATTAATAAACAGATCATTTAATTTTTTTTAAGTTATCGACACTGAACCTAAAATTTGATGGTTTGAGTTGTGTTCGAGTAACACAGTTTTTCGTGAATTATGTGTATTGACGGAAAATTCTGTTATACATGGGGTGAAATAAAATAAAATCACGAAACATTAATCGTTAACGTGTATGCAGGACCACAGCTTAACATATAAGACAGCATAGGAACAGAAAAATGTGTAATGGCAACAATACTAGCGTCATAAATGACAAAGGGAAAAACCAACGAGCTTCCGAAATTTACCTATGTTGATGAAATCTGTTTATGCTCTGTGTTTTTAACATCTATTCTTTGCGGCAGGCGATTCACTTCAAATTGAATTGATTGTTTAAGTTTCTTTTTAAATTACTTTTATTCTTTCTTTTATTATTATACGATGTCGCACGGAAATAAGAAGAAACCTGCTTCGCGATTAAAGCGGGAACGAATGTAAATAAAATAGAATGTAGCTGGACGGACGACAACGTGTAAAAGAAACAAAATCTCTTTTTCGGTTATATAAGACGGTCTATTTAATAACGTGGGATGTTTATTGTAATATTTGTCAAGTGAAAACATGGTTTGCTTTTATGTTATAACGAAGTGACAGAGATAATAAGCGTTGTTAATTCGTGTTCCATGTTCAAGTCCTCGTCCTGTCATGTCAATAAATCTGTATGTTCATGTCTAATTGTTTGATATCATTGATGTGGTGCTTTTTCCTATACCATTTATTTAAATCCCAGATATATATATATATAATGTGTTTTTAGTGTTAAAATCTTCATTTTTTTCGGGACTCCCACCAATCTGGCTTCTCTAGGCACACGTCTAAGACGTGAAAGCTCTGCACGTATACCCAGTGAAATGTTCCATGAGTTATTTGATTGAAGGCTGAACACTTTTTACATCTTGTTAACACAGAACTAATCGTCTCAACTAGTGAGTGATAACAACCAGGTACTGTGACACAGAAGTACATGTACTATTTTGTTGACTGATTTTTCCCCCCATTTCACTAAAGAGTACATCACATCTACAGTCAATGCAATTTAGCTACAAATAGTTTGTCGACATCAAAAGAATTCCTCATAAGTAGAAAATCGTTTAAGAATGTCTCTCTTTAAAAAATACAGTTTTTTTATTTCTTTTACCTTCCTTCGATCACACCTTTTTTGTATTACTTCAAATAGAAAGTATAAAGTTATCGATGTAAAGAAAGTGTCTACCGTAGTTTAGACTAGAAGAGTTTGTTCCCATCGTAAAGAGAGCGAAGGAAAAGAGGAAATGGTTTAAATGAATTTCGAAGAAGATCGAGCTATGTACGATAAAAAGCAGCGGTTCTCAAAGTCTTGATCAAAGTAATGACGGGATTCAAGGCCATCTTCCAACATTCCTAAAGACGCCACCGGCTGATAACGCCAATGTGACGACGAAATAATTAGGAATGGTCAGACACCATCTCCTAATTAATAGATCTTCGCACTGACACAAAAATGGTGGATGTCGGAGTTGGATTTTTTTTCAGCGTTTGTATGATTCCTTGAATTTAGATCCCAGTATTTTTTTAAAGTACCGGGTAAGTCAAAAGTTCGTTAAAATTTTAAAAACTCATAAAAAAGGAAGAAATTATGATAAAGGAGTGCGGTTTGCAAGAAAGGACTCACAAGGTAGTTAAAGTTTTTTAGCAGCAAAAAAAAAAAAAAAAAAAAAGAA
Source organism: Maratus speciosus (assembly GCA_963932465.1). Taxonomy (NCBI): domain Eukaryota; kingdom Metazoa; phylum Arthropoda; class Arachnida; order Araneae; family Salticidae; genus Maratus; species Maratus speciosus. The sequence continues at coordinate 88,634,303 of OZ010794.1, forward strand.
GTTAAAAAATAACATGTTGAGGGCGCTGACGACCCGAAATACAATGAACAGGACAACAATACGCTCCATTCATTTGTTCTTCCAATAACAAATGTTCAACCTGACCTCCAGAATATTCTACGACACAACTGTTGTCCTGTTCATTGTGTTTCGGGTCGTCAGTGCCCTCTACATGTAATTTTTTAACTAATTTTTTTTTTTTTTTTTTTTTTTTTTTTTGCTGCTAAAAAAAAATTCGACTACCTTGTGAACCCTTTCTTGCAAACCGCACTCCTTTATCATAATTTCTTCCCTTTTTATCAGTTTTTAAAGTTTTAACGAACTTTTGACTCACCCGGCATACTCCGGTTTCTTTTTCTGAGATGAATAAGTCGAAGAATACTTTAAAAATATACTGGTCTTCAACGGGCTCTACAAACGCCGAAATAAATCCCTCTACGAGAGCCGCCGGTTTTATGTCAGCGTGCAGGCCTAGTATTTACGGGGCGTTAAGTCACATCTTTATTTCGCCACATTAGGTGACCGTGACTTCACTGTAACAGATTTTGAGTCATTTGCTCCTCCTTACAAAATGCGATACATCGACTCACGTGGCAGTAAGAATTTCATTTCGGTCACGGTGCTTTCGCATTTTAGTAACATTGGCGTCACCGTGCTATTAGAAATCATTCAGCCGCATGCTCAAACAACCAGGAGAGAGAGAAACGGAGCTGTTTATTAAAATTTGCTTTGCATCAAACACACCAGAAATTTTGTATAAATAAAAAGCAAGCTAAAAAAGGAGCGTTGCATAGAAGGGTAAGAAATAAACTGGCTTGCTAGCAGATGAGGATGGCAGATCATTCAGTCTGTAACGTGCACACATAGCTGCGAGGAATAGAGTCAAAACAGCTATACCGTAAAGAAGTTAAAAAAAGAGCATTGCACTAAGGGAAGAGCGGAGGTTACACTTGATGGGTAAAATGGAAGAGGTACAGGTTGAAAAAACTTTGAGAACCACTGGAATGAGATCTATGAATTAGGACACTTGATTTAAAAAAATTCTATTGAAAAAGGGATTGCAGTAGGAAAAAAAAGTGCGTTCTCACTCCATAGCTTATTTTTTTTTACTTCTAAATACTATGTGTATGTAAAAACTCAAGATCTCTGAAATAACACTTGACAGTTTACATTTGAAATCGGATTACTGGAATGACTTTTATTAACTGATGAGAAAAAAAAGAAATGATAAATTAAGTGATGAACTGTCATAGGGAATGGTTTCTACCCAAGAAGGGAGTACCGTCAAGGGAATTTAAACTTTAAGGAGTAGAGGGTGCGATTTTTGAGATGGCTTATAATGGTAAAAGAAGAGGATGAGAATTATACCTTCTGCAGCTTAAAAAAAGTGAATGAAGCAAAAATGAGTAATAATTATCTGTGACGAAGCATGGAACAGGCTAGAAGCGGCGCTCCTAGCTTCTGAAAAACGATTCAAACTGCTGGAAGTGCCAGAAGCGTCTACTAAGAAGTGGCGCTTTCAGATGTTTCCACTTCAATCACTGAATACAGTATTAAAGTACAGTATTATCAAAGGAAATAGAGTTTTAGAAATTTAGATAGGGTTTCAGAAATATAGCTTGTAATTCAAAGTCAAATTTCTTAGGGCTTATGTGGGTTGCCATGACGACGCTTACTTCATTTCCACTATTTGCAGATAATGTTAAAAAAACTAGAAAAAATCGGTTGAAACGTGGGAATAAACTGAGTTTTTGGGGAATAAACCAGGTCTATGAAGAATAAACTGGGTCTATTGGAAATAAACCTGTTTCTTACATCTCTACTTGCCGACAGAAAACATAATTTGTACGAAATTTGCGTAATATATATTTTAGTACATTGTTTAATAAACGGAATAAGGATAATTTGTCCCTCATGAGAGGCAATGGAGGTAAAAACTTTGTGAACTGTAAAAAAAAAAAAAAAAGGCCATGAAGATGAGAACGACGCATGAAGAATTAAGAAAACAAAATAAAAGTAAGATTTTAATCTAAAATTGTGAAATGTATGGGCGTATAATGCATATCGGATGTCTATTTTAAAGCGCATTTTGGATTTTAGCTTAGCAGACGTTGTTCAAGCTTTCGACAAGAAGTTGAATGGACCATCGATATCTATTAATATCTACATCGATACGAAGAAAGGAGATTCTTGGAAAAAATGAGGAATTAAGAGTACAGTGATACCTCGGCTAACGAATTCGTTCCGGAATCACATTCGTTAACCGAAAGGTGATTTCCTGTCCAATTAAAATTCAACACAGCTACGTTATGTTATCGCGTACATCCAATAAAATATTCGTTAGCTGAATCCAACATTCGTTAGGTGAGTCAGAAAAGCTATTAAAAGAAATGGCGAAACAGTCATCAGCAGAGGTATCACTGTATTGTCATTTCGTACTTTTGCATGGCTAAGACACATATTTAAAAGATATACCATGTATATATAATATGTAATGGAATATGGAATATCTACACACAGTCTATAATGTCACCTATGTATAATGCTTTCAGCTTTTTAGTAAAAGTTGGACGTTCCATAGTCTCTTGGTGGCAACCACTTCGGAAAATGCGGGTGGAGAGTGATCGGCTGAATGGAACCTCAGAGTTCGAGGTGGTCTTGGCCGGAATGAATACTTCTTCTTGCCCAGTGGTTTCACCAAGCTCCAGCACCAATAGACGACTAGCACAGGGTGCGGTCCTTCGAAATGCACTTTCGTGTAGTGTTGCCAGTGGGCTACTTTTTTTAAATTCAGATTTCTTTATTGCCACCACTTTTTTGAAATTGTAAAATTACCTTTGCTTTTGCCTTAACTAATATGTCATTAAACAAGGCGTATTTTACCATTTCAAAAAAGTGGTGCCACTCAAGAATCTGAATTTTAAAAAAGTAGTCCATCTGGCAACACTGCTTTCGTGGCTGGAAAATTCCCTTTGATTTTAAACTTTAATCTCGCGTTAGTCGCATATGCATCTCCACGATACAAATCGGCATTTTCCTCTTGTAAGTTCTGAATGCATTAGCCGGCACGAGAGCAATGGACAATATTCATGTGACGTCACGGTGTATATCACGTGGTATAGAAGAAGCGGTTTGTGCATGTATTTACCTTATTGATGCAGCATAAATACTTGTAAATGCATGCATAAAATACTTCAGATATATTTTGTACGTATTATTTTCGATAAATACATTTATACATATTAAATAAAATCCGTATATAACTTATTAATTAAAATTTTAAATTTAAATTTTATAAATAAAATGAAAAATATGCATACTATTGTATTAAAATAGAGATAAGAATTCATGTATAACCTATATCTGTTCTTGGAAAAGTTTGAAACTCCATATAAAAATAAAATATAAGCATACATTTTCTATATAGAGCTTCTCAATGGCATGCAGTTCTGAATGTTATTCCCAAGCAGACGAAGTTTTGCAGTCTCGAATCCGAAAGATGTATATTGTCCATACTCTTTTCAGACCGGATATTTAGAATATCTCAGACTGCTGGACTCACTGAGCAATTCCACAAGCTCAGTCAGTGAATTCGAACTTAGTATACCTTGAAAAAATCACTATCACTCATTCCAATTGGCTGTGGAACTTTCGCTTTAAATGTAATCAGCTGTTTTTAACTTATGTGCATGCGCACACTTTTTCCGTTTGTTCAGATCTCAGGCACAGTGACGTTCAATGAGTTATCTTAAATGAGTTTTAGATGATTGTGAGCAGATGCTCTCATTCCGGGCTGTACCACCTCCAGAATTGGACTCGAAAATACCCTAAGTATCCGGTCTGAACGGGATACAACTGCCAGGGGTGAAAGATTGATACCGGTGAGGGTCCCGATCTATAGATCAGTTTCAACCACGTGACTACGTGCCTACAAATTTTTCCCTAACCAACCAAAAGCACTGATTTTTTTTTAGCTAATATTATCGCTTAGTCAATGAAAGTGGAGAAACCGACTGACAAATAAAGGTTGTCAAGTTGGTACTAGGGTGTGACATCAGTTGAAACTGATCTATTAGTTCGAAACTCACAAGAGGAAAATGGCGGGCTGTATCAGACAGATACACATGAGATTAACGCAGGGTTAAATGATAAAATGAGAAATGTTTGTAAAAGAATCTTGGGCAAAGGTGGTACTCGTCATTTCTTTTCTGTGTGGTGAAAAGTCTCATTTGCTTTTAACTGGTGGTTTTTGTTCTAATTGGGTTTGCCGCGAAAAAGTTCGTCGAAAATCGACCCTGTGCTAGGGAATTTAAAATGAGGCAGGTACGCTTCCGATATATCGGTAGGACTGACTGACGTTTGTTTCTTATTCTCACTGGACAACAATAGAATCTTTACACCAGCAATGCCGCAGTAGGCGCTGTCAGTTTCCGCTGCTGGTGCAACGGGTCGTGGGTACAGAGATGAGATTTCGTAGTCGTTGCTGCATTGGTCTTGGCTTGGGTTGTTCTCAGTTGAAATAAAAGAGGTTTTTTCTCTCGAGAATGTTTTATCTTTATCAAATATAACCAGGAATAAATAATATACAGGGTCGTCTTAATCATTGAATTAATAATATAAATAGTGTCCTAGGGCACTAAATTCATTCATTGTTACAGTATATTATCTTTCTCTCTTATTTTCTTTAGTTCTGCGAAATTAGTTATTCTTTTTCTTGGCTATTAATGGCTTTTTCATTTTTATCTCCATTTTGTTATAAATATATTTATATAAATTTTATAATGTATAGCAGAGATGAAAAATATAATTTCCCACTTCTTTCTCGCTCTTTTTCAACTTTTGTTAGAAGCACTGAATTTCATTAATCTTTTATAATCTAGTAATTTAACACGATTTTGTAAAATAGCATGTAAAAGTTTTATAAATAAGATTTCTAAAAGCTCCAATCTGATAATTCAAATGCAAAATTAATTATTTTTTCTACTGCATACTTTTAATGTCTTTTTCATTTTGATATCAATTTTCTAATAACTGCACTTATATAAATTTTATAATATATAGCAGAGATGAAAAGTGATTTAATTTCCTACTTTCTTCTCGTTCTTGCTTGAATTAGGGTTAAAATAGAATTTCGTATTTTTTTTTTATGTATATTAGGAATGCACCGAATAGTGATTTTGGCTGAATACCGAATACCGAATATTCGGCCTACAGGTGAACCGAATACTGAATATTCGGCCAGCCGAATAATTTTATATTTCAAAGTTTAAAGGCATTAAAATGTTAAATTTTAAAACAATTTTACATAATATTTAAAACAGAAACTTTCATTTTGATAATCAAGAGTTTTTTTCAAGTAAACTTTATACTGAAAAAAATCTGCTTTGAGTTATTTAAGAAGAGGATAGTTATAAAACTTTTTTAATTAATAAAATTTTAAATTTCACGTGTTCTTCTGTGAATTAAAACAAATAAATAAAATTTTCTTAAATTCTAAAACAAACATTTTAAAATTAAATTGTGAAAAAATTGGAAGAGAAATTGTGCAGGATCATATATTATTTGTTTGTCAGGAAGAGACTAAAGTAAGAGCAAATAAATAATACAATCATTCAAATTTTATATGGTGGCAACTCAGCAAGAATAACTGTTCTACCCCCTTTGATTAAGCAAGGAAGTTTTTAAATGCATCCTAGATCGGTGCCTGGAGTGGGCAATCATTTTCAGAGATTGTAAACGTTGTTCTTTAAATCTTAGCAAAAAACAGATTATGTACTGAACAATGTTTAGGAACTTGCATTTGCACATAATTCCTATAAAAACCCTCGCGATTGGTTAATTTTCTTAAGTAATTCTTAAACAACAAATAAATAATGTAAAAACATTCTCTTTTATTTAAATATAAAATACTTCTTTTATTTAAATCTCTTTTACTTAAATTTTTATATAAATATGTGATTCTGTTTCTAATTATTCTGTATATCTTTATAAGTTGACTGTTAAACGTAGAAGTGGTATAAGGTTTTTAAAAATATGTTTTAAAAGTTTTTTTAAGTATTCGGTTGGGCCGAATATTCGGCAGGCTGAATAGTTTGCTATTCGGCCAAGCCGAATATTCGGTATACGGAAAAGTTTAATATTCGGCCAAACCGAATATTCGGTAACATGGCCGAATACCGAATAGATACCGAATATTCCGTGCATCCCTAATATATATATATATATAAACGCACACGTTTGTGTACATTTGCTAATTCAAGCAGAATTTTTTTTTCCTTTTCAATTTTTATTATCTTCCTAATTTCTGATGAATTTTTCTGATGACCGAAGTCGAAATTATTTGATAGTTGCTTCTTTTCTCGAATTTTTTTGCATGGATGTATCTAGGATCTTTTCTTGGCCCTAGATAAGCTTTCTTACGTTTCTGCACTTTTTTTTTCTTCCTTTTCTTCACGTAAGATCCGAGAAAGACAACTGTTGCTTTCAACTGCTTAGCGGAGTTAAGATGAATTCATCCTTTTATTCTTGATAGTTGTTTATCGGACTTACATTAGCCTTTTTTTTATCATCTCTCTCTATGTTTTCTGAATATCGTTACAGTATTTACAGTTATTTTGATTTGATGGATATTGCAAAGATTTATGTTTTATCAGGTATATCCTCTACGGTCAGTTACGATAGCTGTATTTATATCCTCTAGGGTCAGTTACGATAGCTGTATTAGTTTAAAACAGAAAGTAGTATATTTTATATATATTAACGTACAGTGTGCACATTTACTATTTCAAGCGGTATTTTTCTCAGTTTTCGTTATCTTCCAAATTTTTGATGAATTTTTCATGTGACAGGAATTGAAATGACTTTTTTTCTACCATCTTTGTACATACACCTGGAATCTTTTGCTAGGCCCCAGGTAAGCTTTCTTTCTGCCCTTTTTTTCCACCCAAGATCTGAAAAAAGACAACTGTTCATTTGCTGTTCATTCCAACTGCTTAGCGAAGCGAAGATGAACTCAACCTTTTTTTTCTGGATAGAGACATCTAAAAATGAACGACTCTTTGAGAAGGATCCGCTCACGAATCGAGGTTAAGATAAATTTGAGAAAGTGAAAGGTGGGAGGATGTTGTTCAGTTTCGGTAGTAGTAGTATCGGCTGTTCATGCAGCGCTGACTTCCACACACCAACGAGAAGGCCATGCACAGTTCCACAAATCTGAAAAAGAAAATAAACAAGAAATGTTACATAAAAAATTAAGTGAAACGCTTTAGATCCATCAATTAATATGATTTCAAATAAGCACAAAACGAGTGTCATGGATACTCTATGCAATATTTTAAAAAAAATCAGTTTGTTAGAGATGTGATCTTAATCAAAACCGAAAAGAAATTTTTTATTAGTGTCTCACATAGAGAAAGAAAGAAAATAGAGAGGAAATGTTCTGCTTTGGCGTGAAGCCAAAAATACAACTCTAAAACTGGTAACAATGAACGCCCTCTAGATAAGGGAAAAAGCCGTGACACACTTTGTTCTGATGTCACGAAACGTCACATGAAGCAGGGAAAACAAAGAAAATAAAATTTGAACAACTTGCATGTTTCAATTTTGTTGGCTCGTGGAATTATTAATTATTCTTTACTAATACTAATTAACTTATACTATAAAACTATATAAAAATCACTTGAATACATCAAACTAAATTAATATTTACTTAAAGTGATAAAATACTTTTAACAAGGCAAAAATACCTTTATTTATTCGTATTAGACATGTGTTTCATTGCTCGATGGCAGCATTCTCAATAATCAATATTAGGCATATGTTTCATTGTTTTGACGGCAACATTCTAAATAATAAATATTATACAAATATTTTTTCGCAAATTATTTTTAATTGAAAACTAGTAAAAAATATCACATGAGCTCAAGCATAATGAAATTACCTGCAATATTAACAAGTTAATTTTTTCCCATTGGCCGTAATGTAAAAGAAAACTTTTGACTGTCCCTGTCATTAAACTATACTTCCGATTTTCATAAAATTAGAAATGACTCGACAAAATTGTGCAACAATTATATATTTAAAATTTCCAACCATATGGTTGTGTAGTTTTTGCTCTGTTATATGCGGACAGACGGACAGACAGACAGACGGGCTGAACGACGACTATAAGTGCTACGTATTTATATAATTACGAACGCACCTAAAAATGGATATTTGTGAACGTGAATTATCTAATAATATTGTTTCATTTTTCTGTTGAGCATCTCCAAATTTTAGGAAGTTCCATGGAGGCTGAATCATTGCATATATTCTCAGCGCGTAAGAAGATTTTTATTGATTCTCGGATAACGGATGGCAAATAAAATCCTGATGGATAAATTATTCTACTATTTTTAAAATTAATCTGTAAGGACCCTTCGAGCTATATCTACTAGCTTTAGTAGCTAGTCTGTATAATAAAGAGCGTTTGCAGATTAATTTTAAAAATAGTAGAATAATTTATCCATCAAGATTTTATTTGCCATTCAAGATTTTAATGCCTATGGGACATTTTGAAAAGTTCTTAATTTATTAACTCTTATAAAAATTATTAATAACTCTATAATAATAGCCTAAGTCATGTGACTGTCATCAACAGTTCCGGGTTGACCGCTTCGCTTTTTATATGCCAGGCGGCTAATTTGGTAATTTATTGTTAGCCGGACGCAGGTGATAAATTGCCAAATACTGTTCCATCGCCATCATGTTATCAGTATTATAATAGCCTATTTCATGCGACTGTTATAAACAATCTTTCGCATGGTAAATTAAAACAAAGCTTTGATGTTGAAATTAAATGTCAGGGTTTATGATATTATTTCATACTTTTCTTTTTTTTAAAGAAATATTTGAGAGTCATAAATTAATTTTTTTTCAGTTTTACATTAAAGTTATGTATTTTAAATAAAATGAGTGAAAGTATATTTTAAATGAAATACGAAAAAATACGATGGGAGCAATGTTTGGCGATCTATCACCTGCGCCCGTCTAACATAAAAATACCGAATTCATGATTTTGGTATCAGAATCTTCCGATTCGGAGAAGGATTGAGCAAGTAAATTAAATTATGAATAAAAGTAACATGATACCATGCTTAGCATATATTTAAGGGAGACCAAACTGGTCGCCAAGGGCGGCTAGTTGTTAAATAATTATTAACTTATTAACGCTTAAAATATTCAGGAAAAATCCTTATTTTTCACATTTTTTTTTTAAATTTCATGTGTGATAAATATATGCCCTAATTCATATAGTGTGCCCTTGAATAATATTTGAAGTGCAGTAAAAAGAATAAAAAAATGAGTTTGAAGGTGTCTTGTCCACTTAACAAGTGTGCTGTGGTGTTTAGCATTTATAAATATGCACCCGAGTGAATCGACAAGAATTTTCACGATGGAATATGTGAACTTCATACCTGCTGATGGTCTGGAAGAAGAACCACTGTAAAACGGGTCCGGTGTTTCCGCAGGCCATGAGTCCGTCCAGCCCGAACACGTCATATGCCCTCAGGAGACAGAGGGCGATCCCCAGGCACGATGTGAACACCAGGTGGCGCAGGTTCTTCTCGAACCGGCTGCGGCAAGGGTGTCGGGTCTCGTTCTTGATGTCCTCCGCCAAGATCGAAGGCATCAAGCTGAAAACAACACAACTCTCATTATACAAAACTGTCAAATAATAAAGAGCGTTACTAAAATTTCAACTCAGTAGTTTTTAAACCAAAGTTATAACATGCTAAAAGTACATCCAAAGCCTTATAAATACCTTTTAATAGACAGATCAAACATGTTTCATACGCGCAATCGGTGACATTATCAACACTGATCAATACATTATTTTCGAAAAATGGTAAACAAAATTACGAGATCACAAGTACTGTTCGTTTTCGAAAGTCGCGTTCAGCGCTCTGTGACGATTCTACTATCTAAAGGGGTGTTACGCTGAGATGGGTATTTTCCGAAGTTCTACTTCGTTGTTTACTTGATGATCTGTAATATCTGCAATATCTTAAAAATCCAAAATATTGTTTTATTTGGGCTCGCCCAGCTTAAGCAACATTGGGTAGCTCTTGTGATATGATTGTACAGTTTTAATTGAAATTTCAATGGGGGGTGTCTTCCTACCTGCTGAGGCCTCCGGGCCCGTCTGGTGTCTGGGGGTTTCGTGGGAAGATGGATATGGGTTTTCCCCCTCCTGGACATTTAGCTCCTATACCGCAAGGTTGGCTGTCCACGAGTGGGTGATTTCTGTTTCTGTTTTGTACGTTGTCCTCCAAACGCAGCTAAACAAACTCAGCTCATCCCTCTTTTGATAAAATCAAAGCAGACCTGACGCATACGCAAAAGTGCTGAGAGTTTTGCTTCCCGAAAACAAACAGTAGAATTAAAGCAGGTGCTTTGATAAAAAGGGATCATCTGTGAACGTCAATTATTTTATACTATTGTTTTTTTAATTTACAAAGCATCTCGTGCCGCATTCTAGGTAACTCCATGGAGGCTGAATCACAGACTATATTCTCACTGTGAATATAGATTTCTATTGATTCTCGGATAATGGATGGGAAATAAAATCTCAATGGATAAATTACTTTACTATTTTTAAAATGAATCTACAAAGTCTCTTTGCTATACAGTCTGGGTGAAGCTGTAGTTCTGTTGTTGTACCTTTTAATACCTTCTTGTTACGAAGTCATGAAGACTAGAAAACACCCTACCTAACGTATATCAACGCCTGATAACGTCGGGCATGTCATTTATTTTTTATAACTTAAACTTTTAATTTGATGTTATAAAACTCGCATACTTTCATTCTTAAGAGCATATTATACTGTTTGTGCAACCGCCCTTTAAGAGCAAACCGAATATTTCGAAATATTTAACTTTTCGAATTTTCCCTAATTTTTTTTACTTTCTTCTAGCTTTACAAGAAGAAAGTATTGGATTCATGAAAACTTTCAACTTCCGCTTTTCGACGGATTTACACGTTTTAGGGGTCAGAGATCACGAAAAACATGTTTTACAAAATGTGTGTCTGTGAGTCTGTCTGTATGTGACACAAATTTTGTGAGCGCTGTATCTCAAGAACTAATGCACGGAATTTAATAAAAATTTATATTCAACCAATCCCTGATATAAATTGGGGCCGATTAGTTTTTGCTGTCAATCGACCAATAGGTCACGCTGCTAGGCTGCTTTTTTTCACGATTTTTCGCAATAGCTCTATTTCAAGAACTAATGTATGGATTTTCATCCAACTTCAGATGCAGTTAGACGTTGATATAAGTTGTTGCTGATTAGGTTTTGGTGTTAATCGTCTAATAGGTGGCGCTGATTAACTGGATTTTTCACGATTTTCGCAAAAGCTGTATCTCAAAACTAATGCATAGATTTTCACCCAACTTCAGATGCAGTTAGACGTTGATATAAGTTGTTGTTGATTAGGTTTTGGTGTCAATCACCTGGTGGAGCCGCTAGGCTGCAGTTTGCAGGATTTACACGATTATAGCGATAGTCCTACTTGAATAACTAATGCATCGAATTTCAAATCTTTAGGATCGTCACGATGGTCATAGATCGTTATTGAATTGTGGCAATGTGATAGCGAATTTTGAAGTAGTATTAACATGTATGAGATAGAAACAAGTTTTCGGGTTGGCAAACCCGACTAGTTTTCCTAACTTTTCAAACTGTGCAAGAGCAACCATACGATTGTAAGAAGAACTTGTAGAAACAACTGCACGAGAGCATGAACCCTATTTTATGAGTTGTTAATTCTGTATCATTTTCTACGTGTAGCTACATTCGTCTTAAAATTAAATGTTTTTATTATTAAACTTCCTTTGCTATCTTGTTTTTATTAGAGATGTCACACTATGTAGAACAGACTATTCAATTTACTCCATAAAAGAAATACAACTAAATAATAATAAAAAAATTGACCCCTGGACTCCCTTAAATCAGAAATGATCGACTAGAAACAGAAAACGCTTACCTTGGGGACAAGCTTTGCTTGGGCGAACGAGGTTCAAATCCGAAGATAGTGGCTGGTCCCCGAGCTTGATTCCTACCCTTTTGATCCGCCAGAGTGTATCGGCGAGGTCTATCCTATAAAAAAAGACAAAAAAAGGGTTAATGTGATTCTATTAACTGCTTTTGGGTTTTTGCCGACAGTCTTTTATTCAATCCTTCCAATTGCAGGATTCATTACTTGTGCGCATTGAATGTGTGATGCGGTCACGGCAGTAAGTGGACTGGTGAGTCAGCCCTCCATACTATTATGGAGCTCAGTGGCTAACACACGGTTTTTATTCGACGGTCTTCCTTTTGAGAAACCTGTTTATGAGGAACTATCTGATATTGCCTATGATGTGATTGTACGTGTGACAGTAAATGAAGTTCTACCCTAATTACATATCGTACGTAAATAACTTATTCACCGTTTGTCTTTAAAATGTTAGGATTATGAACTAGATTTTGTGCTTATTCAGCCACTGCGTTTACATTATGGGGTAACTGACTGCCCAGACAACGCCATTCGTAGGCAATGCCGACGAGCTCGATTTCAACATCAAGGCCGAAAGCTGATCATTCATTGGACCCTATTCTTGTGACGTAAAAGTCACAGGAACAAGGTCCAATGAATGATCCGTTGATGGCCGATCCGCCCTTGTCGTCGAAATCGAGCTCGTCGGCATTGTCTATAACTGCCGTCGGCCCAGATCTACAAGGTCTGTGAGACATAAGCTTCTCAAACAATCAGCATGTTCATTGGCTGTTTAAGTCGGCAATAATTTGTTGAGTTTTATGATTTAACCACGACAAACGGACACAAAAACCAGTTCATGACTATTAAACCGTTATACGGAGTGGATTATCATCATCGATTGGCACAAAACGATGGGCGCACCGCTTTATACCAATCACTGTGTAAAGATGATCCATTCGTATGACGTTTTAAACGTCATGAACTAGCCTTGTATGTCGTTGGTCGCGATTTAACACCTGGAATGCCAGCGCCTAGGGCGATAACGCCATAATGTAAATAGACATTAAATGCTATAACAGAACATGCAACATAAAACATTTACCTTGATAGAACTGCAGAGTTTCATGCAACAGAGTTATAGAAGATCATGCGTGGAACACAAATTATATAAATTTCAACTTACTAAATAATAATAACAAAAAAAAATTCTGATTATTTATCTAAAAATAACTCAACTACTAAGAATTTGAATGCAGATAGCCCTAAAAGTGAACTAACAGATTTTGGGCTTTTTTGGATTATTGTTTCTATAATAGCTTGTGCTTGTGATATCAATTTTGGTTCTTTTATTTTTGAAATTAATATGTGGCACCAGGATGATATAACACTGGAAAGATTTATTTTAAAATTATCTACTAATACAGTTCCTTTATATATCAGAGGAACGATACAAACGTAGATACAAATAAGAGTAAAAAGTCTTAACTACGTCTACTCAAAACCATATCATAATAATATGTACTCCAAACGAAAAGTCAAGAACGCACATAAAATAGTTATTTGCTTAAAAGACGTCACTTTACTAAAAACACATTAAAAATATATTAAAAATCTATATTGACATGTTTCAACTCATTCATTGAGTTATCATAAGAATATAAAATGAATCTCAATGTAAAGGATACATTCCGATGATGACCCAATGAATGAGTTGAAACATGTCAGTATAAATATATTTTAATATATTTTAATATATTTTTTATGTGTTGTTAGTAAAGTGACGTCTTTTAAGCAAATGAATAACTTTAATGTGTTTTGAATTTTCGTTTGGTATATATATTATTATGATATAAAGGAACGATATACAAGCCATAAAATTTAATTGGTCAGATTAAATCGCGACCAACGACATACAAGGCCAGTTCATGACTTTGAAACGTCACACGGAGTGTATCATCTTTACGCGGCGATTAGCACAAAACGATGGGCGCGCCACTTTATACCAATCACTATGTAAAGATGATCTACTCCGAGGCTAACGAGAAAGACAGGCTACCGCGGTGGGCCCGATTCTTCTTTTTTTACAGACCGCTGGAGTCACGCGATGCTCTTTTCGCACACCTTCATTGGTGCATTCGAGCATCACGTGACTCCAGCGGTCTGTAAAAAAAGAAGAATCGGACCCACCGCGGTAGCCTGTCTTTTTCGTTAGCCTCGGATCTACTCCGTGTGACGTTTTAAACGTCATGAACTGGCCTTGTATGTCGTCGGCCGCGATTTAATTAAAACAAGTAATATAAAAAAAATTTAAGTCAGTTCCTACTTAGGTAAATAAGAGAATTTTTTTCTCTCATATAAAACAAAAATTAATTAATTAAATTTAATTAATGAATTAATATTTTAAAAAACTGTATTAATATCAAGTGTCATCAACTATAAATTTAAAAATATGTATTTGAACTTGAGTGGATGAATAATAAGTATTTTATTAACGATTGAAAATTTGAACAAGATATATAAATATAGGGAAAGAGTGAACTAATAGTCCAAAACACAAAACCTATGGCAGCACAAAAACCTATGTTATCAAGCACAAGAAAAAAACCTTTATTTTATGGAAGAGTAGAAATAGGGGAATCTAATGATCCATGTCTACCGGAAGTGAAGTGGTGCATAAGCCGAAAATTAATGCCATCACTAGTTGACTCGTAGGTTTATCATTGAGTTTTCCTGCTCCCAGTCCTCCATGTTTTCCTAACTTTGTTTGTAGGACAAATACAATGACAAACCTGTGAGTGGTGTTATTAATTTTTGGCTTATGCACCACTTCACTTCCGGCAGACATGGATCATTAGATTCCCCTACTTCTACTCTCCCATAAAATAAAGGTTTTTTTCTTGCGCTTGATAACATAGGTTTTTGTGCTGTCGGCTCTTGGACTATAATAGTAGGAATTGAAAAATAGACATGTCGAGACAACCATTTTATCTCCAAGCAGGTGTTTTTTTTTTTGCTTATCTATCTCGTTTCAGCCATCACTATCCTATAGATAATGTCTAACAACCAAGATTTGATATCGCAGTGGCTTGGCTAATCAAACCAATGTCGGTTTGATTACATCAAAACGGGCAAGATAAAATTAGAAAAATTTTAAATATACATAAATTTTATCCTATCACGATAAAAATACATTACGAATATGTTTCAAAAATTGCACAATTAGACCTTAACGATACACATAATAGTTTATTTTAATATTTCAAATACATCGGGATTTGAAATATGTATAAAAATATGAACAATGGTCGCAACAATTTTAAGTTAAAAATTGCGTAGTGAGAGAGATAACGAACTAAGAGACCTATCGAATTCCTGTACCCTATCTGGATATTGGCTTTTATGACTGATATCGCTATTTAAATTAAGATTAATTTAAACATATTTTGAACTTCAGATACTTTTAGAAAATATCACTAAACATTTAAGCAGAGTATACACACACATAGATTAATCGTTATTTTGGAAATATTCCAGACTTCAAATCTCAATACACGTGATTTGTGAGGCTGATGAAAAGATGTTGCACCATACCATGTGATACTTTTTTCGTGAATATGCAATCTTGCTTTTCCAGCACCTGCTTTACGAAAAATGCATGCGGTCTTTAAAACGGTACACGTCACGTGTAACGCTGTGCGGCAGCTTGTCTTTTCGTCAGCTTTTCCCCTTTGCGTATGTCGCCACTCGTGTATTTATAAAGACGTTCTACTAGCAACAGTCTAAAATTAAGTTGAAAATTGAATAAGGATAATAATAAAGAATTATCACAAAAACACTCGGCTTTGCCATATGACTTTCCTTAAAACACGCTAACTAGCGCGCTGTAACTAAATAAAACTAGTATGTTGTGGCCATCACAAAACTTTCTTCTATCTCATACATGTCAATACTTCAAAATTCACTATCTTCGTGCCAAATTAAATGGCAATCTGTGTTCATCATGAGAATTCTAAAAATATGAAATTCCGTGCATTAGTTCTCGAGGTATGACTGTCGCTGAAATCGTATAAATCCAGCAAAATGCAGCATAGCAGCGCCACCTATTGGGTTATTTACACCAGAACCTAATTATCACCAACATATGTCAACGTCTAACTGAATGTGAAGTTTGAGGAAAATTCGTGCATTAGTTCTTGAGATAGAGGTATTGCGCAAATCATGACAAATGCAGCATAGAAGCGCCACCTGTTGAGCGATTTGCAACAACACATAATCAGCAGCAATATTAATCAAGTTATACTTAAATCTGAAGTTTGATGAAAATTCATGCATTAGTTCTTGAGATAGAGCTATTGAGGAAAAAGTTCAAAATGCAGCACAGCAGCACCACCTATTGAGCGATTTACACCAACACGGAGTCAGCATCATTTCATATGAAGGACTAACTAAATCCGAAGTTTGATGAAAATGTGTGCATTAGTTCTTGAGATAGAGCTACTGCGAAAATAGTGTAAATCCTGCAAAATGCAGCATAGCAGCACCACCTATTGGGCGATTTACACCAAAACGTAAACAGCATCCATTCATGTCAAGGACTAACGGAATCTGCAGTTTTATAAAAATCTGTGCATTAGTTCTTTAGATAGAGCTTTTGCGGAAATCCTGCAAAATACTACATTGCAGCGCCACCTGCAGTGCGATTTACACCAAAAACAAATCAGCACCAACCTATATCAGGGAATACCTGAATATAAATTTTTATTAAATTCCGTGCATTAGTTCTTGAGATAGAGCGCCCACAAAATTTGTGTCACATACATACAGACAGACAGACATTTTGTAAAAACATGTTTTTTGGAATCTCTGACCCATAAAACGTGTAAATCCGTCGAAAACTGAAATTCGAAAATTTTCATGAAACCAATTCTTTCTTCTTGTAAAGATAGAAGAAAGTAAAAATAGGCAATGATAATAATATAAGTTCATTTTCTTTCTTAATGAAGAAATAAATTCTTGAAGATGTTTTTATTTTTTGTTTAAAATTACTTGTTCAAAAATTATTTAACCGTCAGAATACGGATTTAAAGCGACATATTTTTGTTTGGTGTTGTCATTCTTCTCTGCAAGAATATAGGGTGTTTAATCGTAGGCTTGTAACATGTACGTAAGAATCACGATTTAAAGTTCTGTCTCGTACTTTAACAATTTAACGCTAAATGTTATTTAATGAAAGGGCTTTTTTAGTAATATATTTCTGCGATAGTAGGTTCCAGTACAGTCGTGGTATCATTTATCCTTAAGGATTACTAATAACAATATTAATAAAAAGAAAAGTGACCAGTTAAATTGATGGCGTTGAGCTCACTGGCTATTCACACTTATTGTATATTATACTCTGATTTCAAAGAATAATGCCCCTCGTAAAACAAATTAAGAGAGGATTAGCCCACCACCCCGTTTCCCCCCTATATACTTAACCAATGAACCTCAAAATCTAATCAGGGAAATGCCTTATCAGAATAAACTGTATACCAAATCGGATAATTCTGAATGAAAAATCCATTTAGGTAAATTAAGGGGAATTAGCCCTCCGTTCTCTCCTTTATATTAAACCAAAGAACCTCCAAATCTAATCAAGGAGCTACTTATCAGAATAAACCGGTATACCGAATTCGAAGAAAACCGGATAATTCTGCATGATAACCACATTTGTCTAAATTAAGTGGGGATTAGCCCCATTACTTCCCTTTATACTTAACAAATGAAGAAGCAAATCGGATAATTCTGCATGAATAATCAATTTATCTAAATCAAGAATCAAGGGGGGGTGGTCACCTTTATAATTAACTATTGAACCCCGAAAACAAACAGGAAAGCGCCTTATCAGAATGAAACTATTTACAAAATTTGGAGCAAATCGGATAATTCTGCATCAAAAACCCATTTATCTAAATTTAGGGGGATTGACCCCCTGTTTATACTTAATCAATGAATCCCCAAAACTAATCAGGAAAGCGCCTTATCAGAATGAACTTGGAAAAAAATTTGAAGCAAATAGGACGATGAAGAGTTATCGCGTTACGAACATACGTACATACGTACATAGAGCACCTGCGGGCACATTAGCTCTCGGGCTTTGATAGCCTGTGAACTAAAAACTATAATAATAAAATGAGATTTATATATTACTATTCATTACAATTCCTCTGAATTTAAGTTATCGTTCCATTAACTTGAATTATTATTTCTTCTAACATTTAAAACCAGATTGCGTAAGTGAGCATAATTTCATCGGCTAATAGCTGTTATGATTTGACTGCGATCAACGACATACAAGGCCAGTTCATGACTTTTAAAACGTAACACGGAGTGGATCATTTTTACATAGCGATTAGCACAAAGCGATATGCGCGCCGCTTTCTACCAATAACCAGATAAAGATCATCCACTCCGTGTGACGTTTTAAAAGTCATGAACTGGCCTTGTATGTAGTTGGTAGCCGTTTGACCCAGGTGACACCATTTAGGAGTACATAATAATACATATCAATAGGCGTGAAATAATTGCAACCTTCCTTTTCCGGAGCCTATTTAACAGGGTTATTTGGAATATATATACCCGAAAAGGCGTGGCTGCTGCCACTAGTAAGTTACAGTCAATTTACATTATAACGTTATCGTTCAAGGCGTTAACTCATAAAACCCAACCAATCAGCGGCGCGTAAACAACCAATGAAGAACGTTGCTGGGTGGGAGGGGTCTTATGATTTAATACCAGGAGTGCCCGGAAAAGCATAATTTAAATGGTAAAAAAAACCTTGAACAAATCCAGGCTGATCGATAGTATAAGACCCGTCGTTATTGCTCTTAAAGTGTTAGTTAAACACTAAGCCACTGAACTGAAGTCATCAATTATTTACTTTCATACGCGACTTGATGTTTTATTACTGTTCATATAAGCTAGAGTTCCTTAATACACTGTTAAAAGTCTGCAGCATTTGCCGGACAGTCACTCTACCTCTTTTATAGAATATCTCTATTCTGACCAATGAAAATGCTCCATAATATAGCCAAATAACCGTTTCCTATAAAAGGGGTGGAGGGACTATGCAGAAAATGCTGCAGATTTTTAACAGTGTACATAACAGAGCGGTGATATATTGGGAAATAAATTCTCATTAATCAAGACGATTTTGGACAAAAAATTTAATAGCCTGCAATTATCGGCAAGTTAATATTTGTTGACTTCTCTCCCCCATCTAAACGAACAGATGTTGTTGTCAAGATAAATATCGTCAACATCTAGAATGTATGTTATCATAGATTGGACAAAATCTTTAACCTGAACATGAGCAGTGTGCGTATGTCGGCATTCTGTTATGTATAAAGGCACTCTAAAATATAGAGGAACATTTTGCCACGGGCTGCCTAGATCTAAGTAGTCTAAGCTTCTAACATGGAGAAGAAAACGATAGTCTGTTGTTTTACAACTACAAATAACAATCATTCTTGCATGCATATTACGACACATAAAGGCGAGACGTCGACCGTATGGAAATTCATGTTATCAGATACAAGAAAAATCGGTATACTAATTTAAGTAAAAGTAGAAATAAAGGTATCTGGCGGCTTAGGTTTGCCGAAAATGTAGTCTGACCTAAGTAAAAAATTCTTACAGTTCCCCGATGTACTTTTCGGCGCTTAACCTAAGTTATGCAATATAAGAATAACCAAATATGGAAAATGTAGTCATAATCCAGCATTATATTGTGCTGATTTGTCTTGTTACAACTGTGGCCAAATACTTGCCAGAACAAATTTTCTTATTATCAATTTTAAGGTTTACCCATGTTTTCCAATACAAAGTTAATTTCTGTTTTAAGATAAAGTTTAAAGAGTTTTCTAATGGAATAACAAAGTCTGCGAATGTTCAATTTTTCAAGAACTATTTTTAAAAGGTTTAATATCATTCATATCTTTTAGAATCGATTTTATCGAAGAAATGATGTCATTCGGTATCGCCCCATCTGTCTCCTACCTATGCTGGGTAAGATATTGGAGTGGATAATCAAGCTCAGGCTAATGCACTATCTCAAAATTTTTCATAACTCACAATTTGATTTCAGAAAGTGTAAAAACACAACACAATGCAAAAACTACAACACAAAATCCAAAAATATATAAGAACAAATAAATACTGCATATTTATCTCCTTTGGCGTCAAAGGAGCTTTTGATAACATTAATTGAGACATACTTGGACAAAAAATCAAATTACTTTCAATACCTAATTACCTAAAACTGATACTACTAAGCTTCCTGACACATAGACAACTGATAATGGAAAGACATAAGAAAGAAAACATAATTAGACAGACACACCAGGGTTGTCTACAGGGCTCTTGTCTAGACCCACTACTATGGCTCATTATCGCAAATATTACGCTGAAAGAATTCTATGAAATGTTTCTTGACACCAGGGATGAAGTGTAATTCTCGTAGAGGGTTGACTCTAAAATCCATCGCTACATTTCCAAATAGAAGAAAGATGTTTGTTGCCCAGACATTAATACTTTTTTGTGTTACTGAACCATTATTTCAATGCCGGTTCTACTAATTGTTGTCTTAGGTCATACTTTACGCTTGGAATTCCTAAATCCTAGATTCCCTTACTTCTACTATAGACACAATTAGTGGCAACGTCACAGGCAATTCAACTCCATGTATCAACCTCAAATTGAATGAAACAACACAGACTACAAAGTTCAGGGAAAGATAAAGAGGAAATATGTTGGTTTGGCGCGAAGCTAAAAATGCAATCTTGAAACCGGTTAAAACCGGTCACAATTCAGCACAAACACTTGCGGCTCATTTTGAAAACCTCTCCCGGTTCAATGAACCCTTGTTTCACGTTTGGGCCGAATGATTTGAGCGATAACTGGCTTCATATTGCAAGCCAAACGGCTTAACGGTGTCTATAATATAATATGAGCTCTGTGGGTTTGTATGGATCCAGTTGACTTGCTTGTGACGTCACACTGATGGAGTCCATTACTTTTTTTTTCTCGTGTATTTTATAACATAAGGTTTCATCACAGACAACTTCCATACTGGCGGAGAAAGCTCTTGTTTGTTTCTCGCCGTTCATAACGGCATATCATGTGTTCTAACACCAACCCCAATGGCTAGGAAGCTGTTGTTTATTTATTCCCTCCCTAGGGCGGTATTCTTGGCGGATTGGCGCAACGCCTCCTAGATATGGAAGAAAGCCTTGACATGCTTTGTTGTGGCGTCACGAAACGCCACACGAAGCAATGAAAACAAAGTAAAAAAACTCTAAGAACTTGCATGTTTCGATTTCGTTGGCTCGTGGAATTATTAATTATTATACTACTAATAATAATAATTCCATGAGCCAACGAAATCGAATTTTTCGAATTCTTTTTCCTTGTTTTGCCTGATTCATGCCACGTTTCGTGACGTCACAACAAAGCATGTTGCGCTTTCTCCAATCTAGGGGGCGTTGATTGGGGTCAGTGGAGATCACATGATCTGATGTCATGAACCTTGTTTTAAGCTATCGCCTTAATAAACAAGAGTTGTTTAGGCATGTACAGAGTTGACCGTTGTTTCATATAGTCGACGCCTAGGCTAACACTACATCAGATAAAAAGAAGCTAGAGAAGAAGAAGGAGAGATAGAAGAAGAAGGAAGGATAGAAAGAAGGCACACCTGACAGCTTTGCAAGACATGTATTTCGGGAAGACTGCTTACTATGAGGGGTTTGATCGAGGCCGGATCTTCGTTGGGGGAGGTGAGATGGGACGCTTTCATCTTCTGCTTCTTCTTCTGTTCGTCCGGTAGTGGATGTGTGGGGGACATCGCGGGAGGGCAACGCATCGGCATAGACTCGCTCCCTGCAAATAAATGACGTGGGATTAACGGTTGATTCGTTACGATCCGTTCTGCATTATGATGTGTGCAGCCTCAAAATCTTCTAGTGCAGGCAAAAATTTATCTGTATGGTTTCAATTTTACCCCGGGATGCATTTGCCATATTATCGTGGCAACTACTGATCAGTAGAATTGGAAAAAACCCGCAGATTTTGAAGGACAGGAATTAATCCGGGAATTTTGAGAAATAAACCCGGAAGTTTGGGAAATAAACCCGGAATTTCGGGAAATAAACCCAGAATATAGGGAAATATTGCAAATTTTGAAGGGCTTTTCAAGGTAAACAGAAACAATAACTTTTTCAATTTGAAATTTTTATTTTTTAAAAAATTCAGGCAATGCACTGGAAAATTTAAATAGCTTTTTCATTATAAATTTACACATTTCATTATGATTTTGTTTGTGCATTTAACGAATGACTTTTTTAGTTTACGTATATCTCTGACTTAAGTCACGAAACGGTATTTCTACGTTACAGCGGCCCAAGAGGATGACTTGCCAAGCGACCAAGATTTATCGCCAAATTATAATGCATATATGACATTATAATAAAATATCACGTATATAACATTTCGTGATGCATATGGCCAATTATATGGCGTATATATATGATATGTGTATAAGATGTATATAATAAAATATAGTAAAAAATATGTATATATAGTTGATAATGTAATAGATAATATAATAAATAATAGTATATGAAGACGTATATCTAATATATAAAAATGAAAATGTGTCTGTATGCCATGCTTCATGCCACAGTTTGGAAGCCAGAATCGTGGAATGTTAGGTACATGTGTATTAAAACACGGCCGAGGCAACTAAAGTAATCCGGAATCGAAATAATTTATAGTTCATTTTTAATTAATAAAAAACCACCTATTTAACAGCAATTTCCTATCAAATTGAAACATTTTTCGTTATAGTAGTTGCCAAGAATTAAAAATTCACAATAAAATTCTTACCACAACAAATCCTTTTCTACTGCAAGATTCCCACGTGAAAAATGAAAATGAAATAAATAGTTTGACGAATTTTAAAGAAAGTTAATATTACGTCATGACATTTTTATTGCAAGATTTCCATGTGCAAAATGAAAATGAAATAAATAGTTTGAAGAATTTAAATAAAAAGTGAATATTACGTCATATTGAAATATAATGGACGTCAGCAGGTAAATATATAACGTCATATGAGTTTTATAAAACGTATTGAAACATGATAAAAACCCAATTATGGAAATAGTGGCATATTTTATCATTTTGAGACTCTTTGAATTTTTTTTGCCATTTTAAAATCTATTCCATATATATACGTGTGTGTATGCATGTATATTCGAATTTACACAAAGTTTTAGGTCCCTAAAGCAATTTGTACAGAATACATTGGGCTAAAAATTTGGTAATGTAGTAGTTTCCGAAACTAACTGCTTTATTGGTAAAATTTAAGCATAAAGTTTCAGATTTTTTCCAAAATTTGTCCGTTTACAAGAGGAAATTTTTCTAGCAAGGAAAACTGTCCACATGACATAATTTTTTTTACAAATAGGCCGAAAGTACTTGTACTCACACGCCGAGTTCCAGATCTAAGACTTGCTTTCTCTTCGCTAAAAAAAATCCCAAATTTTTCAAAAATGACAAAAATCGCACTTTTCAGGCTTTGATATCTCTGAAGGGGCACGAGATAAAAATCTGAATTTTTTTTTTATAAGGGTATTGTATGGTAGTGTTATGCACAAGAAATTTCAGGATGGAAATTTGACTACAAGCTGAGATATGGCAAGGGCAACATGTCGAAACAATACTGCCAAACTATTGTTTTGTTGTAGTCACAGCTAAGTATTTATCTCAGAGTATCATTTAAATTTATGCTTTTGATTATCTTTAAATAATAGTAACAGAAAATAAAGCCCTTTGCAAAGCTTAGCAATTAATTAAAAAAATAATTATGCCTAAGGCCATACATTTTGTATGGTTTCAGTATTTTTTGTTGTAAGTAATTTTAGTAACTAAAAGAAACCTCAGCACTTTTACATAAAGAAAAAAAATATTTTTATACAAGAACTGAGACAAAAACAACATAGGGAAAAAGAAAAGCTGTTAATGTTGTCATACTTGTTGAGACATGATCAAACGTGTCAAAACACATTCTTGATTGTTGGTTCAAAAACCACAATTTTGATCTTTCTCAAAATTTTATTTGTAGGAACCAAGTCTTGTCATCTCTTGATAACTTGATTGAGGATCTTGCCCCTGCTGGCTCATAGAAATATACTTCGAAATCACTATGTGCAAGTCTCAATTCATTAATAATTCCTAGCTTACTTCTTATGCAAAAATGTGATTTTTCTGCAGTATAAATTTTGAGAAGGCTTTGGATATCTTTACTTTCTGAAAATTACTTGAGGCTGATGCATGGTAACATCGCATAATGTTTTATTTACAGGAACATACTTATGGTAGGAACAAGTTTCAGGGAGGCTGGCAAGCAGCATTAAAATTGTGGTTTTTAAACCAACAAGCAGGAATGTGTTTTGACACGTTTGATCATGTCTCAACAAGTATGCCAACATTAACAGCTTTTTTCTTTCCCTATTCTGTTTTTGTCTCACGTATTGTATATATATATATATATATATATATATGTGTGTGTGTAAAAGTGTTGAGGTTTCTTTTAGTTACTAAAATTGCTACAAAAATTACTGAAACCATACAAAATGTATGGCCTTAGGCATAATTATTTTTTTAATTAATTTCAAAAGGCTTTATTTTCTGTTACCATTATTTAAAGATAATCTAAAAAATAAATTTAAATGATACTCTGAGATAAATACTTAGCTGTGACTACAACAAAACAATAGTTTGGCAGTATTGTTTTGACATGTTGCCCTTGCCATACCTCAGCTTGCAGTCAAATCTCCATCCTGAAATTTCTTGTGCATAACACTACCATACAATACTCTTACAAAAAAAAATTCAGTTTTTATCTCGTGTACCACCAGAGATATCAAAGCCTGAAAAGTGCGATTTTTGTCATTTTTGAAAAATTTGGGATTTTTTTTAGCAAAGAGAAAGCAAGTCTCAGATCTGGAACTCGGCGTGTGAGTACAAGTACTTTCGGCCTATTTGTAAAACAAATTATGTCATGTTGACAGTTTTCCTTGCTAGAAAAATTTCCTCTTGTAAACGGACAAAATTTGGAAAGAATCTGAAACTTTATGCTTAAATTTTACCAATAAGCAGTTAGTTTCGGAAACTACTCCATTATCAAATTTTTAGTCCAATGTATTCTGTACAAATTGCTTTAATCCGCACTGGAATTGGATAAATAAACGATGAATCATTTACAATTCCGCAAACCCTTCTTGTGAGAAAATTGCTGCAGACGATGAAACAAAGATGGCCGCCATGCACAAACAAAGATTAATAAAATTAGTAAAATAATAGTCATTTTGAACTTCCATCATGTTAGGGTTGTCGTACAAAAAATTTTAGATTTTTTAAAAATGGTCGAGCAACCAGTGCTGCACCACTTGAAATGGATTGACCCATTCAATTGTTAAAACAATTATATTTCAAACCGCTACAAGAAGAAATATAATAGACAATTACTTTTGAACACTCCAAAATAAATCTTTTTCTATACAACATACAACTATTTAGCTCATAATCTTAACATTCCACATATCTACACGGATAAATCTTTAAATTAAATAAGACTTACCTTTATTTTATGTATTCCATAAAGAATAATTTTAATGATATCCTAATCTATTAATCCTAAGATGGCGGACGAAAAAGTGATCATTTTTCTTATCTTTTAAGGGCGTCATCGCCTTGCTGTTCTGATTGGTTAATAAGCAATGCATACGTAAGCCACTCTTTCAGGAGTGAGACATTTCACTCATTTCTAGAGGGTGGAAAATTCAACTCTTTAAGGAGTGTATTTTTATAAAATTCACTCCAAAAAGAGTGAAAATGCCTGCCACTCTTTCAAAAAGTGAACTTTTCAGTCCTCCCAATTTTAGAATGTAAGAGTCATGAATTGGCACTGTATGTCGTTGGTTGCGGCGTAAGCCCAGTTAACAAGTTATACCCCTGGCATTGGGGCGACTTTATTGCCAGATCGACGCATGGCGATTACCCCTCGTTCAACATACATCTGGTCATCAAATTGTAAAACTGTACCAGAGAAATATAGCTGTTCACAACAGGTCACCATATTACATTTAACACTGGATGTTTTTGAAGCCGAAACTTACAAAAGAAATTAAATAATGATACAATTAAAAGGGAGGACTGAAAAACAGTGGGATAGACGCCAATAAGAGAATGTAAGTTACATCAAAACATGATTTTTTGAGCAATATTAACATGAAATAGTGCTTAAAAATTTCTGTTTTTACATTTTGTCAATGTTGTACCTATATTGGTAAGACACATTTTGTCATTTGTTCGCAATTTTTATGCAATAAGGATATTTCGTTGCAAGTACTTCTAATATAAAGCCAATATTTAACTGGAAGCATTTTCGATATTAGTGGCCTAATATAACACCGATATTGGTTTGTTAAGGAAGAACGTACGCTAGACTACCTGCATAAGAAAATTAGACCGGGAGGCAGCTGCATAGACTATCACCCCTCGAGTTCATGGCTGAAATTCCAGGATTAGACAGAACTCGACTAGCATATTAAAATGCAATTGGTCTACAAGTCCTATTTTGATGAAAAATAGCTGCAGACTCGATTTGTGTGGTGGATCGGTAGGTTTATCACCGTGTTTTCCTGCACCCAAAGGTATAAAAATATGTAGACTGGGAGCAGGAAAACACGATGGTAAACCTACCAGTCAACCACTAAAATCGGGTTTACAGGTGTTTTCCGCCAAGATAGGACTTAGCAGACTAGTTGTATTTTAATATGCGAAACGAGTTTTAACTAATGCTGGAATTTCAGCTGTCTACACCATATGGTGATGGTTTGTGCAGCCTTCTCCCTGTCTAAGTAGTTTTATTCAGTAATCTAGCTTGTACTCATTCTATTTCTAAATAACGACGCAAATAGGAGTCGAGAGAAGCATTTACTGTGTAGTTGGTGCTGCTGCGCTGCCAACGATGCATCGCTCGCGTAACTATAAGTCTGCTCGTCCACGTCCGTGATGTGGATCCTGGGATGATGCTGATGAGGAGGATGATCCGATTTCGGTGGATGATGAGGGTGATGAGGATGATGATTCTGTTGCGGCCGCTGTGTCTGTTCGGGAGGGGCCTCTTCCGTGAACATCCCTAGCGGTACGATACTGTTAACTTCACACCCGGGATCCACCTGCAAATGAAGGAAAAAATTTACGGTGGAGCTTAAACCGTGGCGTACGCAAAGTTTAAGGGGACTAGGGAAGCTTCAAACTCAATTTTTTTTTAAATTTTCCCTTTAAGGGGGTCCGAGACACAGAAATCTTCAAATTTTCTAAAAAAAAACCCATTTATTGCATTATATTGTATTAAAAATTTCTTTTTTTTTTATGCTTAAAATGATGTTTAAATCATGTTTCTATCTTAATTGGAATAGGAAATATAAATTTTTTTCAAAATCTAGCTTTCAACCAATGGCTGTCATGGAAACGACTTCTTGTACAAATGCGCGTTCTTCATGACGAGTTTTTTCAACATTTCTTGTATTTAAATTCTTATAAGTCAAGAACCGTTAAAGATAAATGGTTCAAACTCGGAATATGTCCTTTTCAATTGTTTTACTTTAATTTTGATTCAGCATATTTGAAAAAAAAATATTTACTTTTGAAAATACGATTTTTTTTAAACTTGTTTTTTTTAAAAGTTTTTCTTTAAATATAATTAATATTTTTAAAAATGCTGAATCCAAATTAAAACTTATATATTTCTGTTTATGTAAATGAAAACAAAAATTAAATTATATTAATAATGTTTCGAGTTATAACGATTTTAAATTACCCCACTTTTTTAATAAATTTTAAATTTTAAATAAAAAAAAGTGAGAAGTTTTATCATGTGATTTTGTTTACAAATGATATGGTTAATCATCACAAAAAAATTCAGAATTTTAACTCAAAAAATAAAATTTTTTGAAAATGTGTCTCGGACCACCTTAAGGGGGCACAGGGCCTTTGAGTTTGTCGAAACAATAAAAAACATCGCCTTTTTCAAAGTACCAAAATACAAATAATATGCAATTAAGATCTCCCCTCCCCTTTCTGATTAAAGTATATATCTGTAACTACGTTATCCAGAAAAATAAATGTTGCATGTACAAAATTAATACATAAATTTTAAATTTAAAAATTCATCTCACTAATGCGTGAATTAAAATCATTCAGTGCTGCGCGCATGATAAATCCCTCAATTATGCATATAGGAAATAATTTTTTAACAAAATGGAATCATGACACACCTAAGTCTAAATTAAAATCAAAATATACACAAAAAGTTTCGTTTAAAATTTAATTTTAGCACAAAGTAATGAAAAAATTCAAAAATTTCAAAAAAATTATCAAGTTTTTCAGTGGTAAAATAATAATAATAATAATAATAATAATAATAAAAATGTGTGAATTTTTTTGGTTTTAGTATGCAGACTGCAGACTGTAAAGAAACGAATATTTGGTTATTATTTTTTAGGTAGCTTTCTTTACAAAAAAGCTACCTATTGCAGCCGTTCGGAGGAAAGCGATTTCAAAAAATTTTGGTATATTTTCATCGATCATGACCCCCAGACCCCGAAACCACCCTCCGTTCAAAATTGATATATATATATATATATCTGACATATGTCACACTGTAACTCCCGTAATTATGAACCGATTTCGATGTAATTCGGTGTGTACATAGTACATACCAATGTCTCGACCGAGTTCGTTGGCCAGCTTCATCCGCCGTTTTGTTTCAAAATGGCGGCTATTTAAAATTTTTAAAAAAAATTAAAACTTGAAATGTGGTACCAAAAAATTAAAAATGGAAAAATATTTTTTTCTTATGTATTTGACCTTTATACAAAGATTCCGGAGCAGTTTTTGTTTCGTCTATATCTTAAAAAATGGCTGAGTTATAGCATTTTGAATTTCTAGCGTGGCTGACATTTTGAAACGTCCTGAATTTTGTCACGCGATAAAAGGCGTATTTATGAACCGATTTGGATGTAATTCGGTGTGTACATAGTACATACCAATCTCTCGACCGAGTTCGTTGGCCAGCTTCATCCGCCATTTTATTTCAAAATGGCGGCCATTTAAAATTTTTTTAAAAATTTAAAATTTGAAATGTGGTACAAAAAAATTGAAAATGGAAAAATATTTTTTTCTTATGTATTTGACCTTTATACAAAGATTTCGGAGCAGTTTTTGTTTCGTCTATATCTTAAAAAATGGCTGAGTTATAGCATTTTGAATTTCTAGCGTGGCTGACATTTTGAAACGTCCTGAATTTTGTCACGCGATAAAAGGCGTATTTATGAACCGATTTGGATGTAACTTCGTTTATACATAGTACATACCAATGTCTCGACCGGGTTCGTTGGCCAGCTTCACCCGCCATCTTGTTTAAAAATGGCGGCCATTTAAATTTTTAAGAAAAATTTAGATTTGAAATGTGGTACCAAAAATTGAAAATTGAAAAAATATTTTCTTCTTATGTGTTTGACCTTGATAAAAAGATTCGGGAGCAGTTTTTGTTTCGTCTATATCTTAAGAAATGGCTGAGTTATAGCATTTTGAATTTCTAGCGTGGCTGACATTTTGAAACGTCCTGATATTTCTCACGTAATAACAGGCGTATTTATGAACCGACTTGGATGTACCTTGGTGTGTACATAGTACATACAAATATCTCGACCGAGTTCGTTGGCCAGCTTCATCCGCCATCTTGTTTTAAAATGGCTGTCATTTAAAAAAATAAAAAAATAAAAAAATTTAAATGAGATACCAAAAAATTGGAAAATGAAAAAGATTTTTTTTGTATGTGTTTGACCTTAATACAAAGATTCCGGAACAGTTTTTTTTTCGTCTATATCTAAAAAAAAAATGGCTGAGTAATAGCATTTTGAATTTCTCTTGTGGCTGACATTTTAAAACGACCTGATTTTTGTCACGCGATAACAGGCGTATTTATGAACCTATTTGGATGTAACTTGGTCTGTACATAGTACATACCAATATCTCGACCGAGTTCGTTGGCCAGCTTCATTCGCCATCTTGTTTCAAAAGGGTTGCCATTTAAAAAAAATTAAATTTAAAATTCAAAATGAGGTATTAAAAAATTGGAAAATGAAAAAGATTTTTTTTATGTGTTTGGCCTTGATACAAAGATTCCGGAGCAGTTTTTGTTTCTGAAAATTTGTTCTTTTGTTGATATCTTAAAAAATGGTTGATTTATAGCACTTTGAATTTCTAGCATGGCTAACATTTTGAAACGATCTTGTATTTGTCACGCGATAACACACGTATTCGCCTATTTCGATGTAAGAATCGAAATCGTAGTATACATCAACACCTCGACCAAGTTCGCTGGCCAGATTCATCAGCCATCTTGTTTCAAAATGGCGGCCATTAAATTAAAAATATATATATATATATTTAAAGTGAGGTGCAAAAAAATTAGAAGTTGAAAAAGGTTTCTTTCTTAAGTATTTGATCTTGATATAAGGATTCAGGAGCATTTTTTGTTTGTCTTTACCTTAAAAAGTGGCTCAGATATAGCAGTTTCAATTTCTATTGTGGGTGACATTTTGAAAAATCTGATTTTTTGCATGCGACAGCACTCCTATATATTAACCGATTCCGATGTGAGTGAGCATGTGCACAGCAATTACTAAGGTCTCGACCAAGTTCACTGCTTAGCCTCATCCACCATGTCGTCTTAAAATGACAGGCACTTTAAGAAATTGTCGAATTTGGCAGCCAAATATAAGTTACTTTAAAGAAAAGCAGCTTGGATAAAGCTGACTAATTTCGCGAAATTCTCATTCATTATATTGATAAAAATTAGTATTGAATCTCCTATATTCGGTTTCCACTAAATTGAGCTTCGTGTGTTTGCATGATACACTATGACGCAAAAGTTTAGACAATGAAGAAATTCTTACATACTTTGAAAAATATTTATTCAATTTTCAAATCACTGCTTGAAATTAATGTGCTGTACATATAAACAATATTTATAACAAAGAAAAGTGGAATTGTGCATATTGCAATAAATTAAATGGTAACAAAAATAAACTGCTGTCTTAAAAGTTTAGACACAAATTAAATAAAATCGAAATAAACAATTTTTAAAACCGGGTTGCGCATCCATGCTTATGTATTACGTCATATACACGAGATTGCATGGAAGAAACTAAATCTTGCATAGTTTGTGGATCGATATCGTACCATGCATTCTCAATAGATGTCTTAAGTTCCTTTTCAGAAGAGTATTGTCTAGCGTTGCTATAAACTTTGCGACACATAATGCGCCAAAGGTTTTCTATAGGGTTAAGATCTGGGCTACATGCTGGCCAGTCGAGAACTCTTATATTATGGGAATTAAACCAAGATTTTGAATGTTTTGCAGTGTGAATTGAAGCATTGTCTTGCTGAAATTCCCACTGAGGACCCCCTAGAAGCTCAGCAAATGGCAGTAGGTTTTCTTCTAATGTCTGTGTATAATGCTGTGAAGTTTGACGACCACTGGTGAAGGTCAGAGATACTTGTCCATTATAGCAAAAGGCTGACCAAACCATCACCGAGCCCCCTCCTTGTCTGCGACTAAAAAAACGTCGAGGTTCCTTCCGCAAGTCATGCCAATACGATAAACAACCATCTGGACCATCCAGATTCCACTTTTTTTCATCGCTAAATATGACTGACTGCCATTTCTCTCCATATGACATATGCTTTCAAGCCCACATAAGTCTTTGTAACTTATGATATGGTTTCAGAGCTGGTTTCTTCTGCATTTTGCTATAAACGATTGTTCCTTTTTCCAAAATTCGTCTACGAATCGTATCCTTTGATACAGAGAGTCCCGATGAGCTTTGAACTCCACGTACGCTCATTTGTTGAGTACTCGCTAGTCTTTGTATCAGGCGATCCTCTCGTACATTTGTCACACGTGGCCTCCCAGACCGACATTTTGCTTTATATTCGGAACCACTCGATAAAACTCGATAAATAGATTTTTTTGACCTATTAATAATAGCAGAAATTTCAGAAACGCTCTTCCCTTCACCTTTCAACTGCCAAATCCTTGAAACCTCATTCACTTGAATTTCTTTAGCTCTCGGCATGTCGACTATGAAGCGCAATCGTTTGCAGAACTTAAGTACTCCAAATTTGTGACATCATCGATTCTAAATTTGCATATGCCAGCGAATATTCAAAGAAATTTAGAATAGTGTCTAAACTTTTGCGACAAGCACATTTGAATTTTTATGAAAAAAATTAGTATTATAGCAAATAAAACGACTGTCTTTTGTACATAGCATTTTAAATCAGTTTTTGAATATATTTACAGGTTTTTGTAATTCTGACGTCATAATTCTACATTTTAAAGCTGAATGACGTCATTGTCTAAACTTTTGCGTCATAGTGTATAAGTTGGCTTTTTTTAAATAAGGATTATGAAAGCTACCTCTTCCTCCCGGCACTGGCCGGAAGGACTTTTTTAAGTTGTAGTTTACATAGTTTAAAAGTAACAGTGCGCGCAAACTCCATATTGACTAATTTGAGAAAACTCTTTTTAAAGTTTCGATATCTATGGACCTTCAATTATACTCACAGTCTATAAATGATTGTAACTCAAGAAATAATGCAGATTTTTGAATGGGTTTTTTTGCATATTGTTGAGAAATTTTAAAACACTCAGAATAAAACAAAAACCAAAATCTGATTTTTTGAAAATTTGAAGGTCCTGAGCCCCCTTAAATACAATTCAGGGGCACATTATATGCATTATGACATATATTTATAACAGAAGAAATAGAAAAAAAATTATTTTGGATAAAAATAAGGAATTTTCCTGAATATTTTAAGCGTTATGAAGAACTTTGAAAATGCCCCATGCGGATCCCATATCCATTAAAATCCGCAATATATATTTTTTAAGTAGCTTTGGTTTACATATACAAATAATGATGTGCGTAGTTTTTAAACTAAATATAATTGGAAAAGTTAAAGGCAGTTTATAGTAGAAATAAGATGCAAAAATGCTGAAATTTTCATAAAATTTAGAAAAAATATTTATTTTCTTACCTATATACTTAAATATGGAAAATTCGATGCAGAGTTTCATTTGTATATATAAACCAAACTTCCTTAAATTTATTGGGTATTTTAACGAATATGGAACGCATATGGGACATTTTGAAAAGTTCTCCATGACGATTAAAATATTCAGGGAAATTCCTTATTTTTATCCCAAAATAATTTTTTTTTTAATTTCTTGTGTGATAAACGTATATAGAGTGCTCTTGAATAGTATTTAACCCTTTATCTATTGACGAAACTTATAAGTACCATTAAAATAACTTGTTATAAAATTCATTTAATACATCGATTAGTTGTAATACAGTTTAGAATGAATTATAGGTACATTACTTTATCTTCTTCCAAAAGAAGTATGGGTTACACAAAACAAAAATATTTTCAAAAGGATGATTTCTTTTGCCTTTGCATCTTTTCAGCTTTCTTGGCATTGGGAGAGAGATGGGGATGATTTTTCATTTCGGAAATATTTCTATATTTCTATTGTAAGGACATTATATTTGTACATTTCCTAATTCTACAAAATACGAAGAAACATATTTAACCTAAAAGATTTGAGTGGGGTTATAAATATTTCACAAAATCCTTATAAATTCAAATTTAATGAATCCTTCTAAATCCTTCAATCCTTCTAAAATTTATTAAATGATTATGTAAATCTTCTAAAGTAGTTTAAACAATTCACGAAAAATGCTTTAGAAGATAAAATTTTCATGAATTCTTAATTCATTACATAAAGGGTTAAAGTGAAATAAAAAAAAAGTAAAAAAATTAGTTTGAAAGTCACTTGAGCCCATAATAAAACATTCGTCTTTTCACAAAGTTATTTTTCTACCCTCCTTTTTTTTTCATGCTATTTTACTATAGAATTGTAACATATTGTTTTTATTATGCCACTGAAGTAGATAAAATTAATGATATATTTTTGAAGATCTGACCGATATGGGCAACGACCTATAGTTTGTTAAATACTGCTATAGAACGCTTCGCATTCTGCTACGCTGGCTATTCGCAAATTGCTGATGCACAAGAGAATAACGAAAAACTATTGATTTTAATAAATATCATGATCGAGATGAACTTGTTTTGACTATGACTCTTTGACTGAAGCAGAAACTTAAGATGAAAATCAAAGTGGATATAGTATTGACTATTGAACTAATAATATTGAAGCATTAACATGTGTAACTACTTTTTGAAACATTAACTCATTAACACGTTCACGCCGGCGCGGTGGGTCACACTTGACCAAGTCTCCGGTTTTTTGGATACCAGTATTTTAATACAGAAAATGTTGTTTTATTTAATTAGAACAGTTGGGCGATTTAAAAGAACAACATTTTCTTTAAAATAACAGTGGTGTGCAAAAAGCCGGAGACTTGACAACTCTGAGACAATCGAGTGTGACCCACCACCCACCGCGCCGGCATGAACGTGTTAAAGCTGGTTGGCAAGAAAACTTGCCATGTAAGGCGAACAAAACTTTTAAATTTGAATACCAGTATTTTAGTTTGGAAATTTTCACATTATCTAATCTCAAATTTTGAGCGTTTAAACATTGCTAAATTACAATGTAGAAAAACTGGTGTCGAAGAATTAAAAGAGATTCGTCCTTAACTAGTTAAGATGTATGAGATAGAAGAAAGTTTTGGGATTGGCACATCCAACTAATTTCTATTTCAATCCATATCAATTTTCTTTACAACATCTTCGGTATTCGTTGGGGAGAATAAAATAAGATAAATTAATACCTGATTATTTTTAAATGAATTTATGCTATAGTAATTTTAGAAACTAATTTTTAGATAAAGTTTTTATAAAAGTAACTTAAAGTTGCTATGACAGTATTATTCTGTCTGGTGACGAAATCGAATAAAAATTTCGGCTGAATAACAGATTTCAGCGGAAAATCCTCTGCTTCGAACTCTACTTTATGAATAATGCACTATTTACGGTTGTTATAACCCATGTCCTGATAACAGAAGCGTCTTTCTGGTGATAAAATACAGGTGACACACATATTCTGCCTCTAACACTGATAACTTATACAAAGAACAGATTTACTTTTATGCGCGTCCATCTAAATCAGCATCGCTAGATTTTTATCGCAAATTTTATCGCGTGGCGTAAAAAATATTACAATAAAAATGTCATAAATCGGAACAAATGCAGAAATATTAAAGTGCGTCAAAATATTTATATCTATGAAATCGATCGATGGCGATTACTTTATTCTGGCGCAACAAAATGTATTTTTGTGTTAGCAGAAATCAGGTGATAAATCGACAAATATTGTTCCATTGCCATCATTTCATTTAAAATATACATTTACACAAATATCATCCATTTCATTTAAAATACAGGGTGTCCATAATTAAACGACCCTACTTTAAAGTTGTCGACAGACGAAATTGTTGTTTTGTGAAGTTTTGTGAAAGACATATTAAAGGGATGGGAATTTGTTTAAGCGGAAAAAAAAATTTTTAATTTCGCCACCAGAAGGCGTTTTTTAATGAATTTAGCATACAAGTACGATAGTTTAGAAATTTTATTTTTTAGTTTTACCTAATCTTAAAGACAGCATTTCTCGACATTTTCTCAGCATTTCCAGAACACACTGCGGTGAACTGTGGAACATGCTATCTATCTTACGATTCTAGACAGTATCTGAAAATGATGACGGTCATTTGGAACGTGTTTGGTTGTAATAAAATGTGTAAACTATCGTAAATGTATGCTAAATCTGTAATTCGTTAAAACGCGCCCTCTGGTGTCGAAATTGTGAACTACTTTTTTTTAGCTTGAATGAATTTCCATACCTTTATTATGTCCTACAAAAATTTTTACAATATTCTGAACAATAGTTAAACAACGTCTTTAGACAACTTTAAAACAGGTTCGTTCACTTATGGACGCCCCGCACATAACTTTCATTAAAACAATTGCATTTAAAACGCATATATTTAGAATAATACACTTAGACTACAATAGAATACACTTAGAATAAGTACACTTAAAATATAAGTCATTACCTCATTTAATTTAAAATACAAATAAAGCTATACTAATATCATGATGAAGTAACGCTTGTTTGTTTGTTTATGGGGGTAATCTCTGGAACTACCGAACCGATTTCAAAAGTGGTGGCGGCAAATGGATGATGACAGTTTCTGCTCCAACATCGGCTATATTTTATGTCGGTGACACTGCTCCCAAGAGGATGCAGGAGCATAAACCGTTCTTTTTGTGACACTCAATGGACTAGAAACTTGAAATTTGGCATGGTAGTTACTCACAAGATGTAAACGTTTTCTTAAAAAAAAAAAAAAAAAAAAAAAAAAAGAAATTTAAAAGGATGAAATGCACGAAAAGTGTTCTAAATAACAATTTCTATGGAACTGCTAAGGATAGAAACTTAAAATTTGACATGGCTGCTACTTTTAAAACACAAATACACGTGCAGAACAGTTTAAAAAAAATTGAAATTTAAAAGGGTGCTGGAGAAAAAAACGTTCTAAATTACATTTCTTTAAATACTTTTTTATACTGAAGGGACTAAAAACTAGAAATTTGGCATGGTGGTTACTTTAAGATATAAATGCTCACTAAGAATGGTTTCTAAAACAATTCGAAATTTAAAACGATAGAAATGAGCGAAAAACGATCTAAATTACGATTTCAATGGAATTTTTAGGGATAGAACTTGAAATTTGACATGGCTGTTACTTTCATGACGTAAATGCTCGCACGGAACATTTTTTTTAAATTTGAAAGTTAAAAGGGTGCAGGAGAAAAAAAAGTTCTAAACTTACGATATTTGTGATACTGAAGGGACCAAATCCTTGAAATTTGCGTAGGGGTTACTTTTAAGATATAAATACTCACTAAGGAAAGTTTCTAAAAAATTCGAAATTTATGAGGAGGTTTTCGAAAAGTAAAGATACAATGCCGCATACTCAGCCAAACTTTTAATTCATAAAAACCCATTACAAATTATTTACTGGTATAGGTCATATTTTACGACGTCATTGTCTACGTTCGAAGAATGTCAATGTAATACTATGCCTACACCGTATATTCAAATTAACTCAGACCCCCCTCCCCCAACTCACTCAGTAAGTTTCACGAACCTACTTCTATGGTTAGATACAGCCACTACTATACTCTATGTAATACCAATGGAGGATATTCCAAATCTGGGTTCGAGGCTGAAAAAAGTCACGCGATACTGGTAATTTACCCAAGAAATTTCTAACTGATAAGAAGGGAAGCTACTACTGCTTTGTCTCATGAACTGTTTCATTGGCTAGCGGGGATTTATATTACACGTCTACGGAGCCTCCCCTTCTTTACGCTAGAAGTTTTTACCTTGACCACGTGATCAAAACGTAGATGGAATATCCTCCATTGACTTTCCAAGGTCATCCGTCTTCCCCACTTCATTTCCTCCGTTGTTATGTATAATAGCAGATCTGCCAGACAGAAAAATGTGGTGTTACCACAGTTACAGACCTAAGATAAGGACTAAGAAACTCACCTTGAGAAGTCAATTAAAGTTACATATCGTACAGTGTGACATACGGCGACATGCGATGGCTGTGCATAGACTGATGCGTTTGTCTAGACTGTGGCAAACCTAGGCATTTTCTATCCCAAAACTTAGCGATATTTGCCTGCACGAGTTTGATTATACGAGTGAGACAAACCAACAAGCATTAGCTATGGGCAAGCTCGCCAAGATCCTTGGGAATTATCTTTTGTCCAGAATCGTCTCAACCCATCAAATTTTGTACCCCGTATGTCGCCATTCTCTCATCGAGGCACGCTAGCCACTTCTACCGTGACCAACAACATACAAGGCCAGTGCATGACGTCCAAAACGTCATACGAAGTGGGTCATTTTTACAGTGTGATTGGTACAAAGCAGCGTGCCCATCGCTTTGTGCCAATCGCCATTTAAAGATGGTCCACTCCGTGTGACGTTTTAAAAGTCATTAACTGGCCTTGTCGTTGGTCGCGCTTCTACTCAGTCTGATTTATTGTGGCGGTTAACTTTAACTGATTGCCTGTTGAGGTTGTAACTTATGCGCATGCACACGTTTTCGATTTGCTCAAATTTCAGACACAGTGACGTTCAATGATTTAACTTAATGTTTTGCGGTGTGAACAGGTATTTCTAATTTCGAGCGTACCATCTCCAACATTGGGGGTCTGAGGTAACTTAAATATATGGTGTGAACATGGTATTAGTAGGCACGCTCATCTCATTTTAGTTTCTGGTGTCGATACTCACTTGCGCGAGGAGCCTGATGGGCAAGTTGACGATGGAACGGAGGGTCCGTAGGCAACCTAGGAGGGTCGACAGGAACAGGAAACCACCCCACACGATGAACACCACCTGGGTGATGATCCATACGATCTGAAAACAAAAACACAAATCCATTATCAAAAAACTGTAAAAAAATAATATCGTGATTCGAGCCGAGAATAAGAATCAAAAGCAGCTAAATATAATCAATAAACAATTAATTATACGCATCATTTCGTCAAAATCAAAATTCGAATAATCTTTGCCTTTTAATGTTTTCTAAGAAATGTTTAGTAAGAAAAACTATTTACATCCTATTTTACACATTTACATAACTTAAATCAAATTATTCGGAGAAGTAATGCTCCATTTCATATTCATTATTTCATGACAATAATGCCATATTTTCGAATCATAAAAAATAACATTTTAAAGTTTGATTGTTCAGTTGAGGACGCGAGTTTCAAAACTCGCCTTATCCAAAATTTAAAAAATCGCGATTTCTGTATCAGTGTATTATATTGGTGAACCTGTACCCAAAAAACTCTACAATGTGTAATAAAAACTAGTTTTGTTCTGCATTTCTGGCATTGTAAAGTCTTGATTTGCAATGGAAGTCAATGGACGCAGTTCCAGGTTTTTCGCGTTTTTCCAAAGTTTTATTTTCTAGATAAGGCGAGGTTTGAAACTCTTGTCCTCAGATGGTTGTTGTGGGTTGTTTGTAACATTCTAAAGTTCTCTCCGGTTCTTCATTCTAACACTTCAAGCGTTCACTTGATAACATAAAGTATTCTGAGAGTGAAAGTGGCAGTAGAAGTCATAGCGACGACACAGTGGGGCAGGGAACCACCAAAGTTGGCAATAAATAAAATTTACTTTGAACAAAAAAAGCACATAATGCATTCTTTTATATATTTTACGTAGTGAAACTTAAAACTTTTACATAAGCTATAGAGTAATTTATTAACCCTTAAATGCGCGATTTTTTATTTTGTTTCGAAAAAATTATATATCTGAAAGGTTTATTACACAGGGAAAATAATGAAAAAATTAAAGATACGTTTTTCATATAATACGTCAATCTTTTCTTCTGTTGCACATCAGCAATATTGCAAATTAGTAAATATTTTATTACGTATGTCTCCAAATACCTTATTTTATATAATTATTTATTTTATAAAACCTAACCTTTAACCCTTTAATTCCCATGATAGAACACGTTCTAGAAATTACGTAGTTCTGAAAATCTGACTTTACACCAGAAAAGTTTTAATGGTTAATTTCCTTTTATTTAAATAGGGAATGTCTGTTATCAATTAAAGCAGATATAGCTATTTTAATTTTCTGGTGTGAATTAGGTATATACGAATAAAAATATCTATTAAATTCAAAACACTGTTGTTTGCATATATGCAAAGCCACTAAAGGGTTAATTAATTTACAAAGCTTTTTCAAATATTTTCTGTACAAAAATAAGTTAAAAACAAGAAATTAAGATAGTTTCTTACAAGTTAAATATTTATAAATCATCCATAATATCGCCTTAAAAATGTAAAAATCTGGTATAACTAACTCTTTTTTCAGATATCATTCGAAGTGGAACTAGAGACGTAATAAATACGACTGAATCACTGGCTTCCGAGTCACAGAAAGATTGCTTGTATGAGCTATGTCACGAAGACCCGTCAAAACCCCACTTTGATATAAGGCCCAATTGCTTTAATTATTAATTTTCAAGCGATAACAGGCTCTGGTATTTGTAACAAGCGCTCTGAAGTATGATCTAGAAGAGCCTGTAATGCAACTGATGCACTAATTTCTGTTACCGCGATGTTTTTAGGATAACATTCTTTTTTTGCCTCTTGCACAATTTTGTAAGCGGGAAATTTTTTCTGGGGACTTCTAATGACATTAAACTGTTCGCGAGATAATTTAGCGTCTGTTAATACAGTCAGAGCATCTTCTCCTGACAAATGCTGTTGAGATTTTACAGATTTTGTATAAGCATTTTGATATTTGATAGCTCGCTTTGAACTTGCAGTTATATATTTTAAAACGTTTGAGGCCTGAATCTGTCCTTCAGATCTTAAACTCATATATGTCGCGTACACTAAAGAAGATGTCGAACTAGAATCGCATAATCATTTTGCTCTTAATCTTTCTGATTGTTCAGAACACATTTCAAACGGAATATGAGGCCGGCCACGTTTGCTTTTCAATGCCGCTTCTGTTTGTTTTTCAAATCGAGGAAATGAAAGCGATTTGTCAAGCCACTCCTTATTAATTCTAAAAATCTTTTCCTTTACCGACTGCATTATCCTTGTCTCGACAGGCTTTTGCCCATTGGAATTTATATTGAAATTTAAAATATTTTAGCTTCTTTTTTAAGTCTATAGAGCTACTACGTTCGCAGTTTGTCCTATTCTGGAGGTCTTTTACGGAGGTCATTCGTTTCATAGTATTCAGAAGTTCTCTTCTGGTAATATATAATGTATTTAAATTCGTCTCTAAAAAAAAAAAAAAATTGTAATCATGTTTATGTATGTACACTAACTAAAAATTGAGGATGATTAACTATAAAAAGGACCATACAATTAAAAAAGGGGCAAAAAGGAGCAAAATTTTCCGACATATTTACCATCCTAAAACTCAAACCTAGTAGAAAAAATTATAGTTGACACTTAACCCGCCTTAACTCATAACTAAAACCTTCAATGTTTGTAGACACTGTTAATTTTTTTAAAAAATTTGACTACTATATATTCTAAGTGTCACTTTGTCTATAAAAATCATATATAAAAAAAGTACAAGTTATTGTATTTTTGTTAGATACCTGAAGTTGAAGGCTTCATAGTCAAAAAATATTATTTTTAAATTATTACAGCGAAATTAAATAACGAATTTGGAACAAAATTTTTGATTTTTTTTTTCATTTATTATCATCGCACGATATGCAGTTTAACTTCTTACTTTAGTGACGACCAAGATAACTTCGCACACTTTTTAATACTAAGCAGATGTTTACTGATATCTGCTCTATTAAATTGACGTATGTCGGAAGTTCAAACTAGAATTTCATTTTTTCGATTTTTTGCCAGATTTGAAGGCTTCTTGCCCCACTGTGCGACGCGCCAATCTAACTGAAATTCTTTCTCCAGACAGAGTATATCTTTAAGCATCTGAAGAAAAAATCTATAGTTTGGCAATGATAAGTAATTTATAGAGTAACGTTATTTAATAATTTTTGAGCAAATGTGTCTATAGTTAATACAAAATCATGTTCAAAGTACGCTAATTATTTACAATATAGCGTTAGTTTGAAACTTCTAAAGATAAAGTTACTTTTTCTCAAACATTCCTGAAAGCCAGTGATGGCTTAAGATTTGGGGAATGGAATGTTTTAATTCTATCTT
The DNA here is from genome assembly GCA_963932465.1 of Maratus speciosus. Classification (NCBI taxonomy): domain Eukaryota; kingdom Metazoa; phylum Arthropoda; class Arachnida; order Araneae; family Salticidae; genus Maratus; species Maratus speciosus. Next base: position 88,676,271 of record OZ010794.1, read on the forward strand.
CTTTTTAACACTTTCCGAAATAGTTCAAAAGTATTTATGAATTCCGTTTGTCTGGCCGGCAGCTCTGTCCGTGCACTAACTTGCGTAAAATAGGCTCAGATTGCCATGTATTTGGTGTATATTATATTGAAAATGAAATATTTATCATCTATGGTTAGTTTACAATGGTTTCTTTACATTATGGTCAGCAGGAGGAAATCTTTTTCAGTGCATTTTAATAATATTTCTTTTAATGACTTTTTCAAACATATTCAAATTAATATATATCACTGAGGTGGGCGACAGTATGTTTCCTATAGAGTGTAGAATGTTTCAATTATAGTTCATCTGAAGGGACACTCAAAAGCATTCCGTTAAATTACTGTCAATGGGGTATAAATTGCTTTTAACGCACTTTACTGATATTATGCTCAATTCATAAGAAAAAAGATATACCGGGTGAGCCAAAAGTTCGTTAAAAACTTTAAAAACTCAACAAAAGGAAGGAATTATGGTTAAGGAGTGCGGTTTGCAAGAAAGGGCTCACAAGGTAGTCAGTTTTTTTTTTTTTTTTGAAGCAAAAAAAAAAATTAGTTAAAAATCACATATAGAGGGCACTGATGACCGTAATACAATGAACAGGACAACAATACACTCCATTCATTTGTTCATCCAATAACACATGTTCAACATGACCTCCAAAACATTCTAGACACAACCAGGTTGTGTTGTAGTACCTGTTCATTGTGTTTCGGGTCGTCAGCGCCCTCTACACGTGATTGTTTAACTAAAACTTTTTTTGCTACTAAAAAAAAAAGAAAATCCGACTATGTTGCGAGCCCTTTCTTGCAAACCGCACTCCTTTATCTTAATTTCTTCCCTTTTTATGAGTTTTTAAACTTTTAACGAACATTTCGTTCACCCGGTACATTACTGAGATGCACTATATTAAGGGTGTATTCCAATCCAGACTGCGTATTTTCTGATTCATTTTTAAATTCACTTTTGCACTCAATCAAATTGTCAACGCATCAAATTGTGAAATTCTCTTATTCAGAAACTACGTAATGTGCCGTGCTTCTCGATTTTTGATAAATGCAGAAAATATTGTAAAAAATGCTGTAAAATTTAGCATTTTGAACCGAATTTTACGAGGAGGCAGATTTGGGAATGAAACAAAATGGCCATACTGAGAAAATAATTGTTTAAAAATCATATTCTAATTAATTGAGCGAAAAACGAAATCACATGGCCTCTTATACATCTCTTCAAAAATCACCTCAGCAAGTTTCATGTTTTTACTTTAAAAAAAAATGAGCCTAAAAATGTCTCAGAAAATTTCAAGCTGTTGAGAATGGAAAAATATTTTTTCGAATACACCCTTAACATGTTTTCTAAAGATTAAGTACTAAGTATGTAGAATTTATCGTTCATTTAAAAGAATTACATTACAGGACTGACTATGAACCATAACTGCTGGATGTGCGTTTGCAGCTGTGATCTGCATTTTAAAACTTAACTAATTTTTAATGTATTGCATTAATTATTTTTTTATTTTTAATGTATGTAAATCACATACAAAAGAGAATCAGTATCCATTACCGGCTATGGAGAGCAATTATTGAAAATGAATTTTTACTGCGTTGTGTTTGATTTACGTGCGTTCGTAATCATATAAATGCGTAGCACCTATAGTCGTTATCTGGGCCGCCCGCTCGTCTGTCCACCTGTCTACCCAGAACTGCGAAAAAACGACCCGACGCTGAAAAAAAATGGGTTCTTAAAATTGAGCAAAAATAACTCTATTTTAAATACGTCACATACTCAAAATAGCTTCGCTCCAAATGTACTCAAAATTGAGAAATACATGTACTCATTTTTGTATCCATGGTTGTGTTCAGATGAATCGTTATATACCGCTCCCTGCACCAACAAATTAAAGTAAAAATGTGCTGATATTTATTTTTCGCTGAAAACTATTAACAAGAAACGTTTAATTGATTATTTATTAAGAAAAATACCAAAATTATTATCAACATACCCAAATCGAATATTTTTATGACAAGATCATGATTTGCAAGCACTTTTAAATTATTTAAAAATACTGTGCATAATTTAATATTTACATTAATAAATATCCTTTATGGCGCCATGAATGAAATAAACCATTGCAGTATAAAAAATTATCGTTTTGTTTGGGTTTGATAGCATGTGATGTTTCAAAATTGAGAAAGCAGAGGCTCATTTTTGATCAAAACATACTCAATTCGATATGAGTACATCAATTTACTCATTTTTGAGTGCTTCATTTTTTTTCAGTGAACCGAATGGTTTCAAATTTAATTTATAAAATCGTTGCAGAATTGCGTCCAGTCCTTTCAAATTTTATGAAAATCGAATCAAAATTTAAAAAGACATCAATGAAGTTTTCTTCATTCTATTTAACCCTATCCTACGTCATGAATTCAATGATGGAACTATGATAGGTTATGATTCTAGGTTACCAGGATGATGACGTCCATTTTAAGAGGGAATCCTGTTATTTCTGTATTACTTAATGCAATATATAGAATCGTCATAAATTTTGTATTCAATGCATTTTTGTATAAGGGTGCAACAGCTCTTGCACCAAGACATGGTTACTTATAAAGCGAATTATAGTACGAACGCACCTCATTTGCCACGTTTGATATACAATTTCCCATTTGTCGACAGGTTAATTTCGATATCTCATGTCATTGCATGAACAAAAACGAAATTTCATAGCAATATTATTCCAATAGTAGTGTTGGAAAGTGTTTCATAATCTATGCCATGGTGCATGGTTTTTTCGTTCTTATTTTTTTCTACCAAAGTATTAACATTTTTAACACTTTCCAACAAAGTTGAAAAGTGTTTATGCATTCGATTTGTCTGTCCGTCTGGCCATCTGTCCGTCTGTCCGTCTGTACGCGCTTTAACTCCTGTAAATATACTCGGATCGTTCTGAAATTTTTGGACGTTAGTGACCTCTACCATAGCACGAACCCTATTGCAAATGAAGTTTGTAGCATGTTTAGTTCATTTACAGGGGCAGTCAAAAGTTTTCCGTTACATTACGGCCTATGGGAAAGAAACGTTTCAAATAATTTTTAATGATATTACACGCATTCAAACACAATAAAAGTGATATGCATTTATAAAGTGTACTAAAATATGCATTCTGTAGAATATGCGCTGCAAAGAATAAATATTATTCATTTACAGGGCCACACAAAAGAATTCCGTTACATAATGATATACGAGTGGAGGGAATTTTTTCCGGCGTATTTTAATTATGTTAAATTTTTCATGTATAATGGAATTGATATACGTCGCTGAGGTTTACTATAACTTATTTCATGCATAATACGAAGTGCATAGCATTTACAGGGACACACAAAAGATTTCAGATACTATATTGTATCCGAAGTATTGTACGGTAGCGATGATTGCTGGAAATGCATTTTTAATTATGTTATGCTCTTTTATGTTTCACTATATTTGTGCATTATATATGATGTGTATAAATGCTGTAATTCATATACAGGGCTACACAAAAGAATTCTTAATGGTTACTGCGTATGATTGTAAATCGCTTAAAGGTGGTTTTTAAATGAGTTATGCATTTTTACTCCTAACTGCATTTTGTTTACTAAGAAATGTTTGTAGATAAAATTATAAAACATAGACAAAATTATATACAGAGTCACGCAAAGAATTGGGTACATGGCCGTCTATAAATGATAATTTCAGAAAATGCGATTCCAGTAGTTTTAAGAGTGTTTTACTTTGAATTAAACTTTAGCTAAATAGTGGCGAGTAATAAAGGTACTAGGTTAACTACAGGGTTGTACAAAAGTATACAAGTATGTTTCCATCTATTAGTATAAATTGTTGAAAGAGAAACTTCAACCTGTTATTTGTTTTCTTGCTAATCGAAATCCCCCATTATATAGCATATATATATCAACCTACAGATTAAATATAGAGCTGTTCAAAAGAATTGTAATACGTATTTGATATGGGCGGTAACTGCTGAAATCAGTTTTTCAAATGTTTTATGCGTTTTCTAAAATGTTTACTTAGTTCTTTTATATACATTATTTCCCTAAATAAAGAAGTTTTGTTAAAGCATACAGGAAGTGTTGGAAAGTGTTTCATAATCTATGCTTAACGCATGATTTTTCTTACTTGTTTTATTTGTGTTGTGTATCCCAGTAAAGAAACCATAAATGCTACAAACGCCATTTTTAATAGGGAATATCCTATGATAAACCTCAATAACATATACCAAGCTCATGGTAATCCAAGCAAATTTACGTATATTAGAGAACAGCCAGATAAACGGAAAAACATTTTTCAACTAGTCAGATGCACCAACCCCCAAAACTTTCTTCTATCTCATACATGTTAATATTTCAAAAGTCGCTATCACAGTGAAAAATTAAATGGCAATCTATGCTGATCATGAGGATTTTAAAGATATGACATTCCGTGCATTATTTCTTGAGATAGGACTGTCGTTGAAATTGTGCAAATACAGCAAAATTCAGCATAGCAGTGCCACCTATTGGGTAATTTATACCAAAACCTAATCAGAAACAACTTTTGTCAACGTCAAACTGAATATGAAGTTTGGTGAAAATCCGTGCATTAGTTTTTGAGATAGAGTTGTTGCAAAAATCGTGAAAAATCCAGCATAGCAGCGTCACCTCTTGAGGGATTTACACCAAAACATGATCAGCAGCAATATTAATGAAGGTATGCTTGAATCTGAGGTTTGATGAAAATTCGTGCATTAGTTCTTGAGATAGAGCTATTGAGGAAATCGTAAAAAATGCAGCACAGCAGCGCTACCTGTTAGGCGATTTACACCAACATGTAATCAGCATCAATTCATATCAAGGACTAACTGAATCTGAAGTTTGATGAAAATCTGTGCATTAGTTCTTAAGATAGAGCTATTGCGGAAATCGTGTAAATACTTAATAATGCTGCATAGTAGCGCCACCTGTTAGGCGATTTACACCAAAAAATTATCAGAACCAAATTATATCAAGTACTAACGGAATCTGAAGTTTGATTATAATCCGTGCTTTAGTTCTTGAGATGCAGTTATTGCAGAAATCGTGAAAAATTCAGCCTAGCAGCGCCACTTGTTGGGCGATTTATACCAAAAAGTAATCAGCACCAGTTTACATCAGGGACTCACTGAATCTGAAGTTTTATTAAATTCCGTGCAATTAGTTCTTGAGACAGAGCGCCTACAAAATTTGTGTCACATCCACATAGGCGTAACCAGCGGGGGGGGGGTGTGTGCCCTGGGTGCCCGGGCACCCCCCCCGTTCGCGCAGACTCAAGCACAATTATTTAAAAAATTCGAAATCTACAAAAGAAAAAAGAAGAAGTGAAAGGAGAGTTCAATTAGTTTAGAAAATTAGTTTAGTTCAAAAAACTAACAGCCTAAGTTTTGAAATGTGGTAAAAAAAAAGAAAGCCACGTTCTTTTTTTCTTTCTTCCTTTTTTAAGAAAATTATGTTGTTTATCTTTTTTAAAACTAGAATATTTACAAGAATCTGTATTAGTCATAGTAAGTCAAAAAAGGTGGCTTTATAATCCCACTTTGACGTCTTTTGTTTTGGGGAGTTTTTTTTTTCGCGCCGTTCTTTCTATTACATGTTTCTGCAATTTCATGAGAAATTAACGCAAGTTCTTGACGGGGATAGAAACTATTTATCTCTTTGCTTTTGTAGTTTAAAATCTAAAAAGAAGCAAAAGTATTTGAAAGGGAATGCAGATGTGAAACGATAATTCCAAAATGCGATTAGCCGGGGGAAAGAGGAGGAAGTGCACAGACCCGGTTGGCTGGTTGAATTTCGTGTTTCGCGGCCATTTTTTGACATTCGTAAAAGGAATATGGTTACAGTCTTTCAAGCGAATATAGCAATTTTTTTTCTCTGAAAATTTTTATACGATTTTTAAAGTTTCTTCTCGTTTCACACCGTTCTTTTGAAAGTAGGAAAAGGAACACGGTTTCAATCTTTTAGCCCAGTGCCAGTGGCGCCAACTTATATGGGCCCATAAGGCACGAGCCCACCCAATAATTTGATCTCCCCGCCCATCCAATTTCAATTGTTTTAATTCGTATTTTTTTATTTACAATTTAATCGCGGAAATGAAATTTGGTTTTATTAACGTTCTCAAAATAATTTTCTTTGGAAAATAGTAAGAACATCCATTAGACTTACAGGAGCATTGAAAGCGGTTGCGTAGTTAAATTTCTCATAAAAACAAATTTCCTGCTTATTTTGCCAAATGTTTTGATGTCATGTTGAATTGATACAGCACTTAGGTGACTAAAATGTATGCTTTTCTTGACATTTAGTTGTTTTTTTGTTTTTTTTTCACTTTCAATAGTTGTTGATTCTAATGTTATTTAAAATAAATATTAATGTATTTAAAAGGAAGAACTTATAAGAATATAATTTAATAAAATTATTTATAAAATTATAATTAAATTATAATAATTTAAAAATTTGCTTAGAAAAACATAATTTAATTTCGAATTATCATCTTTAGTCATTCGCTCCCCTCCCCCCCCTCTCCACACACATACACACTAAGGATAAAAAAATATATGTGTTATTTTACTCAAAAATGTTTGAGCCAACCCAATATTTTTGAAAAGTTGGCGCTACTGCCCACTGCAGTAAATTTTGACCAAATTCGTGATTTTATTCTGCGATCATTTCATGATATTTACAATTTTTACGCTATTTTTTGTCTAAATCCGCACTTTACCCCACTAACCTTTGACAAAATTAGTGTTTTTTACCGCGATCATTTGACGAAATTCGTATTTTTTACCGCGATATTTTGACGAAATTGGCATTTCTTCCGCACGATCCTTCGATGAAATTCGCGTTTTCTTTCTACGATCTTTTAACGAAATTCGCTTTTTCTTTCTACGATCCTTTGACGAAATTCTCGTTTTTACCGCGATCCTATGATGAAATTTATTTTCTGTTGCGGCTTATTGACGAAATTGATTTTTTTACAGGGGTCATTTGTCGAAATTCGCGATAGTTTTGCGCGACCAATCGGGAAACTTCTCGATATCTTTTTACCAATTAACAAAATTCTCTACTCTTTTCCGCGACATTTTGACGAAATTTGTAAACATTTTTCGTCAATCGTTTATCGAATTCGTAAGTTTTTGCGCAATCTTTTGACGAAATTCGCGATTATTTTCTGCACTCTTTTATCGAAATTTCCGAAATTTTTCCGCGATCGTTTGAAGAAATTCTCAAAATTTTCCGGGACCGATTCACGAATTGACTGAAAAATTCCATAAAAGAAATAAAAATCGCGGACTTTAAAAATACTCACTGAAGAATTACAGGTCTGTGAAAGAATTTGGAGGGGGAAATGCTGCACAGTTTTTTTTAATCCTTTTCTATGCGCAAATCGCGCGATCCCGCACGTTATTTCAAACCCTGTCCCTCAAAGAAAACTTCATTACTAGTGGAGTTTCGTTGGTTGGGTTTTTTTTTAACGAAAGTAGAATTAAACAATTCTAGGATTAAGGTGGGGACTGCCTTCGGTAACGTACTCCCGAGGAAGCTACGACCTCTTCTGTCTAGAAAGAAGCGAATCTTGAATTATTGCGTTTTTCATTTCGAGCCAAATTAAGTTTTCAGCTTCCTTATAAGAACTGATTTGTCATTCTTCCAATTCGAATTTAATCACTGCAATTGCAAAAATTACCGGCGAGTTTTTCTGTTTCGAAAAAGTCAAAATATCGCTTCAAAGCACGAAAACCATCGCTAAAAATCGCATTAAAAATTCGGAAAAGATTAAAAAAAAAAACACAGGGAACTAAATTAACTAATTCGGTAAAAGATTTAAACTGAATTCTTTTTAGGGATGTAAAAAAAAAAAAAAAAAAAAAAAAAAAAAAAAAAAAAAAAAGAAAAAAAGAAAGAAAAAATCACCACGAAATGCGAAAAAACCCCTCGTAAAATAAAATTAAAAAATTGTTTAAAATTGAAAAATCGCTGTAAAAATCTCAAAAACAATTTATTGAAAAGAAGACAAAGTTTATACTGGATAAAATATTGAAATCGGATTCTTTTTTAGTAATTAAAAAAAAATGCCGCAAAATGCGAAAAAAATTCATATAAAACATTAATTGAAAAATTCCAGAAATTGTCTTCGATATGCATTACTTCAGGCACACAGGTCCTGTCAAATCTTACGACTGTTCGGGCTGCATTGTTTTTACAGAGTTCAGCGCGCTCGCGTACACACACAGAGAGACAGACAAGCACCTATCTTTATTATTACAGTCGCATCATGATAGTGTCATTTTTATCATCTTGATAAAACTTAGTGTATATTATCATGACCTGCTTTACTTAATATATTCGACACAATTTGAGGTAAAAACACGAATTACAATAATTTCCGGCCTATAATCCGCGGATCAAACAGTTATGTTTGGACCCAGAAATATTGTTTCATAAAACGTAACTTGTTAAATCGCAATAAATATTTAACTTCAATAATGAAATAAAATTTCTGGATCGAAACATAATTGTTTGATCCGCGGATTATAGGCAAGAAATTACGGTATTAATGAATATTATAATTATTTATAATAAGGGTGCACAACCTTTTTAAGAGAAGGGCCACTTACAAAAATGTCTGTGTTCTCGAGGGCCACATCAGTAACACAGAGAAAATTCCGTTTCTGGGAGATGATCTGTGGCCTTTAATAAGATATAAAATATGGTTTGAGAGGTGGGGCGACTTTTACCCCTCTAGGGTCCCCTACCGAGTTAACATATTCAATTCAGTTGGCAAGAATATATCAACAGTTTAAATTTGTATATATAACACACATATACCAAGGACTATTTGGATTATTTGAAGGAATGATAATATTCCTTGTCTTTTTTCGGGGGAGTAAATTTTATTTTATTAAAAGTGGTATAAAACAAACATAGGCATGAAAGTGGCTAGTGCCAAAAAAAATGTGAACTTTATGAGCTTTGGCGATGAGGAGGAGCCAATCAACGAAATTTGAGATTTTTCCACGCACGATCAACTAAATTTGAGATTTTTCCGCGCCTGATCGACAAAAATAAGCAACTTTTCCGAAGCCGATCGACGAAATTCGCGATTTTTTTCGTGCCCAAACAACGAAAGTAGCGATTTTTCCAAGACCGATCGACAAAACACTGGATTTTTCCGTACCCGATTGACGAAAATTGCGATTTTACCGTCCCTGATCGACGAAACCGATCAACGAAATTCGCGATTCTCAAGGGACTCTGAGAAAATTTGTAAATTTTTTCCCGCGGCAAATTGACGAAATTCGCGATTTTTTCTCGCGATAAATGGACAAAACTCACGATTATTCCGCAGCCGATCAACGAAATTTTAAACTTTTCCGCGCATCATCGACAAAATTCGCTATTTTTTCGTGCCCGACCAACGAAATTTGCTATTTTTCGGAAACCGATCGACAAAACTCGCGATTTTTCCGTGTCCAATCGCCGAAATTTGTGATTTTTTCCTCGCCTTATCGACAAAATGCGCATTTTTTCAATGTCCGATCAACGAAATTTGCAATTTTTCCTCGTCTTATCGACAAAATTCGCGATTTTTCAGTGTCCGATCAACGAAATTTGCAATTTTTTCTCGTTTTATCGATTTTTCCAATGGAGTTATGAATAAAGAGGAGGAGACATATAGTGTACTGTCTACCAGTTGCGAGTGAAGTAACTGAGGAGGTTGTCACAAGATGGCGGCTGCTTTCTTTTAAATCGGATCTTCAGTCTCTGATCACCGACAGAGCAAACATCTCACCAGTAAAATTGAATAGAAAATTTCGTCTTAATTAAAAGTCTTATTCAAGGAAATTTTTCTCAAAAATGTCATAAAAATTTCTATTTGTTTTTTCTGATGACAGTATGCCTTGTAAACTATCAGTTTGTTTCCCTGGTTGTCACAATATGGTGGAAACGCAAGGCCTAACTGACGCCAAAGTAAACTCCTACCAGTAAAAATGAAAATCTGTTTCTAGCATTATTTATGACTGAATTTTTATAATAATAAGACGTTTAAATAAGTCGAAAATGTTTATATAAATCTATTGGTAGAACTTTCCAACGGCGGTTAACAACTCTTGCTATAGCGGTTGCAGTTGAAGCTTCATTATTTTAAGGACATGCCAGTTCCTTTTATTAATAGTTCCATGATTTTTCCTTGCCTTATCGACAAAATTCGAGATTTTTCCGTGTCCGATGAACGAAATTTGCAATATTTCCTCGTTTTATCGATTTTTCCTCGCCTTATCGACAAAATTCGCGATTTTTTCCTGTCCGATCAACGATATTCGCAATTTTTCCTCGCCCGATCAACGGAATTCGCGATTCTTAACCGACTGACGAAATTTTCAATTTTTCTTACGGCAAAAACGATTTTTTTTTCAGCGACCATATGGACAAAAACTTCAAATTTTTCCAGTTATAAATTGACGATATTCGTGGGCCACACGTTAACCCTTCGCGGGCCACAGGTTGTGCATCCCTAATTTATAAGAATAAAGTAATTATTTATTTAGACTTTTCTCCAAAATTTCTTGGGTCCCTCCGGTGATCCCTAAGAAGTCATGGAGTCACATTCTGAAAAACCTTCGTGCGTATGTACTGGTGTACCGTATGTATTATCTGAGATTTATCATCCGCAAAATTTCATCTACAAGACTTTGACTGAGATAATTTTAGATCTCATGCAGTGTTCCCCTGTGCCTATAGAAGTTTCCAGCATGATTATAGCCCCCCTTTTAATCTTTATAAGAAGTTAGGGTGCCAAAAGATTTTACACTTGGGACCACTCTTGGTCACTGTCTTATGTCACTGCTGCAAGGAGATTTACATTTTTTTTTTTACCATTAGATATAGTTTTGATGTTTTGAACACCTTCTCATCCCTCCTCACGCAAACAAAAATCGCATTTGAGCCCTTTCTATAAGAAATACCACACAACTATACCTTCTAAGATGAAAACCTGTCTAAAACAGAAATTTGACCGGTTTTATGAGGTGTCATTTTAGCAGGTTTTACCACATAAGATATTGTTTGTATCCAACATACCCAGGTTAAGAAGTCTGGGCACCCACCCCGTCCAAAAGGCTGGTTACGCCTATGCATCCATACATACAGACAGACAGAGTCACAGACTCACAGACAGACATTTTGTAAAAACATGTTTTTCGGGATCTCTGACCCCTAAAACGTGTCAATCCGTCGAAAACCGGAAGTCGAAAATTTTCATGAATCCAATACTTTCTTCTTGTAAAGATACAAGAAAGTAAAAATGTTGGAAAGTGTTAAATGGACAAGAGACCTTCAAACTCCTTTTTATTTATTTTTTAATTTCCCTTTAAATACTATTAAAGGGCACTATATGAATTATGGCATATATCTATCACACAAGATATTAAAAAAAATTGGGGTATAAAAATAAGGAATTTTCCTGAATATTTTACACGTTATGAATATCGAAAAGCCGCATGCGCATTCAATATCCATTAAAATCCCCACGACTTTTTATACCACTAGGGGGCTCTGCCCCCTACGAGTCACGCTCGTCAACCCCCGTTCAGACACCGCAGACTCTAAAAGTACGCTAATTTGATCGGCTTTAGAAAGATTTCGGAAGATTGAATTATAATTTAAAAAACAGTGGCGATCTCCCTATAAACGGATTTCTATTCATTTCTCTTTGAATGGGGAATTTTAAGGCCAAATCCGACCAATTTCGCCAAATTATATAAATCGCCAAAGCACTCGCCAATTATACAAACTGACATAATTTTTATTTTAAATAACGAAAGAACAAATAAATTAGTGCAACATTAATAAATATACAAATAAAACGTCGAAATAAAAATAACTTGATGACGTAGACACGTGTAACTTGCTTAAAGTCAAGTTAATGTGACATTTACGATCAACCATTATTGGCATTTAATCTTATAGTTTGGCGAATGATAGATTTTTGGTCGACGGGATAACTAAGTAGTACCAAAAATACATATGTCAATCGCTGTTTTCGTCTTTGACGTAGACACGTGTAACAACATTTCAAAATAAGCTAATGTAAAAGGAATTAAGTAAACAGAGTCTTTGTCTCCCGGTATTTTTTAATAAAGCGAAAAGAAAGTTCTTTTAAATAAGACTTTTTAAATTAATCGTTTTTAATCTGACGTAATTTTGACCAAACTATTCTTTCTCTTTTTAATATTCACGTGAAAATACTTGCGTTAGAAATGAAATATTATTTGCGCTTTCCTAACAAAAATAGTTGAAAAGTATCCGCTCAAAATATCAAATAAATGTCTAGCGCAATTTCTGAATTTAAACCTTTTTGCAATATTATTTTGTATTCATTTTATGTAATAACTGTAATGTGACGTAAATATGACGTAATTTCTCCTATTTAAGACTTCTAACGCATGTTAATAAATTTATTATTTTACAAATTCCTTTCTCTCTTAAAATTCACGCGTAATTATAGTTTTTATGACGTAATTTTTAATAAGTTCCTGCTTTTTGTACATAATTATTTAATTCCAAATATTTTTTTCTGTTTATAATAGTCACGTGTAAATAAATTTTTAATTTATTTACAAGTATAAATATTTTTTTTTTGTTTGAAGCAAACATTATTGTTTCCACTGTTTATACAGTTGGCAACAGTTTAAATTAATATCACTTTCTAAAATCTGTAAAAAATATCTCTAGAAATGCTGAAAATTTGAATTTAAAATAGGAATAAAACCTCAAAAAATTAGTCAAATTAAAAAAAAAAAACAGTCGGCACACCGGGAACTTCAAACGTATAAAATGATCTAAAAATGTTTAAATTCCTATGAATAGTTTTTGCTCCTATAAAACTTTTTTAGTGGAACGATTTTGTCCAACTTTAGCATTAAATATCTCTTAAAATAATTCTTCGATTTGAAAACTGTCTGCATCAGCGTGTTTATCAAACATTTCTGTATCATACTACCGATTTTCATATTTTTGTATGCATTATTTTTCTTAATATTAACGAAGAAAGACCTCCTGTCACAAAAAATTCAAAATCGGCGGCGGCGGCGGCGGCGGCGGTGACAGCGGTAGTTACTTTTTTTTAGAATAGAGAGATTTTGGTTTACATATACAAATAAAAATGTGCTTAGTTTTTTTATAATTTGAAAAGTTAAAAGTAGTTAAGTGCAGAAATACGATGCAAAAAGGCTGAAAATATCATAAAATTTAGATTTTTTTTTCTTACCTTTACATTCCAATATATAAACTTCGATGGACAGTTTTATTTGTATATGCAAACCAAACAGCTATAAAAAACATTTGGGTACTTTAATGGATATGGGATTCGCGTGGGACATTTTTAAAAGTTCTTCATAACGCTTAAAATATTAAAGAAAATTCCTTTTTTACTCCTCCCAATTTTTTTAAACTTCATGTGGGATAAATATATGCCATAATGCATACAGTGCCCTTAAATATAGTATTTAAAGTGAAAATTTAAAAAAGAATTTGAATGCCCCTTGTCCCCTTAAATACACTTTTCTCAAAACACTAAAAACTCATTTTTTTCTCTACCAAAGATACAGCAATTATTATTTTATCACGTGTTATCAGCTATTCAGGAAACTGCAGTTATTTTTTTGTAGCACTCACACTTGTTGGAGCTTATTTCCCTCAAGAAGTATTTTAATCGTAATTGCCCTAATGTGATATAAACACGACTTGTTACCAGCTCAACGCTGGAGAATTTATGCTTCCTGAAATCTCGCTTGGCCTGAATATTAATAAGTGCGTGGGTTTCATACATAATTATAATAAGTAAAAAAAGAAAAATCAATTAAAGGTTGCTGAAAACAGACTTTTACTACTCTAAACAGGTTACTTTCGGACGAAATGATTTTCATATGCGAATAAAAATGATTTTAAGATATAAAATTTAATCATTTTTCAGAGAACCGAAAACGTTTTTATCAGTTTCACATAAGAAAATTTCAGAAAATACTGCAAAAATTCGTTTTAAAATAGACAAGGGACCTTAAAACACATTTTTTAAAATTGTACTTTTAAATACTATTCAAGGGTGCACTATATGCATTATGGTATATTTTATCACACAAGAAATTAAAAAAAAATTTTTTTTGGAGAAAAATAAGGAATTTTCCTGAATATTTTAAACGTTAGGAAGAACTTTTAAAAATGCTTCATGCGCATTCCATATCCATTAAAATCTCCAATATTTTTTAATGATAGTTTGATTTACATATGGGACATTTTCGCAATCTTTTGACTTTCATGTCCCTGAATAATATTTTTTTATTTAATACACTTTTTTGTGTTTTTTTTTAATTTCATATACTGGGGAACATCGATGGACGATGTTGGGGGTCCAAATACCAGGAAAACTCCTCTACCGTCCCGTGTCTCTGATGCTGATTTTTAAGTTTGGAGCTGTCTGTATAAAATTGTTTCAATAAAAGTAATTCGATGTAATTTTTTTTTCCGAAATTGGGACAATTGTTTTATATAAATAGGTAGCATAAAATTAACCTGCACACATTTTTACGGTTGATATTATTTTTTGAACTCTGTCCCTGGGTTTTTCCATCTTACCGTCCCTCTTGCTAAACTTATACAGATAACCACTTCAGACAGCCACAGAATTTTTTTCAAGTTTTTTCTCATGCAGAAGTATGCTAGAGAAAGAATGTCTAAAATTCTTTGAATTGCAGAAAATTTACTGCAGATTTTAAATTAGCATTTAAATATCAATTTCAAGGTCGTGCCTTTATGGGTAGTCTTACCGTCCCCAAGGTTTATTCCTGCAGTTTTCGAGATAAATTAAAAAAAAAAAAATTAATTTAATCCAATGTTAACAACCGTTTCTAAAAATCAATGAACATTGTGGCTATCACTTAGTCTTAACACGATTTTCCTAAAAATAGGTGGTAATTTTCCTTACTGTCCCCTTTTTTACCATTTCGTCCTTTTTTTCCTATACCATCCCCTTTTTTTACCTTACCGTCCCTTCTTTAACACCCCTTTAAGACAATGTTATACAAAAATTCTGTATTAAAAGTACTACATTGTTATTATTTCTTATTTGAATGTCCTGTGGGTACTATGCAAATTCATTATAAGTAAAAATTTAGAAGAAAATAAAACGTTATAGGGATAAAACGGTAAGGAAAATTAAACTCGCAAGTTTAACTCAAACCTCAGTTAAATAAAACAATTTTCGCTGCTGACCCTTTTTTCTTTATTTTGAATCATTAAGGCATTCGTCTATCAGATTAAAATGTTATTTTAGCAAGTTTAATTTCGCTAGACTTTTTTTCCCCTAAAAGTCAAAAGATTGTGAGAATGCCCCATATACAAATAAAACTGAGCATAGTTTTTTTAAACTAAATATAATTTGAAAAATTAAAAGGTAGTTAAATGCAGAAATAGGATGCAAAAATGGTGAAAATTTCATAAAATTTAGAAAATATTTTTTTTTCTTTCCTTTATATTCAAATATATAAAATGCAATGCACAGTTTTATTTGTATATGTAAATCAAACTACCATTAAAAAATAGTGAGGACTTTAATGGATATGGAACGCGCATGGGGCATTTTGAAATGTTCTTCATAACGCTTATAATACTCAGGAAAATTCCTTATTTTTCTCAATTTTTTTTTTTAACCATTTGGAAAAATGGTTATTGTTCTCGTCAGGATGGGAAATCAAAAGCATATCTGAAGGTTTTTCTTGGCTTAATCCGCATTTTATTCGTTTCCTGATGGGTCTATACAGCAATATGTATTTCCCTTTACTTTCAACAAAGATGGATACCTTCTGTTGCCACTATGACAAAAAAGTAATAAAAACTACAAAAGAAAATTAATAACTCAGAAACAAATTCAGATACAGCTTTCAAACAAATTGCATTTAAAAGTAAATTTTTTTCTCTATACGATGGTGTAAAAAGTAATAGTGTGGGATGCTTAGACGTTTAAGAATGAAATTTCCTTTAAAATGAGTCGTCAGATTTCTTGGAAATCGGACGATGGAAAAGCCTTTTCCCGAACAGCCAATGAAATTCTTGGATAATACGTAAGTTTCAGGTGGATAATACGTACGAGTTGCAGGCGATTTTTGTCGCTTGGAATTTTTGCATGTAATAACACTATTAATGTTTAATTCATGGCGTACGTAATGTAGGATCAACTCAGTGCGATTTTTTGTCTTAAATTTTAGTCTTCGAAAAAATCATTTTCAAAATGGTCGTTGTAATTTGATAAATTCCTTTTTTTTTTTAAATTTCTTGTGTGATAAATATATGCGATAATTCATACAGAATCGTTTGAATAATGGTGTTTAAAGAGCAAGAAAAAAAAAACGAGTTTAAAGGTTCCTTATCATCTTACAAAAACTTTAAATCAACTTTTTCTCAAAAAAAAAAAAAAAAAAAAAAATGCAATTTAACAAATTACAACGACTATTTGGAAAATGATTTTTTCAAAGACTAAAATTTAAGACATAAAAAATAGCACGGAGTTGATCCTACATTACGTACGCCACGAATTAAAAATTAATAGTGTTATTACACGTAAAAGTTGCAAGCAACAGAAATCGCCTGCGACTCGTACATATTATCCACCTGAAACTTAAGTATTATCCAAGCATTTCATTGGCTGTTCGGGAAAAGGCTTTTCCATCGTCAAATTTCCAAGAAATCTGACGGCCAATTTTAAATGAAATTTATTTCTTAAACTTCTAAACATCCCACACTATTACTTTTTATATCGTCGTATAGAGAAAAAAAAATGTACTTTTAAATGCAATTTGTTTGAAAGCTCTATCTCAATTTGTTTCTGAGTTATTAATTTTTTTTGTAGTTTTTATTACTTTTTTGTCATAGTGGCAACACTCTGTTGTCCATCTCTGTTGAAAGTAAAGGGAAATACATATTACTTATACACCAATCAGAAAACGAATAAATTGCAGATTAAACCAATAAAAAGCTTCAGATATGCATTTGATTTCCTACCCTGACGAGGACAATAACCATTTTTCCAAATGGTTTAAAAAAAAAAAAAAAAAAAAAGATTCTTTTCTTTACTAAAGGTACAGCTGTACATAATCTTATTTTATCACGTGTTATCAGCTATTCAGGAAAAGTGCGGTTATTATTATTATTTTTGTTTTATAGCACTCACGCTTGTTGGAGCTTATTTCTCTCAATAAGTATTTTAATCGTAATTGCCCTAATGTGATATAAACACGACTTGTTACCAGCTCAACGCTGGAGAATTTACGCTTCCTGAAATCTCGCTTGCCCGGAATATTAATAAATGCGTGGGTTTCATACATAATTATAAAAAGTAAAAAAAGAAAAATCAATTAAAGGTTTCTGAAAACAGACTTTTACTACTCTAAACAGGTTACTTTCGGACGAAATTATTTTCATATGCGAATAAAAATGATTTTAATATAAAATTTAATCATTTTTCAGAGAACCGAAAACGTTTTTATCAGTTTCACATAATAAAATTTCAGAAAATACTGTAAAAATTCGTTTTAAAATAGACAAGGGACCTTAAAACACATTTTTTAAAATTGTACTTTTAAATACTATTCAAGGGCGCACTATATGCATTATGGTATATTTTATCACACAAGAAATTAAAAAAAAATTTTTTTTGGAGAAAAATAAGGAATTTTCCTGAATATTTTAAACGTTAGGAAGAACTTTTAAAAATGCTTCATGCGCATTCCATATCCATTAAAATCTCCAATATTTTTTAATGGTAGTTTGATTTACATATGGGGCATATTTTCGCAATCTTTTGACTTTCATGTCCCTGAATAATATTTCTTTATTTAATACACTTTTTTGTGTTTTTTTTTTTTTAATTTCATATACTGGGGAACATCCCATTGCATGATTGCATAACAATATTAACGAGATAAATATGTTTTGGACGATGTTGGGGGACCAAATACCAGGAAAACTCCTCTACCGTCCCGTGTCCCTGATGCTGATTTTTTAAGTTTGGAGCTGTCTGTATAAAATTGTTTCAATAAAAGTAATTCGATGTCATTTTTTTCTGAAATTGGGACAATTGTTTTATATAAATAGGTAGCAAAAAATTAACCTACACACATTTTTACGGTTGATATTATTTTTTGAACTCTGTCCCTGTCTTTTTTCTCCTTATCATCCCTCTTCTAAAATGATTCAGAAAATCACTTCAGATGCAGCCACAGAATTTTTTTCAAGTTTTTTCTCATGCAGAAGTATGCTAGAGAAAGAATGTCTAAAAATCTTTGAATTGCAGGAAATTTACTGCAGAATTTAAATATCAATTTCAAGATCGTGCCTTTATGGGTAGTCTTACCGTCCCCAAGGTTTATTCCTGCACTTTTCGAGATAAATTAAAAAAAAAAAAATAATCCAATGTTAACAACCGTTTCTAAAAAATCAATGAACATTGTGGCTATCACTTAGTCGTAACATGATTTTCCTAAAAATAGGTGATAATTTTCCTTACCGTCCCCTTTTTTACCATTTCGTCCCTTTTTTCCTATACCATCCCCTTTTTTTACATTTCCGCACCTTCTTTAACACCCCTTTAAGACAATGTTATACAAAAATTCTGTATTAAAAGTACTTACTACATTCTTATTATTTCTTATTTGAATGTCCTGTGGATACTATGCAAATTCATTATAAGTAAAAATTTAGATGAAAATAAAAAGTTATAGGGGAGGTAAGGAAAATGAAGGTAAATGAAGGTAAGGAAAATTAAACTCGCAAGTTTAACTCAAACCTCAGTTAAATAAAACAATTTTCGCTGCTGACCCTTTTTTCTTTATTTTGAATCATTAAGGCATTCGTCTATCAGATTAAAATGTTATTTTAGCAAGTTTAATTTCGCCAGACTTTTTTTCCCCTAAAAGTCAAAAGATTGTGAGAATGCCCCATATACAAATAAAACTGAGCATAGTTTTTTTAAACTAAATATAATTTGAAAAATTAAAAGGTAGTTAAATGCAGAAATAGGATGCAAAAATGGTGAAAATTTCATAAAATTTAGAAAATATTTGTTTTTCTTTCCTTTATATTCAAATATATAAAATGCAATGCACAGTTTTATTTGTATATGTAAATCAAACTACCATTAAAAAATAGTGAGGACTTTAATGGATATGGAACGCGCATGGGGCATTTTGAAATGTTCTTCATAACGCTTATAATACTCAGGAAAATTCCTTATTTTTCTCAATTTTTTTTTTTAACCATTTGGAAAAATGGTTATTGTTCTCGTCAGGATGGGAAATCAAAAGCATATCTGAAGGTTTTTCTTGGTTTAATCCGCATTTTATTCGTTTCCTGATGGGTCTATACAGCAATATGTATTTCCCTTTACTTTCAACAAAGATGGATACCTTCTGTTGCCACTATGACAAAAAAGTAATAAAAACTACAAAAGAAAATTAATAACTCAGAAACAAATTCAGATACAGCTTTCAAACAAATTGCATTTAAAAGTAAATTTTTTTCTCTATACGATGGTGTAAAAAGTAATAGTGTGGGATGCTTAGACGTTTAAGAATGAAATTTCCTTTAAAATGAGTCGTCAGATTTCTTGGAAATCGGACGATGGAAAAGCCTTTTCCCGAACAGCCAATGAAATTCTTGGATAATACGTACGAGTTGCAGGCGATTTTTGTCGCTTGGAATTTTTACATGTAATAACACTATTAATGTTTAATTCATGGCGTACGTAATGTAGGATCAACTCAGTGCGATTTTTTGTCTTAAATTTTAGTCTTCGAAAAAATCATTTTCCAAATGGTCGTTGTAATTTGATAAATTCCTTTTTTTTTTTAATTTCTTGTGTGATAAATATATGCGATAATTCATACAGAATCGTTTGAATAATGGTGTTTAAAGAGCAAGAAAAAAAAACGAGTTTAAAGGTTCCTTATCATCTTACAAAAACTTTAAATCAACTTTTTCTCAAAAAAAAAAAAAAAAAATGCAATTTAACAAATTACAACGACTATTTGGAAAATGATTTTTTCAAAGACTAAAATTTAAGACATAAAAAATAGCACGGAGTTGATCCTACATTACGTACGCCACGAATTAAACATTAATAGTGTTATTACACGTAAAAGTTGCAAGCAACAGAAATCGCCTGCGACTCGTACATATTATCCACCTGAAACTTAAGTATTATCCAAGCATTTCATTGGCTGTTCGGGAAAAGGCTTTTCCATCGTCAAATTTCCAAGAAATCTGACGGCCAATTTTAAATGAAATTTATTTCTTAAACTTCTAAACATCCCACACTATTACTTTTTATATCGTCGTATAGAGAAAAAAAAATGTACTTTTAAATGCAATTTGTTTGAAAGCTCTATCTCAATTTGTTTCTGAGTTATTAATTTTTTTTGTAGTTTTTATTACTTTTTTGTCATAGTGGCAACACTCTGTTGTCCATCTCTGTTGAAAGTAAAGGGAAATACATATTACTTATACACCAATCAGAAAACGAATAAATTGCAGATTAAACCAATAAAAAGCTTCAGATATGCATTTGATTTCCTACCCTGACGAGGACAATAACCATTTTTCCAAATGGTTTAAAAAAAAAAAAAAAAAAAAAAAAAAAAAAAAAAAAAAGATTCTTTTCTTTACTAAAGGTACAGCTGTACATAATCTTATTTTATCACGTGTTATCAGCTATTCAGGAAAAGTGCGGTTATTATTATTATTTTTTTTTTATAGCACTCACGCTTGTTGGAGCTTATTTCTCTCAATAAGTATTTTAATCGTAATTGCCCTAATGTGATATAAACACGACTTGTTACCAGCTCAACGCTGGAGAATTTACGCTTCCTGAAATCTCGCTTGCCCGGAATATTAATAAATGCGTGGGTTTCATACATAATTATAAAAAGTAAAAAAAGAAAAATCAATTAAAGGTTTCTGAAAACAGACTTTTACTACTCTAAACAGGTTACTTTCGGACGAAATTATTTTCATATGCGAATAAAAATGATTTTAAGATATAAAATTTAATCATTTTTCAGAGAACCGAAAACGTTTTTATCAGTTTCACATAATAAAATTTCAGAAAATACTGTAAAAATTCGTTTTAAAATAGACAAGGGACCTTAAAACACATTTTTTAAAATTGTACTTTTAAATACTATTCAAGGGCGCACTATATGCATTATGGTATATTTTATCACACAAGAAATTAAAAAAAAATTTTTTTTGGAGAAAAATAAGGAATTTTCCTGAATATTTTAAACGTTAGGAAGAACTTTTAAAAATGCTTCATGCGCATTCCATATCCATTAAAATCTCCAATATTTTTTAATGGTAGTTTGATTTACATATGGGGCATATTTTCGCAATCTTTTGACTTTCATGTCCCTGAATAATATTTTTTTTATTTAATACACTTTTTTGTGTTTTTTTTTTTTTAAATTTCATATACTGGGGAACATCCCATTGCATGATTGCATAACAATATTAACGAGATAAATATGTTTTGGACGATGTTGGGGGACCAAATACCAGGAAAACTCCTCTACCGTCCCGTGTCCCTGATGCTGATTTTTTAAGTTTGGAGCTGTCTGTATAAAATTGTTTCAATAAAAGTAATTCGATGTCATTTTTTTCTGAAATTGGGACAATTGTTTTATATAAATAGGTAGCAAAAAATTAACCTACACACATTTTTACGGTTGATATTATTTTTTGAACTCTGTCCCTGTCTTTTTTCTCCTTATCATCCCTCTTCTAAAATGATTCAGAAAATCACTTCAGATGCAGCCACAGAATTTTTTTCAAGTTTTTTCTCATGCAGAAGTATGCTAGAGAAAGAATGTCTAAAAATCTTTGAATTGCAGGAAATTTACTGCAGAATTTAAATATCAATTTCAAGATCGTGCCTTTATGGGTAGTCTTACCGTCCCCAAGGTTTATTCCTGCACTTTTCGAGATAAATTAAAAAAAAAAAAATAATCCAATGTTAACAACCGTTTCTAAAAATCAATGAACATTGTGGCTATCACTTAGTCGTAACATGATTTTCCTAAAAATAGGTGATAATTTTCCTTACCGTCCCCTTTTTTACCATTTCGTCCCTTTTTTCCTATACCATCCCCTTTTTTTACATTTCCGCACCTTCTTTAACACCCCTTTAAGACAATGTTATACAAAAATTCTGTATTAAAAGTACTTACTACATTCTTATTATTTCTTATTTGAATGTCCTGTGGATACTATGCAAATTCATTATAAGTAAAAATTTAGATGAAAATAAAAAGTTATAGGGGAGGTAAGGAAAATGAAGGTAAATGAAGGTAAGGAAAATTAAACTCGCAAGTTTAACTCAAACCTCAGTTAAATAAAACAATTTTCGCTGCTGACCCTTTTTTCTTTATTTTGAATCATTAAGGCATTCGTCTATCAGATTAAAATGTTATTTTAGCAAGTTTAATTTCGCCAGACTTTTTTTCCCCTAAAAGTCAAAAGATTGTGAGAATGCCCCATATACAAATAAAACTGAGCATAGTTTTTTTAAACTAAATATAATTTGAAAAATTAAAAGGTAGTTAAATGCAGAAATAGGATGCAAAAATGGTGAAAATTTCATAAAATTTAGAAAATATTTTTTTTTCTTTCCTTTATATTCAAATATATAAAATGCAATGCACAGTTTTATTTGTATATGTAAATCAAACTACCATTAAAAAATAGTGAGGACTTTAATGGATATGGAACGCGCATGGGGCATTTTGAAATGTTCTTCATAACGCTTATAATACTCAGGAAAATTCCTTATTTTTCTCAATTTTTTTTTTAACCATTTGGAAAAATGGTTATTGTTCTCGTCAGGATGGGAAATCAAAAGCATATCTGAAGGTTTTTCTTGGTTTAATCCGCATTTTATTCGTTTCCTGATGGGTCTATACAGCAATATGTATTTCCCTTTACTTTCAACAAAGATGGATACCTTCTGTTGCCACTATGACAAAAAAGTAATAAAAACTACAAAAGAAAATTAATAACTCAGAAACAAATTCAGATACAGCTTTCAAACAAATTGCATTTAAAAGTAAATTTTTTTCTCTATACGATGGTGTAAAAAGTAATAGTGTGGGATGCTTAGACGTTTAAGAATGAAATTTCCTTTAAAATGAGTCGTCAGATTTCTTGGAAATCGGACGATGGAAAAGCCTTTTCCCGAACAGCCAATGAAATTCTTGGATAATACGTAAGTTTCAGGTGGATAATACGTACGAGTTGCAGGCGATTTTTGTCGCTTGGAATTTTTACATGTAATAACACTATTAATGTTTAATTCATGGCGTACGTAATGTAGGATCAACTCAGTGCGATTTTTTGTCTTAAATTTTAGTCTTCGAAAAAATCATTTTCCAAATGGTCGTTGTAATTTGATAAATTCCTTTTTTTTTTTAATTTCTTGTGTGATAAATATATGCGATAATTCATACAGAATCGTTTGAATAATGGTGTTTAAAGAGCAAGAAAAAAAAAACGAGTTTAAAGGTTCCTTATCATCTTACAAAAACTTTAAATCAACTTTTTCTCAAAAAAAAAAAAAGAATGCAATTTAACAAATTACAACGACTATTTGGAAAATGATTTTTTCAAAGACTAAAATTTAAGACATAAAAAATAGCACGGAGTTGATCCTACATTACGTACGCCACGAATTAAACATTAATAGTGTTATTACACGTAAAAGTTGCAAGCAACAGAAATCGCCTGCGACTCGTACATATTATCCACCTGAAACTTAAGTATTATCCAAGCATTTCGTTGGCTGTTCGGGAAAAGGCTTTTCCATCGTCAAATTTCCAAGAAATCTGACGGCCAATTTTAAATGAAATTTATCTCTTAAACTTCTAAACATCCCACACTATTACTTTTTATATCGTCGTATAGAGAAAAAAAATGTACTTTTAAATGCAATTTGTTTGAAAGCTCTATCTCAATTTGTTTCTGAGTTATTAATTTTTTTTGTAGTTTTTATTACTTTTTTGTCATAGTGGCAACACTCTGTTGTCCATCTCTGTTGAAAGTAAAGGGAAATACATATTACTTATACACCAATCAGAAAACGAATAAATTGCAGATTAAACCAATAAAAAGCTTCAGATATGCATTTGATTTCCTACCCTGACGAGGACAATAACCATTTTTCCAAATGGTTAAAAAAAAAAAAAAAAGATTCTTTTCTTTACTAAAGGTACAGCTGTACATAATCTTATTTTATCACGTGTTATCAGCTAATCAGGAAAAGTGCGGTTATTATTATTATTTTTTTTTTATAGCACTCACGCTTGTTGGAGCTTATTTCTCTCAATAAGTATTTTAATCGTAATTGCCCTAATGTGATATAAACACGACTTGTTACCAGCTCAACGCTGGAGAATTTACGCTTCCTGAAATCTCGCTTGCCCGGAATATTAATAAATGCGTGGGTTTCATACATAATTATAAAAAGTAAAAAAAGAAAAATCAATTAAAGGTTGCTGAAAACAGACTTTTACTACTCTAAACAGGTTACTTTCGGACGAAATTATTTTCATATGCGAATAAAAATGATTTTAAGATATAAAATTTAATCATTTTTCAGAGAACCGAAAACGTTTTTATCAGTTTCACATAATAAAATTTCAGAAAATACTGCAAAAATTCGTTTTAAAATAGACAAGGGACCTTAAAACACATTTTTTAAAATTGTACTTTTAAATAGTATTCAAGGGTGCACTATATGCATTATGGTATATTTTATCACACAAGAAATTAAAAAAAAATTTTTTTTGGAGAAAAATAAGGAATTTTCCTGAATATTTTAAACGTTAGGAAGAACTTTTAAAAATGCTTCATGCGCATTCCATATCCATTAAAATCTCCAATATTTTTTAATGGTAGTTTGATTTACATATGGGGCATATTTTCGCAATCTTTTGACTTTCATGTCCCTGAATAATATTTTTTTTATTTAATACACTTTTTTGTGTTTTTTTTTTTTAATTTCATATACTGGGGAACATCCCATTGCATGATTGCATAACAATATTAACGAGATAAATATGTTTTGGACGATGTTGGGGGTCCAAATACCAGGAAAACTCCTCTACCGTCCCGTGTCCCTGATGCTGATTTTTTAAGTTTGGAGCTGTCTGTATAAAATTGTTTCAATAAAAGTAATTCGATGTCATTTTTTTCTGAAATTGGGACAATTGTTTTATATAAATAGGTAGCAAAAAATTAACCTACACACATTTTTACGGTTGATATTATTTTTTGAACTCTGTCCCTGTCTTTTTTCTCCTTATCATCCCTCTTCTAAAATGATTCAGAAAATCACTTCAGATGCAGCCACAGAATTTTTTTCAAGTTTTTTCTCATGCAGAAGTATGCTAGAGAAAGAATGTCTAAAAATCTTTGAATTGCAGGAAATTTACTGCAGAATTTAAATATCAATTTCAAGATCGTGCCTTTATGGGTAGTCTTACCGTCCCCAAGGTTTATTCCTGCACTTTTCGAGATAAATTAAAAAAAAAAATAATCCAATGTTAACAACCGTTTCTAAAAATCAATGAACATTGTGGCTATCACTTAGTCGTAACATGATTTTCCTAAAAATAGGTGATAATTTTCCTTACCGTCCCCTTTTTTACCATTTCGTCCCTTTTTTCCTATACAGTCCCCTTTTTTTACATTTCCGCACCTTCTTTAACACCCCTTTAAGACAATGTTATACAAAAATTCTGTATTAAAAGTACTTACTACATTCTTATTATTTCTTATTTGAATGTCCTGTGGATACTATGCAAATTCATTATAAGTAAAAATTTAGATGAAAATAAAAAGTTATAGGGGAGGTAAGGAAAATGAAGGTAAATGAAGGTAAGGAAAATTAAACTAGCAAGTTTAACTCAAACCTCAGTTAAATAAAACAATTTTCGCTGCTGACCCTTTTTTCTTTATTTTGAATCATTAAGGCATTCGTCTATCAGATTAAAATGTTATTTTAGCAAGTTTAATTTCGCCAGACTTTTTTCCCCCTAAAAGTCAAAAGATTGTGAGAATGCCCCATATACAAATAAAACTGAGCATAGTTTTTTTAAACTAAATATAATTTGAAAAATTAAAAGGTAGTTAAATGCAGAAATAGGATGCAAAAATGGTGAAAATTTCATAAAATTTAGAAAATATTTTTTTTTCTTTCCTTTATATTCAAATATATAAAATGCAATGCACAGTTTTATTTGTATATGTAAATCAAACTACCATTAAAAAATAGTGAGGACTTTAATGGATATGGAACGCGCATGGGGCATTTTGAAATGTTCTTCATAACGCTTATAATACTCAGGAAAATTCCTTATTTTTCTCAATTTTTTTTTTTAACCATTTGGAAAAATGGTTATTGTTCTCGTCAGGATGGGAAATCAAAAGCATATCTGAAGGTTTTTCTTGGTTTAATCCGCATTTTATTCGTTTCCTGATGGGTCTATACAGCAATATGTATTTCCCTTTACTTTCAACAAAGATGGATACCTTCTGTTGCCACTATGACAAAAAAGTAATAAAAACTACAAAAGAAAATTAATAACTCGGAAACAAATTCAGATACAGCTTTCAAACAAATTGCATTTAAAAGTAATTTTTTTTCTTTATACGATGGTGTAAAAAGTAATAGTGTGGGATGCTTAGACGTTTAAGAATGAAATTTCCTTTAAAATGAGTCGTCAGATTTCTTGGAAATCGGACGATGGAAAAGCCTTTTCCCGAACAGCCAATGAAATGCTTGGATAATACGTAAGTTTCAGGTGGATAATACGTACGAGTCGCAGGCGATTTTTGTCGCTTGGAATTTTTACATGTAATAACACTATTAATGTTTAATTCATGGCGTACGTAATGTAGGATCAACTCAGTGCGATTTTTTGTCTTAAATTTTAGTCTTCGAAAAAATCATTTTCCAAATGGTCGTTGTAATTTGATAAATTCCTTTTTTTTTTTAATTTCTTGTGTGATAAATATATGCGATAATTCATACAGAATCGTTTGAATAATAGTGTTTAAAGAGCAAGAAAAAAAAAAGAGTTTAAAGGTTCCTTATCATCTTACAAAAACTTTAAATCAACTTTTTCTCAAAAAAAAAAAAAATGCAATTTAACAAATTACAACGACTATTTGGAAAATGATTCTTTCAAAGACTAAAATTTAAGACATAAAAAATAGCACGGAGTTGATCCTACATTACGTACGCCACGAATTAAACATTAATAGTGTTATTACACGTAAAAGTTGCAAGCAACAGAAATCGCCTGCGACTCGTACATATTATCCACCTGAAACTTAAGTATTATCCAAGCATTTCATTGGCTGTTCGGGAAAAGGCTTTTCCATCGTCAAATTTCCAAGAAATCTGACGGCCAATTTTAAATGAAATTTATCTCTTAAACTTCTAAACATCCCACACTATTACTTTTTATATCGTCGTATAGAGAAAAAAAATGTACTTTTAAATGCAATTTGTTTGAAAGCTCTATCTCAATTTGTTTCTGAGTTATTAATTTTTTTTTGTAGTTTTTATTACTTTTTTGTCATAGTGGCAACACTCTGTTGTCCATCTCTGTTGAAAGTAAAGGGAAATACATATTACTTATACACCAATCAGAAAACGAATAAATTGCAGATTAAACCAATAAAAAGCTTCAGATATGCATTTGATTTCCTACCCTGACGAGGACAATAACCATTTTTCCAAATGGTTAAAAAAAAAAAAAAAAGGATTCTTTTCTTTACTAAAGGTACAGCTGTACATAATCTTATTTTATCACGTGTTATCAGCTATTCAGGAAAAGTGCGGTTATTGTTATTATTATTTTTTTTTTATAGCACTCACGCTTGTTGGAGCTTATTTCTCTCAATAAGTATTTTAATCGTAATTGCCCTAATGTGATATAAACACGACTTTTTACCAGCTCAACGCTAGAGAATTTACGCTTCCTGAAATCTCGCTTGCCCGGAATATTAAAAAAATGCGTGGGTTTCATACATAATTATAAAAAGTAAAAAAAGAAAAATCAATTAAAGGTTGCTGAAAACAGACTTTTACTACTCTAAAGAGGTTACTTTCGGACGAAATTATTTTCATATGCGAATAAGAAGGATTTTAAGATATAAAATTTAATCATTTTTCAGAGAACCGAAAACGTTTTTATCAGTTTCACATAATAAAATTTCAGAAAAAACTGCAAAAATTCTTTTTAAAATAGACAAGGGACCTTAAAACACATTTTTTTAGATTGCCCTTTTAAATACTATTCAAGGGTGCATATAGTGCTATAATGCACTATATGCATTATAGCATTTTTTATCACACAAGACATTAAAAAAAATTTTTTTTGGAGAAATAAGGAATTTTCCTGAATATTTTAAACGATTTGGGAAGAATTTTTAAAAATGCTTCATGCGCATTCCATATCCATTAAAATCTACAATATTTTTTAATGGTAGTTTGATTTACATATACAAATAAAATTGAGTATAGTTTTTTTTAAACTAAATATAATTTGAAAAGTTATAAAAGGTAGTTAAGTGCAGAAATAGGATGCAAAAATGATGAAAATTTCATAAAATTTAGAAAATATTTTTGTTTCTTTCGTTTATATTCAAATATATAAAATGCAATGCACAGTTTTATTTGTATATATAAAACAAACTGGCACAAAAAATAGTGGGGATTTTAATGGATATGGAACACGCACATTTTGAAAAGTTCTTCATAGCATTCATTAAAATATTCAGGAAAATTCCTTATTTTTCTTCAAAAACAATTTTTTTTTAAATTTCTTATGTGATAAATATACGCCGTAATTCATATACAAACTTTTGAATAGTGTTTAAGTGCAATTAAAAAAAAATGAGTTTGATGGTACGTTGTCCCCTTAAAAAAATTTAAATCAACCTTTTCTCAAAAAAAAAAAAAAATCATGCGTTAAGCATATATTATGAAACACTTTCTAACACTTCCTGAATGCTTTAACAAAACTTAGTTATTTAGGGAAATAAGGTAAATAAGTAAACATTTTATAAAACGCATAAAACATTTGATAAACTGATTTCAGCAGTTACCGTTCGTAGCCAAATATGTATTCCAATTCTTTTGAACAGCCCTGTATTTGATCTGTCGATGATATATAAACTCTACAATGGGAAAATATAATTTAGAAATTAAACGCATAACATGTTGAAATTTCCCTTTCAGCAATTTATACCAATAGATGGAACCATACTTGAATACTTTTGTACAACCCTGTAGTTAACCTAGTATCTTTATTACACGCCACTATTTAGCTAAAGTTTAATTCAAAGTAAAACACTCTTAAAACTACTGAAATAACATTTCCAGAAATTATCATTTATAGATGGATATGTATCCAATTCTTTGCGTGACCCTGTATATCATTTTATGTATGTTTTACAAACATTTCTTAGTAAACTAAATGCAGTTCAGCGTGAAAATGCAGAACTTATTTAAAAACCACCTTTAAGCAATTTACCCAGTAACCATTACGAATTCTTTTGTGTAGCCCTGTATATCAATTACAGCATTTAAGCATACCATATACAATGCATAAATATAGTGAAACATAAAAGCACATAAAAGAATTAAAAATGCATTTCTAGCAATCATCGCTACTGTACAGTACTTCGGATACAATATAGTATCTGAAATCTTTTGTGTATCCCTGTAAACTGCACTTCGTATTATACATGAAATAAGTTATAGTAAACCTCAGCGACGTATATCAATTTCATTATACATGAAATAATTTAACATAATTAAAATACGCTGGAAAAAATTTCCTCCACCCCTATATCATTATGTAACAGAATTCTTTTGTGTGGCCCTGTAAATGAATAATAACTATTCTTTGCACCGCATATTCTACAGGATGCATATTTTAGTGCACTTGATAAATGCATATGAATTTTATTATGTTTGAAAGCATGTAATATCATTAAAAATCATTTTAAACGATTTTTTCCGATAGACCGTAATGTAATGGAAAACTTTTGACTGTCCCTGTAAATGAACTAAACATACTACAAACTTCCTTTGAAATAGGGTTCGTGCTATGGTAGAGGTCCCTAACATCCAAAAATTTCAGAACGATCCGAGTATATTTACGAGAGTTAGAGCGCGTACAGACGGCCAGACGGACAGACAAATCGAAGTTATAAACACTTTTCAACTTTGTTGGAAAGTATTAAAAACGAAAAAAAAAAAAAAATCTTTTTCTATACCAAAAGTACAGATATACATAATCTCTTTTTTTTCACGTGTTATCACGAGATAAAAAGAGAAATATCACAGTTCAGGCAAAGTGCTGTTATTTTCTTATAGCACACACACTTGTTGGAGTTTATTTCCCTCAAGAAGTATTTTAATCGTTATTACCCTAATGTGTTATAAACAGAACTTGTTACCAGCTCAACGGTCGAGAATTTATTCTTCCTGGAATCTCGCTTGACCGGAATATTAACAAGTACGTGGGTTTCATAGATAATTATAGAAAGGAAACAAAAGAAAAATCAATTAAAGGTTGCTGAAAACAGACTTTTACTGTTCTAAACAGGTTATTATCGGACGAAATCATTTTCATATGCGAATAAAAAGGATTTTAAGATATAATATTTTATCATTTTTCAGAGAACCGAAACCTTTTTTTGGTGCGTTCGGAATACCTAGCACCTGCAATAGTCGTCTGCTCCGTCCGTCCGTCTGTTTGTCCGCATAGAAACCATAGTGCCAAAACGACCGAACCGAATGGTTTGGAATTTACTCTGTGAAATCGTTGCAGCATTGTATCGCGTCCTTTCAACTGTAATGAAAATCGAATCCAAACTTAACAAGAAAAAAAAATCATGCGTCAAGCATACATTATGAAACACTTTCTAACACATTCAGAATAATATAACAAAACTGCACTGTTTTAAAGTTTTAAATATTACGTCTCATTCAACCGTATGGAAACGCAAACACATTTCAAAACCCAATTTCCGCTGTTCCCATCCACAATCGGAAAACAATTCAATTTTTTTCAGCAGCCCTGTACAGGATATTTAGATTTGAATGTATTAACTATACATACATGCCAAAATTAAGTTCACTTAAGAGATACCTATACTTCAGTTGAAAATTTACCTTCAGCCATTTTCTCTACTAAGGAGAACGCTAGGTGAATACTTTATGTAGGGTGAATGTGCAGCCCTGTATCTGAGGTATAGAATTTATATAAAATGAGTAAGATGCCAGAAATTAATTCAATTGAAAAGCGCCTACCGAATTTTAAACCGTACACTCCAACCATCATGACTCAAAGACAGTACTGTACTGTAACGGATTTCTTTTGTGTGTCCCTGTAAATGAATAAACGATGCTATGAATGCCCTGCTCTCGTAGTGAAATTCAGTATTTATATCAGTTTCAATACATTTGAAGAAGCGTCATGTCATTCAAATACTCTGCAAACAATATTTCCCCCTATACCATAATGTAATGGAATATTTTTGAGTGCCCCTGTAAATGAATGATTAATCCTACATACTTCATATGCACTACCAAACATGCTTTGGTGACCCTCAATAACCTTTATCCATTTCATGAAAATCCGAGTGTATTGACGGGAGTTAGAGCGTGTACAGACAAACCGAATGCATAAACACTTTTCAACTTTGTTGGAAAGTGTTAACAACTTTGGTGGAAAGTGTTAAAAAGATATTCATAAAAGTTTTCTTCATTCTATTCAATCCTATCCCACGTCATGAATTCTATACTATCCCATGATAGGTCATGATTCTAGGTTTCTAGGGTGATGACGTCTTACTGAAGAGGGAGGCCTGTTATTTACGTATGACAGTGAATTTAACATATAAAATCGTAATAAATTTTGTAATCATGCCTTTTTGCGAAAGAGTGCAACAGCTATTGCTCCAAGATCTGACTATTTATAAAACGAGTTCGAGTACGAACACACCTCATTGGCCACGTTTGACGAGCAATTTCCGACTTTTTTCAGTTTGTTGTAAGAAAATTTCAGAAAATAAATTCGTTTTTAAAAGACTCTAAATAACTAGAAAACAGGAATTCTGCTTTTTCAGAATTTAGTGTTGCCCCCGATGAAAAAAAAAATATATGTACAGTGAAACTTCTTTTAAAGGCCACCCCTATTCAAGGGCCACCTCTATTAAGGGCCAATATTTTTAGGAGCGAAAATTCTTCCCATAGACATAATCTTAAATTTACTTCTATTACGGGTCGCACCTACCCCTCATATAGGCCATTTTTTTCACATGTGCCTTAAATCCTAAACCATGTGTACTGAATTCCTGAACCGAAAGATAAGAGCTCAGCAAACAACTGCACTTGCAACAAAGAATGCAGGGGAAGGGGATGGGGAGGATTTATTAACACAATGAAGAGCCACAAACTTTTCCACAAATGAGACAAACAGGTGTTCCTTACACTTTGTTTGACCTTTCAGCCTGTAGGGGTTGGGTTGGAGAGTAAACTTTACCCTTTGTTGTGGGCACACAAAGGATAATAGGATATCTAGAAAAACAGATTCCAAATTTACTAAAACTGTGAATGCATATTGAAACACAATTTTTACACTAGAAATTTTATGCTCAGGTTTATGTAAAATTTAAATTTATGGCACCTAAATCAAGCTAAAGAGTATATTGGGATTTGAATGACAAAATCAAAGTTCTGAATTGTCATGATCAAGGAACATCTGCAAGAAAATTGGCTTCACAGTTTAATTGCAGCTATACTTAAATAAACAATATTATTAAAAACCAAGAGAATTTACTGAAAGAATATGCATATTTTAAAAATCGCGGGATTAAAAGAAAGAGAAATCAAAATTTGGTCACCCCTATTCAAGGGCCACCCCTCATAAGGGTCAATTTTCATTCGAACGGCAGGTGGCCCTTACAGAGAGGTTTCACTGTATATGTAAATAGTACAAAACATATTTCAATTTTAAGACTTAAAGCACACACTTTTATTTTATGTAAAATGACATCATTCGCATCCGCTTAAGAATTCCACATTTACGATGCACTCTTAAACATCTACAGTAAAGCATGCATAGGATGTCACTATCGTAAAATAATACACAAATGCAGCAAAAAGAGGCCCTCATAAAGAAACTTGACAAAAAAAAAAAGGCTATGTAATGATTCAGAGGCCATCATTTGTTTGTAACATTAATATAGACGATTTCAGTCGCGACGTCAGTCATGACGTTTTGGTTGGAAACTGACTCCAAAGAAACGGTTGCTATGTAGTATTTTCTATTTTGTTTGTGTATGCAGCTATATCTTATATTTATATCTCACATCTAGGTGTTTTAATACTTGATATCTACTGGTAACATTTTCCACGATTTATATTTCAAAAGAAATGACGCATAGCAACCGTTTGTTTGGAGTCACTTTCCAACCAAAGCGTCATAACTGGCGTCACACTGAAAGTGTCATAAATACTTAAAATTAAATATAGTTTATAATAGCTCCATGTTTTAACACAAATTATTTGTTTAAATTTTTTCAAAATAGCACGTATTTTAATTAGATTTTCTTTCGGTTGTTATGAGAAAATGGCAACAAAAAGATATAATTACTATTTTTCAACTATTTTCCCTTTACTTTTTATATCAATGGAGTACTTGAGTTGCCAAAATTAAACAAATAGTGATAAAAAATACAAAAAAATTAATATTTCAAAAATCAATGGAGATACAGTTTTCAAACAAATTGCATTTAAAAGAGCTTTTCTTTCTCAATACGACGGTATAAAAATTGAAAATGTGCGATGCTTAGAAATTTAAAAAAATTACTATAGAGCATTTAATCATACAATGTTACATCTGTTTTGTTTATTGCTAGCTTCTGTAAGGTAACGTTATTTTTTGGACACAAAATAAGCTGGGAGAAAGAAATAGCATACTGTACCGGGGGCTAATAATTTATATTATTCGACAATGACTTTTACGGCCGTGGTACAGTGTAAAACTTGTCGGATGTGCCAATCCCAAAACTTTCTTCTATCTCATGCATGTTAATACTTAAAAATTCATTATCACACTGCCAAAATTAAATGGCAATCTAGAACCATCGTAAGGATACGACAGGTTCGTTGAATTGTGTACATTTAAAATGGAGATAGAAGCATCGCATTGTTTTAAACACACCATTGAACCCGCTTAGATATATCTGCAACCACAATTCCCAACTCAAAGAACATAAAACTTTAAAACTGATGTGCAGTAATGTTGGGCAGCACTGTTAAAAAAAAAAAGAAAAAAAAACTGTCAATTTCGGCGCCAGTGGTAAACCGTTTAATTTACAGAAAAAAACTGTAATTTTTCATTAAAACAGTTTTTTTCTGTAAAAAATACAGATTTGGTCTGAAAAAATTACGAAATTCAGTTTCTTTTACAGAAAAAAAACCTATTTTTCTTCAAAAGCTTTTTTCTGTAAAAATTACAAATTTTTTTTTTTTTTTTTTTTTACAGTGAGTAAACACCCAAGTCTAATAAGGATCTACTGATGTTAAATTGCAACAGAATAGGAAGTTTGGTTCAATTCCGTGCATTAGTTTTTGAGATAGAGCCAGTGTTACCTGACTGGAGACTTTTTTTAATTCAGATTATTTGACTGGCATCACTTTTTTAAAATAGTATAATAATTCGCCATATTTTTCAGAATTTTTAGTGAATTTAAAAAAAAGCCCAATATTTCTGTTAAAAAAAAAAAAAAAAAAAAACGCTGACAGTAAACAATCTGGGGACATAAAAGTCCCCAATCTGGCAACATTGGATAGAGCTATGGCGATAATCGCGAAGAATGTAGCCTAGCAGCGCCACCTATTATAGGATTTACACGAAAACCTAACCCACTTATGTCAAGCTCTAACAAAATAGGAAGTTTGACGAAACTCAAGACATTCGTTCTTGAAATAAAACTCTCGCTAAAATCGTGTGAATCCTGAAAAAGGGATTATAGCAGCGCCACTTGTTGGGCGATTTACATCAAAAAAATATTCAGCAACCACTTATGTCAAAGTCTAACTGAATCTGAAATTGGATGAAAATCCGTGCATTAGTTCTTGAGATACGACTATCGCTAAAATCATATAAATTTCGAAAAATTGACTATAGCAGCGCCACCTGTTGCGCGACTGATACCCAAAACTTATCAACACCCATTTATATCAAGGTCTAACTGAATCTAAAGTTTTATTGCCGAAACGTCAGTGAAGGCTTACTGTGGAGACCCGAAAAGTTTTGGTTTCCGTCTGTCTGTTTGTTTGTTAGTCTGTCTGTCCCGCGATA
Organism: Maratus speciosus; assembly: GCA_963932465.1. Lineage (NCBI taxonomy): Eukaryota > Metazoa > Arthropoda > Arachnida > Araneae > Salticidae > Maratus > Maratus speciosus. The sequence goes on from OZ010794.1 coordinate 88,711,843, forward strand.
AATGCCCTAAAAAGCGTCCGATTAGCTTGAAATTAAGGATGCATGTTGGTGAGGTCACCGGATTTAGCTGTATAGTTTTTGGTTAAATTTGGTTCATTCGTTCGGAATATATAGAACATTTTATTTTCCGCCTTAATGCTTTCCTATAGCAATTCAGACGATTTTTCCATTTTTATTTGTTGAAAGGAAATGGCTCATATGACTGAAAGATTTAAATAATAAATTATGGATGATGGAATTTCCTAATTAGAACCATACATTATTCATATTAGTTTGAAATTTTGTGTATACATTTGTCAGAGTTTTTAAATTCGGTGTATATCTTATGGAGGGATTTTATATATGTGTTCCAATAATATAAAATATTTTCTTTTTTTAATTTACTTTTTTTCAATCACATATTTCATTGTCTTAATTTTCTTTTAACTGTTTCCTAGCAACGGAAAGGTGAATTTGATCTCATATATCAAAAATAAAACAAATACGCTTTGAGGTTGAAATAAAAGGGGCTTGTGTTATGATATTAATTCTTATTATTAAAAAAAAAAAGTTACTAATATCTCACGGTTTATCGTCAGAAATATTTAATTTTTAATCGAAAATCTCAATGAGAAAAAAAAAAAACTTCTGAAAAGCAAATTGATAGTAAATGTCAAAATTATGCACCTCAAAATTATCGCTGTCGAAAAGGACGTCATTGTATCGGGAAATAAATATTTTCATTCTTAAAAACAAACATTAACTAGATTCGCTGAAAAAATATTTTTTGACGAGTGTTAGTTCTTAATGCCGCCTCATTTCAGAAAATATGAATGAAAATTTTTTTATCTTTAAAAGGAAATTACATTTTAGTTCGTAAAACCTAAACTTTTAATATAATTGCGTCAATGTAATCCTTTTCTGCCCACCAGTATTGAAGAATAAGGCTCGGAAGTGTAAAAAGATTTACCATAATCATTAGCGCAATCAATAAAAAGTTACATATGTAAATTAATGAGACCACGGGGGGTTCAGGGGGTGGAGTCCCCCTGAATACTTTATTATTTGCAAAACATACCAGAATTAGTAGCTCATGAAAATTCAAAATATCCTTCCATAACAACGTTTTTAATTTAACGCTTCTAATGTCTAAAAACTTCGTATTTTTTATTCTTATAAATAATTACGTAATTTGAAAACTTTAAATTGCGGTTTGCAGGAAATTGAATATTACTAGAGTGTGTCTAAAAACAATGAATTGAAGATCTGACGTTGAGGCTCCTGATCTGCAGATTTACTAGTTAAAATCCGTGCATGAGTACTTCAGGTACAAAATTTTTGTCAACTACAGATAGGCATTTTCTAAAAACAGTCCAATCGTGTTCGGGACCTTTTCAAACGTATAAATCCGACGAAAACCGGAAATTGAATTTTTTTTCACGAATCTACTACTTTCTTCTTGTAAACATAGAAGAAAGCAGACATGTCGGAAATTGTATACCAAACGTAGCCAATGACGTGCGTTCGTACTATAACTTGTTTTTATAAATAGTCAGATCTGGGTGCAATAGCTGTTGCACTCCTATGCGAAACCGCATGAATACAAAACTCATTACGATTCTGTAGGTTCAATTCATACATACGGAAATAATAGGACTCCCTCTTCAATAGGACGCCATAATCATGGCAACGGAGAATCATGATCTGTCACGGGATAGCATTGAATGGACCTTATGCACACGACCTGAGGTCGAGGCTAAAATTCGTCTGCTGGCGGTATTTACTGGCGGTGTTTAGTATAGCAGTCTATGGAGTGTGAGTTATTAATGCTTGTTTGTTAAAAATACCTCAAAAAAAATTCTTTGATCCAGCAGCATATACTTAATATATTGTAATCTAAATTCAAAATGTTGTTCTGTATGCGAGAAAATTCCCTAAATTTGCAAATTTTCGGTTAAAATGTATGCACTCAACCTGGGTCAAGGCTAAAGTCGTCTGCTAGCGGTGTTTGCGCCTGCGCATACTGGTATTCTGCCGGTGCGGTAACTAGAGTAATAGATCATCATACCGCCAGCTCTGGCGTCTGACGTCACCTGAATAGAGTCCATTCATGACGTAGGATAGGATTGAATAGAATGAAGAAATCTTCCATGAATATATTTTTTAAAGTTTTGATTCGATTTTCATAAAATTTGAAAGGACTCGACACAAATCTTCACCCATTCTATACATTAAATTTCAAACCATTCGGTTGGGTTGTTTTGGCGCTGTTGTATGCGGACAGACCAGACAAGAACTTTAGGTTCAATAAAAAAGTTAAAATTTCAGTGCAAAATTCACCTTGATTAATAATAAACATACATAAGATACCAATAAATGTAAATATATTGCTTAAAGGTGCGTCAAATTTAATAAAATCCTTTAAAAACACATCAAAGTCATTTTAAAAAACAAAACGTTTTCAACCGACACTTACTCGGCCTTCATCAGTGAAAAACTAATAGTTGTTGTCTCTTTGCGTATTTTGCCTTGCCCGGAACAAACCATTTTACTTCAAGGGTGGTATGGAATATAAGGTGGAACGGAAATGTTATTCAATTTTTTTTTCTTTCCCAAAAAAATACAGGTTTATCAATCATATATTAATTCTTTCCAGACTGCGTGGGATATCATATGATAATATATCGTTACAGACCATTTCTTTATTAGATATTATTTCCAGAGATTCTTTTATGATAGCTTCTTGGTACGGAAGATAGTTTTGGCTCTATTGAAATCTACTTTTATAGGCTGACTTTGTGCTAATCTTGCTAATGCAGTGTGGGGTCTATTTAATCTCAGATCTGCTTCATGTTCTTTTATTTTGTCTCGAAATTTTCGCAGTGTCATACCTATGTACATAAAATCTTTATTTTCTTTCTTGAAGGGTATAATATTTACCCCTGATCTATTGATTGCTTGGATAGGGTCAATTTTCGCATTTAACAAATTCTTTAACTTTGGGGGAGGGACTGCGATTAATGTAACACCAAACTTGAAGAGGGAATGCCTCATACTCTCAAAAATCTTGCGATGTAGTTAACTTTACAAAATTTCAAACTTTTATTTGGAACTGTATTTCATTTTTCACTTTAAATCTGTTTATGATTTTTTCAATGAAATGGGATGGAACTGAATTCTCGGCTGCTATTTTTCTAATTACGTCTATTTCTTCATTAAGGAAATGGCTTGAACAAACTTCAAATGCTCTTTTTATATAAAAATTGAAAGGTGATAACTTGTAATTTATAGGTGAACTGCAATTAAACGGGATAGTGGAATTAGACCTGTTAACTTTCCTAAAAACTGTGCGATCGAGACTCTGTTTAGCCATTTCTGTAATGTTCAATAACCATTAATTTACGATCAAAATCAGAATCAGATGAAGTCTTTGCTAATAAATTATATAAACGATAAACCCTTACAGAAATTACATCAATAAGTTTATATTTATCTCTAATACGAAATTTTAAGCATTCCATTTCAAATTTATGATTAAGAGCAGGAAAATGTCTATTGGCAAAACTATTCTTACATGCGATGAATCTTGGAATAATTTTTAATTGTTTACATTTCTTTAAGAAATATAAATTACATAATTCCCGGTCAAGCCTCAAACGCTCATATTTTTAAAGTTTTTCCGTAGTTTGGCACTTCATACTATCCAGCATCGAAATCAGATTCAATAAAAAAGTTAAAATTTCAGTGCAAAATGCACCTTGATTAATAACAAACATGCATAAGATACCAATAAATGTAAATATATTGCTTAAAGGTGCGTCAAATTTAATAAAATCCTTTAAAAACACATCAAAGTCATTTTAAAAGTGTTGTTTTTCAAAATGACTGTGATGTGTTTTTAAAGGATTTTATTAAATTTGACGCACCTTTAAGCAATATATTTACATTTATTGGTATCTTATGTATGTTTGTTATAAATCAAGGTGCTACGTATTTATACAATTACGAACGCACGTAATATATATATATATATATATATATATATATATATATATATATATATATATATATATATATATATATATATATATATATATATATATATAAAACTGAAAATGGAATTAATAACATTTCTATGTAACGCTATAATTACAATGCTCTAACAAATATATCTGCACGACTGTGTCAGAAATTAAGCGACTTAGATTTAAGGAGCCCTGATTGAATTCGCCTCTTTATCACGTGATTATGTTTGAAACCCGACTTTATTAATATTCCGGGCAAGCCAGACGGGAGGAAGAAATAATTTTCTGCCGTTAATCTGGCAACATCGGTTTATGTCCCATTAGGGTGATTACTAAAGAGAAAAAAAAGTTACAAAAGACTCCAACAAGTGTTGGAGAAGAAGAAAATAACTATGTGCTTTATATAATTGCATTTTTCTAATTAAATTATTACAAATTAATAATGTTTATCAAATTAACCTAAATGTGGTTTTTAATTGAGTTCTGCATTTTCAAGCTCAACTCTTTTTAGCTATACTAAGAGATGTAATTAACCTAAATGTGGCTTTTAATTGAGTTCTGCATTTTCAAGCTCAACTGTATTTTAGTACTAAGAGATGTTCGTGAAATATAAGTAAAATCATATACAGGGCTATGCAAAGAACTGGATACATGGCAGACCAAAGACAGTAATTTCTGATAATGTGGTTTTACCAGTTTTAAGCGTGTTTTTACCTTAATTAAGTTTCAGTTTAATGTGTGGCATGTATAAAAATTTATAGGAGGCAACATACAGGATGATGCAAAATTATTCAAGTACGTTTCCGTCTATTGATAGAAATTGTTGGGGGTGAATTTTTAACTGTGTTATGCGTTTTCTGACTCAATTAAATTTTAGCACGTTATGTGGAATATATACAAATCTATCGAACTTATACAGGATTGCACGAAAGCATTGGAGTACCTTTCCGGCTATGGACAGTCATTGCTGAAATCTGGTTTTCAAATGTGTTAGGATTTTCTAAAATGTTTACTTAGGTCTGTTACTTAGGTAACTATTTATATAAAATCCAAGTCTCTGAGTGTCCTTCACAATTTCGGTTGGACCGCCTCATTCATCGCGGCCATGTTAAGATTCCTATGGAGAAATCGGTACGAGTTTCAACAATGAGTAATTGTTGAAAAATACTAATATCAGCCACATTAGACACATTGCCACAATAGAGCCAAATTTTGACCAACTTGGCAAGATACCGCCAAATTTGGTGAAATACTGCCAAATTTGGCGTCAGAAATAAGTTGCCATATATGACCCCAACTTGGCGATAGCTGCCTAATTTGGCAAAATTCCCATTGAAACCCACAAATTTTTCATAATCAAGCTCACCGAAATTTACTTTAAACTCCGTGCATTTAAGTTTTTCTTCAAAATCTATGGGTCAGAATTTAAAGTGTAATGTACGAAAATGTACGTCTTTGCATCTTCAATCCGATGCTACTAATAAAATAACCGCCACTAGAAGGCGCTGTATTGTCTGAGCTCCTAACTTCCCGATTTTAATGTGTTTTACACAGCTGAAAACCGAAATTAAATTCTCGGTAATTTCCAGTATGAGGCCTTGGCGAAATAGAGAAAACTGTATATATCTTGATATCTCATTTTCTGTCATTTTTGGCGGGCTATCTTTCTAGTTTTCTTTATATTATTAAGCGGAGAAGTTTTCTTACAGTATTCTGAATATGTAGGAAAGTGTTTCATTCTATATGCTTAATGTATGGTTTTTTTCTTTCTTGTCTTTAAATGATACACAGACATAAATGCGTGTCGGTGAAACTTTCTCCTATAACGGATGCCCTAACTTAATGAAGTCTTGTCTGTCTCTAGATTAATGATAGTCTTTCTCGTAATTGTAGCAGCAACGCTCAATGGGAGGAAATAAACACACACACACCCCTCCGCTGTCAGGTAATTACCCACCACCTTCCACCTTTCACTCGGTTTCTAATTTCCGTTTTAATGTCAAGGTTAACAGATCAGTCATTGTTTACTCACTTTATCTCTTCTGAATGCCCCGTCTTATTAAACGAAGTAATAAACTGTCTCGCGGTTACAGTGAAAACATTTCTTGTGACTTTAGAAAATTATTGATCCTCGTGTATCGATCACCTATACAAATAACAACCTATATTAAAACTATTTAATTATTTTTTATCGAACACGGCATACTTACTCGTATGAATGATGTCTTAGACATCATGCAGACATCATTGATGTCTATGATGTTTGATAATCCTCTTTAATAAAAAGGTACTTGTTGCTGACGACTGGCTTTTTCGCTAAGCGTTGCCACATATTAACCTCGGGAAATGAAACATCTGAAGTTACTGAAAAAATGAATAGCTCGAAAAATAATTATCGGAAAAATGTTAGACAAACTGCGTTAGAAAGGTAAAAAATTGTGTTTTTCTTGGTATAAATTCCACGTCTAATGATTATGCCGTTTTTCAGAGATCGAATTTCAAAAATTACGAAATTTCACAATGGAGTACCATAGCGAAACTCTACACGCGTAAAAAGATAATGATAACAGCAATGTGTCCTTACGTGTATACTGGCTATAGCACGAGTCACAAATTATAGTGGCCTTATTATTCTGTCAAAATATAAAACTGAATTACGATGTCACGAGTGCATGATTTTTATTTAATTCTCGACAAATACTGGATGCGCCATTTCTTTTTAGTTGTGAATAATATGGGTTAATTCACGCATGACCTCCTATTTAAAACGAATATAGGGTTGATGCATGGTTTTTACAAGAGAAAGGGGTATCATGAAGGGCTTTTCATGAACTTATATTTCTTTTTAATTTTTTTTTCAATAATCAAAATTATATTTATTTAGGCTTAGGAAACATTTTTTGTTTAAATGCAGGTATAAAAGAAAAATTCCCCAAGTCTTTCAATATATTAAAAAAGAGAGCCTATATGCGCGAGATTCATAGTCCGTGCGGTGTTTAATTTTAAAACTGATTTTTCTAATCAAACATTTTTAAAACCCCGGGCAACGCCAGGTATTTCAACTAAAAGCCATAATAACAGTTGTACATTTCCAAGTGAATGAAAAAAGTCCGGGCCAGGATTCGAACCAGCGATGTCTTGGCTGAAGCGGCCAACGCTCTACCAACTGAGCCATTATTTCACTCACTTCGAAATTTACAACTGTTATGATTTATTTACCAATTGAATAATTGTGTTAAAACTTAATCCAATGGACATAGTGTCTATGGAAGGGTCAGTTACCAACGTTTTGAAACGCGGTTTGCAATTACCAGAATATTCACATGAATTACGAGCATACAGACACAGACAGGATTCATATAGACATGTGATTACATCTGAGTAACGTTCTGCTGCAACGGATGTAGAATTCTGGATCGGGTCGGGTTGCCACTATTTTTTTTTTAAATTTCGGGTACGGTTGACTTTAAATGTTTTGAATTCGACTTAGCTTTTGACTCTTTCGGGTTAGTTTCAGATCGACCTCATTTTTCAAAGGAAAGTCCTGAATATTTTTCAAATTAAATAAACTATATATCCGTCCAGAGTATCTGTTTGTACCGTCAGGATAGGACCCGAACCCGAAATTTCTGCTTATAGTCACCCGAAACAAAGGAAAAAAATTCGTCAACCGGATACCCGATGCATTTCAACCCGAACCCGAATTGAAACAAAATGCCCAATTTAATATAGTTATGGGGGAAAGTTGCCTACAATTTTATCTTTTTACTATAAAAATGAACGCATATTCTTTCATTAATAGAGGGATATATAGTTTTTTCTTTTGAAAAATTTTCAAGAGTTAAAAATCAGGTAGATTAACGTGCGAATTTGTGTTCATTTTTATACTAAAAACATAAAATTGTAGCAATTTTCTATAACTATAAAACTGTATTAAATAACTATATTAAACCCATAACTAATATATTAAATTGAACATTTTGTTTAAATTCGGGTTCGAGTTGAAATGCATCGGGTTTGTGTCGGGTATTGCGTTGACGGATTTTTTTTTTTCGTTTCTGGTGACTATAAGCAGTAATTTCGGGTTCGGGTTGGATACTCTGGAGAGGTTACTCTGACTTTATTAAGACCAATCTATCTCCCTATTAATGATCATCACCTTAATGGTAATTGTTGTAACAACTCTAAACGATAGGAAATAAACACGCACCCTAACGCTGTCAGGTAATTACCAGATGCTCACTGCTTGCATCTTTCACTCGCTTTTTAGGTGCGTTCGTAATTATATACATACGTAGCACCTATAGTCGTCTGTTTGTCTGTCCGCATATAACAGAGCAAAAACTACCCAACCGAATGGTCTGAAATTTTAAATATATGATTGTTGCAAAATTTTGTCGAGCCATTTAAAATTTTATGGAAATCGGATGTATAGTTTAATGACAGGCACAGTCAAAAGTTTTTCTTTACATTACGGCCAATGGGGAAAATTATTGCAAGTGCATTTTAATGCTGTGACAGCCTTCCGAATGTTCTGAAATTTTAAATACATAATTGTTGTAATATTTTGTCGAGCCATTTCAAATTTTATGAAAATTGGATGTATAGTTTAATTACAGGGACAGTCAAAAGTTTTCCGTTACATTACGGCCAATGGGAAAAAATTATTGCAAGTGCATTTTATTGATGTTAAAGCCTTCCGAATGGTCTGAAAATTTAAATATATAATTGTTGCAAAATTTTGTCGAGCCATTTCAAATTTTAAGGAAAATCGGATGTATAGTTTAATTGCAGGGATAGTCAAAAGTGTTCTGTTACATTACGGGGAATGGGAAAAAAATTATTGCAAGTGCATTTTAATGATGTTACAGACTATGCACTTATGAAGTGCAAAAAAATATATATTCAATACACTATGGGGTGCAAAAAATAATTATAAAACTAGTTATAGTACGAACGCACCTCATTTTCCACGTTTCATGAGCAATTTCCAACTTGTTCTAATTTCCGTCCAAATGTCAAGGTTAAGAAATCGACCCCCATTGTTTACTTGTCTGTGTTTTACTTTCTCTGTTTTTTTGGTAGGGATAATGGTATCTTCCTTCTTTCTATTATCGAATGTCTTCCGATAATTATAATGGTGGGTTTAGAGTAAACTTTCGCGTGTTACAATGAACACGTAATGTTAACTATAAACAAGTCGAATGTGCCAATCACAAAACTTTCTTCTTTCTCATACATTTTAATACAGTAAAACCTCCTTAAAGCGACCACGTTCCGTTCCAATAAAAATTGGTCACTCCGAGACAGATTTTTATTTATTTGAGAACCAGCATATATTTATTGTTTGATTCTGTTAGTATGTTCCGAAAAATAAATGAAATTTCGAAGAAATCTTTAAAATTCATTCGAATACTTTTGGAATGAGACTGTAAAAGCAGAATGTCAATAACATGTACAACAGATTGATACAGATTGTCAGATTTGTTTAGTCCAAATTCTTGAAGAATGCAATGAAAGTTATTTAAAATATAGCCACACTTAGCTGTTCCGTTCTGATGTATGCTACTGGAAAGACATTTTTGGCAATAAAACATTTTAAAACACACGTACAAAATTACGAACATTAATTTGGTTGACACTAACGTCAATAAAATACTGAAGAAGCATTTAAATGGTATTATTATAATTTTATTTGCAATAAAAATGCTTACATTTTCTTATGTGATTATTTCATATTAAATTATTTGAATTCACGGTAAAATGTAATAAGATTCTTAACACTTGATAATCAGTAAAAATAATTATAAATTAAAACAATAATAGTTTCGGCCTCAAACCCCCCACCGAAATATTTTTCTGGCTACAGTCGGGCCCCAACCTGACTGAATTTCTACAAAACATAGTTTTTTACGTCGATACGGTTAAAAATTATTTTGTATGTGGAGGGTGACCAAAATTACTTACTGTAGCTTTTCTTTTTCATGTTTATAGTCTTCAATCGTGTATGATGTGAAAATGTTCAACATATCATTTCACCGCCAAAAGGAAAAATTTTTAACGAATCGTTAAAAATTTCGCACTTTGGCGGTGAAATTTTGAATATTTTTTATTGTCTCAACAAATTTCCATACCTTTATTATGTTCTCCATAAAATTTTACAACATTCTGAACAATAGTTTCGCCTGTAGACAACTTTAAAATTCAGTAGTTTAATTATGGACATTCTGTAGATTGGGCTCTGCTTCTGCACCCTATTGAATTTTATCACTTACAAGGAAGGTCTCCTTACTGGGCCTACTCAGAATATTTTGAAAAAAATACTAATTAAACTACTTATGTACATAATAAAGGATGAGTAAAATTGAGCGGCGGAATTACAGTAAAACGTCTGTAAAAAAAAAAAAAAAAAAAAAAAAAAAAAAAAAAAAAAAAACTTTCGAATATTTGGAGCGAAAAGACGAAAGCGTCACGCGATTTGGCGAGCAGCATTTTTCCTCGCCAAAAGCAAACGATTTTAATACATCTGAAACGTGCTTCTTAATTGATGTTTGGAATGCATGTAAATAGTATTTAATGAGTTTAAACTTAAGCAATGAGAGAGTTTAATGCATATATATATTTTTTTGTATTGCATATTTATGTTGCTTGTTGCTGCAGTTATTTAATTTTATCACTGTAAAAATATTTTCATATTGAAAAATATATTTTCAAATATTTAAGCCTATTCCAAAATATAGGCCAGATGAAGAATGCTGCAGTTATACATTTCAATACCGGAGATGTTTTTGTTTCTATAGCAACAAAATTGAATCGACAGTGCTCAATTGGACTTAATTTTGAGATTGAAACAATTTTAATTAATTTAAATTTTGTTTTAATTTCATAGTTAACTTTCATTATAAATGTATATATATATATATATATATATATATATATATATATATATATATATATTATGTATATATGACAAAACTATAGCTAAAACAGACTAAAACAGACTAAAACTGACAAAACTAAAGTTATTTAAATAAAATTTATTTAAACAAGTTCAACATGAAACATTTTTACCTTAAAGGGTATTTGACATAAAAAAAGTATTTTTTGAAATTTTATTCCATCGCCAACCGGTGATAAATCGCCAAAGAACGAAATTTTCATTATTTTTTTACGACACTCTATCGAGTTTCCGCCGAATTTTTTTTTTTTTTTTTTTTTTTTTTTTTTTTTATAAACATATCTATCATCATGAGAAGAACATTCTATAATTTTTTCAGATTTTTCGGAGTATATGCCCGTATGAAGACTTTCCTTGTTAGCTTAGCAGAACATTTTAAAGAATGATACAGCGACATCATTGCGTCTGTGGAAATCCTTCAGGTAACGGATGCTTCGATTTTATTCAGCCTTTTCTATCTCGAGATGAACGACCATTTTACTCGTAATTGTCGCAGCAAAGCTAAACGAGAGGAAATAAACACACACACCCTTTCTCTGTCAGGTAATTAGCCGATGCTCACCACCCCCGTCTTTCACCCAGTTTCTAATTTCCTTTCAAATGTCAAGGTTAAGAGATGTGCCTTTGTTTGGGGGAATAATCGAATCCTCCATCATTCTTGAACTGCCGCGTGGTTGCAAAGAACAAGAAAAAAAATGTCAGGCGTGGATTATAAAACACTCTCCAAAACGTTCAGAATACTGTATCAAACTTCAAAGTATAGTAGGGTGAACGATTAAATGCAAGTACACAATCTAAAAAACGCACTTGTCGGATGTGCCAATCACAAAACGTTCTTCTTTCGCATCGATGTTAATATTTCAAAAAAATTGTTACACGTCTTAATCCTCCCGTGTTATTACTTCAATACTACACCCACTTTGATTTTCATCTTAAATTTCTGTTTCATTTTACTAATCGGAGTATAAACGATTCATCTCAATCATAATACTTAATAAAATCAAGATTTTTCGTTATTTTGTTGTACATCAGATGCTTGAAAATAGCCGGGTTTACTGGATGCGAATGACCCGCCACTGCATAAACTACCGATGTACAACAGAACTATGAAAAATCGCTGTTACAGCGCCCCTTCCCTGCTGTTTTTTCTCAAATTCACGAGGGTACGGCTGGCCATTGCCAAAAACATATACATGAAATTCGGTTCAATCCTATGTATAATTTCATACACTTTTCGGTGACACAATATTGCAAAGGGCACCCCTTCCTGAGGAATTTTTCAAAATTCAAGGAGGACCTGCTTGCTATAGCCAAAAAACATACACAAAAAATTTGGTTACATTCTATGCATTACTTCATACACTTTCCGACGGTACAATAATGAAAATGGAACAAAATTCGCTATACTGGACAACATCTACATAGTCATGTGCTGGAGGCCGGAGCTACAGACCATTTTGAGCATTTAATTTTACAGTCATCGAAAATATTATTTGTTTACTTCAATTTCTTATTGGTCCCCTCATGGCTCTTGTGATGAAACCCTTGTTGAAAAATATGATGTAAAACGTCTATATAGGTCGTAAAACGCTAAGGTACGTGGGAAAGCGGTTATTTCTCTTTTGCCGATGGGAACGAGTGGTTTGTTTAGAAAATCAAACCTGCTAAACCAAATTTTAGCCGGCTTCGTTATTTGTTGTGGTGTGAAATATTTTGCCTATTTCTCGCAAAAAATGTGTTACTTATGATTATTTTGATAGGATAAAATGCTAAGGTACACGGGGGCAAAAAAGCGGTTATTTATCTTTTTTCGAATGAAACGAGGGGTTTGTATAGAAAATCGAACCTGCTAAACCTAACTTTAGTCAGCTTCCTTTGTGATATTTCTATCAAAAAATGGGTAACTTATGATTACATTATTTTGATTCGATGATGTTTTGATGATGCTACAAGGATTTTGTTGATGTAACGGTGTGTCGTGAAGCGACATTTCATTCGTTGACCAGAGGAAAAGACACGTTAAGGTGTAAAACCTGCTAACATCTCGCTAATCTTTTTTTCTTTTGCAAAAATGAGTTTATAGCGTGAAGTTTTTAATTTACGCAGAAGCCACGGCGTGCCGCTTAAACTGTGAACGACATGACTGGAAAAAGATCCCTTCGAAATGAGCCACAGTAACATTACGATCAACAGAAAAATAGACTTATCCAGCGAAGGCGAAACTGCGTGAATTCACAATTTGAAGCGAACATCCCGGAGCATAGCTGTCAAACTGGGAAACTGTTGCATAAATCATCACCTCATCCAGTTGACGGCTGAAATTTCAGGATTAGTTAAAACTCCATAAACATATTAAAATGCAACGATCTGCCAAGTCCTATTTTGGTGGAAAACACCTGCAAACCAGATTTGATTGGTTGACTGGTAGGATTAACATTGTGTTTTCCTGCTCCCAATCTTTCATGTTTTCATAACTTTGGGTGCAGGAAAACACAACGATAAACCTAGCAATCCACCACTCAAATCGGGTCTGCAGGTGGGTTCCACCAAGATAGGATTTCGCAGAACAGTTACGTTTTAATATGCGAATCAAGTTTTATCTAATCCTAAGATCCCAGTCCTGAACTCGATGAGGTGATAATCTATGTAGTCGCCTCCCGGTCTATGTGAAAGTAGGAGTGTGACATGCAATTTTTAACGCAGAGGCGCTTCGCGGGATCAGCTAGTATTCTTTAGGCTAATGTCAGACAAGCGTCTATTTGCACGCTTTTTGTTTCAACAGGAAAAAGAAACACACACTGGCGAATGGGTCAGGCATCTGAGGGCAAGAAAAAAGCGTGCAAATAGACGTTCGTCTGACATTAGCCTTGTACTTCGCAGTTAAAAAAAGATTCCATCAAGAATTTCTTTAGATATTCGTCTGACATCGAAAGTGTCCGGTGATTTTTGGCTATAGAGCGTATTTAGGAAACGAAGTATGTGTACTCACCCTGAGCCAGTTCTGCACGGCGCCAAGCACTCCTGAGGTGATGATGAGGCAGAAGTGAAAGGTGATGACGATGGAGGCGGTGCTCTCGGTGAGGCGCGTCACTCTCTGCGCCCCTTTCTCCGCCCCCTCCGCCCTCACCACGGCCAGCTGGAGCAGGCAGAAGGCGGACACCAGGCAAGGGTAGCCCAGGTCCCACAGCACTTGCAGCATCACCGCGGGCAGGATCTGGCAACAAGAAAGGATTCTACATCAAAATTAAGGTTAAAGTCAACTGGGTGATATAGCATATAAATAGACCAACGTTTTCAGCACCGAAGATTAAAAGTATTGCATACTAGTTACGGAAGCATACAGGGAGACATACACACATATATAAGAGTGATTCAAAAAAGATGGGAAAAATTTTAAGAGGTGATAGTACACACCCAAACAAACATTTTGTATCAAAGAATGCATGGTCGAAAACTAAACGTAAAAAAGTTAGAGGGCGCCAAAAGTTATGTTCTTATACGAGGCAAAAACACACAATGAACGATTAAGTTACATATCGCGAACTTCCCCTACAGCAGCCGAAAGCTTGGCGACAAGTTCTTCTGCGGATTCAATGGGAGTCTCATACACAAGAGCCTTTAGCTGTCCCCACAAAAAAAAAATCGAGACATGAAAGATCTGGCGAGCGCGGTGGTGCCTGGTGTGTTTCAGAAAATTCGCCAATCTGTTCTTCGCCGTTGTATTGCGTGCATAACAGCTGCCGGTCAATGTTTTGAGCACTTATTGTAATCAAATGCCATTAAATTTGTTTTCGTAATTTAATTTAATCGTTCATTGTGTGTTTTTGTCTCGTATAAGAACATAACTTTTGGCGCCCTCTAACTTTTTTACGTTTAATTTTCGACCATGCATTCTTTGATACAAAATGTTTGTTTGGGTGTGTACTATCACCTCTTAAAATTTTTCCCATCTTTTTTGAATCACTCTTATATATATTTCCCAATGAAGATGATAAAGATTTTAAATAACAATAACTAGAGATTATAGATGAATGGTTCAATGACGGAAGAAATTTTTTAGATGAATACATACACCCGACAAAAAATAGAACCCTCATAGATAAATGGTAGTATTTAATTGTTGCGACCAAGGATGACACTCTGTGCTGCAGTCCAAAAAATATATGAGCAGATCGGAAAAGACGTATCGTAAATTATTTAGTATTATTATCGTAAGTCGACTTTCACAACTCTTCAGAGCTGCACTTTCGTTGAAAATAAGCACTGCACTGACGATATTGAGTACTGTGAATAGTTTTCTGACATTTCTTATCAAGCACATTCCTCGGGCCAGAATGGGCAGTTTAAGCAACAGTATTGCCGTACATTTTTTCTAGCTACTCTTGTAGCATTACATCTGACTTATAAATCACTCAACTGCAGAACAAGTAATATAAAAAAATTGTTTTTAAAGTCAATTCCTACTTAGGTCATCAAAGAAAAATTTAATATAATCCCTTAAGCTAATATTAGTTTTTGTTGCACTAAAATATCTCAATTTGTTGATTTTCTATAAGCGAGTAGGTTTACAATGGAAGTCTATGGGAATTTGGCAAAATATTAGAGAAATCGACAAGTTGGCGACAAACTTGGCGGTATTTGGCGACAGAACAGGGTCCCCTCTGTGGTAACCTTCCTTACAGATATGAAGATGCATTAAATGCTGTTCAATAACCCATGGCCGCCATTCTGTCTCTCATATAAAACTAAAATTAATTAATTAAAATTTAATTAATGAATTAATATTTGAAACAAACTGTATTAACGTCAAGTGTCATCCAGTACAAGTTTAACAAAATTTGTTTCAACTTGATAGGATGAATAATAAGTATTTTATTAACGATTGAAAATTTGAACAAGATATATAAATGAATAAAATAAATATAGGGAGAGTGTGAACTAATAGTAGGAATTGAATAAGCGTAACGATTTCTTTAGTTTTGAATAAAACACGCCACTTTGTGCGTGCTCTAGGGAAACTTTTGTTTTTGACATTTTACAACCCACAGTTTAGTTTCGAATGTTGTTGTAGTAACATGTATGACTCATAATTCTTTTGTATCGCATAGTCTATAATTAATAGAACTATATACTTAGCTAGTAGTGACCATGGGTTCATTAGTTAGGGGAATCATACCATGTACTTTTAAATTGTATGTTCCACTAATTATTACTTCTGCTATATACAGTATAGACTCTCTTTAATGAGTCTCCGTTTAACACGCATCTCTGTTTAATGAGGAGAATTTCGTTTTTCCCATCAATTCCTATTTGCAATTAATGATAAAGGCATCGCTTAAAGCGTACGTTTAATTATCGGATAATGCGTACCAACTTTTCACAAACTGGTCAAGCAGAATCGAAATTGCTTTTGTACATTATTCTTCCCAAAGCAACTTTAATGTAACTTTGGTTATGGAGAGGTCAAGAAATTCTCCGCGACAATAATGAACAGACAATAACCTCATCGAGTTCACGGATGAAATTCTAGGATTAGTTAAATCTTGATTCGCATATTAGAACGCAATCGGTCTGCCAAGTCCTATCTTGGTGGAAAACACCTGAAAACCCGGTTTTAGCGGCTGACTCGTAGGTTTACCATTGTGTTTTCTTGCACCAAAAGGTATGAAAACATGCAGGACTGGGAACAGGAAAACACAATGGTAAACCTACGAGTCAGCCGCTAAAATCGGGTTTTTAGGTGTTTTGCACCAAGATAGGACTTGGCAGACCGATTGCGTTTTAATATGCGAATCAAGATTTAACTAATCCTAGAATTTCATCCGTGAACTCAATGAGGTGATTGTCTGTGCTGCCGGCTCCCGGTCTAGAAGGGAAAGAAAACTTTATACCATCAAAAAACGTGAGAAGTTCAAAAATTGTTAATGGCTGTTCACCAATACTATATATCAAAACGTGATATAACAGGTCCAGTTTTCGAGAATGTCGCAAAACTAAAAAATGAAATGCTTATAAAGTTCATTGTTTCAAGTAACGCGAAGAAAAGTGACATGCTACTTTAATTAAACTTAAATTTATGTAAGAACGGCAATTTATTTGCCTAATTAGTTTGTCCTCAGCAATTTATTCTTTTGTATTAACAAATTATCACTCACTTACTTTTTCCTTAACATTACTAAATTTTAAAGAAAAATATGTTTATTTTGGCTTTAAATTGGTAATCTATTTCATTTATTAATGAGTTTAATTTATTCAGCTAAACGGATTACTTTACATCATTCAAATGTTTACATCGTTTAATGTGGTTGTGCGGACAAAAAGCGGACTTTCTTGGAAGTCATTAACGTGAGTTCGTTGTAGTTAGCAAATAATAATTATAGGGTCATCACTGATAGAACTCTATGTTCATACTGTATAAAAAATACTTTTAATTACAAATACTCTTCGCATCCTATTGAAAATCTACAGTCTATTACAAGGGTGACTACAAATTAGTTGGGAAAAAAGAATGATTTATTGAATGGAATTGACAGGAAAAAAAATAAAGTAAATATTGATGTAAGATAGAAAAATAGTTCGAGTTTACCATTATCACAAATGCTCGATGTGACTTCCTTTCGTGACTTTGCAAATGTCCCATCGGTAAATCATTTCTTTCCACAGATTAATTGCAGCGCAGATTACTAAAATAGACAACATTTCGTCGTACTTGCACAGCAGAATGAGTTTCATGAAACCAAAGACAGCATTTCGCTTTTTCAGCACCGTTGTACGCACCCTTATCGTAATGTCGAACAAGAATGAATACCGCTCGCTAAGTGATAGCGTCAGTTATGACACCTAAAGCCATCTATGAATAAACTTCGGCAATATTACTACTTATGATTTATTTACCAAGTAGAATAATTGTGTTAAAATTAATCTATTGTAATTTCGTATCCAGCGATTTCTGGAGTTCCATTACCCGTGATTTATTCTGTTGACCCGAACCAGGTTTCAGACCAGATGCTATAATCATTAAGGTTAGCTGGGTGAAGAAGTTCCACCAGATTCGTCCGAGATAGCTCAGATGGCAGAGCACTGGCGGCTTCAGCTGGGAGATCTCTGGTTCGAGTCCTGGTCCGGACATTTTTCGCCCAGTTGGAAATTTACATCTAATATTACTACTAGTCTGATTTTCAACTAGTTAACCCTTAAATGCCTGATTTTTAAAAAATCACTGTAATAATGTTTTTCGGCTTTCATTTTTTAAATACATCATGGGAAAAATACTTTAAAAAATCATATTTTGTTTTAAGTATGGTTTACGGCTAAAAAACAGTTTGTTACTAATCGGCAATATTGGTCTTTAATTGAAAAAATAATTTTTCTTGATAAAATTTTATAATATTAAACACACAAGAATTTTAGGAACTATAATAAGAAATAAATTTTACTTGCTCACTGCAGAATAAAATAGGGTATTTCGCAAGCTTCCAAATAAAACAAAAAGAACAAGTAGGCATAATTGAAAAAATAAATTTATCCTTATTCTTAAACAGCACAAGTGTTGCCATCTACATGTTGAAAATCGATTTAATAATATTTTCAGAATGTATTTTATTGGCAAAATTAGGCACTATAGCTTCAATATTATTCTAATAGTATTTTAGAGTCTAAATTGGGTATGTTACCGAAAAGCAACACCCGGCATTTAAGGGTTAATTTCATTTCATATTTATGAAGTTCTTAACTTACGAAATTGCCCAACTAATTTGTAGACATCCTGTATTAAAACACTCAACAACAAGCTTTTGCTGTACTCAGAAAGTATGAATAGGACGTGCCAGTTTGGAACCGTAGGGATCTAGGTAGAGGACAAGGAAACCTGAAGTTGGCCAACAATCCGAGGAAGATGTTTATGGAGATGAGGTTCTTGCTTACTTGTATTTGATAATATTGAAAAGTATTTGATTTTTATTCGATTGGGGACGCCTTTTTTTTTAACAGTTACTTCTACTTATTTAATCACGGAATTACTTTAATTAAACAAGGCAAACATTACTTTTTTTCATTACCGGTACCCAAAACTATTGCTGCATGCATCTTTTGAAAATGCATATATGCATCCATGGACTCGAAGGGCTTATAAATAACTACAAATTTATATCTTTACACCTTATTTCTGGTGTATCAAAATTAATATTGTAGGGATGCGATCAGATGCTACAGGGTTTGTATAAAAAATGATGAGACCAAATTCGGAAACAAAAAGGCATTAAAGATATTGCGACAAACAATTAAAAATCTTCAAATTAAGACCGTTGGGCGTCGACGCACTTCTGCCAATGAGTTGTCCACACTTGTAAGGCCGCTTTGGAGTCCTTTTTCCGGATCGTCCTTCAAGCAAGTAGTCGAGGCCGCTTTGACCCCAGCTACTGACCAATGGCGGTGTCCTTTCAGGCATGTCTCTCCCCGGGGTAATAGAGAAAAGTCCGTGGTGTCAGATCGGGACTGTAGGGGAACTGGGGAAACGTTGCGATAGCATTCCGGAGGAGGTAATCGTTGACTACGGGGCAGGTGTGGCTTGATGCACAGTCATGATGCAGCCTTCAATTGGCGACAATGCCCGGCGCCTCACTCAATCGACCCTTTCTATCTTTTCAGCAGAATTTAACGACATCGAGTTTTTCTATACGTTGCATTTTAAAGCTTCAACCGAGCCCAGGGATAGGGGTCACTTAAAGCACGATACGAACCGCACGGAAGCTCATAGGCGACTAATGCTGATTGATGTTGTGTTGAAGCTGATTTTTGCCTCCATCGAACCCGCCTGGAGCATGTACGCTATGGCGTACAGTCGCGTCAGAAAAAATAGGTCTCATTACATTTTATAAAAATTCTGTAGGAGCCTTAACGTTTATTCTTACTCATAAACCATCCATAGCTATAAAATGAGCTTTATCTAAAAAGAACATGAATGGGCGATGTCTTTACCAGTTTGGAACCGTAGGGATCTAGGTAGAGCACGAGGAGCCTGGAGGTGGCCAGCAATCCCAGGAAGACGTTGATGGAGGTGAGGTTCTTACTGTGCGACAGTTGCGAACGGAGGCGGAGCACCGTGAAGAGGCAGAGCACTGCGAGCACGGAGAAGAGGCTCGCCGTCACGTATACGTGCAACTCCCACGTCCAGCGGAGCTCCTCCACCATCGACGACCAGTCGCGGTGGTGCTCGCGCTTCCAGTAGCTGCCTGAAAAAAAAATGAAAACGATGAAGCTTTTTAAAAGCAATAACGCATGCCTGCAATGGTTGTGTTTTCTAAATTTTGATAATTGATTTTTATGTATTTTTTAACTCTGTATCCGAGCATAAATTTCAGTTTTTACAATACGTCAGGATTTTTCGTAAATTGCAAATTTCAAAATTGTTAAAACGTCGAAAAATAGATAAAATTTGATACTATAAAATACATGTAAAACATTTTTCGTAAGAATTTATTCACTTTTTTGGCTTATACTGGAGATTCTTATAGCTTATAGTTGTCTTAGATATTCTTATAGTTGAAGTGTCTGGTGTTGGGGGTGGGTTCATTGACCCTGTGGTGATATTTTAAAACTCGATTTGCACATATAACTGCAACTGTTCTGCTAAGTCCTATCTTGATGGAAACCACCTGGAGAACCAGTTTTAGTGGTGGACTGGTAGGTTTACCATTGTGTTATTCTGCACCCAACAGTATGAAAATAGGGAGAACTGGGAACAGGAAAACATAATGGGAAACCTACCAATCAACTGCTAAAATTGGGCTTTCAAGTGGTTTCCATTAAGATTTGATATTTCAAATGAAAATCAAATTTCAAAGTAATTGCTTAATAGGCGCAAAGGCCAACACAGTGAAAAAGATTCCAAGCCGGGACTCGAACCCGGGCCATCAGTATAGCGCACTGACGTTCTACCGACTAAACCACTTGGAACGATACCTAGCTCTGAAAATTTCTCACTATTATATGTTGGCAAGGCTACAAACGTAGCACAAGATGGAATATTTACCGTGAGCCACCAACCTGGGGCAAACACGGAATATAATTAAATCCAGCATCGATAGAAACTATATTAATACATGGAAATTATTCCAGAGGGAAACATTCGCCTTGGATACAATATTTCAAATGAAAATCAAATTTCAAAGTAATTGCTTAATAGGCGCAATTCCGCAATTCTTAATAGGCATTTTCCGAGCTAGGTATCGTTCCAAGTCGTTTAGTCGGTAGAACGTCAGTGCGCTATACTGATGGCCCGGGTTCGAGTCCCGGCTTGGAATCTTTTTCACTGTGTTGGCCTTTGCGCCTATTAAGCAATTACTTTGAAATTTGATTTTCATTTGAAATATTGTATCCAAGGCGAATGTTTCCCTCTGGAATAATTTCAATGTATTAATATAGTTTCTATCGATGCTGGATTTAATTATATTCCGTGTTTGCCCCAGGTTGGTGGCTCACGGTAAATATTCCATCTTGTGCTACGTTTGTAGCCTTGCCAACATATAATAGTGAGAAATTTTCCGAGCTAGGTATCGTTCCAAGTGGTTTAGTCGGTAGAACGTCAGTGCGCTATACTGATGGCCCGGGTTCGAGTCCCGGCTTGGAATCTTTTTCACTGTGTTGGCCTTTGCGCCTATTAAGCAATTACTTTGAAATTTGATTTTCATTTGAAATATTGTATCCAAGGCGAATGTTTCCCTCTGGAATAATTTCCATGTATTAATTAAGATTTGATTTGGCAGACCAGTTGCAGTTAGATATGCGAATCGAGTTTTAAGCAATCCTGAAACTTCAGCCGTGAATTTGATGAGGGATGGTGTGTGCAACTGCGGCCCGGTCTATTAGACGTAACTGGCCTTTACGAGATCGTAGAGGCGATTCCTTTAATTGACTCCATCAGAAGATTTTATTTGTCTATTTTATTGTATTAGATTTTCGAAATATTTCGACTATTTAAAAATTTGCGATTTGCGGAAAATCTTGACATGATGGTAAAAAAAGTGAAAATCATTTCTGGATTCAGCTATAACAAATACATAAAAATCGATTATCAAAAGCTGAAAAACATGACACAACCCAAAATTTCTAGGCGTGTTTAATCCGTGGCGTCGCGTCACATTTTTGCTATCCATTTTAGCGTAGCTGATTTTGGTATGCGGGATATTTAGAATACATAGCATTTTTACAGTTCACAGCTTTTTTGTATGCAATTCCTTTTCGTTACAAGATATCTGGTGTAATTGTGTTAGAAATAAAGCAATGTTTGTGGTAACTTTCTAGTTCCTTTACAGGATTCCCAGTTTAATTGTTCTTGAAATAACATGGTGTTTGAGATCCCTTTCTACTTCTTTTACAGGATTTCTGGTTTAATTGTGGTTGAAATAAAACAGTGTTTGTGATAACTTGCTAGTTCCTTTACAGGATTTCTAGTTTAATTGTGGTTGAAATAAAACAGTGTTTGAGATCACTTTCTAGTTCCTTTACAGGATGTCTGGTATTTTCAATTTATTTTTCTTTTAAAATTCTCAAATTTGCTCAGTAAAGGAGACATTCTGTACGTTATATAAAATGGAGATATTTTGTTAAAAATGCAATAGAATGTGTTTAAAACAGCCTGTTTTTACGTGCGTTCGTAATTATATAAATACGTAGCACCTATAGTCGTCGTTCTGTCCGTCCGTCTGTCTGTCCGCATGTAACAGAGCAAAAACTACCCAACCGAATGGTCTGAAATTTTAAATATATACACTGCAAATAGAAGCGTCTTAAATTTAGACACATATGTGACTGAAAAAGAATTTTAGATACTTAAGTGTCTTAATCTGAAAATTAAGACACTATAGATGTCTTAATTTAAGATACATAAGCGTCTTACTATGACCATGGTGTAAACGAACTGAGAATAATGTCTAAAATATCCGCAAACGTCTTATTTTAAGACACTTCATTGCTTTAAACGTGTCTTAATTTAAGACGTTTTGATTCTTCCGACGCAATAACCACCAGGGGGCACTAGCACTCCCAGTTGCGCATGCGTTTTAGATGTCTTCGTTCGAAGTGGTATACGTTGTAATTCAAACAAAGTTTGTTTTTATGTACGCGTGTATTTTAATTCGTTTTTTGCGAAATGTGAAGTACTGTGATTTTAATTCGTATTAACTTGGAGTATTTATTTATTGAATACATACATCTGACGTGTGTGCTCGACATCAAATGTCTCTTAGAAGCTGTCGTCGATACAAGGGCGGGATAGACACAGAACAGAAGTAGACGACGGTTGAAGATTACACCCGGAAATTCTACAAAGCGTGTGCAATGGGCTTAGTGTTAACTCGTATCAATTTATATCAATAATATTGTGTTATTCATCTTCGTCCTGTCGAAGCTGGCAAAAAAAAGAAACTTTTGTCTGGCGGGTCCTGTTTTTAGGATGAAACATCTCATTCTTTAAATATGGCTAGTCGGATGTATTATGGGATTACCTTTTAAACTGATGAAAGTCTTTCTCCCTCACTGTGGTTGTGGTAGTTTTTAAAATTTCAAATCGAGGAATATTTCTTACCTCTTGCAGCAACTCAAGTAAGTTTCTTTATAGTAGTAAAATTAGCGTATTTTATGATTTTATTTATTGTACTAAACAAAATCCTGCATGAAATTTAATTAGTTTTGAATCTGTTCGCAAAAAACCCCACTAATTCTAGAAGTATATATTTTTAAACTTATGACGTTCTTTTTTATTACGAATTATATATTCAATGTCAGTTCTTAGTTTCAATGGATAATTTTTATCTCGCAGTAAATGACGGCCACAAGGAAGTAAAGAAAAAAAAACTTTGAAAGATGACCTAATGCTTTCTTACTTCCTGGCATAAAACCGCAGATTAAAAAAAGATAAATAAAGTAAATGAGACTGGTCTATTAAATGAAGCTGCCTGTAAAAATATACATATGTATTTGATTTGCAATCAACTCTAATACTGATTTTTTTATTATTTTTAATAAAAAAGTAATTTGAAATTTATAATGGGAAAAAGTAAAAACCTCTAACTAGATTTCGTATTTAAAATTGTGGTAACTTTATTTATATGCACTTATACGAAAAATACAA
Organism: Maratus speciosus; assembly: GCA_963932465.1. Taxonomy (NCBI): domain Eukaryota; kingdom Metazoa; phylum Arthropoda; class Arachnida; order Araneae; family Salticidae; genus Maratus; species Maratus speciosus. Next base: position 88,735,934 of record OZ010794.1, read on the forward strand.
AAATGACAGATGTTACTGTATATATTTAAGACGAAAGAAGTTTGGAAATCATAAGTTATTTTTTCCTCATGTTTTTAATATAGAATATGTACTTATTTGTTTTTATTGATAGTTGAATAGCTTTTGTGAGTACCCTCTGATCTACATAAAAACTTGCCCATGTGGAAATATAAATTTTTTAAAAACATAATTTTTAAATAAGTATTTTCATTTTTTTTTTTTGGGGGGGGGGGGGATTTTGCATGAATTTTTGTAAAGCTGATATCTTAAATCTTGCACTGATTATAATGAAAGTTTTGAACTTTTAGAGTAGGACAAGTTTAAAAACGCAAATATATTTAACAAAATACCAAAGTCATTTTTTCCCCAATGTTATTAAAGTAGAATATTTATTTATTTATTTTCATTATTCATAGTTAAATGGCTGTTGTGATTATCAAGTGATGTATATGTAAAATTGCCTATGTGGCAATATATTTTTTTATATTTTCATTTTTATTTTTTTTTTTTTTTTTGGGGGGGGGGGGATTTTTGCAATTTTCGTACATCTGATATTTTAAATCTTTTTCCACATTCAACCGAGTATAATAAATATTTTGAACTTTTAGAGTAGGACAAGATTATAAAATATATATATATATTTATCTATGTACCTTAAAAGCCCTTAATAGCGAACACTTCGGGACCGCGGAATTTGTCCGATAATTGGAGATGTCTACTTTTTTGAGGTAAAAATATACAAATATGTATGTCTGCTGATTAAAAAAGTATTCGTTAAATAGAGGTGTTCGCTATTCGAGAATGTCCATTAACCTCCACAACGGATACTCCCGAATACCGGACATCTCAATTTAGACAACTATAATGCAGGGTTGCGTTTTTTGCAAAAGTACTTCTTGATTAAAGGAAGGGCAAACTGGGAAGTGCCCCGTCCCCCTACGACTGTAGTGCCCCCAAATTTGATGTGCAATATTTGTAAAGCTTATATTTTAAATCTGTTTCGAAATTGTACTGATTATAATCAATATTTTGAACTTTTAAAGTAAAATAAGGTTAAAAACAAAATACATTTAAAAAAAATCTAATATTTAGATAAATATTTTTTGTTTTTTAATCTTGTTCTACTCCTGAAGTTCAAGATATTGATTATAATCAGTACAATGTCGTAAAAGATTTAAATTATCAACGTAACGAAAATTGTATACCAAAACTGAGAGCACCAAAAAAATCAGGCTGTATTGGGGGGGGGGGGAGGGGCAGGACCACAGCCAAATATTTTTCCAGGATTTAACGTGGTCAAACATGGCTACGTATGATGCTTACAAAAAAATGGATGCGATTCAGACGTTTGAAGTGTCTGAAATTCAGACGCAAAAAGTGTCTGAAAAAATTCAGACATTTTAAAATGTCTGAAAATTGAACACTCCATTTCAGACACTTAAGTGTCTGAATTTCAGACATTTTAATTTAGAGTGTAATTGTTGCAAAATTTTGTCAAGCAATTTCAAATTTTATGAAAATCGGATGTATAGTTTGATGACAGGGACAGTCAAAGTTTTTCTTTACATTACGGCCAATGGGAAAAATTATTGCAAGTGGATTTTAATGATGTTACAGCCTTCCGAATAGTCTGAAATTTTAAAGATATAATTGTTGCAAAATTTTGTCAAGCCATTTCAAATTTTAGGAAAATCGGATGCATAGTTTAATTACAGGGACATTCAAAAGTTTTTCTTTACATTACGGCCAATGGGAAAAATTATTGCAAGTGCATTTTAATGATATTATAGCCTTCCGAATGGTCTGAAATTTTAAAGATATAATTGTTGCAAAATTTTGTCGAGCTATTTAAAATTTTATGAAAATCGGATGTATAGTTTAATTACAGGGACAGTCAAAAGTGTTCCGTTACATTACGGGGAATGGGAAAAAATTATTGGAAGTGCATTTTAATGATGTTACAGACTATGCACTTTATGAAGTGCAAAAAATTATACATTCAGTACAATATGGGTTGCAAAAAATAATTATAAAACTAGTTATAGTACGAACGCACCTCATTTGCCACGTTTGACGACCAGATTCCAACTTGTTTTACAGTGTGTCTTTCAACTATTACAACAGATGCGTTGAATGTAGTTAAATATTAAATGCATAGTAAGGACGTAACTTACTTGCCGTGACGCCTGTGTATTCCGTGACATTTTCCCACTCTTCCGTGAAAGTTCTTGCAGTGCCCCTGTAGTGCTGGCTGCTGCTCCCCATCGCATCACTGCACGCACTCTGTAAAAAAAAGAAAACAAATCATTTTAGAAAACTTCATTTCCCCAACTTCTTTCAAAAATTTTAACTATTTTTAGTCGATTTAAAAAAAGAAAAAGAAATCTTTAGAATACTTTGACCCCTTAATTCTCGCTCCCGTCAATATCACGGCCTGCGGTGTCATTTGTTATTTCTCGCGCCTGTCATATTTTCGGGCCGGAGATTTAATTGCTAGAAAAAACTGCGAAAACCAGAAAAATTTAACAGGTATTTCCGTATGAAGTCTTTGAATATTACCGTTTGTGTTTGGTTTTTGTTGCTGATTGTGATGTTGGACTTGTTGTTGCATGTTTCGAAATATATCACATTCAAAAAAATATTAATAATCAAAATTTAATGTGCATATATTATTTCAAATGTTATTTGTAAAACTTTGTGAGATGATGATAAATAAAGATCCATTGTGTGAAAAATAAAGGTCTTATTCGCATTATTTGTATGGCGTAAAACAAACATTAAGACACAAAATTCTCGCATGATGGCTTTCTACAAATGTGAATTTGTTCTATAATTTTTTTTTTCGCCTTAAAATAAAACTAATTGCATATTTTATTTAGAAACGTTATAATTATTCAATTTCTGTAATAAAAAAATAGGTAGTCTTTAGATGGTTTTTCTAAATATTAATCGTTAAGGGGTTAACAGTACATCGCTGTTTCATAAAGTCCGTAAGATACCTAATCGTTTCAGAAAACGTATAAAAATATTTAAAAACAGGATTCAACAAAATCAGTTAAGTTATAAAAAGTCAACGTATGGTGTATATTTTTTTACAGGGGCATGTGAAAAACTTTAATATAAGATTTTCTACATCATGCCAAAGTTATGAACTTTGCTGACGAGTAGATTTTCCGTATATATAAAAGGATGACGACCTGCGACCTTCATTAAAGAAACAGGGGAAATAGCGCTCCTGTTCACATTTTAAAAAAATCATAAAAATTTACAAATTATTCTATCAGAATGAGATTTGCACCTTAAGTCTTGTGAAAGGTTTTTCTAGCAAAAGAAAAAAAAATGTAGTTCAATTTTTCAGCAATAAGTGGCGCTATTAACGTCCCCATAATTAAAAGACAGAGACAGATACGTTTAAAAAATATTGAGATTATAGAAGAGACATTTGCTCTTGAGAGTATGGTCCTTGAAGCTTGTTATTCTCAAATAAATACCTGCTGTAAATTTCGTCATTTTTTAACGTGTTGAAATAACGTTGACTTCAGTAGTGTCATCTAGTGGTGACGTTCTGCATTATCTTTTTTATTTTGTTTCAAGAAACTCACTTTGACAATGATGCCAATCACGCTCCAGTATATCAATTTTAACTGCTGTCGAACCTTATCGACCAATTTATCAACCTTGTGGGCATTTTGTTTGTCCGCTGATTTTCGTAGATTTTGATTGGTTCGGCAATAATATTGATGATGAATCGACGAGTTTCATGGGTTAGATAAAAATTAGAGGATTGCGTTCACATGCTTTAAACTGATCTATACCACAATTTGTGAAATGTTTATGAAGTTTTAAAATGGGAATGGATACTCGTTTAGCTAGTGTTTTCTCTGGTCTAAAGAAGGAGTTCATCATGTCCTATGATATGATTTAACGCCGACCGAATCGGCCGAGAAATCTTTCTATTTGTTTCTCCCCTGTCGGGGACAGCTTTTTTGGCTGGATGTATCCATGGAGATAACGTGATCTGGCGTCATACACCTCATCATAAGCGACTACTCTAAGGATGCTATCAGATTCGCCGATTTCTCGAGCAATTTTTGAGCCAACAGTTGACTTGAGCCGATTTTACGCGAGAAATTGCCCCAACGTCCAGCGTGATATCAAACAACAATATCCCCAATTTTTTAGCCACAGTTCTAAAAATGTCTTCGTTAGCAGCGACTTTTCATCCAACATTCTACATTTCAGTCAATCAGAGATAAGTGTTTCCAACGTCACTCATTTCCCAACTAACAAGATGGCCGACGATATGATGAGAAAAATGCAGAAATGGATTCTCTTTTATGGTTCTTTTTCAACCATCTAAATCTAAAAATAAAATTGCCAGACACAATTTTTGTTTTTATATTTCAGCGAAAAAAATTTGCTGTTTACTATATTGTCGATACTAACAGTTTGGGCCAGGTGGGGAGGCCTACCAATGCCGATACTAACAAAGATTAGATCAGAAAAGACAACAGTTTGAAGAAAACAAAACACATTTTTGCAGCGAGCACAGAAATACCAAACTATTTATTTTCGCAGAGTGTGCGATAGATAGTAACGGCCGGTAATAGTAGTACCTGTTTTTCCTCCAACTTTAGCAACGTTAATCGCAACCCTTTTTTCGCTTTGTACGTGAAAAAGTTGGGACTAAAAATAGCTGCTCGAAAATTTCTCGAATCTGATAACAGCTTAACAATTAACAGCTTCCTTGGCCGTTATTGAAGTCCGCCGTAATTTAGCGCTATACTTTAAGGAGGGGGAGTGGATGGATAAACACAAAACGCCAAGCAAGTAACAACTTCAACAATTTATTGAAATTATTTTAGTACTAACTGTTCTTTTAGCAGTTTTTCCGTATATTAACATGTTTTCACGACAGATGTAGTATTCTTCAAACTGCTAATATCTTTGAATCATGTTTCTTCGTTGCCCTACTAGATGACGTTATGATGATTTTATTTATGTTTTTTAGTCCCTAAGTTTCGGTGATAGAGATATATAAATACCCTTGATTATGTACGAATTGCTAACTCAAGCGCAAAATAGGACAGAAGAGCTCTTCCCGACAAATTATCATAAGCAATAAAATTTAAATTTTAGAGAAGATATTTTACTTTATTTTATTTTCTCGCGTTATTAATTAACGTTTTAATTTAATTTTCTGTTATAATTTGCTTGATATAGAAGAGAGCAGCTCCTTCATAAACTGTAGTATCTCGCTAAATTCTCAATAACTCTGCCGTAAACTATTCAGTTTTCAAAAAAAAAAAAAAAAAAAACTACACTTACGATAATTAGATGGAAATCTTCTAATTAATTAATTAATTAAATTTGTTAAAGTTGAAGAGACTGTATGATTTTATCAAAGAAGAGTAATTATAATAATTTTTACTTAACATAAAGTATTTCGAGGTATTTAAATTATTTTTATTTCTTAAATATGCATATTTTTTAAATATGAAGCAGCCAATTTGATGGGTTTCTGATAATATATATAATAATAATAAAAAGTCAAAAATTGTACGTTAAATGTGTCAAATAAGGTGCGTTCGAACTATCGTTAGTTTTATAAATATTCAGACCTTAGTGCCATAGCTATTGCATTCTTATGCATAAAGGCATGGATACAAAATGTATTTCGATTCTATCGATTAAATTCAGCATAATGCGGAAACAATAGGACTCCTTCTTCAATAAGACGTTATCACCATGGCAACCTAGAATCATAACCTATCACGGTATATTATAGAATTCATGACGTGAGATAGGATTAACTAGAATGATGAAAACTTTTATTCATATCTTTTTAAGTTTTGATTCGATTTTCATTAAATCTGAAAGGATTCGACACCATTCTGCAACGATCCTATATAGATTAAATTTCAAACTATTTGGTTGGGTTGTTTCTGCGGTGTTCTAGGCGGATAGACGAACAGACAGACGGACGCACCAGACGACGACTATAGGTGCTACTATTTACTATATGATTACGAACGCGCCTAATAACAACACTAATAATAATAATAATAATAATAACGATAGAAGTTTTTGTGTATCCTTAGGGGCTGTACTTATACAGTCAAACCTCGTTAACATGAACACGCTTAACGTGAATTACCTTTAACATGAATTGTTTTCACAGGCCTCTATAAAAACAAATACAAAGATTTGATACTGATAACATGAATTACTGTTAACATGAACAAAATTTTGATTCCCCTTGAGGTTCATGTTAACGAGGTTCGACTGTATAACGTTATCAGCATTTTGTTAATTTTGGACCCCCTCCCCCCCTTACGATATCATCTCTCGACCCCCCCCCCCTCCTCCCGGCAATGATATCGTTATGAATGTCTACAAATTCTTTTGATTTTTGGAGTGATATACAAATATTGTTAGATTTATTTTTCGCATACTTTATTGATTCACAATGAAGAAAAGTCAATAAAATGTCATTTTATATATGAAATAACTTTATATCAAATGAAATAACACTTAAAAGAAATAGTTACTATTCAAAAGAATTTAATAATAGCTTTTTTTTTTCATAATGCGTAGAAAAGTAATAATGTCTTATTGCATTTGACCTCGCACGGGGGGGGGGGGGGGGGGGGGATAGAACTTCTTATCAAGAAAGCAGACGGACAAAATTCTTTCTCTTTTATTTACTAGTAAACATAAAGTATCACTTCAAACGTACTACGCATATGGTTTCTCGAACAGCGGATTATATATGCATACATATATGACAGAAGAATATTAATGCAAAACGTTGCGGTATTACATATTTTGGAATTAAATAATTTTATAATTATTTAAAGATTTTAATAATAACTTTTTATTCTCATAAAAATAGATAACAGACTAAAAAAAGATAACATACAATTTCGATGTAAAGACCAAGTTACAAATAAAAAAAAAGTAAATTTTGGTTAAGTGAAAAATTATAACAATATCAAAAGGCAAATCCCCCCTCCCCCTATCGATATCTAACGATATCATATGCCAGACCCCCCCATCCTCCTCCCCCCTAAAATGATAACGTTATATATGCACAGCCCCTTGTGTCTGAGTGTGAATCTGTTTGCTGTGTTCTGAAGCGACTGGCTGCACGTAGCTACAAGGTTTGACAGTAAGGTACCTTAATGTCTGTAGTTTTGCACCTTGGAGCCAGTTTTTGGATTAGATTTTTAAAAAATTAATTTTTTTATGAGATTTTTTCGCGTTTTGTGACGATTTTTCCACATTGGTAAAATCAATCTGATTTTAATATTTTAGCCCAATATAGTAAATGTTTTCCGCTTTTAATACAGTTTATTCGGAATTCGTAGTGCGATTTTTAATTTTTCATGATGTTGTTATTCGATTTTTAAAATTTTCGCAAAAATATCTAAAAATCGCCTAACAAGACGTTGAACGCGGGATCGCGGGACCATCGCGTTCTACGATGAGCGGGAATTTGATGTTAACCCGAATAGGAAAAATAAAAATTATTGCCTTTTTACACGATTTGTCTTCATTTATGCGCCTTTGAACTAAAATGCATATGAATATGTTCTAAATGGTACACAGTTTTACTTAATTCTTATTTTTAACGTACACTCTAAAATTGGGAGGAATGAAAAGTTCACTCTTTGAAAGAGTGACAGACATATTCACTCTTTTTGGAGTGACTTTTATAAAACACTCCTTAAAGAGTGGAATTTTCCACTCCCTAGAAAGGAGTGAGATATTTCACTCCATTGTCGAGAGTGAAATATGTCACTCCGTCGTCGAGATCGAAATATCTCACTCCGCTAACTAGAATTACAGCCTGGCATTATACACATAAAAAAAAAAAAAAAAATCCGTTTAAATTTAAACCAATATATGGGGTAAAATAAGGAAAAGCATCAAAATATGTCACTTCTTAATTTTCAAAAACTCCATTTCATAAATGTAACCTTGGAAATTACGCTGATTTGGTATTAAAACGCACTCCTTTTCAAGAGTGAATAGTCACTTCTCTGAAAGAGTGACTATTCACTCTAAGCGGAAGTGAGTATTGTATGGGCAGTACTCATCAGCCAATCAGAACTGTTTTGTCTACTACGCTTTCTTTTAAGAAAAGATTCTTTTTTAAGATAAGAGAAAGACGTCCGTCATTTTACAATTAAAATATAGGGATATTATTAAAGTGATTATTTACGAAACTTTTTATTTTCATATAAAATAAAATGTAATTAATTCATAAAGGAAAAGATGGAACTATCACAAAGAGCATTTGAAACGAAACACATCTGGGGTTTCAACTATTACTGATAAGTTTGCAGTTTTTAACGAGCGCGAGAAATCTTCAACGTTGAGTCATAGATATATTGCTTGCTTTATAATTTTCTCTCCCGTCTTGCTATCATGACTGACAATTACACGAAGTGAAGTACATAGCATTAAATAGAGTGAGTCTCATTTGAGCCGATACAGATCAAATCAACGACTAATGTTCAAAATTTCCGAAGGAAGAAACGAGATTTCTTGAATATAGATAGCTTCGATCCGGTCGAATTTTTGGCAGCCTTTTCGCCGAAAACGAATTGTCAGCGAAACTCAGATTTAGGGGTGAAAACGAAAACGAATTTTCGGTCGATCTCTAATTGTGTATGTTGGCAGTACTCATCAGCTAAAATCGGGACAGCAAGTCTACGACGCTTTTTTTTTAAGATAAGAGAAAGGTGTCCACATTTTAGGATTAACATCTACGGATATTATTAAAGGGATTATTTATGGAACATAAATGTAAGTCTTATTTAATTTTAATATTTTATTCCTGTAGACTTTTCATGTTACGATTATGAGTTAAATAGTTTTATGTTATATAGAAAAAGATTGATCAGTAATTGTTTTCCTTTAAGATTTGTTGAAAATGTAGAGATAGTGTGCTGTTGGATTTTTTTCGGTTTTTTACTGTTTTCTAATTATAAGGACTTACAATATTTTCCAGTATTATTGTTGTTGTTTAATAGTACAATTATAAAATACTAATTATTACTTTAGGTGTTTTTAAAACTGGTAATTTATGTTTTAAAATTGTATGTAAGCATTTTTCTGCTGTTTATGATTTTAAACAAAACCTTTAATTATAAACATTCTGAATCAGTTATTAAATTTTTGTTAATTTAGAAATTAAAACATAATTTTTAAGCAATGTTCTCTAAGGACATTTCTTAAAACAATCAAAATTAAAAAGGGGTGAAAATGCGCAAAAAGCGTTCTAAAAACGTTCTAAATAGCGATTTTTACGCAATTAAGAGAAGTACTAAACCGATTTCAAAAATAATCGTGTCAAAATGATGGTGACAACCCTTTCTCCAACATAGGCTATATTTTATGTCGGTGCCACTACCCCTGAAGGGGGTGCAGGAGCAAAAAGAAACGTTTGAAATTGCGATTTTTGTGTTACTGAAGGGTCCAGATACATGGAATTTGGCATGGTTGTTACTTATTAGATATAAATGATCTCTAAGAACATTTCTTAAAAAAATTCGAAATTTAAAAGGGGTGAAAATGCGCAAAAAGCGTTCTAACAAACGTTCTAAATGGCGATTTTTACGCAATCTCAAGAAGTACCAAACCGATTTAAAAAATAATGGTGTCAAAATGATGGTGACAACCCTTGCTCCACTATAGGCTACATTTTATGTCGTTGCCACTACCCCTAAAGGGGGTGCAGGAGCAAAAAACGTTCTGAATTACGGTTTTTGCGTTACTGAAGGGCCCAGATACATGGAATTTGGAATGGTAGTTACTTATAAGATATAAATTATCTCTAAGAACATTTCTTAAACATTCGAAATTAAAAAGGGGTAAAAAAGCGTTCTAAAACGTTCTAAATGGCGATTTTTACGCAATCTCAAGAAGTACCAACCCGATATAAAAAATAATGGTGGCAAAATGATGGTGACAACCCTTGCTCCAACAAAGGCTACATTTTACGTTATTGCCACTATCCAAAAAGGAGGTGCAGGAGCAAAAAATCGTTCGAAATTGCGATTTTCGTGTTACTGAAGGGGCCCAGATACATGGAATTTGGCATGGTAGTTACTTATTAGCTATAAATTATTTCCAAGAACATTTCTTAAAAAATTCGAAATTTAAAAGGGGGTGAAAATGAGCCGAAAGCGTTCTAAAAAATGTTCTAAATGCCGATTTTTACGCAATCTAGAAAAGTACCTAACCGATTTAAAAAATAATGGTGTCAAAATGATGGTGACAACCCTTGCTCCAACATAGGCTATGTTTCATGTCGGTGTCATTGCCCCCAAAGGAGGCGCAGGAGCAAAGAAACGTTCGAGAATTCAATTTTTGTGTTACTGAAGGCCCTAGAAACATGAAATTTGGAATGGTAGTTACTTATAAAATATAGATGATCTCTAAGAACTTTTCTTAAAAAATTCGAAATTTAAAAGGGGTGAAAATGCGCTAAAAGAGTTCTAAAAACGTTCTAAATGGCTATTTTTACGCAATCTCAGAAAATACCCAACATATTTCAAAAGTAATGGTAGGAAATTGATGATGACAGCCCTTGCTCCAACATAGGCTTTATTTTATGTCGGTGTCACTACCATCTAGGGGTTGGAGAAGTAAAAAGCGTTCTAAATTGCGATTTTTGTGTTATTGAAGGGCATAAAATCCTGAAATTAGACAGGACAGTTATTTATAAGATACAAATGATCTCTAAGGACATTTCCTAAAAAATCGAAATTTTAAAGGGGTGAAAATGAGCGAAAAGCGGTCTAAAAAACTTTCTAAATTGCGATTTCTACGGAATATCAGGAAGTACCGAACCGATTTAAAAAAAATAATGGTGTGAAAACGAAGGTGACAGCCCTCGCTCCAACATGGGCTGTATTTCATGTCGGTGCCACTACCCCAAATGGGGTGAAGGAGCAAAAAACGATCTAAATTGTGTTTTTTGTAATACTGCAGAAGCTAGCAACTTGAAACTGGGCATGGTAGTTACTTATAAGATATAAATGATCTCTAAGAACATTTCCTAAATAATTCGAAATTTAAAAGAGGTGAAAAGGGACGGAAAACGTTCTAAAAAACGTTCTAAATTGCGATTTCTATGCAGTCTCAGAAAGTACCCAACCAATTTCAAAAGTAATGGTTGGAAATTGATGATGACATATTGCTCCAGTATAGGATCTATTTCATGTCGGCGTCACTACCACCTTGCGGTTTCATTTTAAAAAACGTTCTAAATTGTGATTTTTGGGATACTGAAGGGGCTAGCAACTTGAAATTTGGCATGGTAATTACTTATGAAATGTAAATGCTCTCTGAGAAGAGTTCCTTAAAAATTTGAAATTTAAAAGGGGTGAAAATGAACGAAAAGCGTTCTAAAAACGTTCTAAATAGCGATTTCTACGCAGTCTCAGGAAATATAAACAAATTGATGAGTTTCAAATTGATGGTGATAGTCCACGCTCCAACACAGCCTATATTTTACGTTGTTGTCACTACCACCTGGGGGTTACAGAAGCAAAAAATGTTCTAAATTGCGTTTTTTGTGTTACTGAGGGGGTCTAACATTTTAAATTTGGAATGGTAATTACTTCAAAGATGCAAATGCTTTCTAAGAATTGTCGAAAGAAAATTCCAAATTTAAAAGGATGAAGTGAGCGAAAAGCGTTCTATAAGCGTTCTAAATTACGATTTTTAGGCAATCGTTGCAAATTGATGGTGATAGAACCTGCTCAAACATAAGCTATATTTTATGTCGGTGCCACAACCCCTCGAGGGTTGCAGGAGCAAAAAATTTTCTAAATTGCGATTTCTGCGGTACTAAAGAGGCTAGAAACTTTAAATATAGCACGGTAGTTGCTTATAAAATATAAATGTCGTCTAAGAACAGTCGAAAATAAATTCGAAATTAAAAAGGGGTGAAGCGAAGGAAAGGAGCGAAAAGCATTCAAAAAGAGTCCTAAAGTACGATTTCTATGGAATCTCAGGAAATAATAAACCGATTACAGAAGTTATTGGTTTCGAATCAAGAGTGATGTCCTTGATCCTAATACGGGCTATATTTTATGTCGGTGTCCCTACAACCTGGTAGCCAGGAACAACAAGAAAGCCTTTAAAAACATCTAAATTCCGTTTTCTATCGAATGTTAGGAAATACCAACCGATCTCAAGGTTAATCTTGGCAAATTAATGGTTAAAATCTCTGTTTCAACATTTTTCGAGATATTCTATTTCAACTCTGTTTCGACATTTTATGTTGGTGCCACTAACACCAGAGCGGTGGTAGAATGTTAGACAAGAAGCTTGGAATTTGACATGACGGTTAGTTTTAAGATGTAAATGTGTTACGATGATTCCTAAAAAATTCACAACTTCAAATGAATACTGAAATGAGCGTATGAAATGAGTATAAAAGTCTCAAAATACTTTCTAAATACAGTAGAACCTCTTTTATCCGAAACTCTCGGTTAACCGAAATCAATTTGTAAAGCTTTTTTTTTTCTACTATCACATTCCACGTGCGCAAATCCATTAAAATAGCTTTTTTTTCTACTATCACATTCCTTGTATGCAAATCCATTTTGAAAAGTTTTTTTTTTTTTAACTATCATATTCCTTGTGTTCAAGCGTTCCTTTCCGAACTACGAGTACATATAAATATTTTCGATCCCCTTTCTTAGAGCTCCTTTGAATTTAAATTGAGCTCCCGTAAGTTGAGGAGTGGAACGAAGAAAACGAATTAGCAATTGTGAAGCCTTGGAATGTTTTTCAAAAGGTTTGGCATGGCTGGAGCAGCAGAAAGACCATGATACTGGTTGTGCGATGAAATCTCACAGTGTTTAAATTATGTTACTGTTTTATTTCTATTGGCCTTATACATCGATGTTCTTTAAGCTTAAATCCATATTTATTTTTGCGCGGGCGACTTCGCTTCACCGCACATCGGCAAGTTCGCTGACGTTCGGCTGCCCCTGGCATGGGATGCTTCTCCTTTGAACTTTGTACGATTGTGATAACGTCATCGGAGCAAGCCTCTCACGGCATATGCATTGAATGGGTGGCTATGTTTTGGAGGTGTGTCTATTCGCTGTGCGAGGAGCAAATAGAAAATAAGCTTTTTAAATGTTTTCTTTTGGATTTGTTTATTAAGACATTAGCTAATATTTTAAATTCTCTAATAGATTTAAATCTTTTCTTTCAGTAACTTTTGAAGTCCCCGTATTCTTACTATAAATTAAAAATTCCGTTAATTTTAAGTCAGAATCTGTTTTGTTGGTGTTGCTGTCATGACATAGTTTCGTTTTAAAAAGATCGCGGGGCTGTGGGCTCCCATCGGTCTGTCTACCAATGAATGTGGAATCCGGGGAAAAGCTTTTGCGTAAACGATGTCTGCGATTTTAACAACTCCTGTTAAATTATTTCTTGATAATTTTTAGCTCACAGGCTATCAAAGCCTGAGAGCTAATGTGCCCGCCCGTTCTGTATGTATGTATGTACGTACGTATGTACGTAACGCGATAACTCTTGACAGAAACATCCGATTTGCTTCAAAATTTTTTTCTAGGTTCATTGTGATAAGGCGCTTCCCTGATTAGTTTTGGGAGTTCAGTGGTTAAGGATAAAGGGGGAAAACGGGGTTAGTCCACCCCCCTTAATTCCGAAAAATGTGTTTTTCATGCAGAATCATTCGATTTGCTCCGAATTTGGTATACCGGTTTATTATGTTAAGGAACATCCCTGATTAGTTTTGGGGGTTCATTGGTTAAGGATAAAGGGGGAAAAGGGGGGTTAGTCCACCCCCTTAATTCAGATAAATGGGTCTTTCATGCAGAATCATTCGATTTGCTCCGAATTTGGTATACCGGTTTATTATGTTAAGGAAAATCCCTGATTAGTTTTGGGGGTTCATTGGTTAAGGATAAAGGGGGAAAAACGGGGTTACTCCACCCCCCCCCCCTTAATTCAGATAAATGTGTTTTTCATGCAGAATGATTCGATTTGCTCCGAATTTGGTATACCGGTTTATTATGTTAAGGAACTTCCCTGATTAGTTTTGGGGATTCATTGGTTAAGGATAAAGGGGGAAAAACGGGGATAGTCCACCCCCTTAATTCAGATAATGTGTTTCTCATGCAGAATGATTCGATTTGCCCCGAATTTGGTATACCGGTTTATTATGTTAAGGAACTTCCCTGATTAGTTTTGGGGGTTCATTGGTTAAGGATAAAGGGTTGAAAAACGGGGATAGTCTACCCCCTTAATTCAGATAAATTTGTTTCTCATGCAGAATGATTCGATTTGCTCCGAATTTGGTATACCAGTTTATTCAGGCTATCAAAGCCTGAGAGCTAATGTGACCGCCCGTTCTGTATGTATGTACGTACGTACGTATGTATGTATGCATGTACGTACGTACGTATGTATGTATGTACGTAACGCGATAACTCTTGATAGAAACATCCGATTTGCTTCAAAATTTTTTTCTAGGTTCATTGTGATAAGGCGCTTCCCTGATTAGTTTTGGGAGTTCATTGGTTAAGGATAAAGGGGGGAAAACGGGGTTAGTCCACCCCCCTTAATTCCGAAAAATGTGTTTTTCATGCAGAATCATTCGATTTGCTCCGAATTTGGTATACCGGTTTATTATGTTAAGGAACATCCCTGATTAGTTTTGGGGGTTCATTGGTTAAGGATAAAGGGGGAAAAGGGGGGTTAGTCCACCCCCTTAATTCAGATAAATGGGTTTTTCATGCAGAATCATTCGATTTGCTCCGAATTTGGTATACCGGTTTATTATGTTAAGGAACTTCCCTGATTAGTTTTGGAAGTTCATTGGTTAAGGATAAAGGGGGAAAAGGGGGGTTAGTCCACCCCTTAATTCAGAAAAATGTGTTTTTCATGCAGAATCATTCGATTTGCTCCGAATTTGGTATACCGGTTTATTATGTTAAGGAACATCCCTGATTAGTTTTGGGGGTTCATTGGTTAAGGATAAAGGGGGAAAAGGGGGGTTAGTCCACCCCCTTAATTCAGATAAATGTGTTTTTCATGCAGAATGATTCGATTTGCTCCGAATTTGGTATACCGGTTTATTATGTTAAGGAACTTCCCTGATTAGTTTTGGGGGTTCATTGGTTAAGGATAAAGGGGTGAAAAGAGGGTTAGTCCACCCCCCTTAATTCAGATAAATGTGTTTTTCATGCAGAATGTTTCGATTTGCTCCGAATTTGGTATACCGGTTTATTATGTTAAGGAACTTCCCTGATTAGTTTTGGGGGTTCAGTGGTTAAGGGTAAAGGGGGAAAAGGGAGGTTAGCCCGCATCTCTTAATTTAGATAAATGGGTTTTTCATGCAGAATGATTCGATTTGCTCCGAAGTTGGTATACCGGTTTATTATGTTAAGGAGCTTCCCTGATTCGTTTTGGCAATTCATTGGTTAAGGATAAAGGGGGGCTAGTCCACCCCCTTAATTTAGATAAATGGTTTTTTTTTTTTTTTTTTGCAAGATTATTCGATTTGCTCCAAATTTGGTATACCGGTTTATTATGATAAGGAGCTTCCCTGATTAGATTTGGAGGTTCACAGGCTAAGTATAAAGGGGGAAACGGGGGCTAATTCCCCTTCACTTATTTTTTTGAGTGGCATTATTCTTTAAAATAAGAGTATAATATACAATTAGTGTGAATAGTCTGTGAGCTCAATGCCATCAGTTTAGCTGGGCACTTTTCTTTTTATTTGATTTATGCTGCACTTTAATTTTTAAAAGAAATATCTATCTTCAAGTGGAGTAGATGCTTTTATTGGCAAGAATTAATTTATGAACGGTGACCAACGGGAAGCCTTATCTTCTCTTCTCAAGATGAAAATAAAGGATTGATTTATGCTTATAAGTCTCCTCTTCATTTATTTTACATACGACACGATCCAAGTAAGAAGTTTCATTTATTTCTATTTTTTTACAATTGCTGACCTCAAAGAACGAAGGGTCTTATTGCAATACTACACAACGCATTGTACTAAAAAGAACTCCCAATTTAATTATACCTTTTAATTAACGGCCCATATTAAGGATTAATAATATTACAAATATTTCCATCACATTTTGGTGCCGCAAAAACAGTGGTTCTGAAGAAAATTTAAATTGATTTAAAGAAAATCGTAATATTTTAGAACTTTTGTTCTCAGAATAACTTTTGAAAAATTTTTGATGTGTTCAATAGAATTCAAGATTTGTTCTTTTAGTGAATTTTGAGAAATATGGACTATTTTATGCAAGAATTTTTGCATAACTACATATGACAATATTTTTTTAGTATTGGAAGTTTCTGTTCTCAAAAAAATTTCTTGCATAGATTTTTGCTGTTTTGAAGAATTAAATTTTATAATTCTAGAATGAATTTTGTTCTGCTCTATCTTGAAGAATATAATATATTTTGCTAAGTTTGTCAAATTTTTTTAAAACAATTATTTAAATTAAGATCAATTTCCTATTGAAGAATAGTCATATTTTTAATGATGCATAATTATTATTCTATTTAAATAGTTTTATTTGAAAGAATTTCATCTACATATTCTTTTATTTGTAATGAATTATTAGAGAACATAATTTTTTTTTAAGGAATGATTATTTGGTATATATATATTTTTGAAATGAATTATATATTGTTCTTAGATAAATTCTAATGAATTTGAAATAATAAAATTGTTCTTAAGAACATATTTTAAGAGGCTATGACTTTGGGTTTTTAAATTAAATTTTTTATGGCACTATTAAATTGCAACAAATTTGCAAATTCTTTATATATTTATAAGAAGCATTGTTTTTGAAATTATGATTATTGGTACTGAGAAATTTTATTCTAATGTCATACTTGTTATTCTGAAGCTGAAATTCTTCACAGAAGTTAGTAGTTGCAAATATCCTATATAACATTCTTAGAGATTTCTATGCTTCTATTCTACAAATTTCAAATCAAGATATTTTGTTTAACAATAATTTGAATACAAGAGTTTGTTCACAGATTTATTCTTATGCCATCTGGACTGTGATGTTCTATTATAATCATACAGTTTGGCTTAGTGCAAAGATAATCTGCAATTTACAAATTAAGAATGTATGCATTTACGAATATTTTCACATTTATTATATAACTGTTCTAAGGTTTCTAAAAGCACTCTCAGCTGACAAAATTTTACAATTGAAAAATTCTTGTTGCTTCATTTTTTTAAATATATTCTTATGGCAAGTTGTAATTTTGACATCAAGACCTTTCCACTTCATCGTATGTGCAGACTATAACGGTTTTCAACAGACAAGATTCTCATGTTGCTCTCAGAAAAAGAATGAAAGCAGCATTATTTTTTTTCTCTTGAGAAGAAGTAGGCATGGGGCTACTTCATTCCTGTTACAGTTATATTCTTGAAATTATTTTACATCATCTACTTAAAAAGTCTTATGGTTTTATACAGCTTTTAAAATAAGTTCTCATATTGTCAGTGTTCTCTGCAATAATTTTAACTGTGTGTCACTGCTGTTTCCTATATTTAAAGACTGGCTCTCTACATATGCTGCTCTAAGAGTTTCTATTCCAACCTGTTAAAAAAAATATACTCACCTGCAAAAAAACTTTGCTTCATTTTCAAGTTTCTTACCTGATGAAGTTGGCCATTCACTGATGAGTTGTATCTATTTGTACTGACCTCTTCTCTAGTATTTTGCTTGTTTTACGGTAGAAGATAAATATATTAATACTTACCAGCTTAACTCACTATTTTATAACAATAACTTTAAAATTTATGCTTCATTTTAAATGCTGAAGTAACTATTGAAGAAGAGTCATGTCATGTTAGAGTCATTTTATCCTTACAATGTCTGATTCAATTCAATATCTTCGCTGTTTGTCTTTAAAGCTAAATAAGATTTACGAGTAATCTCAAATGTTTTCTCAAGTAATAGCTGTCACAAGACCTGATTATGGAAGTGCTGTTGGTTTGCCTTTTCTCTTGTGAGATGTAAATTATCCTTACTAAGTGGATTGGTTGACTTGTCTGCTCCTATAAGTCAGTGTTGCTATTTTTTTTTGCTAAATCAAGAAAATTTATGAAATATTATAAAATTAGTTACTTTCAATATTGATTCTTACATATACCTGCAATTACAAGAGTTGTATTTTGATTCAGGAATTCTCAAGATCTATTTATTTATTTTCTGTCTAAATTCCCCATCTTTCAAAAATTTTATTGTGCCTTTGTTTTCATTTGTGAATATACCCAAAGTCTCAATTTTTATGTTGTCATATGCCTCATATTTTTACACAAGTAATTAATTGAATGAATTCAGAAGATTTTATTATTATTAATGAAGAAATTAAAAAAAATTTTTTAAGCATCAAATCAATTCCTATACAAGATTACATAAACAGAAAAGAAAAGCACAGGTCTTAGTAACTATTTAACAGCGCCTTTTGATATAGAAGTGTTCCTTAGTGAATCTTCAAAATTACTAAGAAGTTTAAAGAAAAAGTGCTTATTGATATCATCACCTACCTACTTATGTCTCATTTTTTACCCAAGATGTGTGTGTGAATCTTTGATTTTTCACCAAATACAACATCATTTTGTCTACTTCAGTGCTCTATAATTCATCCTTTTAGTGTGTCCAGAAATAGTGATTGCTGAAAGTTAATGATTAGCTTCAAAAGAAGTGAAGCACACAGATGTTGTGTTGTCGCTAAAAAAAAGTTCTCGTCCAATGTGCCTGTAAAATGTCTATTCAACTGTTAAGTTAATGTTGCCTTTTTGTGTATGTCATCTAGAAATGTGCGTTTGTTTCTACATGGTAAACAAATGTTTACACCTTTCCATCAATACACATACCTGATGTCTTTTTTTGTGTACCAAAACTGTCAGCTTGTTTTTGAACATTCTGATAACATTTATTTATTTTATTTTTCATGCAAACTTTAAATTGTGTTTATAACGCTAAAGAATCAAAGATCTGTAAAGAAGGACATTGCTGTTGTTTTTGCAGTTATGGGATGGTATATTGTGCTATTTAGTGTATATAGTTATTTTTTTCTTTTTGCACAAGGTGTCAGGAGCCTTGTTTAGGGAAAATCCAAGCCACCTGAAATCTTGAGTAAAACATGAGTAGTCACAGTGTATATTGTTCTATGATTGTGGATAATAGTATATTTTTTTACATAATTCTCTTGATTTTTCTGCATGAAATATTTTATGTAAATTATTTATATTATGGTACACTTAAAAATTTAAATTTCCCATGATAGTGTCAATTTTTTTAAATCTTCCATTCTATATGAAAGCATTTATTTTTTTTCTGGGGATCCCCACCCACTCAACCAAATACCTACTTATTCTTAAAACCATGGTTTATCTGTTTATCTGTTTATCTATAAATTTATGAGTTTATCTTTATACATATTTAAAATTGTATTAAGAGATGTCTCATATTTTAAAGAATAGTATATACTTTGAAAATTTTTGATGAGTAAATAATACAAGAAGTATTGGTGTTTGTTGATATATTGCTTTTGCAATGCATATTTTCAGGGTCTAAATGGAAAATAGTAGAAGTATATGTTTCAGCAGTAAAACACTTAATTCCTTTCAGACATGTCTCTCTCATATATATATATTGTTGCAACTACTTTAACTATCTGTGTTTTACATGTGAGTGGTCATTTAGTGCACGATTTGGCCACTTGTTCATGTGGAGTACAGCTGGTTGTTTGAAGTCACATATTTAGTACTAAATTGAATTTAAAAAAATGATGAATATCGTATTATGAAAGTGTTACTAAAGATATTTTTTATGTATGGCCAGTTTAGAGTAATTAAAAAATAAATGCTCTATTTTATGAGTTATAAGTCCTAGGCTGTGATCAAATACTAAAGTTATTTTGATCTTTGTTGCTTGTAAAATGCAACTTTTCTTATATGGTATATTAATTTAATTAAATGTTTGATAATGAGCTCATTTTATATATGCCAATTCTCATTTTATACATGCTAATTCTCATTTCATATATGGTAATTC
This sequence comes from Maratus speciosus, assembly GCA_963932465.1. Lineage (NCBI taxonomy): Eukaryota > Metazoa > Arthropoda > Arachnida > Araneae > Salticidae > Maratus > Maratus speciosus. The sequence goes on from OZ010794.1 coordinate 88,756,039, forward strand.
TGATTTTTGTTTAGCATTTTTACTTAAGTAATACATAGGATTTTATATATGCTAATTCATTTTCTTTAGCATTTGTACTTAAGTATTTGTGAAGATAAGTTTATGACATCATACTGCAATTGCCATAAATAGAAGATTTGGCATTTTTTATGTATACTTTTTGAATATACTATGTATACTTTTGATGTATTTTCTTTTTCTTCTCTCTTCCTTTTTGGTCACCACTAATTTTTATTTGCAGCAGTTTAACTTTTGGCTTTACTTTAATATTTTAACTTTGATTTTTTTTCTCTTTGGCATTCAAAATTTTGTCATCCCGTTTCTGTAAAAGGTTTTTTATTTCATTTTACCTTTTACATCACTTGCTCTGCCAAAATTTTACTCGGTAAATGGGGGTATTGTGAGAGGAAATCTCACAGTGTTTAAATTATGTTACTGTTTTATTTCTATTGGCCTTATACATCGATGTTCTTTAAGCTTAAATCCATATTTATTTTTGCGCGGGCGATTTCGCTTCACCGCACATCGGCAAGTTCGCTGACGTTCGGCTGCCCCTGGCATGGGATGCTTCCCCTTTGAACTTTGTACGATTGTGATGACGTCATCGGAGCAAGCCTCTCACGGCATATGCATTGAATGGGTGGCTATCTTTTGGAGGTGTGTCTATTCGCTGTGCGAGGAGCAAATAGAAAATAAGCTTTTTAAATGTTTTCTTTTGGATTTGTTTATTAAGACATTAGCTAATATTTTAAATTCTCTAATAGATTTAAATCTTTTCTTTCAGTAACTTTTGAAGTCCCCGTATTCTTACTATAAATTAAAAATTCCGTTAATTTTAAATCAGAATCTGTTTTGTTGGTGTTGCTGTCATGACATAGTTTCGTTTTAAAAAGATCGCGGGGCTGCGGGCTCCCATCGGTCTGTCTACCGATGAATGTGGAATCCGGTGAAAAGCTTTTGCGTAAACGATGTCTGCGAATTTTAACAACTCCTGTTAAATTATTTCTTGATAATTTTTTGATTTATGCTGCACTTTAATTTTTAAAAGAAATATCTATCTTCAAGTGGAGTAGATGCTTTTATTGGCAAGAATTAATTTATGAACGGTGACCAACGGGAAGCCTTATCTTCTCTTCTCAAGATGAAAATAAAGGATTGATTTATGCTTATAAGTCTCCTCTTCATTTATTTTACAGACGACACGATCCAAGTAAGAAGTTTCATTTATTTCTATTTTTTTACAATTGCTGACCTCAAAGAACGAAGGGTCTTATTGCAATACTACACAACGCATTGTACTAAAAAGAACTCCCAATTTAATTATACCTTTTAATTAACGGCCCATATTATGGATTAATAATATTACAAATATTTCCATCACACTGGTGAACTAATAATATTGGAAAACTCTCTGATAGAGTTTCAAAGCAAAGGCAATTGAAACTGCGACAAACAAAACGTTTTTTTTCAAACCCTTGTGATATATGTAAAAGGTACTTAATTTCAAAATTAAAATTCAGGTAATTTATTCTTATTTCTATTTTGCTATTGCTTTATTTTTATTAAGCACTTGTAACCATAATAAGAAATATTGCATATATTTCTCCTTAATCTTAAAATGGAATCCTTCTCGATTATCCGAAATTTTCGATTTTCCGAAAGAGGGTCGGTCCCAATTACTTTGGATAATCGAGGTTCTACTGTAATCATTTATTTGGAATTAGTTTTAGTTCTTCTTATTCTCATTTCTCAAAATCTCATTTCTGCCTATTGCACTTTTATAATGAAGTTTAGTTAAACTGTGGTTTAATTTGTAATTTTTGAATTATTCCAAAAAGTGTTCTTCTAATAAAAAATAGTCATGCAAATATCACTTGGCATATTTCAAATATTACGCGAGCAAAGCCGCGGGGTTTGCTAGTAATTATATAAATACGTAGCACCTATAGTCGTCGTTCAGTCCGTCCGCCTGTCCACCTAGAAAAACCCCAAAACGA